>OU744340.1:89090475-90349263 GCA_916610165.2 Gymnosoma rotundatum
ACAGATATTCCTCGTCACAAAATTTTAATGCAATAATATAAAAAATTGATTTTACAAGCATTTGCATTTCAAATATTATATTGCGATAAAGACAGTTTTTACCTTGTCGTGCAACATCATAATTAAGCGAGTGAGGGCCTTTCTACATGAGACCAGTGGTATGTTGCTTCATAAAAGATTGCATCGCTTACTTGAAGCACCAAGACTCTATATCGACAACCAACAAATTGAAGAAGAACTTCGGTAGTTCATTCAATGATACGTTACTCTGGTCTTGATGCTTCGTAGCTTATGGCTAACACAATTATGTACTCCATTTCGGATCCGACTGAAACGCAATCGGCAGACAAGGCTAAACGTTAAATTTAATAAATTAACAAGATACGTGTTAAGCTTCAAATCCGCTTATACACCAGCTACTATCTTAGGTAAATCTGCGGGGCTTTACTCGATGGTCTAATGAAAATAAAAACGTTACAAATATTTTACAAAATAATCAGCGCTCACCAACTCAAAAAAATATACAATAGGCTTAGCTTCACCCAATCTAAGAGTAATAAAATAATTTTAGACATAAGACATCGAACGCTATTATGGAAATGTCAGTTACTTATGCCCACTATAAGTCTCTGGAGTTACATCCCATCAAACATTACAGCAGCAGGCACCGCATTAAAACTTATTGCTGAAACTAACTTTTTTTGAAATATTCTGATATTTAGTAATTTCTAGACTTTACACATAATTTAAAATATGATTATTTAATTTTTATTTTTTTTATAAAGTTAGGAGTTGCACTGTGGATATTTTGAATAAATTGAAATTAACTTTGTCTTGAGTTTATTTTTATTTCATTTTTTTAATTTTAAAAAACCTTGTTTTTTAAGAAAATCTTTTTACAAATGTATGCATACGTTTTCCAAAGAAAACAAGAAAAGCACCAGCAGAATGTAATGCAGCATTTTCTTGATCGCTACCTTAGGTTGTGTACATTGTAATTATCATCTATTTAACCAACTACCTTTGTAAATAAGGATACGAGGAGTATTCGTATCAATATTAATTTGGTAAGACAAAATCCGCACGCAAATCAAAGAATTTCTTCACCGCTCTCTGTAACTCATCTTGAACATTTGCTTTTGCTTTGTACCAACCTTCGGTTGATCACGAATACAATTTTTAATTTAAATCATTCTTACTCGTTTCCTTACAACTTCGTTCTATTATTGTCTTAAAAAATTACTGTTACTTTTTTTTATATACTCAGCACATTTTAAATGCAATTCTATTTTTCAAAAATATATCAAAAAGCATTGTAATTTATGAATATTTGCATTTCCTTCAGCATAAGTAGCCACCTCTTATAGTCTGAGTTCGTATTGTAAGAGTAGATTAAACGCTTAGGCATTATAAAGGATAAAAAATGATTCCTAAAGATTTCAGATAACTTTTGGTGCTACAACTAGGACAAGTCTGTGAAAGTAAAGTTTACAGTATTTTAATATTTAAAACTGAACTAAGGGGGAATCCTTTAATTTATAAGTTTAAATATTAATACTTGTTACTATAATGGTTATGGCAATCGACATCTAATTTACAAGCATTTGCCTATAATGTTTCAAAAGATAGGCCCATATAAGTCAATTTACATCAATTATGGGAATACCCTTTTTTAAATGCAAATTATAAACTTGTTGATATAACAGGCTAAGCATAAAGGTCTCTTTTAATTTTTAGCGTGTCGTCTATAACGGTTAAAAAGTTTGGCCACATATATCAAATTGCATTAACTGTTGGGACACCCTTTAAGTTATGATTTTATGTGTTTACACGTTCATATTGATCGATATTCTTTCCAATTTTCAAGCGTTTGTCTATAACAGTTCAAAGGATAGGCCAATGTAGGTCAATTTACCACATTTATGGGGACACCCTTTAATTTTTTGATTTATTTTTGTGTAAGTTTTTATTATTAGGAGCTAAAGTAATACAGTATTCCACGGTTAAATGCCTCACTAATAAAACCAGATTGTTTTGGGTATATATCCGGGAAAGGCATTTAAAGGTCCACGTTTATTTACCCCACAGAGGTAGTTCTACGAAAACTATTAAATGCCTCTAAAAGGTAATTATCAGAATTCTCATACATTTTAGTTTGAATATAAAAAACAGAATTTTAAATCAACTTAAACAGTTTTTTGTACATATAAAAATTCGTATTATAAGAAGGACAAAACAAAAAACGATTTTATAACAAAGCAAAAACAGTATAATTCATACCACATGTAAAAAAATAATATTAACTTTAAAAACTAAAAAATACTGAATGTCAATTATTTGAAATATTCAGTAATTTAAGATTGCGTCATATTTGAAATTTCGCTATTAAAAATTTTAGCCTCAAAATTTTTAATTTCTTCCACATTTCAATTTAAGGAATATCGACGTTATACACCAATTGCTATTAAAGCCTCTTTAAAAGTTGGACTGACGGTGATTTCCTCACAAAGAACTTCATCGTCTTCTGAATCGCCACCGTTTTCCTTTAGGAGACCCGAAGTATTTCTGCGTCTGTTAGTAAGCCATAACATTTGAGGTTCTCATCGCATCTGATATATTCATTAAAGTTGTTAGGTAAAATAACAGCCTCCATAAAGTTTTCCTGAACTTCCTCTACTTCTTCTGCTGGTTCACCTGTTGTGAATCTTGCCTGAATGAGATTTAAATTTTTTGTTTTTTCCTTATTTTTTACCTTAGAAATCTACAAAAGTTTTTGCTTTATGGATAAAGAAGTTTTTTTAGGAGGCATATCTTTAAGCACTATTTAAAATTTGATTTATTTGACCACAAAATTGATATTTTTACTTATTATCAAAAACTAAGAAATTTTTAATTTTACCACCAACAATGAATGACAACAAAAAACAAGCGTAAAGTTAACAGGTGCTTTAATAAAGTTCTTACACAGTTGTCAAAAAGTACTTTGGGTAAATAAACTAACTTAAATCAATGAATATGCGAGTGCTGGGAATTTTTTTTTGAGGTAATTACCCGAATCGGGTATTTAGGAGAAAGTTATTAAGCCGTGAAATTTCGTTTGAAAATATATAATAAATATTCGGGGATTTACGGCGCGAGGTAAATAAACGAAAAAAGCAATTATGCGTGGGGTATTTAACCGTGGTATACTGTACACAGTCATTTTACATTTTAAAGAAGTGCCCTTTACAGTTCATAACACATGTAAAAAATTTGTAAGTTGTATGGGGACACCCTTTAATTTTGAGGATAATGAACTGTTTTTAAAACGGGAAGCATAACCTTTCAAATAAAGAGAAAACTTTTAAAACCGATTCAGAAATGACTGAGTTATGCAGGCGCAAACATAAAAACATTTTTTTTAAGTCGGTTAATAACACAGGCTTGAAAATTTTTAATTTGGAAAAATATCAAGAACACCGCGTGGCTAGATAAGTTAATTGGGAACTCCTGAATACGAAAAACGCTGTAATTATTTTTTCTAAGTACCGTTTTTTAGATAACGGTACTTTTGTGTTTTTCGGTGTTTGGTCCCACTCAAACCCTTGTAGAGCCCAACCGAATCGAGATAAATGGCAGACCGTTGGAAAGGTAATTAAATGTCTTTTCCGTCGATATGTTTCAACTTTCTATCTGCCAAGAAATGACTGAGTTATGGCACCTTAAAGTTCAACATTTGCCTATTTTTTATGTTTTTTTCAAAAATTTTTATATTTATTTGTTTTTTTTTCTACGTTATAGCGAAGATCTGGAATGTTTTATTCTTTTACCAAATAGTTTATTTTATTACCAATATTTTAAGCGTAGTTTGAAAAAAAACCGGATAAAAAATAAAGTTTTTATTAAGGATATTGTGGAACGACAATATTTTCATAGAAAAGCAGCGTTATATTAGAACAAAGTAATTACAGCGTTCAGGAGGTCCCAATTAACTTATCTAGCCATTTGGTGTTCTTGGAATTTTTTATCTGTAAACCAGTGTAAATAAAATATTTTGTAATTTTTTAAACAAATCCCGTTTAACTTCGATTTTGACAAAAGAATAAAGTTTATCGCTTAAACTAAAAATTTAATTGGAAGCCTGAGAACTTTTTTATACCACAGACGCGGTTGAAATAATTTTTAGAGGATATAGTTCGTACGTAAAGCGAAAGATATTTAAACGACTTAAGAGTGACTAAAAATTTTATGAAGACTATATTTTTAAAGGCTTTTTGAAACATTTATATTATGGATTAATCATACAGCATGTGAAATATTTATTACGAATAAGTGAACGATATTGTTTTTTATTTTTGTTTTTATATTAATCTAAATATTTATACGAAGTGCCCCAGGTTGGCCAGAAATGTTCGTGTTAAACTTATTTATATTTTTATCACTAAGGATTTTCTTTTGTATGCTTTGTTTTTCTCTAATCGAGGGACATTTTATTGCAGTTTTCTTTAAATCAGTAATTTTTGTATGCCCATAGCAAAGGTGTGAGTATATTTACGCATAAAAAGACTCGCATATTGATATCGAAAACTACTGGCATTGTATGTTGATTAGTTGGACGCTTGGGTATTTTGTAATTTTTCTTTTTTTTTCGGTTTTTAGCTTTTGGCTATTAGTTCTTATATTTTCCAAAGACTAATAAACACATTCCTTATAAGGGGCGATAAGAAAAAAACAACCAAACTGTTATTGGATAATTTCAAACTTCTTTGTTTATATTCGTTATTAGTTTTCCCTTTTTTGTTATGGTTAATATAGTAATTGCTGATTTCCAATTTTCTTACAAACAAAAGATGGGACCAAACACATATATAAGAAAGTAGTTTTTGTATTGCCGTTTTTACAATGGATTCCTTGAGCCAAAAAAAAAAAAAATTTAAAAATTTAGTTTGTTTCCCCTTTTTTTATTTCTACGTGTATCTATAAGATTAAGGCTTTTGTATGCTCTTGACCTTTTTTCTTAAGATTTTACCCTACAAGAATGATGACTTTTGTCATGATCTTTTTGTGTATTTTTGTTTTAGTTTTTAACCCTTCACATTAAGCCTTCTGAAAATTTGTCATTTAAGGCACTTGTTGTGCTTTTTTTCGATAGCATTTTATTGTTATGTTTAGTTAAAAGATTTTTTTCAATCTGTCTGTAGAGATTATGTTGTATAGAAGATTTATTGTTGTGTCCTAAAACTTTGATGGAAATAAAAATAAAAAGTAAAATACGTTCATGAATATTTTCCTTTTGTTTGTTTCCTAAAGGCAAAAAAGATTCTTTATTTATCTTAAAATTACCTTTTTAAGGCACAAGGTTAATATTGAGGAGACAGATTATGCAACTATTTCTTTAAGAAGATACACAGAACAATGACATACATTTTGTTTAGGTACTTTTGATATATTTAGCTCTGTATTTCAAATTTATTTAACTTTTATCCGCCAACAAAAAAAAAAAAAAAAAAAAAAATTAAATAAAACTTAACTTTTATTATCCTGGATTAAAAGCAACCTTGAAAAATTATGTTTAATTTCAATAATACTAATATGTTTATATAATTTAAGCAGTGATAAATTTAATCTTTTCTTATTTGTAGATATTTATTAATGATCTTTTAAAAACGGTATCTGTATCAGTTTTAAAAATAGATAGTCTCAGTTTTTGTTTTTCGATGAAAGAAAAGAAGAGAATTAATACTGAAGCTTGATTTCCCTCTGCCACTAGCAAGTGAAAATTTCTTTAAATCTGTATTTATTAACATATTTGTACTTCTACTACAGAAAAATATTTTTTGGTGATTTCGATTCAAAAGCATTATAAAATTTTTACATAAAATTAAAAATTATGATCACTATAATACCACGAAAAATTGGGATTCTTATTTTTTAAGTCATATTGTGGCACGACAGCACCATAATGAACACATATACAATTTGTTTGAAAAAAAAACTATTTGACAACACACTTTGTTTTTGGGTTTATTGTAAAAACAGAAAATTTAAAAAAGAGAAGATGTTTTAAATTACACTTTCCTATCAGTTCGTTTTCGTGTATCACAATTTATTAAATAATATTAACAAAAACAAATGCTGCTGGCGAATAATAAAGAAAGTGTGAAAGAAGTCTTAAATGATATCTAAATTTTTTCTAACTTAATAATGGTTGATAATAACATCTTACTGGTATTCTTTATTAAAGTCTGAGAAACGTGCGAAAAGGGATACAGCGATGCAGAAAGTGCATTAGAATTTGCTAATATGTTTATACCCTTCACCACAAAAAGTGGAAAACAGGGTAAATCTAAGATTGACATTCCGTTTTAAATTTCTACCTTATCCATTTCTGAACCCAACAATATATACATTCTGTGTTCTTATGCATAGCGAATTCGATTGAGCGATGTCCGTCTGTTCGCCTTTGCTCAGTGTTAAAATCAACTTTGCTAAGACACTAGATGAGCTAGAGAAAATTAAAATAAGCTAATCGACATAGTTTTGAATATTTTGCTATTAAACGTCAGCAAGATTGGTCCATGTCTTTCGAGGCAGCTGCCAAAACAGCACGCTTGCCTCTAGTTTTTCCATATTATTTGAAATAAATCTAGTTTAGTGAAGTCATTCCAAGCAAAAAATATATGGGGCTATAGAAAATTAAAATATAAGAAAAAAAAACATCAAGTGAAGAAATTGGCGCTCGTCCATATTTTCCTAGCAATGGGCTTCTGAACTTTTCATAGAAAAGTATGAATGTGTCCTCGTCAATATTTTGCAACTTTTGTTGTGTATTTCTTGCGTTTTTTGGGTGAGAGAGGAAGGACGATTAGAAAGGGTTACGCGTTTCATGTACTTGCAATTCTCCTTTGTCTTTCCATTCGTCTAAGCAATCAAGACCAAAATTGCAGAAACAAACTTAGAATGTATGGACACGAATGCAATTTTATAAGAGAATTAAAAAAAAAATAGCAGAAACAAAAATTGCAAGTCTGGACGGTGACTTTATGTAAAATTATATACGGTACATGTTTTTTTCTTGTTTTTTAATATTCTGTCACCCCACCAGACCAAACTAGATTTACATATATGGTGAAGGGTATATAAGATTCGGCATAGACGAACACATCTCCCTTACTTGTTCTTGTTCATTTATTGTGTATTGAATAAAAACTAATTTTTTGAAGTGCATATTTTGTAATATTAAAAATCACAAGTTTGGTGTACGATACAAACTATTGATTGTATATAAAATTTTGAGTTTCAACACTACAACAATAAATGCATAACAGTATTATTATACACACTACACCAAATAACATTGAAGTTTGAATTTGAATTTTCAAAAAATATTTCATATACAGAAGTGACCCCACCCCGTTACAGTTCTATTAAAGGTGCCTGCATAGGATTAAAAATACATTTGAATTCCTGTTTTGAAATTCTATAAGAATGTTCACTTTATAGCATTAGTCCGTCTTCATTTTAAAATTATTCAATCCCTGTTTGACCCTTATTTTGGGTCAACTCATAAAATTTCGGGTACTTAGGTAAAATTGTTTTGAGATTAAGTTTAGGCTCAACGGATAAAATTAGTTTTTGGTTTTATTAAAAAACATTGAAATAGAATTTTTATTAAGAAGAATATATAGAATTATAAAATACATTATATTCGTACTGGTGGAAAATCCAACGGTTAAAGTTTTTTGTCAGAAAAAACTATAATTTTACATACATTTTGCTTAAGAAAAGTATTTCTTCCCTGTTTGGTGAGAGTAAGTTTTTTAACAAAAATCCTTGACCGACACAACTTTAAAAATTTTTAATTTTAAAGAAGTTGTTTCCCTAATTTTTGCAAAATCCATAAAACATTTTTTAAAAGTAATTCTTGACCGACACAACTTCACAACAACTTTTAATTTTACGGGAAAGTTTAAAGAAATAAAAGAAAAATGAATTAAAATAATAAGTTTAATCTTTTTTATCATCATAACTTTAACAATTTGAAGAATAATCCATTCGTGCAGAGAAACATGAAGTAAAAAAGTTTTCTTTTTAATAATTTACAAGACAGAAAAACTTTGGTCTGAAAAACTGTAGTGCCTGAGAAGACTTAAATATTTTTCAATTATTTGTTCAGCATTTCTGCAATCACCTGACGATTGCAAGTATTCACTGGGTTGTTATATATAATGTAAATAACTTGAGTCTTGGATAATTGGGAATGTAAAATCTTTCAGTTTGTAACCATCTTAATGCTGCACTGAAACTCAACAATTGTAAATTCTTAAGTTAAGTTGCATTAACTTTTTCATTGCACACATTTAAGTATTGATTTTACCGCAATTACTTTCAAAATAGCTGACTTTTTAATGGTGCAATAAAATGTTCATTCCTTCTTAAGTTCATTCACTTTTGATTTTATACCCTTTTTAAACTGCAGCATCAACAAACAATGGCTACGAATTTGCTAGTATAAGCGAGAAGTGGTAGAAGGTAGTTAAAATCATAAATAGTGCTTAAACGTAATTACTGTTCACTTTTTATATAAATGTAGATACTAAATACTTTTGTCTAAATACTGAATATATGAAAGTGTAAGTGTGTATAATTGTTTGGCTAAATGGTGAATTGAGAACAACAACCTTAATAATGCTGGAAGGGCACTTCTCTAGTATTGTCAACATTTAACTATTTGTTGCAGTCATTGTAAAAACTTAAGAGTATTTATGATTTTTAGATGCAACTAAAGTCCTTCTTCAAGTGTGTTGTAGAAAATATAGTTTCAGCATTCACTTTACCACATTTCTGTTACTAATAAACTGATAAATATTGTTTTCTTTTACTGCAGCCACTGGTGGTCTTTTTATTATTAAATTATTTTTTTTGGTTTTTCTTGCTGTAAAATATAATGAGGGTGTTAAAGAGCTTTCAAAATACTATAAGAGTACAAGAAAATTTTATATTTTTATAGTTTTACAAGTAACTTTAAGCTGTTTTAAAGTTTTAAAGCATTAACACTTTAAGGGTTTCATTTTGTAATACTTGCGTTTTTTGTGTTGCAATAAAATGACTTGGGTGGATATAGAGTTTATGTTCGGAATGTTTGTTATAGTAATTAATTATGTTAATTTTGGCTGGCGTCTGATTTTATGGCTGTAATTTTTCATTTTAAAATCCCTTTGTTTAAAATGTTCATTAATATATTAAAAGAAAAGAAGAAAAAAATGCAATTATTACCTGGGCATTGTTTCGCTCTACTGTTGTTGTGTATTAATGTAAATAACGTGTCAGAAAAGATTATACATATTTAGCACCTGACATTGGTACTTCAAGGTAAGATACAGTGGAATCCTAATGGTATTCCCTGTATTATATTTTTCATAAGGTTTGGGTTAACTGATCTTAAGTCGTTCCAGAATAATTCTCTAGTATGACCGATTCGGAATTTTACTAATGTTGCTTTTTTATCGTAATAAATGTTGAAAATAAAAAATATAAGTTTTAATTCAAACAGCTGGAATATTTTTATTTTGAATAAAAAAACTTAATAAAGACCTGATTAAATGATTTTTTTTTGCCGACTCAATGATAAACGATAATGCGCTATTTATGTTATTCAAATTCTTCAAATAAAATACTTTAATTCTTATAGAAATATTGTTTTTAAAATTTTTTTGTAAAAATTTTATATGCGAGGTCTTATAAAAAAATAAACGTTATTTTCAATTTTTTTTTTTAAATATTTATTTACTCATCAATAACTTTCTTGCTCCCCTTAGATATAATACAATAATGGAAATACTTCTGAAACGCGGTTTTTGTTATCGCCAACAGCTCCTGTTTTTATTTTTCTTTCATCTGCTTGATCGTAGCAAAACGCTTTCCTTTCATCGGGTCTTCAGCTTTGGGAAGACGAAAAAGTCAGCGGAAGCCTAGTCCAGCGAACACGGGTTGAGGCATGATAAAGGTTTTTTGTTGGCCAAAAACTCACGCACAAGTATCGATGTGTGAGCTGGTGCGTTATTATGGTGCGAAATCTATGATTGTTTTTTTCCACAATTCTGTGCTTCACCAAAAAGGCGCATAACTTGAAGGTAGTATTTCTTATTGACCATACGACCTTGTGGCAAGAATTAATGATGCACTACGCTATTGCAGTCGAAGAAAACAGAAAGCAAACCTTCCCATTTGAACGAACTTGACGTGCTTTTTTCAATCTTGGCTCTTCTGGTCGCTTTGGTTGTGATGATTGGGTTTTGGTTGCAATGATTCGTTACCCGTTATGATTTCTTGAGGAAATTCGGATCGTCGTTGACAGCACCTGAGCGATGTCCATGCGGCGTTTTTGCTAAAAATTTATCAATTTTGTAAGAATCTTCGCTGCACAGAAAACGCGAATAATCTTTTTAGCTGTAAAAACAAACTGACAAACCAAAATGGCATATAACAGACATGTGTACCAACATAACAGAAAAAAATGCGAAAATCGAACATACGTAATTTACGAAATTTATTTTTTATATATTTAAAATTCGGTTATCTTTTTTTTACAGTAAACCCTTTTCGTTATTAGGTACATAAAAGGATTTTTGTAATATTCCGAAATTTAGGTTCTGTGGATTTTTGGTTTTTATCCTATTATTTTATATATTACTAGCGGATCCCAGCGTTCTTCGCTACGCATAAACATTAACAACGTATATTAACCATGTGTATGAAGTCAGCGCCGAGTATACATGGCGCCTTGCTGATAGGCGCCTAAGTATTTGTTGTTTTTTATATGGATAAAATCACATGTTGTCATTAAAAGTCATCCCTCACGAACACGTCTACCGATTTAGTGGAAACTTTGATAAACTATCTTCACGACCATAACGGATAACGCATAAAAATTAACTCGAAATCGAATTTTATATAAATATTTATTTATATATAGACTATAGATATAGATTATAGATATTAATATGTCTCATTAGAGGAAAAAATCGTTATATTGCATTGTCGTTTCATTTCTAATTTCTATAATAATAAAAAACTAAAACTTATAGATAATTCAAAAGTTCATTAAATCTTTGCGATAAATGAAAAAATTTCCATAAACTTTTAGTTTTTGTTAATTTACCCAGCAATATTCCAATAATATTTCTAACAAAAATTATCTATAAAGTTAAAAAATGCTCTCTTAAAATGCGCAGTTGTTTTATAATTATCGTGTTGCATAGCCACCGTGCATTTTCAACGTTCCCGTTGTTTGCTCTGTATGTTTTTTATTTGCGGCGCGTTAGCATATTTCATTTGCAAACTTTTGTGATAAAAATTGTATAATACAACACAAACCCATTTTCAAAAACAATTTTAGAATCCTGCTGGCAAAAATATTTTCTTGCTCTAGTTAAAAATTGCGAAATGGTATTTTTGAATTTCTTTGCATAATATATTTTGTTTTTTTGTGGGAGATGATTTTGGTACCATGATGCGAAATGATGATGATGATGGTTTTTACTAATGGAAGTAATGAAAGTACTACAGCACTCTTTAAAATTAACACTACTACGTACACACTTGAATAAGTGCGAAAATCGTAAACAGTTCCTAATAAAATACATTTATACAGTCATACAAACGAACAGAAAATTGCAGATTCAAAGACCTTAAAATTGTCACGCATGTATAAGTTCTAGAGCAAAAAAAATTATAAAATTTTATAAGAAGGCAAATCGTGGAATAAAAAAATTGCCCACAACTGCTTACAACTACCAATAGAAGAAAAAAAAATTGAACGGCAAAGTGTTGCATATAATTATATACTGATGTATAGTATTTCAAATATATAATCAGAACAAGAAAATTAGAAAATTTGAAGATCTCTTAAACGGAAAGCTAGACTAATAGAATAATATTATATAATCAGATTGTTACATTTTAATAATTTGATAGACACGTGACGCATATAGACTGTCTACTTTTAACGAAGAGAAACAATTTGGTGTAATTTATAAGCACATGCTTATTAGTTCTCAAACTTGACACCTGACTTGAACTATTGTAAACACCCATAGCTCGTTCACCTTTGTAACGTTTAAATAGTCATATTCATTTCTTTCTTTGCTTGTTTTCAATGTGAATTAAGAACAAGTAAGAGTGCTATATTCAGCTATGCCGAATTTTATATACAGAGATATAAAAATTAAGAAAAAAATTAAAAAATTCATACAAATATATAATTTTACATACAAATTTCATCGACTGTTAATGGGTTAAGAATTTTTTAAAAATTTTAGTGTTTCCTTAAAAATCTCTTCAAAAGCTTTTAAATGAAACCTATGTTGATATTTAAATAAATTTGAAAATTTCAGAGGCCCGTAACTCGAAAAATATGGGCGAGCGTCAATATTTCTACTTCATATTTTTTTCTTATTTTTTTTTAACTTTTTATCGCCCGATATATTTGTTCTTTTTTTTATTGGAGTAACTTCATTGTTTCAAACGATATGGAAAATTAGAGGTAGGCGTGGTGTTTTGCTCGCATGTCCTCAAAGGACATGGACCGATCATACTGATTTCCAATAGCACCTCTTTCGACACTACGAGGGCTGCTATATATATTTCTGGCCTGGCAACACTGAGTGCTGCCAAGTGCAATCTGACATTTCCATTGGAAAGTTTGTCATTTTTAAGCATAATCGTACTTAAAACGTTTTGACGTACGACCATTATTTGTGCTGTTTACACTGACTTGAAAAAATTAATATAGAAAAAAATGGAATTAACTCATTTTTCACAACTTTCGACGTGGATTATCACGACAAGAGTGCATTGATGAACTTAAATCTTTGTATGGCGATGAAGCACCATCCTATAGCACTGTGAAAAATTGGTATAATGAATTTAATCGTGGCCGAAGCTCGCTCAAAGACGAATTCCGTGAAGGTCGTCCAAAAACGGCTGTTGTGCCAGAGAACATTGATGCCGTGCGTGAACTCATAATGCAAAATCGACATGCGACATACCGAGAGATAGAGACATCCTTGGACATTTCTTCCACCAGCATACATTCGATACGGCCGTAAAAAAGGTTTGTTCTCGTTGGATTCCGCACAATTTGAAAGTCGCTCAAAAAAAGGCTCGTGTCGATTGGTGCAAAGAAATGTTGCAAAAATATGATTGCGGTGTTTCAAAAGACGTTTATAAGATCGTCATAGGTGACGAATCATGGATCTATGCGTATGAGCCCGAAACGAAACAACAATCGACCTTGTGGGTCTTCAAAGACGAGCAAAATCCAACGAAAGTTGTTCGTGGAAGAAGCACTTCGAAGCAAATGGTCGCCTGTTTCTTCGGCAAAACTGGTTATGTGGCGACTGTTCCGCTTGAGCAACATAGGACGGTCACTTCTGAGTGGTACACTACAATTTGTTTGCCTGAAGTCATCGGAGAAATTCGAAAAACCAACAAGAGAAGACGAATTATTGTTCACCATGACAATGCGTGCTCTCACACATCGGCTCAAACCAGAGCGTTTTTGACCGGCCAAAACGTCGAATTAATGGGTCATCCGCCGTACAGCCCTGACATGGCACCTAATGACTTCTTCTTGTTTCCGCACATCAAGAAAAAAATGCGTGGTCAACGATTTTCGTCGCCAGAAGAAGCTGTTGAAGTGTTCAAAAACTATGTTTTAGAGGTGTCTCAATCGGAGTGGAAAAAGTGCTTCGACAACTGGTTTGAGCGCATGTAAATGTGTATAAATCATGCTGGGGAATACTTTGAAAAACAATAACCCCATTTTTGATTATAAATATTCGCATTTTCACTATTAGGCCAGAAATATATAGAGCAGCCCTCGTATGTCTGATCGATTGGTGTGTTCAAATTTTCTGTAGCTGATCTAGTGCCTTGGCAAACTTGATTTCAACACTAACCCGGACGAACAGACGCACATCGCTCAATCGACTTCGCTATGCATAAGATTCAGAATATATATACTTTATGGGGTCGGGAATGGATATTGTAGAAATTACAAACGGAATGACAAACTTAGTTATACCCTTCTTCCACTTTTTGTGGTAAATGGTATAATAAAGAAATAAAAAAATTCTTAAACTTTTCGTAAAACTTTTAAGCTTTAAAAACAGAATAACAATGTTTTCCAAAAACATTAAAATAGCAAAGAAATCAAACGATAATAGAAAAAGTAAACTGACTTTCCTTTTTGTTTGTTATATTTTTTGGAAAGGGATTTAAAATTTAAATGATGTAATAAGAAATAAAAATTAATTAAGCAAAAAAGGTTAGAAAAGTTATCCTTTTATTCACTAACTTCTTAATTTTTTCACTTAGATTTTGCATTTTGTATAGTATTATTGATATAAGAATCAGCACGTTGTTGTGTTTTTTAATTTTCCTTTTGCGCAAAGTCTTAAATGTTATTAATATAACAACATTAACAATTTGGCTGCAGAATTTTAAAAATTTATTTTTGTGTTAGTATTTCCTTGTTGTTTTTATAAAGCATTACTAATGTTGTTTTATTATTGTTGGTAAAGTTTTCTACTCATTTATATGCTAATTAATAAAAAAAATAGCTTTGTAGAGAAATTCAACATTTTATCTTTAAGCGCCTACATTATGGGGCAGCCCACTATTTGTTATACGAGAGTTCCATGGGGTATTAAGAACCAAACTCAAAAGTATCTAAAAACAAGAACTTATTGGTACATAGGACAGTCTAAAATATCAAGGTGTTACCTTTCAATAGAATTTGGGGATCTAAGTTGACGATATTTTCGAAAGAAGTAGGAAAATTTAGTCTGCATACTAAGGAGCTTTCGAACGTAGAACGTAAGAAAACGCTTCCTTTTTATTACCAAATCATCCATCCCACCAGCTCCTATGCCTTTCGACTTTTGTTTTGGATTTTTTCACGCCAGATGGAACCAATGGTGAATAGGTCAAGACCAAATGGTGAATTTTGCAGTTAGTTAAATCAATCTATAGTGCAACTGATTTTCTGAGAGTAAATGATGAATTTGGTCACGAATTTTCTAGAAGGCGACCATTCCTTAAGCACTTTTTTGGTGCGGAAATGCTTATCTGCATTGAATTATCGGGAGACTTTTCAAATATCAAGGAGTTTTTCTCCTGTAGATCTGGTCCTCAAGAAAGCTGGGTGTTTCTTCAAACCCCATAGAACTTTAAATTATAAAAAAAAAACACTAAAAATTAAATTTTGATGAAAAATTCATTTTATTATTTTCAGTAAACTCTGTCAAATCATTATGAATAGACTTACGCTTAAACAACGCTATCATATCAGGGATCAAGAGCAGTTAGTAATTGACCCGTTGTTTTATCGCCAAATTTTTATTCGCGATGAGGCATATTTTTCGCTTAACGGGTTTGTTAAGAAACAAAATTGCAGTATATGAAGTGAGACCAATGCGCAATATACCCTTTATCCAGAAAAATGCACCGTTTGCTGTAGTTTACACGCTGGTGGCATCATCGGACCTTATTTCTTCTCAAATAAGGCCAAATCTCACGTTACGGTCAATTGAGATCGTTACCGCACCATGATTAATGATTTTTTGTTTGAAAATATAAATGACATTGATCCGGACGAAATTTGGTTTCAACAAGATGGCACTATGTGCCATACGGCGATAAGTTGACTACAAGAAAAGGACCTGTCAATTTGTCTCCAAGGTCGGGGGATTTTAAAATTCTAGATTATTTTCTATATGGCCACGTGAAGTCTATGGTTTATACTGATAAGCCAGCACGAATTGATGTTGTAAAGGCCAAAATTGTTCATGTTATTCATGACATACCTCCAGCATTACTTAAAAAAAGTGACCCATAATTGCACGTCCACAATACGCTTCGTTATGAACAGCCGCGGTGGCCATATGCCTGAAATCATTTTTAAATATTAATGCCATGTTCTGATCTTTCGTATAAAAAATCTTCATTAGAATTTAATTTTTTGTGTTGCATATTTTTCACAATTATAGTTCTATCGTGCTAAAAGAAACACCCCCATACAACTTGTTTTATCATTGAAGGCAGCGTTCTTTCTAAATTGAGAAAATTCTTCCACAACACGATCCAATATGTTAACTTGTTTACTCAGGTTTATTTGTTTCCAGTTAAATATGACTTTTTTATGTTTTATTGTTTTTCTTATTCCTTCTTTTTTGTCATAATATTGTGCAATTAGTTTGTAAGATATTTTAAGTGCTTTTATTTTTAAGTAGCATTTTAAGAGCTCTCTTTTTTAAACCTTTTTTTTTTTGTAATTAATTGATGAATTTTAAAATTTTAAATGAGAGATGACAAAAAATTTATAATGGGTTTTTTTATAACTTATTGGCTTAAAAATTTACTGCCGTATTCATAGAATATAAAATCGCTTTGAGATGTGTTTTATGACAAATTTTTCATACAAATTTCAAATCTAATTTGATTTTCTATGAAAGTGGCAGTTAGATTTCACTATTGTAATATTTTTTGGGAAATAAAAAAAGGCTCCGAAGACAAAGAGTTTCAAACAATAATATTTAATTTTCATTTTACTTAATGTACTCGTAATGTTCAAAATTGAAGTAAAAACTCAAAAAGAAACTTTTACATTTAATTAATTACGTACTTTTCTGAAAATGTGTTTTTTGTTGTTTTTATTTTATGAAGTTAATGTTGTCATAGAAATCACTATTACAATTTGAACTGACAACCAAATACCTCGTCATGTAAAAATTGGTGGTTAATGGCAAATAATAAAAAGGACAACTAGAGAGTAAAAGGTCATTAATATATATCCACTTGAAGGCAATAACATAGCAAATATTTCACATTTCTTTTTAAAATAGATCTTGCGTGTTGGTTAATGTTATAATTGTTACCGCTTTTAGTACAGCTGGAAAGTTTTTCTTTTACGAAATAAGTGAGAAGTAATCAAAATCATAAAAATATATTAACACAAATTAAAGCAATTTGCATGAAAAGTATAAATAAAGAGATATAATCGTAAACAATAAAGAATGACTTGAAAACAACGAGACACGCTATATCCACCTCTTACGCTTTAAGTCACTTTTTTCGCTGTTATAAAAATAAGTGTTAAAAAAAATGTCAGATACCGCCACCCCTGTCTTTTTGTGTTAAGTTGCTTTCTTTATGGTTGTTTTACTTTTAGGATAATATTCAAATTTTATGAATTTAAAAATAATGTTTTAGTTGTTTTTGATTGTTACGTAAAAACAAAAAAAAAAAAAATAAAAAAAAAATAAATAACAAAGAATGAGTAAAAAAAAGCGTTAATGTAGGTAAGTAGTAAGTATATAGAATAATACCCTACACTCTTCGTTAAATATGGAAATAATTAGCGTATTTTGAAATATTAAGAGTTTAACAAAAATGTATAAATAATAGTACACTTTAAGGCAACAGTTTATGTAAGGTTTTGCGCAATGAAGCTTTATATTTTGTAAAACAAGTTGGTTTTCTGCATTTTTCCTTTCCTTTATTAAGGAAGCATTTTAAAAAGCTCAACTCATCATTATTGTCAATCATAAGGTACAAACACATGTAAAAAAGCAAACGATTAATAATATTTTGAAAGAGTAAATTTTTGTTTATCATACGGATTTTGAGATTAATTAATGTTTTGATACTCCGCAGTAAAGGGAACGTTTAAGTACTCTCTTAGAGCTCAGATCTATTGTTCATTCAGTATCCTTGGATATCTGCACTGGCTAAATACAAAATGGATACAGAATAGATGTTAACGCCACTATTGATTATTAATTTCTTTTTAGGAGTACAGAATTTAATGCATGCGTTAAGACTGTGTATCCTTGGAATCACTAAGTATAATGCAACAATCTCTCCTGTATTTGCCAAGTATGAAACATATAATAAAACTACAATTTTTGGCTGTCTGCCTGTCTGTGTTCGAATCACGTAAAAACTGCTGGATGGATTTGAATAAAATTTTGTAAGGAGATCTCTTAGGAACTTCGTTCAAATATAGAAAACTTTTCTTTCGTAAAAATATTTCATTGCGTAAAGAAAATAGAGATACAAATATGAAAGCACCCAATTTTACAGGCATTTAACACATTTAACACATATTTAACACATTTTTTTAATTGCAAATTAAAGAAAATTAAAAATGGCACGATGACGAAATCGTGGGCTCAGCTAGTCCCTAAAACTAGCAAAACTATTTTAGCCGAGGTTCGTTGTCTATATAAACATCTCGCTTGAAGTGATCTACTTTTAATTGTAAAACAATTTTGCTACAAACTGATCTTATACACTGTTTCATGGCCTCCACAACTGTAAACTCACCTCTGACCAGGAATTGGGTACATTTAAGTTAACTTTGAGTTTGAATCAGTGTTGTCTGGGAAAGACATGAAAAAAGTTACGCTTTTTCTTTAAAAAAGTTAATTTTTTCATTTAAGTTACATTTTGAAAATTTTGTTAAACAAACAGTAATTTAATGGAATTTATATAAAATACAGCAAGGCACAGCGTACTTACATTCATACTTAACTCGTAACAGGCAATATGATACTAAAACAGCATCTATAATGTTGTGAGCAAGCAAATATGAATACTTAAAAATAAAAATAAATAAAAATAAAATAAATAAAAATAAAAGCAAAAAACAAATAAACAACACGAAATACAGAGAGAACAGTGAAATTAATATTGATATGAATCCTACTCGTATTCTTATTTACAAAGTTAGTTGGTTAAGTAGATGATGTTTACAATGTATACAACAAAAGCAGAAAGGTGCGAAGAATGCTGATGAAGGATATAGCGGTGCAGAAAATGTACCATTACATTCTGCTAGCGTCTAATTTTTCTCGTTTTCTTTGGAAAACCTTTGCATACATTTATAATAACTTTTCTTTCCCAAAAATGCTTAGAAATTAAATTAAAAAAAGAAACAAAGCCGAAAATAAATCAATTTTAATAGTAAAAATTTTTATTTTATATTTTAGGGAAAACAATAAGGCAACAAATTCATTTACTGAATATAAATAGAAAAACGTATAAAAAATAATTTCAGCCCGATGTTACTCACGAGTATTTAAATCAGGACGCAATACTAATATTCCGGAATTGAAAAGTGCATGCTTCCGCCATTCAATAAATTAGTTAAAGTAGGAGTTTTCTTTATAAATTAGTTTGACCTTATTCTTTGAAAGATGCAATAGAACTTACTACTTTAATTATTTTAAAAATACCATGTTTAAAGACAAATTTTATTCTTATTTGTTAAAAACCTCGACATTAAATAACTGAACGTTTTTATGTAATATAATCCGGCACTTCTTCAAGGAAATTAAGAGACAACTCTCTTCGAAATCGAGGTATTGGTACGGCACCACTAGCAAGTTGTCAAATTTTTTTTTAGCGAAATGACTTAAGTTGCTAACAGTTCTCGCAAGTTTGATTTTGTGATTTCTCACTAACACGCAGAGAAAAAACATTGGTGTGATAAAGTCTCCACAACCATATTATGTTCTTTGTAACAATGTATAGTTGCGGAGAATATATTATAGTTTTTTTCAACAAAACTTTAGTTACGACAAGCATTTTTTTGTTAAGGTTTATCCATTATGTGATAACTGTGCACAATATTGCAACTGGTTGGTTTTAACCTTATATTTATATTTGTATTTTAGGCACAATTGTAAAACAATTTACATATTTTCTATTTAAGCTGTCATATAATACATCAATTGTAATTGCCATTATGTAACATAATATATCACCGCAGATGCCAGATTAACGTGTTACAAGTTTTGGATAAATATGTCAGTTCCGAATTACCATTACGTATCTGCAATACGAGAATGTAACGTTTACTCCATAAATGGATGTATGTATGGAATGTATGAAGATAAGATGCCATTATAAAATATTTTATTTGTATAGACATACAAATAAATGATTTCTCTGTGAATTTGTGTTTTTAAATAATTTTTGTGACAAATCATTAACAAATGAAACTGTAAAAATAATATGTCAACTATATTAGGAAATCTATGCTCTCAATTATATAACATGACATTTTCAACCATATTATGATATTTTAATTTAAACATTTATTGTTTATATTTAAACATAATTATATTTATACTTTACCATGTTATTGTTATGCTAGACGACAATATGGTTGCAAGATCAACTATATTATTATTTAAAGTAACAATACTATGTTTTGCTAACAACCATATAATACAACCATGGTATTTTGCTCTTAGATTATGGTTACCTCAACCATGTTTTTTCTTTGCGTGAAGAGAGTAAAACTTTAGCAACGTTATTTTTTGTTTATTGGCAGGTAACATTTGTTTTTAAAATCCAATTGCTATGTTAAGATAGGTCGATATGTTAAAAGAGGTTCTTACCTCAAATAATGAAACAAGTACTTTTGAAGTGATACTAATTTATTTCGTGCCTGTTCGAAAAGTTACGAAAATTTGGCTACATATAACAAAAGTATACATCTAACGTGGAGCCTTCAAAAGTTACAAAAATGCAACTAAACGGCAACAATGGTTTGAATATTTGATAGTAGTGAAAACCTAGAATTCGATGTTTTTAAATCATTTGCTTATTGATGAAATGTTTCTAATGTTAAGAATGCTCAATTTGAAGGCTTATAAGGTTATTTTTGTGCCTGTTGTTTATTAACAAATATAAAGATTTTTTTTGACAAATTGTGTGCTTAAACACTGTATATACAACTTGTGCAGAATTTTTAGTATAAACGTATGTTAATGGTTTGTAAAGAGATACACTTTAAAGTCCTTTTTTAAATTTTTTCTGTTTGTCATAATTATTTGTTCCTTCTTTAATTTAAGATTTTACCAAAAAGAAATTTACATTAATTATAGCATAAACATAAAGACCTTTATGTGTATTAACATAAATTTTTTTTAACTTTTGACAACATTTGTTAGTTTAATTCAGATTTAAAAATTTATTTCAACATTTTTAAAAGTTAAAAAGGAATCCATTTTTTTAGTCCCTTAGCTGGCAATTGTTGTGGTTTATTTAATTTCTTTATAGCATTAAGCGTAACGAAACGAACATTTCTACCCAGTGTCGCTTTAATTGAATTTGCGTGAGATGTATATGTCTCGCTACTAGTATGAGTAATTGCGTTTACTTTTTCTACTCGTTGTAATTATTTTTTTTCTTTCGCGTTTTTATGTACCGTGCGTGTAAATTAATTTATTTTTCTTGCTATTTAGTTTTTTGTGTTTTCTGCTTATTTTTTATTTTTATACAAACACATATTTTTTATTCAGTCTGTGTCAGCAGAAATTAAATATGAAACACGTTAACCATTGAATAACAGGTTGCAGTGGTAATGAACACACTGAAAGGAATTGCAGAAAACTGCTTTGTTGTGAACTAATATTTTGGTTTGTGAAAGCAATTTATCAATTCTGATAAATACAGATGATAAAAAAATAACTCTTAATGAAACTTTTTTTGTTTTTAAATATTTAATTCTTTAAGGCACAAAAAAACAAGTGTTCTTTAGATTTATATTTTACATCCCTTAATTGCCTTTTACGTAGAAAGTTAATTTTAACATGTTATAATAGCAGTAGTACATTAATGCTTTAAAAAAGGTTTTAAAAATTTTGTTGTTTGCATAAGCCAAGGCGATCTACTTAAAGGTTTTTCCTATTACAAAATAATCTAAGGTTTTAATGTTCAAAAAAATATTTTTTGCGGCAAATATCCAAGTAAGTATTTTTCTGCAGGTGAAGTTGTAAGATAATTTTTCTTATGGAAATTGCTAAATTGAGAAGATATGCTTTAAAAAGTTCCTTTTTATAGAAACAATTTGCTTGTAATTATTCCTTCCCATCAATTTCGGTTCCGTGGTAAACATAATACGGTACAAGCTCTTCTAAGAACGTGGTAAAATCTAATTTTAATAACCTGGAATGGCATTGCTAGATGTCAAAGCAGCCTTCGTTTTAGTGTGGCATGATGGATTTGTCTATAAAACGATTTGATTACACTTCTTTATAAATTTGTTTAAAGTCTTACAAGCTTTTCTTTCTTCTCGTACTTTTAAACTTTGCTTTGGCTCTCATAGTTCCGAATGTTATAACATCTCTGCTGGCTGCTCCTAAGACTCACGCCTCTCGCTAATACTTTACAATATATATACATATCGTACACCTAGTTTAAAAGTGACTCAACTCAAAATATCAACTTTTAAGAAATCGAAAAAAAACTGTTTTTGACCTGAACAAAAATGGCTAAAAACAAAAACTTTGGACTATTTAGTAGAAAATCCATACCGATTATGATATAAAAAGTTCTTTTTATTTGTTTAATATTTATACACTAGATAATGAACAATTAAATTAAATTTTGAGTTCAGTCACTTTTGAACTTTGTGTACGATATGACCTTTCTGACTGGATTATTGTACATTATCAGTCTTTGCAGATGACACTACAGTTCTCTTTTCTGGTATACTTGCAATAGACATTATTGATAACCTACAAAGAGCGACAGCCCAAATATTTACTTACTTCAATAAATGGAAAATAAATTTAAACAGCGACAAAACACAGGCAAATATATTTTACAAGGAAAATAAAACCTTGCTTTGTTTCCCAAACAAACATTGAACTAAACAATTTCTTACTTCAATGGGAGCAAAAAATTAAATATTTAGGCGTTATACTCGATTCCGAATATATATTTAAAGACCACATATCATATGTTACAAATAAAATAAATATATTAAGTCGTCTATGGTACGCTTTTATAAATAGAAATTCAAGGCTAAATATTACAAACAAAAAAATTGTACTGAAATCGATTTTTCATGCGGTCATGTTTTACGCAGCTCTGTCTGGGGAAACAGCGAAAAATGTCACATAGCAAAACTCCAAATTGCCCAGAATAAATTACTAAATATGAGTTTTTCCTTGGCATTTTCTACCCGAAGACTTCATGACTTAGAATTAGTAGAAGCCAAAATAGATGGACTTAGATGGATTATGAGCATATCAATGGCTTAGCACCAGCATCCATATGTAGTAATTAAGTTGTAGAATCAGTTATATTTAAAAATCTTCAAAAAGGTTTTTGTTAAAATTTTTCCTCTAATTTGTATATTTATATGTATTGATTAATTACTTAACCTCGGAACATAAATATTATTTGGAAAAAATAAATTAAATTGAAAATTTGCTTGTAAATGTTTGCTGTAAATGTTATTAATAATGTAGTTTTCTTAATTGGACCAGAAGAAAATAAGTTTTTGAATACCTTAGTAGTGCAATATAAGGCCGTAAAAAGAGAAAAGATTTCCTTTTATTTACCTGCATCGAATGAAGATAATATTTTTAATATTTTGTTGATATACAACATAAATTTTTGCACGTTCAGTGTTCACTTGCTTTATTGTAAAATATAATGGATTTTATTGCCACATTAACATAGTGAACTTATGCTTGGGTGGTTTCTATTCACTTTTCTGCTTTTTTATTCAGATTAACAAATTATCACATATAGAAGCAAACGGTATCAACAGTTTCAATGTCTTACCACCTTTAGAGCTTCTTTTCTCTATTCAGGTTTTTTTGCCTTCTGATTCTGTCATGTCTCCATCGCAGGCCTTTTGAACTTTATTCAACAAGACAGACTTCTTAGACAGCAGCTACAATTCCTACATCCTAAATTACAGGATATTTTAAGTTCAATTTGCTTGATAGTTGCTTGGGTCACCCTTGTCACACTATCTTAACTTACCCAACTTCTTAATTGTAATTGTGTCAAATGGTTTTTCCTACCTCGCATTGATTTTATTGGCATTGATTATAAAGGGGGAAAAATAATAATTATTTTTTGTGTGAGTCTTGGTAAAAAGATTATTTTTATTTTTCGCGAAAGCTCTAAGCCTATCAAATGAAATTTTAAGTAAAGATATTTAGTCGACTCCTTGCTGCCCAGTGCCATGATTGGAAATGACGATGCAATTTTTCAATGACGAATGCAAAGATTTTAGAAAGTTACACATTCTTTTCATTAGTGAAGTTTAGTGAAAAATAAAATAAGTAAGTAAAAATAAAAAAAGTAAGCGGTACCGAAATGACCATCGAGACGTGCTTTGATCCTCAATAATCAATATCGGTGATTTAATTAATCGAGATAGTTAAATAAAAAAAATAGCACGATGTTTGTTATGAAAATTAAATATTTAAAAAATATTCCCGTGTCTTTAATTAAATAATTTGCAAAGTGCCTGTGCATAGAAATAAATTATCGTAGTGTTTTGGTATTTTATTTTTCATCCTCTTTCAACTGTATAAAAGAGCCGAAAAAAAGTCAGCCGTATACAGTGGAGAAAGAAAAATGGAATTACTGTTGGTTATTGTTGTTTTTGCTTAAAATTTGATTTTGGTCTTAGCTTGATTGTTTGGACTAAAATCTTTAGTTTATTTAAAATGTTTGTCAGAAGTTTCCTGAAGAGTTGAGTAAGCGATAACGAAATGGCCATCGAGACGTACTTTGACCCTCAATAATCAATATCGATAATTAATTTAATCGGGATAATTAAATAAAAAAGTAGCACGAAGTTTTTTATGAAAAATAAATAATTAATAAATATTCCCGTGTCTTTAATAAAATAAAAAAGTTGCCCAAAGTAATGGATTCAAAATCAATTTCTTTAAGGAATCTAAGCAATTTTTTTTATTTATTAATAAGATCTTAAGCCAATTTTTCCAAAATATTAAAAAAAAGTTTAACAATTTTATTCTATCACCAGTACGAAAATTGGGTCCCTGACTCGTATTGACTTAAATATTATTGTGTGATATAAAAATTTTACAGATAAACAGAAACTGGACTTAATTAAGAAATATGAGATAAACATTTATTTTTAATTTTCTAAAATTAAAAACTGACTTTTTTCCAGTGTTCTTGCTAATGATGGCCAAAACATACATAAATTAGACTTCTTTACTCTTAACTCAAACCTATACTCCCACTTCTTACTTATATTGCAGTTATAAACTTCCATATTAAGGACCGTACACAGCCGGTGCTTGAAGCACACACGACAATTATTAATGTTTATCCATTTAAACGTCAGGTGTTGTGTTTCACCGTAAATGCGAAGAGTTTAAAAGCAGTAAAAAAAAAAAAAAAAAAAAAAAAAAAAACACTGTTAATTATGCTGCGCTTAGTAATTAAAATGTATACTCATTTATACTGCAGGCGACAATAACAAAAACAAAGTTTTATTACAAGTTGAATAGTCTTTAGGGAGAAAAGTTCACATAATTGCTACATCAAATACGGCAACTATAAGGAGTCGTCAAAGATTCGCCAAATGATGTGCATCGAGCCCTAAGCTGATATTAGAAAAAAAGCCGCTTTTATTTTACAAATATTATTAATTTTTAAACTACAGAGATAAATTTAAACGAATGCCATTTTGCAAGTATTGATTTTGGCAAAATCTGAACTTTACTACTTTTTTGTAAAAATTTTGTGTGCACTTCATATTTGCATTTGATACGAGTTGGTATTTATAAAATTAAGAGCATTGTTGAATCACTAATGGTTTTTTTCTTATGTTTTTTTTTTTTTTTTGCTAAAATTGTATGGTTTGTAAGTTTATGTCAATGTTTCAATATTTAAGGGGACAAAGACTGAAAAACAGAGTAATCCTTGAATAATTTCTGCTACTGTTGCAATGCTTTTGTAACTTTATTAAGTTTAGCTGTTTCTTTGCTTGAAAAAATATATATTTGCTACTTAAACTTTACTTCAGTTTGTCAAAGTGCCAAAAACTAAAAGTTTCCTTTTAAAAATTTCCAAACGTTTCATTGCCTTTATTTTTGTGAGTATTTATGTGGCAATAGAAATTTAATTAAAACGTTTGTTAAAATTCAATTTAAAAATCTTGAAGTCAAACACTTAATGATTTCAAAAGAATACATGACGATGGCAAAAAATTAATTCTTTACTGAAAGCACTGTTTTCATAAAATTTTCGTTGTGACAAGCATCTTAAAACTTTACAGACCAGATTTAATCTCGAAATTTTTATTTCGGCTTTCTGATCTTGTTGTTCATAAAATAACCCCAAAAATGATAAATTTGATAGTTTTTCCAAAAGTTATATTTTTATATTTAAAACTCAAAATTTAGGTGTGCAAATAATATTTACATTATTTTAACAAAGCTCATGATACTAGATATAATTTCTTAAGCGAAGTGTATGGTGTTCGTATTTTAGATTAAATTACTATTCATTAAAACGATGCCCTGAAAAGTACAGAAAGTTAATAATTTAGTATTAGACATAGCAGATCCAACAAAATATAAATAAATGTATTGCAGGGTTGTGGTGAATTTCGATCGACGTCACACAGTGGCGTGAAAAAAAAATGGAATAAAAGTCTGTAACTTCTATACTATTTACCCGATTTTCATGAAACAAACTGCGAATTATAAAGGAGGTCATAAGCTTTGATGCACCCTGTTTCAGTATAGGGTGGCACCACTGGGCGTCAAAGTAGGTAACCTCTAATTTGAAAAGTGTTTCAGAGCTTATAACATATAAAAAGGGAACCAATTTTAAAAATTAATTTTTAGTAATCTATATATATATATATATATATATATATATATATATATATATATATATATATATATATATGTTGTTATTAAAAACACCTGGCAAAAAACTCGCACACAATATACGATAAGACTGGAACTAAGTATGTTTTGGCGAGAGGAATTCTTATCTTTATTGGATTGTAATATTGAGTTGGCCACAGGCATAATTAACGTGATCAGACCAAGTCAGACTTTTGTTAAAGTAGACTCCAAGGTTTTTAGCAGAATTCACTATTTCAATTGCTTGATTATTAATTAATAAAATGGGTATAATATTAAGTTTAGCCAGTTGTTTCTGGATTACATGCATTTTGACATTTGCTTATGCCCAAGTATGAATACGTTGTAGTTGCTAATTCAAAAAAAGCGTACACTGACCGACTACATCACTAGTACAACTTGTATAAAGTTGAACATCATCCGCATACATTCCAATCTTGCAATAGGTAAGGTCGTTAGAATACATACATAACAGGAATGGGACGACGATTAATCCTTGCAGAACTCCTCTTGCAACAGGCAGTGCTCTTGATTTATTAGTTAGAGTTTCGACATACTAGTACCTGTTACAGAGATATGTTGATGGTAAGGTGGCAGCTGAGGAGAAATTAAATAAATTGCGTAATTTATAACAAAGGATACTATGGTCAATTGTATCAAAAGCCTTAGAATGATCTAATAAAATGAGAAAATATGTTTTGCCTAAAAAAGTTACTTATAAACAAAAACCCTAGTTCTCAAATAAAATTAAAGAATCTATCAATCATAGAGAAATCACATACCGTAGATGCAAAATGTTTAAAACAATTGAGCTGCGTGATGCTTCTCGTATTGCCAAAAGTTAAGTCAATAGATCGATTAAAAAGGCGAAATAGGTATTGGCCAAACCATAAGTCCTGAGGAATGTCCTATGGATGCTAATGTTATCAATAAGAAATTTTTAAATACTGCTATGATTGATTCTGACCTTAGATATTATTGCTATCTTCTTAGCAACCATACTGAAACTATTTTTTCTTTCTCTACTGTTGATCAATGTAATGTATTGGATAGTTTGGTCTCAATTAAATCCAACGCTGTAGGTGCGGATGGGATAAATCCTAAGTTTCTGAAAGTTTTTTTTTTTTTTACCAAAACTACTTCCCTTGATTACCTTTATTTTCAACAAAGTAATAACTTCAGACTAATGGAGTTCTCATGTAATCAATTTGGCTTTTGGTACAAGACTCTGAGGTTTTCTGTACAAAATTTGGGTAGAATCCACTGATGAGCTATATATGGGCAGTAGCGAAATGGCCATATGGATATGATTTCCCCTATGATTTCATTAGAATATCATGAAATATTTATATTTGAAGGAATCCAGCGCAATTAAAGTAAATTATTGTAATATTATTGTAATTATTGTATTATTATTATTTTTAAAACCTTTGTAAATTTTTATCTTGTTATAACGATATGTTTGTTTCAAATGTGTGAAGACATAAATTCATCCTTCGTAATTATATTTTTAGATGTTAGAAAAGTAAATTTCTATAACGAAATACTCTAAATGTGCAAATATTTTGTTGTTGTTGTTAAAAAGAAACTGCAGAAATGTATTAAAATTATTAATTTATAAAAAAAAACTTTTTAGTTTAAAAAACCCGAACTGTTGCCAAAAGCGGTAGTCATTTCAAAGGTTCAAAAAATTTTAAATAATTATATATCTTCATATGAATAGTGCACTAACTTTTTAATCTTTATTGACACTTAGTGATAGAGCAAAATTATTCTAGTTATTGGGTTGGTTTATAGTAATGAACCAAAAACTTTGCAGCCAGAATCAGCATAGTGATAAAAATATTATTGCACTAATTAAATAACAATATTTAATTTAAAAAAGAATTCATCAATCTATTGCACGATTTTTTACTAATTTTATTTCAACATAGATATTTTGAAACAAATTTAAAGCTAATTTAGTTCTTTCCTCTAGGAGTGCCTACCACTGCATTAGGAAAAACAATTGCTCAATAATCATATTATCTTCTTTGTAACAATGTATGGTTGCGGAGAACCAATTATAGTTGTTTTCACCAAAACTTTAGTCACGATAAACATTTTTTGTTAACTTTTAACGATTATATGGTTACTATGCACCAAAAATGCAACACGGTTGGTTTTATCTTAAAAAAAATCTCAACCACAACCAAAGTTTTATAACTTATGAAAAATAATATAAAATATTTAACCATAATATATTATCATTAATCAAAGTAGAGTTAAAAGCAACAGAATAATGTTTGCGCTAAAAAATATTTTGTTCTAGTACTTGACAGTTTAGTAATTTTTCTGGTAGCTAAAATTTGAAATTATTTTTTATTGTTAAAGAAAGTGAAAAGATAGAAATTTATGTACAAAATAAATAACCAAAAATAATATGCAAAATATGAAAACAAATAAAAAGGGATCCAAAACATTTAAAAACAGTTGAAGTAAATATGCATGCATGTACATATGTAGGCTTACAGCATTTAATGTTTATATTTGAACATAATTATGTTTATATTTTGGACAACACTATGGTTGCAAATGTAACAATACTATGTTTTGTTAGCAACCATATAATGCAACCATAGTGTGTTGCTCTTAGATTATGGTTACCTCAACCATATTTTTTCTTTGCGTGTGGATATTTGTTAAGACAGCCCAGTTCAGTCTCGAAATCTAACAGAAAAATATCTTAAGCCATTTTTACTAGTATTGAAGGTCCTTATATTATATGTATTCAAAAAACTGACTGGCATGTTATAATATCTAAAAATATAATGTACATCAACGTAGAGGCATAATGGACATTATAGGTATATTTTATAGTATTCTATGTAAGAAAGATACAACGAAGCAGTTGTTGGTTTTACTATAGAAGAGAAAAACCTTGCGCCCGGCCGAAGGCCGTCTATGCAAGAAACTTTTTTAAAGCAAAACCGTATTTGTCTTAAATGCTTAAAAACGAAACAACGTCCATGGATATTATGCCACTTTTGAGTGCGATATAAAGTCCATGGACATTATGTCCTTGGATACTATAACATGCCACGGAAGACTGCAGTAGCGAAGGAATTGATTGATCTGGCGAGCATACTTATACTAACTATCAATGTTTTTCTGACGTAAAACAAAAGAAAATCTTAGCGTTGAATAAAAAAAATTACTATTTCTAAAGAAAACTTTGTACAATTTACAAAAAATTTAAATTAACTCTTATAGTTCATAGTTAGCATTACTAAATTTTTTGTTGTGTGATATAATACGGGTAATATTCCCGTAAAATATTTTAACCTTATCAATGCAACTTCTGTGAGCAATAGAAAAAAAGACATCCCTTAAAATGGCATAAAACAGGATAAAATATTTCTTGAAAATATTTAAATTCTCCGAGTGCCTCAATATTGAAACTTCAAGACCATAATTTTACGCACGGAAGGCAAGAAATCAGTTATTACAATATGTATCGTATATCTATTCATATTACATACTCTCTAGAGACTGCAATAACACCATCACATCGAAGGAATGTGCGTACTAAAGACAATAGCTGCTGTAAACGAAATTGTGGAAGAGGATCCAAATTTATCGCTTCGTCGTCAGTCCTACACCCGTATAAGATCTAGCTAGTGCAGGAATTAAAACATAAGGCGCTATAGCAGTAAGTAAGTGAGACCAATCCACATCATATCCTGGTGTTTGGTGTCGTTTATATGCTAGTGGCATCATCGGATCTAATTTCTTAAAAAATAAGGCTAAATCTCAGGTTACGGTCAATAGAGATCGTTACCGTACATTGATTAATGGTTTTCTGTTTGAAAATATAGATAACGTTGATCCGGAAGAAATGTAGTTTCAACAAGATGGCGCTAGGTAGTATACGGCGATCGCAACCATAGAGTTATTGAAATTAAAATTTTGCGATAAGTTGATTTCGAAAAACGGACCTGTCGATTGGCCTCTAAGGTCGTTTCGTCGGATTTGATACCTCTCGATTATTTCCTGTAGGGCCATGTGAGTCTATGGTTAACTCGTATGCTGATAAACCAAAAAGAATTGATGCTGTGGAGCCCAACATTGTTCGCGTTCTTCGTTCATACTGGGATTTGATACCTCTTGATTATTTCCTGTAGGGCCATGTGCAGTCTAAAGTTTATGCTGATAAACCAAAAAGAATTGAAAAAAAAGAATTTATGCTTTGGAACACAACAGTGTTCGTGTTATTCGTTCATACTGCCAGCAGTACTCGAAAAAGTGACCCAAAATTGGATGTCCAGAATGCGATTCGTCATGAACATCCACGATGGCCATATGCCCAAAATCATTTTTAAATATTTATGCATGTTCTGATCTTTTATATTTTGAAAAAATTTATAAATTAATTGTTTGTATTATTTTTTACAATTTAAAGTTCTATCGGGCTTAAAAAAACACCCGATGCGATAACTACTGAGTTCGTAATATTTCCTATGATGTTGATACGTATGTGTGTATATATGTATATGTATGGGTTACATTTTTTTCTTCTTTTTGGGGTTTGCTTAAAAATGAATTCAACGAAAACAATTTTAAATGCTGATGTAGAAACAAAAAACAAATAAATATTTTCCACAATTATTTGCAGATTGTATTGTTTTTATTTCTTGTGTAGAAATTCTACAGTTTTCAGGCGTTGGAAACGTTTTTCTAATCTCAACTGAAAAAAAAACATATAAAGTGTAGAAAAACAAATTACAGGCTAAATAAAGAAAAGTTACTACAAATATTTTTTTTTTCAGGGGTCAAAAATAACTAAAAAAGGTTAATTCTAAGAAATAGAAGTTTATTTGGATGCTGTCTGTTCATAAGAAAAAGTTTTATAACATTTGATTCATTCATATTTCTTGATGTAGAATTCTCTATGAATTTCCTTTGTGTTTTTTTGTGCTTTTAGTTTTTATTAAAAAAAAAAGATTTATTTGAAATTTTATGTTCTTCTCATTTTATGTTTTCTGAAAGATAAATTTTTATGTTTCAATCAGTTGATTTGTGTAATATGAGTCATCATATTTAGCATGTGACTCACTTAGGTTTGTTTGTATTACAAATATTGATATGGGATAAAAAAAAATTATTACTATTATTATTATTATTATTATTTTAATTAATTACTGGTTTAAGAAATAAATAATTTAAAACCCCAAGTTTGCTCCCTTTTGGGAACTTGTGAGTGTTTTTGTGGCGATATTTATTGATAATTATTGCCTTTTTGTGGATTTATGACCAGTTAAGCATTTTGATTCGTTTTGGATTTTTTATACTTTAAAAAAGAAATTATTTTTTTTTACAGTTTACAGAATAGAAAAAGAATACGTATTTTTAAGAGCAAAGTAAACAGCAACAAAAAGTAATAAATGCAATTTGCTTACAATATATTTAAGGCAATACTAAAATATTATATGAATAAATTTCACCATTTTAAGTTGTATTTTTGTCAGTAAAATGCACGATTACACCTTCCGTTTACTGCCTTAATTAAATAAATCCTGCAAAAAAAAAAACCGACTTCAAAACCGTTTTCATATGTCTGCCTTTAAAGTAAAAGTAAAAGAAAAGTATGGCCACATAAATCAAACTACATGAACTATTGGGACACGCTTTTATTTCCAAATTAAAAATATACTTGCAGTTGTAGTAGACTAATAAGTCAGGCTATTTTTAAATTTCGATCGCCTGTCTCTAACGATTCAACAATTTGACCGGAAACATCAAATTAAATGAATCTTTGGGGAACCCTTTAATTTATAATTTTAAATGTTAATACTTGTTACTTTAACGGCTATAGCAATCGACATTCTGTCTAATTTGCGAGCGTTTGTCTGTAACGGTTCAAAACATAAGCCCATATAAGTATATTTACTTTAATTATTGGAACACTCTTTAATTTTTAAATTCAAATTATATACTTGTTGTTATAGCGATTTTTGCAATACAGGTTCCTTGTAAATTTCAGCTGTTTGTCTTTAATGGTTCATAAGTTTGGCCATAAATTACATCAACTAATGTAACACCCTTTATATTATAATTTAAAACATTTATACTTCTTATTAAATCAGACGATGTAGGGAACGTTTTTCTAATTTTCAAGTAATTGTATATAAAATTTCAGAAGATAGGTCCATCCATATAGGTCAAATTACATCACTTATGGCAATACCCTTTAATTTCGAATTTCAAATTGTATTGGTGTAGCAAACATAGCAATACAGGTTCCTTATTCATTTTAGCTGTCTGACTTTAGCGGTTCAAAAATTCTGTCACATACACCAAATTTTATCTACTGTTGGCACACGCTTTACTTTCCAAAACCAAACTTTATACTTGTTGTTTTAGCGGACTTAGCAATACAGATTCTTTGTAAATTTCAACCGTTTGTAAAGTTTTCAATAGTATTACCATATACATTTAATTAAATTAATTATTAGGGCACCCTTTAATTTATAATTTTGAAGATTTGTACTTTTTTTACTTTTTTAAACTCGCGAGTGGTGCCCTACACGGTTAATAATACTCTTAAAAAACATGTATGTTGTATGGGGACACCCTTTAATTTTTAAGATTATAAAACTGTTTTTAAAACGCGACCAATCTGTACAAACAATTATGGCGTTGCTCGGTAAAAAATAAAATAATAAAAAATTGATTCATTTAAAAAAAGATGATTAAAAAAAAGTTTTTTGCAACTTAATAGCTAACAGAAACATTTTTGAATACTCATAAAAACAAGACTTTAAAGTAAATGTAAAATATGCACGGTCTAGCCTTGCAGAAGGCGTTCAATATAAACGAAATGCAGGCTAAATTGCTTATTTAATTTCTTACTAAAAAGTTTGCAATATAAAAGCAATCGAAATTATCATTAAAAATAATCTGTTAATTTTTTTTTTCAAATAAAAATTTTGGCATGTTTGCGTGAAGTTTTCTGAATTTCGAAGGTCCTCACGCATACACGCTGCTACCCTTATCTAAATTTTTACTTGCTATGTAAATTACACACGCATTTTCACAATTGTGTGTTTTTTTTAGATTTTTGGTTGTAGTTATTTTTCCTTACGCTTAACTCCTTTATTTAATAGTTATTTTAAATGCTATTAATATCTTGTAATTATTCCAAGGCTCGTACGTATATATATTCATGGTTACGTAGTTTCCTAAAAGAAGTTTAAATAAAAGTTGTTGCTTGTTGTTGATTTAGTTAACACAAATGCTACAACTTTTACATACATGTAGATGTATGTAGATGTCACTGATAGTTCTCTCGTTTTGGGAAGAACGTGTTGTTTTTATTCTGCCGTTACCTTCCATGTAAATGTGTTTGTGAGTTTTTAGGGGTTAATTTTATGTTCTGAGTGAAAATGAGTCTGTTGAAAAGCTTTTTAATTTACGTATTTTGAGATGAGTTTGAGTGAAATTTTAATAAAAGCTTTGCTGCAGTGCTAAAAATTTGAGAGAAATTTGCTTAAGAATCATGTGAATAATGTTTTTAATAATTTTTGAAGGTTAACAAACTGTTGTGGCTTTAAGTGTTAACTAAAGTAATAAATTATATATTTTATACATCCACTATATGTAAATCTCTTTGTAAGTTTGTTTGTTCAAATGTGCCTTTGTTAGTTTATTTATGCATTAATCATGACTAAAATGCTGTTCTTATTTTAGTGAGATTTAAAAATACTGTTAAGTTCATTTTTTAAGATAGGATCCACATGAAATATAAGTAAAAACACGGACAATTTGATACTGCTCAATCGATTTTTAATGAATTTTTAAACGTAGGTAGACCCTTAACCAAAAGGTGCAATAGGCTATTTTTTTGTTTGTTTGGGAAATCAGACAGCAGTGCAGCAGGCTATGTCTTTTTTTAACTCAGAATGTTCAAAGCAAAAAATGCTGCCACTCTTTTATGGTGTAACCGGTTCTAACAATGTTAGAACAGATCCAAGTTCTAAAATCTGGCATAGTATATGACAGTTCATTGATAAGGATAGAATTAAGTAGATTAAAATTTTTCATTAAATTTCATTTTTGAGTAAAATTACGTATTTGCTGTTATTTTATTTTATTAAATTTCATTTTTTATAACTCTTCGCTTTTTTGAAAGTCATTTTGTGCTAATGTTTACATTTTTAGGAAAAGTTTTGATTTAAAAAAAAAAAAAAATCGGAAAATTAAAAAATTTATATCAGTTTTATTCACAACTAAAAACGAAATCACGTAAACAAATTTTTTGAAATTGAAAAAAAAATTCTTTTTAGGCTTTACAAAATAAATTGTCCAAATTTTTTTTTGATTTAAACAAAAAAAAAACTATTCTTGTATAAAATTATAAGAAAATTACGAAATATAAATGATTTATTAAGCACAAAATGTATTAATTTTAGGACATTTCTAAAAAAAATTAAATTTTGCATACGAATTTAATTTTATTATCTCTTGTTTGATTAAATACAATACATATCGATAATCTATTGATAATCTATCGATAATTTATATATTATCAATTCCGTTTTTGGAGAAACCAAATAATCATCGCAAACAATTTTTATTAAATTTTTTGTCTTACTAATGACCTCTCAAAAATTAAAAATATATGAAGAAATAAAAAACAAAATGTCGGAATAAAATGAAATAATTATATGAAATAAACAACATTTCAGAAACGTGCATAAGCTTCGACTTTCTTTAAGGAAAACTAAGCAGACATTTTTAAGTAACTTTAATATTTTTGGCTAAAGTTAAATACACTCATTGGCATTTATGTGTTTATAGTTTTAAAACTTATAATATGTTTTCTGACTGCTAAAGGTAGACAGAGGTCTCCATATATAATACTGATTAGTTCATTCAATAGATTTAGTTAAAATTCAACTCATGTCAAATCATTCATAAATTTTCATAAAACAAATTCACCTCATTCTCTTTATTAATGCTTTCCTTAACAACGTGTTTTAAAATGAGTCAATCTCTGAAATATTTTTCTCGCTACAACAAAAACAAAATATGGCCGCTATCAACACAAAATTCAACACACTTTAGTGCAAAGAATACAATTTAATGTATAAAAGAGTACATTAGGACACAAAGTATTTTTTTTTGTTCCAAACGATGAATTTCATACCCTGTTGTACGTTTAAAATTGAGTGGTGCGTTTACTAAAGATTTGGCCCTGAAGCTTCACAAACGATTCAGTCATAATTTTGATCGCCTTTTGAAAACATTACGATACGGGTGTATATTATTTTCTTTTTTGTTTGCAAATAAAACCAAATGAAATAGAAAAAATCAAATAATTTATGGAATGGAAACTTTTTTTCCTATAAATGTGAAATAATCCAACAGATTATTTCTTTGTGTTTGAAAAATAAAACAAAATAAAGAAAAAAAAAAATATTAAGCAAAGCTAAACTTTTTAACAGTGTAACATATGTGTAAAAATTAAATTTTGAATAAAATAATTTCGAAGAAAAACGTTTCTAAAAGTTTTAAAATTTTCCAAAATTAAAAAGCTGTTGGCTTATAAATTTGTGTACGTGTTTTTGTGTGTGTATTAAATTATTTAAATTTTTATATAAAAATTAAAAGTAAAATATGGCATTAACTGTATCACTCTCCTCATTTACTGCTTATAGTCATCAGCAGCCTCGTGCTTAAAAATAAAACTAATCCTTTGTCTCTAATTTACAACGTGCAAGGATTATGTAAAGAAAATCTACCTCATTTTTTGCTTTATTCTTTACTTCAGTTTTTTTGTTAAGCAAGTATTGACTTTAGCAGACATTGTGTTTTGTACAGTGGTTATGTTATATTCGGTTTGATGTAAAATGTCAAATATTTTGTTTTTTATGAAATTTATATGATAAAAAAGATTTAATAATTGCAATTAATTTTCTCTTAACTACTTCTTAACTAATATTTTAAATTTCGAAAAAAATGTAAAAACTTTAATACTTATAATATACATAGGAATAATTAATAAGGTGGATTAATTAATTGAAAATTTCATTAGCATTGACTTATAAATAATTCTAATGATTTTTTAGCATTAACATTATTTTCGCCAATGTTAGTGTTTTTTTATAAAAATTATAACTAGTTAACAATAATGTCTTCATTGACTTCTGATTTAATCGTTTCTTGTCTTTCTACAATAAATAAACACCTCAAAGCATTGCAAAGCATTATTTCAAAATTTCATTTTTACCACAAAAATTTTATGAAATATGTATGTTTTAAGATTCTCAGGTAAAATAAGACACTTTAGGAATTTTATTTCCGTGTAACCAATGAAATCTGCTAGATAGTGTGTTAGGTGAACTTAGATCTCGAACAACGGCTTTTGCACCCACCTCACTTAAAATGAACACATCGCACACATAGTTTAAATTTAATTAAATTGTTCATTATCTAGTGTATAAATATTAAACAAACAAAAAGAACTTTTTGTATCATAATCGGTATGGATTTTCTGATAAAGAGTCCAAAGTTTTTGTTTTTAACCATTTTTAATTTAGTGAAAAAGAGTTTTTTTTCGACTTCTAAAAAGATAGAATTTTGAGTTGTGTTTCTTTTTAACTAGGTGTGCGATATGTTTTATTAAAATTTTCAATAATAGATCCATCTACAAAATATTAAGGCTTAAATATTTAATGGATAATTCTTTTCGAAGGCTCTGCTGTCGGTAATTTATTGTTCATGAAAACAATTATTTTCATAAAATGTTCTTTTAAAATATCATATTATTTTCATAAAATAGATATCATTAGCATTTAATTTTTATCATTGTAATTGTTTTAAACAACGCCAAAGAAATTTAAAGAATGTCAAGTACATATGAACATTAAAAATAGTCCTGTGCTAAGTAATGTTTTCTTTCAATACTTTAAATTTTGTAAAACTGTGTTTTCAAACCTTGAAATATAAATTAAGTATTTTAACATTTAATTTGAAATTAATTGTTTAATGCACCATTAAATTACATATATACAAAATGTTAAATTCTTATTCAGGTTGTAGTTCTATTTGATTAAGTTTGTAGGTAGATGTACAGAGTGCTAGTAAAGAATGTAGCGTTACAGAAAATGCTGCATTAAGTACTGCTAGTATTTACTGTTTCTTTAAAAATTAACACATCAGTTTAAACATGATTTTTTATTTATTGGTACAGACACAATACTAGCTAAAAACATATCTGCCAAGTTTGATGATTCTAGCTTTTATAGTTCTCTTAAATAAAGTATTTAGTGTTGGCATGGTCCAGTTGTTGTCAAGCAAATTCGCACTGAAGAATAACTTTCCCGTGTCATTGCTTGTTTGATAAAATATTAAAAACTCAATGGTTTTTTGTGTTTCGGGTTATTATATTTGATTGATTTTTTTTTTATCATCTGTGAGAAAACATTGCAAGAAAAACAAATTTTTCCTGTGACGCCTCTATTATAAAGACTTCAAAAGGAAAGAACTAATGATTTAGAGAAAACAATTTTTAAGGTTAAAATAATACCTCGAAGTAGAGAGCTTTAATATTTAAGTTTTAACTAAATAACTAGGCAACTTTGTTTGAAAGATTTATTATGCTGAATACATACGAAGAACATTAAAGGAAACGAGCATATATCAGTTAATAATCTTTCTCTTCATGTTGCCTAAAATCACGATATCTTTTGATATTTTCTGTTTTCTAAGACCATGTCCCCTAGCCTAAATGGATGATTACAGTTTCTACGTTTATACGTACGTCTTTTTCGTAAATAAAGATATTGTGAAAAGAAAATTTCGTCGCATAAACGGTGATTTAATTTTATGAAAAAATGCTACCGCATGTTTTTTTTGTTCTGCCTTAAAAAATTTTAAAAAGTAAAATGTTAGGAAAAAACAATAGTTCATAATTAATTTTTCAATATAAAAAATTGAGCGAATAGAATTTAGGGGGTATAATCATGTTTGTCGACATTTTACCGCATACACGGTTAGTTAAATAATTAGAAATAATTTGTATTTGAAATAGGATACGTATAAATGTAGTAAGTATTTCTCGGTGGTTTTTTGATTCGTTGATTTAAAAAAAAATTAATTCTTCCCATTTAAACAATATTTTATCAATAAGTAAATTGTTAAATAATTCTTATGTGGTTGCCTCGTCGGTATTGAAAGAAGAACCATGATTTCGTTAAAATCTTCCATTTGATGTTCGCTCGTCTGTACTTAGCATTGTGATATTTAGTTTTAAACACAAAATTTTTTTTCTAAAAGCTGCATATGTATTTATAAATAATTGAAACTTATAGCTGAAATTTTTCTCCGTCAAATATTACTAAAATATAAAATTTAATAAATAAAATGAATATGAAATCAATTAATTAAATTTTTTATTAAACGAATCGAAATTGCTTTTAGCTTAAGTTAATTTTTTAACTTTTAAAAATGTTTTTAGAAAAAAAAAATTATTTTACAAATGTATGCGGACGTTTTCCAAAGAAAACATAAAAAAATTGTGTGCATTGTATACTTCATCTATTTAAGCAACTAACTTTGTAAATAAGAATACGAGAAGTATTTATATCAATATTCATTTGGTACCAACTGAAAAATGTACAAGACGAGTTACAGAGAGAATAGTGAAGAAATACTTTGGTTTGTTTGTGGACTTTTTCGAACCAAATGATATGATATGAATACTCAAGCATTATATTCTGCAGGTGTTAAATTTTTCTTGCTTTCTTTGGAAAACGTTCGCTTACATTTATAAAATAATTTCTCTTTTTAAAAAAAAAAGCTTTTAGAATGTAAAAAATGACCCAAAATCAATTTAAATTCATTTATAATATCCACTGTTCAGTATATTGGTTCACTGACAAATAAATAACAATCCGTTGACGGGGATGTAGTTTTTTTTTTTCAAATATTTGCCTTATAAATATGCAAAAAGTAACATTTTTGATAGCAAACTCCAGTGCATTTTATTAGCTTAGGAATGTTTACAGTGAACTTTGTGAATATTAAAAAATCAATTAAAAAAATTTACACAGGATGACGATGATTGCAATTTACAACCTTGACCAATTTGATAAAAGTCATATTTTTCTCGTTGACAATTGTCCATTTTTATGTTTGAAGAATCATTCATGTTATGAATTAATTCACAGGATGTCAAAACAGAAAAAAAAACAAAAATGAATTGACATTAAAAATTATAAAAGGAACAGAAATTACTCAAACAAAAGTTGAAATACTATAAGAAATGCCATAGGGGCTTTATAGATATGTAAATATATCACGCAATGATATAGGAATTGAGTAGAGTATGGTATACATTGTGTAGAGTGAGTTGCTGTACTTGTGTCATTATTTTTATCAAATTCGGCAGAATAAAATTTGCTTAAGTAATTTATGAAAATTCTTTTCAGTATGAAAAGATCTTTAATCAAGTGACAAGTTTTAACAACAGTTTGAAAATATTTTTTATTTAGAAAATTATTTATTTAATCTTCAAAATAACTAAACTAATAATAGTGAGCTATCAAGTAAATATTTCTTAGTAGAATGTAACCGGTATCGATTAGAATTAAATTAACCAATGGCACGTTCAAAGCCTTGTGAAGCCTTTAGTGATAGTTTGTAGAACTTTATATTGGAGCCTGTAATTTTCATTGATAAATTTGATGCGGAGGCAGTGCTCCATAACTAAATTTTATTAGGTTAGGCTATCTCATTAAGTGCAATGAAAATAGAAATGAAGAATTTAAGGGTGCTCCCCTAGAGAAAGGACCGGAGTTGTTAAACTTGCATGGTTTGTATATTACTATTTACGTTATAAAGCAAGTATAGAAAATTAAGTTTAGTTAAGAAAGTTAAGTAATAGGATGTTTTTATAGAGATGTGACTTCGATCTTTTTAAATTTATACTTGCAGCCTGTCTATAGATCACCATATGAAGTTTGTATTCGAAAATTGTTTCCGTTTTCTATTGATGCAATTTTAATATTGTGGATGTAATTTTTTCTTGGTAATATTAAAGGCTTTCGATAAGACAAATAATTTAAATTTTGCGCCCTTGCGAAACGGCACATCAATTTACAATTGCTTACGGTATTTTTGTATAGTTTAAATGCTTGAAGAAAATTATCTTAATTAATATATATATATAAAACAATCAGAATGTTTACTGGGCTTTTTGATTTTTTTGTTAAAAAAATTAATTATTTTATGTGTTACAATTTTCTTGGGTTTTTTACTAAAGTCAACAGTGTTGTTTGCATCAAAACAATGTTGCCCCTTTTATTATAAAATAATAGCAGTCAACAATTTAGAAGTATTATGATGTAAAACAATAAAAAGTATACGCGAAGCAAAGAAAGACAAACGGAAAAACAGAAACGCGTTTGATAAATTACAATTGTTTCGTAGTCGTGATTTCAGTTTAAGTAAACCATTAAGGATTGGTCCCGTTTGAATTATTTTTTAAGACTCGATAAACGTCTGCACGTCTATAAATTTAGTAAAGATATTCTATTCCATTAATTAATTTTCAAAAAAATATTTTTTCCGTGCTATTTTCCCGATTAATTATTTAAATCACCGATATTGATTATTGAGGGTATTCTATTCCCTTAGATTACATTATGATGTTGCCAGAAATCCTTTTATCAAATATTTGTTTAATTCACAAGCCAATGCTATCATGTTATAAGGTTTAAAAACAATTTAATTAACAATACTTTATATTTGCTATTAGTAATTTATATTGAATATTTTGTTGCAAATATACAATTTGATTTTATATTTCTTGAAAATGTAGTATCGCAATTATAACTGGCACTTGCTTGTTTATTTTACTAAATCTTAGCACGTGAAGAAAGTCGAATGTGTAGTCAACAGCATAAGTGTTTAACTCTAATTGTTATCTTATTTTATTGATTAGCTATTTTTATGTAAAATTTAATGTTGTTTGAAAATTATTTGTAAATATTTATTAGTTAATAGTTTCCATGCCTGATTCAATTTCATATTACTTTAGACTACTGATAAAAATTAACAGTTCACAACACAATATAACAGGAACATAATATGACGGCAATTATGAAAGCAGTTAAGGGTGAAAAGACTAAAACAATAAGTTTAAAGGATTTTTCAAAAGGGAAGGGTAATTGTCGGGAATATCACCTTTATAAGCGTTCGAACCTTTTTATATAATTATAATATCAACAATAGTTTGGGTTCTTTAGCATTGCAGCAACTCTATATACCGCTCTTCATACAGCGAAATATAAAGTTCAAAATCTAATGCATTTTATAACTTGAGTTTCTTACCAAGAGAAAATTTTAAATCACAAAAATATTTTTTTTTCCGTTATCCTCTGTACCTGGATTATTATTGTTTTGTATATAAGTTTCAACAACAAATATGTTAAACTATAAAATTTTATAGGACTTTATAGATAACTTTATTAAATGCACAAATTATTATTTATTCCTTAATATTAATATTCCAAGTATTTAAATTTTGTCTTATATAAATAAACACACACACAAATTCACATCATTATACTGATTGCTCGATAGTTTAATGACTCAGGTTTATTATGTAAGTGTTAACGTCTCGTTAAGAGGTCAACGTTTTTTTAAACACAAAACAATAAGTAATATTTTTACTATTAATGAAATTTTCAATTACATTTGAGTTCTCTAATGTTATAGTTTCTCATTTAGCAAAGTTTTCGAAAAGCGTTAGCGAAGCTTAAAGCCTGTTAAAATGGATTAAAAGTAATATATTATCATTGTATGTGAGCTTTAGTTCTTTAATGTCACTGCTCTTGTGAACGTTCAAACCAGTAGTAGATTGCTACTGTTTGCCTTTCTGCAGCTGTATTTCTGAATTTATAATAATAACAATTTATGTCATAGTGTGGATATCGAAACATTTTATTTGCATTAAATTTGACAGCAGTCTTTTTTCATACAAATTATAATAAGTTTTATTTTGGTTATGTTGTACTTATTATTTTCATTTTTAGTTTTATATTAATTTATATAAAAAAAAATTATGTCACACTGCCTAATGATCGGGAAAGTTGGGTAAAATTTTTATATTAGGCAATTTATATATATTTAGGGTCACTGTGCAACGTATATTTAATATCTCACAGTGCGTATGCGTTTTTGTTTATTCTTCCACGAAAACTTTATTGCACAACACTCATACGCCACACGTAACAATTAAAAAATCCAATATTCTTTAATTTCTTCTTCTTTTTTTTGTTTTTCTTGTTGTTATTGCTCCTCAATCATTTAAATAATAAAAAAAACCTTCAACTATTTATTTCAAATATATTAAATGTTTTTGTTTATTTTTCGTGTTGAAATGATTCAAAAACAAATTTTAAATTAAACAAATAAGAAAACAAAAACAACTAGAAACAGCTATAAAATTGTTTAAGGAAAAAAAGGTGGCATGTCATAGCATCCAAAGATTTTATTGGTATATTTTAAGGTATTCTTTGTAAGAAAGATGCAACTTTTTTATAAACTGGCTTCCAAAAAATCTGTGGTAAGCGAAACCGTTGTTAGTTATACCATATAGGAAAACAACCTTGGGCCCTTTCAAAGGCAGGGCAATAAATCTATGATCAGGGAAGTCGGTACTAGGTGCCCTCCCAAAGGCCGGCATTGCCGTAAATCTTTGGTCAACGAGGGTAGTCTAAGGCCGACTATGCAGGAAATCTTTGGTAAGTGAAGCCGTTGCTATCCATGGACATTATGTCACTTTTAAGTGCGACATAAATTTCATAGACACTATGTCCTTGGACACATAAATGTACATAGACTTATTGAAAACAAACAAAAAAATATGTGGACCCTACAAGAGAATTTTAAAAAGAACTTATAAAAAAAAAAACAATAATCACCTTCGCTCTTTGCTGACAAAACTTAAATTCATTTTATACTTTTTAAAAATTTATGTAATAGTTAAACTGCTTTAGAAAGCAAACAAACTCTTTAGTTTCATACAAAAGAGAAGAATAAAAAAACAATAGTAAAACAAATATTCTTTACGTGCTCGGGCATATTTACTTAAATTGTATCTTGATGTAAAATGTAAGTAAAACTTTTAAGCTTTAGCCTACACTTGTGTATTTATTTTTGTTCATATACAAATAATGTAAAAAAACTATACAGATTAAACAAACTATGAACACTATTTTTGTTAAAGTTGTTTTTAGTTTAGGTAATGACTGAAGGCGCAAAATTTTCTTTCAAACGTATTTGCTTGCAGTGAGAAAGAGAAGTGTTTGTACATGAAGTTTCTAATTGTACTAATAGTTTTATTTTGTTACATTAGTTAAATTTACAGAAAGATTTATTTCTAACAGCCACCTGTTTTATTATTTTCCGTGCATCCGTTTAAATTAATCCATTTCAAAATTTTTCTTAATTTTTATTAAATAATTTACTCAACTTTTTTTTAATATAAAACCGCTTTTAAAGAGATCTACTAAAATTGGTGGACACGCGTATGACATCAAATAACAACAATAAAAGTGTTTGTAAATATAGCTAAACTTATGGTTCTATAGAGAGTTTACAGTATTCGATACGATCAAGACTAACATCTTACAGAATTTAAGAATCATGGCTGCAACATTTAAAAACCTTCAAGGACATAAGGTTGACTTTTTTTTTATTAATTTAATATTGTTTTACAATGTAACTGAGCCCAATGGGCCTTAAACAGTTAACAAATTGACTACTTAAGCAAGACAATATTGTAATAAAGCAAAGTAATAGCAATTACTTAAACCAAATATACTTAAACCAAAAATTGTAAAAAAGAAGAAAAACAAAAAACAAAATAGAATACCAATTGCAAATTTTAGTTTAAAAAATCTGAAGAATATGGCATTTTGTTGAAAGTTCAATAAAATGTTGTTTTAAAAATGTTTGATGAAAAATTTATATATTCTAAGACAATTTGGTAAATGAATGATAAATATTCAAGCTACTCGCAAATAAAATGATCGTTCCAAAATTGATGACAGCCAAGGTATAAGTTTTTTGACGATTGCGGCTGGACCGACTGAAAGAAAAAAAGAGAGTTTTTCCACTTTGAAATATTTTATAAAAACAAAATTGAAGCCTAAACTTGATGTAGTTAAAAAAGGAACCCCCTTAAAATCTACAAACAAAACTCGACACATGATTTCTTCTTCCTCTTAAACAGAAATGGTAACAGATAATTCTTTTAAATAACGTGCTGAGTTTTCTGACGTTATAACGTAAAGTTCCACAAAAATATAGGCATAACTAAGGAACTAAAATTTTCTTAAGGCCAAATTTAGCCCGGATATAATAAAATCTATTGTGTTTTTTAATATTAAGCTTGTCAGCCAACCACATTTTAAGACATTTAATATGACTAACAAATTCAATAGCACTACCATCAATAATTAAATTAAATTTTTTCTGGAATCAACCGAAAAAGCCTTATTAGCATTTACAAATAACTCGTTTTCTTTTATCCATGTACTAATATTCTCAAGACTATAGTTACATTACATTTTGCATGACATCAATAAACTGTCGTTCACGACAAAAAGAAAAAAAGTCATCCGCAAAAGCAAATGGGATACAAGAAGAGTTGAAATCAAACTTAAAAAACAAGTCATTAATGTATAAATTAAATAATACAGTGATTAAAAATGCTTGCTTATTTTGAGTGCATATGTAGTTAAGCAACTAACTGTTGCTGTGGAAAAATGTGCAGAAAAAGCAAAAAGCAAATGCAAAAAAAGAAAGAACCGTATTTGCTTCAGGTTACTATTTGTTTCTTTCTGCAGCAAAGCAATCAGCAAAGCAATTAAATTGAAAACATTTGCTGTTGCTTGAGCAATCAGTTTTTTTTATTTTTTTTTTTTTTTGTTGTTGCTTAACACTTTACTATGAAGTTCTGGCTGACTGCGATTGCTGTTTCTTGCTGTAACTCGCTGCTTTTCATCCCTTTTAACATTGGAAACGTATTTATGTATTTATTACTTACGTAATACGTAAGAAAATACAAACAATAAATACATACATTATAAATACATACAAACGCTGTTTTTGTGACACCATTAACTGGTGTTTTTTTTTTTCTTAAAAAACAAGAGCAAAAGAAGAAACAAACATAAACTTATTGCTTCAGCAACAGTAAACGTTTTAAAAATAAATGCTTTGCTGATTCCTTTGCTGCAGAAAGAAACATACAGTCAGCTGAAGCAAATGCGTTTCTCTCTCTTTTTTTGCATTTGCTTTTTGCTGTTGCTTCGTTTATAATGAAATGTTTTGTAAAAATTAAAACATTTTGTTTCTTTATTTGCTGAAAAACATTTAAGCAATGCAATTGCTATATTTGAGCAAGCAATTTAAACACTGAAATAATGTAAGCCCAAGAACGGAACCCTGAGGAACACCACTGCTTAGTGGTAATTGATATGGGTTACTGAGATATGAATTTAAAAGTCTAAAGGCCTTATTCGCAATCAATTTTTAATTTTATAATAGGTTTATAAAACAAAATTTCCATACAAAATTGGTTTTAGAAACTTGTAATAATTTTAAAAATTAATAAGGCCTTAAAAGACTTATTTAAATAGTAGAGTTGCAAGATAAGAAAGATTTAACTTTGTAGACAGTTAATGTTACTTTCGCTTTTTGATATTTAAATCCCACTTAAGTAACGAATAAAGTTTAGGATGCTGGCGTATGCAGCCTGAAAAATTTAAAACTGCAGTCAATATAAACAATATGCAGAACAGACACAAGTTCTGTATCTATATTTATGCGACGTTACTTAACAAAGGAAAAATCAATTTCATATTCGATTTTTGAGTGATATTTTAATCTGTTAGTGTACATGTACCCAATTATCAGTCATTTTAAATGATTTATACAAAATTCAATTCTGATTGAAAGTGGTTTCAGTTGTGTAAATTGACTCCTCCAAAAATGCACAATGGCTTGGAAATTTTTAGGTATTTCTTTAATACCTGTGAAAATAGTTTGAAAAAAAAGTTTTGGCTGAGAGTAGTGCATGTTTTAAAAATGAGATGAGCTGCAATATGCAAGAATTTAATATTAATTAATTCAAAATGTCTCTTGTAGAGTAACCAGTGGCAATATTTAGTGTAAATTTTTATATTTTTTTTTATATTTTTTTTTTTACATATTTTTTTAGTTTGTGCAGTATAGCCGCTTAAAAATGAGAATGGGCAGACTTATACCTTCAGGAATAAACGAAATCGATTGCAAAATTAAATCATGTCGATTAGAATGTTTGCATTAAATATAACAATTACGCGTTATAAATTGCGAAATTATAATTTAAAGGGATCCAATGAATGGAAAAATGTAATAAGAACTTACTTTGAACGGGCGATAAAAAATCCTTTTTGGCGATTGAAATTTTCAAAATGGCAAGAGGCGAGATTTCTAGCGGCATTTAAAATATTTGGCGAAAATTTTGGCTATTTTTTACGACTTTCTCTTCGACAACATTTCCTTAAAAAAAAGCCTGGCAGCTTCATTTTATATGTTTAAGGTTGACTAAAAATGCATGTATGTATATTGACGTATTAACTAAACTCTCTTTGTGTCCTACATTTGTACGATCCTTTTTATGTGCCTTGTATATACAAATAATAAAGAAAATAGCGATAAATTAATAAAAAATGAAATAAAAAAACATTGACAAAATTCGTTTTTGAATATAGACATCATTGATTTTTGCACAAAGTTTTTAACCGAATTGAACAAAGCTATTTTAAATTTGACTGGTACGATAATTTTACAAGATAGTTGTTATTTAAAAAAGTTGCTAAAAAAATTTGTTGATCGGCATCCATAAAACATGTTATTTTTTAAGTTTATTGTCAATTTTCAAATTAAATTTTCTGCAGTTCAACAAATTTTTAAAAGATTTAGAGACCCTAATAACTCACTTGGTATTTATGAAACAGTTTATATAGCTAATTGTACCTATTTGTTATATTGGCGATATTTGGCGATTTTGACAAGCCATTTAGCGAGAAAGCTGGAAAAAACTGGCAACACCTCTTTATGCATTAAATTTTGGAGAGTATTTCTGCCAAGTGTTTCTAATATTTCTGTCTGTATATTGTGTAGTCTATTTGAAAGCCTCGTCTTTGTAATTTTTTTGAATATCTTAAAATATCTTTTGTGAACGCGTCTTTGTTTTGTGTTTTACTGTGTTTATTTTTAGTTTTCATCTAACACATGATACAAAATATGATCATAAAATAAACATTATTAAATCAACAAAAATTGCTTTTATTTGTTTGTTTTTTTTTTATTCATATGTTCTTTTATTTAGTTTTTCATTCATACGTGCTTTCATTTGTGGTTTAAAAATAAAACGTTTACTTGGTTTATATTTGCAACGTCAGCCTTAAAGTCATTTGTTTTTATTTTGCATCTTAAATATTTGGTTTTTTTTGCATTTATATAGTTTTTCCTTATTCTTTTGTTTTTAGTATATTGCTGTTGTGTTATGAGTTGGTATTTGGAAGATGTCTTTGAATTTTTTTATAGTTCATGACGATCATAAAAAGTTGTTTTTGTATGCATGGCTTATATTGTATATGCGGTTTATAAAAAGATTTAAAGGTGGAAATTTAATGGAAGGCACTAAATTTAAGACTGAATTTTTAAGATTTTCTTTTTATTTTAACTATAAAAAATTATATAAAGACAACTTCTTTAGATATTCACACCTTGAGAACACTGTTTTGTTCACCAACAGCTTTGACAGCTGACAGTTGTTTTATTGTTATTGTCTTTTGCGAATTGTTGTAAACTGAAATTTATGTTGCTTATCCGTGGGCGTTTAAGCTTAATTTATGCTTACAAAAGGAATAAAATTCGAAGAAATTTACATTTTGGTACGTTTTATGGGACGATGGAATAATTTATTCGTATTTCTTTAAAAGCAGTAAGAAGCAGGAGTTTAGAAGTCAACAGTGCACGTGGTCAGTCTACAACCATGATTATAAACTTATACGTATCGTAATTTGCTGGCGTTAATACATTTACTTAATGAAATATTTGTTGACGATTAATTTCACGTTATGATCCTTTGAGTTGGTTATTAATAAGTAAACTAAGCACTGAATGCAATACTCGGAAATTAGTTGCCGAAAGACCGCCGCAAAAGCTTCAAAAAGTAGTGAGCTTCAGAGTAGTACTTTAAAATTTTGTTCTTGTTTAAATTTGTCGTTTTGGCACACTGTTAGGAAAGTTTTTATTGATGTTTTACGATTTTGAGAGGTTTGCGATATATTTTTTTGTGCCAAAACGAATAAAGATTTTGTATTGTTTTTTTTTTGTGAGAGCAGCTATTTAAAAAAATTTTACTTAAAACATTTTCATTCCAAATTAAAACAAGGATTTTAACAAATTTTTGTCAAAAAATAAAAACAAAAAAAAAATGTTTGAGAGCGGTCGCAAAAATTTTATACATCACTATAAAATTTACGATACTGTAAAAAAAACGTTCGCGTTTATTGCGTAATATTTTTGCCATGTTTTGCGACCCTTTTCCCATACGACCAGGGAACTTTTTTTTCATAAAATGTTTTGGTACTTAATAATTGAAGGTAGATCTAACACTGTTATTATAATTGCCTGTTGGGCTTTGTCAGAAGAAGTGGCTGAGGTACAAAACAATTATTTCCGGCCTTAGTGGAAGAATTTCGCTAAAAAGTTTTCAATGGTTCAGTGTAACGAAGATACTATTAATAATCTTTTATTAAGTTTTGATCCACTAATTACTAGTATAAGACCCACTCCAAAAATAGGTGATTACCTTTTACGAAAAAAGCAATTTTTTTCATGCTTCCACATGTACTTAACGCTGAAGAGGATTCACATTCGGAAGAGGTCTGTGAAGAATCATACGAAGGAGAATTAAGGCAATCATCATCTTAGTGTAAAGTAGAATTATTTGTAATATTTTTAAATAATATTTATCGTTACACTAATAAATAAGTTATTACTATCAGGCATGTTCATTTTCACTTCAAATTTTTCAAAGCATTGTTGCTATAAAATTATTTTTTACTAAAACAAAACTTTGAAAAATATGAAGTAAAAATTTCGTGTTGATTGCACAACATGCCTGTATGAATCAATTATTTTTAGATGAATAAAATGCTATAAAGTAACTTATTACAAAAACATATTTTTAATATAATTCTTGAGACGCTTGGAAACTTAAAAATGAATTTTTTTTAGGAAATTGGCAAAAAAAAACCAAAAAAAAAAAAAATAAAAAATGTATTTCATAGGGAAGTTTTAATAATTACATTGTTTTTTCGAATAATATTTTATTTCACCGCCCACAAAAGGAGCGGGCCTAAAAATGATATTTAAGATTCTTTCGAGTCCAACTTTAAGGTATTGAAGATTCTTTTACCTTAAAAGTTGTAATTGGTTGAAGGAATAGGATTAGTTCTTCTAAGAGAAGCTGTTTTCTTCTTAGTCTGAATTCTCTTGTTTAACAGCTTTATCATCCTATTATAATAACATATTTTCCTTACGTTTAAATAATCTAGTGGCGCTCAGTAAATTTTTAGAGTCAATATAATCTAAAAAAGTAATGTCCGGATAGATTGGCAAAATACCCCCATGTAGTGGGGTAGCAGATGAAATCATATGCAAACATTAGGTGGGTTCCTGGGTGAAGTTTGGTAAACAAAAACTATTCTCAACTGAAGACAAAAATGACGAAAAGTACGGAAAACTAAAAACCGACTTTTTACCCCAAAACAAGATGTTAAACAGCTGCAGTTGTTCACATATTTAGAAAGTCGTTTTATTGATTTTTTTAACCAACTGATTGTATTGTTGTCGTCTTATGTTCCTAAAGGAAAAGTCTGGGCTGTTTCGTGAAATAAAAACAAAAATATTATTATTTGCTCAAAAGCGCTCTCTGAAACCCAAGTAGTTATAACAAAGTTGAGCATAAGACGCACCTATTAATGGCATAATATACTTAAGTTATGGGTAATATTATAATTATTGAGAGCATTTTTCTTTGTTTTTTGTTTTAATTTAAATTTTTGTATGCTTTAAAAACACCCTATTTTTCCAATATTATATATAACAAAAAAAAAAACAAAATTTAAATATCACTTCTTTTGTATCCTTAAAACTCTTATCTAAGTGTTTCATATTTATGGTTATTAAAAAAAAACATTATTGTGTGAAAAGGAAATATATCTGCCACTGACAGCTCTCTAAACTATTTTCATAATAAGTTCTATAGAAATTTAGGAAGAACTTGTAAGCACAATTTTAATGCCACAAACATTTTTTATTTAACGTTTTAAAACCAGCATGGAGAATTTAGCATTATCTAGTCATTTGTTAAAATAAAATATTTTTATAAAAAAAAATTATTTACTATAGATAACAAATAATTGAGTTATTGTTTAACTACTAAGTTGTGTATGTTTGCTTTTGTTCAGTATTTTGACTGAAAAACAGAGATTAAATTAAATAAATTTTATAAATATTTCTACATGTATATTTTTTCGTATTAAGCCATATAATTTGGAATTTCTAAGCACTAGTTGTTTTGTCGTAGTTGAAAGTCTTTTTATTATAAAATACGTACGTACATAAGGAGATTCATGTTTTTTTTTTATAATAATTTTTCTAAAAACTGACATACTTTTGAGTCAGATTTCACAGGTTTTGAAAAAATTATTTCTTAAGTTGAATTTACATATTTATTCAATGTAGTATTTTTACATATTGTAGCTGAAGGTAAATAAAGTTAAATTTGTAGGATTGGAACACCGTATTATTGCAAATGACGGGAATTTTAGAGGCCACGATTAGGTGAAATGTACTTGCTTAAGAAAGGCAAAATCAGTTTGATTAGTAATAAACTCCTTAAACACTTTCCTTAGGTCCTACACCGGCTTAAAATTCTGCTTCGCATTTTCATTCGACGCTTGATAGGCAGCCGGAAAACATAATTTTTCAGGTACTATTTATTAATAGTGTGTTCATACATGCACTTTTATTGAGTCAAATTGGTGTATTGACCAAATTAGTTTGGTTTATACGCAATTGGTTTGTGTCTGAGGATTAATTTTAAAATTTATTTTAGTTTAAACGCAATTGGTTTGTGTCTAAAATTTAAATAAAAAAGTCATTAAAAGGTGTCCCTAGAGGTAATATAATTTAATTAGCAGGGACGTACCCTTTGAAGCGACATAGATAAGCACTCAAAAATTACTCAGAATTGTTACTTCTATCTCTGTTATAATAGCAAGTAAAAGTATTTTAAACTGCAAATTAAAGGGTGTCGCAATAACTGATGAAATTTGATTTATATGGCATTATCTTTCGAACCGTTATAGACAGACACTTTTAATTTATTCAGAATATGTATTTCCATATCCGATTTAACAGAAAATATAAAACATAAGAGTAAAATTTAAAGTTAAAGGCTGTCCCATAGGGTTTTTAGTTTGATAATATAACCTTGTCTTTTAAATAATTACAGGTAGACACTTAAATTTTTTTTGCAACACTATTAGTCCTACAAAATCAAACAACAGTCAATCTAACAACAACGTAAATAAAGTTTATCTTATTATTTTATTATGGCTAGCAAATTTAGACAATGTATTTTATAATATTTGAGGTAGATACATATTCAAAGATTAACGAAAACCGATTACATATGCGGTGTTACGCTTGTATGTTACTTTCATTGGAATGGAAATTCAAAATCAAGATAAACCGTGGGTGCCTTATAATGCATGTAAAATGTGAATTGAACGACAATGGGAGACGACTGTTATTTTTGTATTAACATTATAGTGCGGATCAAAGACAATAAACGCCATAAATGGAAATATCCCAATATTTATTCTGCAGAAAGACCTATTATCCATTTAGAAAATGCTGTAATCCAAATTTGTAAAGTAAGGACTAATAAGGCAATTTGTTAAAGCTTTGGACAGGAATGGTCAATGTTTCAAGTTTATTTGTTAAAAATTTCCAGGATTATGTACTGAAAAATGAAATGCAGGAATTTTTGATAAACCTCAAATACGTCAATTAATTAAAGACTCCACTAATTTTCTGGCCTCAATGACAGACCTAGAACGACTTGCTTGGACATCTTTCGTAGAAGTTGTAAAACAATTTCTTGGAATAAGTTGACCAAATGCTGCTTAGCTTTAATAATTTAGGCAGTAATATGAGCATAGAAGTACACTATCTCCATAAAAATATAGATAAATATATCCATATTTTTTTAATTTTTTTTTTTAATATTTTGTTTGTATAATATAAAAAATTCAGTAACAGATTTGATATCACGTTATCTGATATACTCATAATCAGGTCTTAAATCCTAGGCACCAAAATGTGAACAATTTAACATTCCACATAACCGTAACCATTTCTTCTATATTTGTTTTTATTTACTAAGTCCTACCATCTCATGAATATGGCGTCAATTTATTTCAGCGCCATGTGCTTCTACTTTCCGAGCCAAAAAGCTGCGAAGGCCCTTTCAGATTTACCACTGAGAATATGTTCCAGTAAAACAACATCGCTATTTTATGTTATTTAGTTTTTCTTTTTTTAATTGATTAGTTTTTTTTCCAACTCTAAATATTGTGGTGGAAGAAAATAAAAACAGCAGGAAATAAAAAATTTTTGTTTGTAACAATTGTGAGCTGCCAGAAGTTGTTTGGACAGCACTAGCATAATTAAACACCATTTATGCATAAAATAGCAATAAAAATAACACTATTAAAATACATATACATTGTTTTAGTGTCAGTTGTAAATACTATATTTTTAATTCGCCTATAAAAGCAATTTGAAAAATTTTCTTCTCGTACAACGAAAGTATTGCAGAACGTCTCAAACGAATAATGCTAGGAACACAACTAGGACGAACGACAAATTTCGTCCAACACAACGAATACGAAAATTCGTCGTATGAAACACAATAACGACCAAAAACACAACTGTTATAATTTTTGAAGTTGTTTACTTTTTGTAATCTGCTAAGGTGACCATAAAAAAATAATATTTAAAAAGATAAACATTAGAAAAAACACAACTTAAAACTATTTTTATATTTAACTTATAATCTGTACGCTTGTTATGAATATTGCAAAATAAAAATATATAAATTTTTCAAGTAAAATAACTTTATTTATTAAAATACTTCGAAACTAGAGTCAAACATGGTCACTTTGTACTGATTTGTTCGTCGTTCGCCGGTGTAAGAAATAGAAATAATTCTATTGCATAGTTCGCCGCGTATGACGAATTTCGTCTTACGTCATAATTGTGTGCATTTTCATATACACAAATGTGTTTTTTGACGACGAATATTCGCGACCAAAAATTCGTCGTTCGTTTCAGTTGTGTTCCTAGCATGAATGATAAAGGTATTTAATAACCAATTATTAAACTCCTATAATAAGCATAATTTATCAAAATGCAGAGGTGGCCAAAAAAACTTAGTATTTTATAAGCAAGCAACTTGTTAAAATATGCATGATCTCTAAAGACTTTATTATTATTATACAAATGAGTAGCAGGGATACTTTTTGACTTATTTAAAGCATTTGATTTGGTCAATCATAGTATCCTGATTAAGTTATATTGGATTTTGCCACAATTTTATATAGAGCTATTGGAACATTATTTAAACAATAGAATGCAATTTGTATAAAATTAATGAATCAACGAGTGATTTACTGTCTGTTTTTTTTGTGGAAGTGTTCTTGAACCTTCACTATTCGACATTTTTAATTTAATGTTTTTTGGTAATTCATATATGTTCACGGATGATATAATAAGTCTGTTCTATAATTATATAAGATGAAAAAGAACTCAAATTGAGTACGATTCCGCTCTTTTATCCGAGTTCTTGAGATTTAATAAATTAGTTTTAAATACTGACAAAACAAAACTTGTCAAATTTATAACAAATCTTTAAAAATTGTTTTTAATATTCCACTATGGCTTAGTACATTGGATTTGTATAAAAAACATGCAAAGTCTGTTCTTCCCGTAAGAGGACTATATAAAAAAAATAGAAAAAAAAATTTTTTGACTAAACTCGGTGATTAGATTATAATAGTGTCCATAAATAATTATAAATGACAGCGTATCTTTGCTATAAAATAGGAACTTTAACCCACATTCTATAGGGGCTTCACGAATATTTATTTACCTCTTTTTGATCACGATCAGAGTTAGTCACTTTTTCAGAACGGTTTGATTATTTTTACTTTGATTTTGCGTGAATATAATATGGAGTTCTAATGAAAAATCCGCTATTTTGAAATTTTAGGAAAGCGAATTCGTTTTCGATATGAAGCTGAAAGTATTTATTTCAAGCACTTTTAGTTTGAGAATCAATATGGAAACTAATTGTTCCAAATAATATCGTAATATGCTTTGGAAAATTATATCTGAATTTTGTTAAAAAAATAGTCATTATGGAGACCCCTTTAAAACAGTCTTAAACAAAAATTTTGTACCAAGTTTAGTAAGTTTGTAAGTGTAAGCCTTTTTAAATTTAACACCATTAAGGAGTTCAACTGTAAATTGTTTCGTATTTTCATTTTAATGGCTTTAATACTTTTTTTTGTTGTACATACTTGTTTCTGTTTTTTCCATATCTATTTTGTTTTTGTTTTTTTTTTCCATTAAAGGGGGTTTTAAAAACAGGTAAAAACCTGTGTCAGGGTGTCCAGATTTTTATTCGAGTGCTATCCCCAATTAGATAAATTTTATACCCACAATTCCCCAAAAAATAATTCATCTATCGCCAAAAATCGGCTCTACAAATAAAAATATTATTAAACTCAATTAAACTATTTAAGTAATTTTTAATAATAGTTAAGTTACAATAATCAATCCCCAAAACGCAAAATATATCATAAAAAAAAATCATCAATCCCCAAACTGAAATTTTCATCCCTATTTTGAAAATAAATTTTAAGCAAAAACCCCTAAACTGACAACCCTGGCCTGTGTTTAAATTAAATACTCAGCTGTGTTGTGTTTTTATAATTTTATGCCTGTATATTAAAAACTACATATTTTTCCATTAGTCTCCTTGTTTAGGTTATGTCTGTTCTGTTTGACATTGTTGCTTTGTGGCCTATATTCGCTTTCTATTACTCTTATTCTCCCTTTTCTTTTATTTTATAATCTTTTTGTTGTACTTGTTAAGTTATTATTTTAGCATTCTTTTGAGATTATTTAAGGCCTTCAACGTAAAAGTAAAAATGTGTTGAGGCTTTTGGTACAATAATGAGTTAAGTCCTAAAAATTTTGGTGATGAAAGTAACGATAATGTTGCTGTTATTTCTTTTTTTCTTTAGTAAAATTATCAAGAGGAATATCTTGTTTGCTTGCAAAACTTAAAGAAAAAAAAGATAAAAGAAAAAAATTACAAATTATTCTGCGTCCTTGTTAGCATATTTTTTTAATAGTTTAACAACTGAATTTAATTAAAAAGCTACAAGAAATTGAAAAAGTTTTTATTTTGTATTAACAGAATGACCATTAGGGACCAGAAACAGCAAAATATTGAGTCAATTTTGTTGGTTGTATTTGGAATGAATTTTATGAGATCTTATATAAATAAAATTAATTAATACCTGCTATTATAATTATCGTAGTAGTCGATATTATGTCATATTTTCAACCGCTTATCTATAACGGTTCAAAACAAGGCCCACACAAGTCAAATTAAGTTAATATGAGGACACCCTTTAATTTTTACATTTATTTTTGTATTACTTTTTGATAATGGGAGCAAGTAGTATTCCTTACGGTTCATAATACACGTTAAATCATTTATATTGTACAGGAACACCCTTTAATTTTTAAAATTATAAACTGCGTTTAAAAAGGACCCAATGTAACATAACCTTTAAAAAAGAAAATAATTTTTAAATCGGTTTATAACTGACCGAGTTTTGCGGGCAAAAATATATAAAAAAGCAACATTGAGACAAATTAATTACCTCCTTCTTTTTTCTATAGTCCGTAAAAATTTAACAAACGCTAAGATTTTACAGGTAAATCGGATTTTATACTGTAAGATGTTATACGCATTTGTAAATGAAAATAACGTTTAAAATCTCTTTAGCCATGGCGAAATAATACAGGTGGTCTCGATGGCGAATTTATCACTTTTGCCGTAAACGCAAAATGTCAAACTCCATACATAAAAAAATGTGTATATATATTTTTGACATTTCACGTTTGCGGCGAATATTATGAATTCGCTATTGCGACCACCTAGTATATTTTCGCCATGTCTTTACCTGTCTTAAAAATATTCCATTAATTACAAAATATAAAACGAATAATTTTTACCTAAGAAATTATTGGCCTGATATTTAAAATGTTTAAGTGTAAAAAATAGTGCTCATACTATTTTTACACTTAAACATTTAAAATTTTAAAAAGCGAATTATTTTATATTAAGATTTGATCCTAAAACTGAATAAAAATAAATAGTATTTATGAATATGTCACCGAAGAAAGGGATTGTTTTCTATATAATTTATAATATGTTCATATATGAAAAATGCTAAAAAGGATGTAGCGATCAAGTTAGTTTGGAGATAATGTTTCCATTTACTTATCAAATATATTCACGAACAATAAAATCTATAAGTGCGACAAACTTTGAGATAATGCCAGCAGACTAACGGCAATGATTTGTTAAAATTAATACTAATCTCTTGAAAGGGTAACATAAACTCGTAATAATCTTGCTAAATTTCACAATATTTTGAGAGTTGTTCAGTAAACTTATCAAATTTAAAATTTATAGTTTGAAGAATACTTATTCAATTTTTCACTAATCTTTCTGTTAAAGCATTTGTTATTATTATAGTGACATTTTTTTAATTAGATCTTCAATGGAATCTGGAATTAAATTTGACGTTTATAAGGATACAAATTTTTGATATTATTCCATATATATGCTACGCTTATTTATGCTATGACTCTGTAAATACTGTTAATACGAGTATAAGATCTAATTTCCTTTGCTTAAAATTTAGGCTATTTAATTTCTTTTGAATACATTCTTTCCTAATATTTAACATCCTGATAAGTTTAAAAAATTTTAAATTCAACCTTACACGCACCACATACATTAGGACTTATCTTTTATTAGAAAAGAAAAACCAAAATGTAAAGTTACAAAGCCATCTTAACGGACAGACAAATCACCTCGCTTTGTATAAGAACTCAGAATATATTTAATTTATGGGGTCGGAATTGGATATTGTAGATATTACACACGGAATGACAAACTGATATAAACCTTTTTTCCATTTTTGTGGTGAAGGGTATAATTACATAATTAAAAAAAAAATAAAAAATACAACCTTTTGTGGGAAAATCCTGATGTCGATTCAGTGGCTTGTAACTTTTTAACAAATAGCGCTATCAGAAAAAAACTTATTTATTCTAAATTTTATCAAAAGTATAGCAAATATTTTAAAGTAATAATTCGATCATTAGTAAGTACACTACGCCACAAATAGGTGCGGTAACCCAATTTTCCCCAAAACAAGGTCTAAATAAATTTAAAAACGAATAGAAATTATTTTGGCTTAAGTTCATTTATTTTTAATTTCTAAAAATCCTTTTTAGAAAGAAAATTTATTTTTACAAATGTATGCGGACGTTTTCTAAAGAAAACAGGAAAAATTAGACGCTAGCAAAATGAAATGCTGCACTTTCTGGACCGCTACGACCCTCATCAGCGTTCTTCGCATCTATCTGCCTTAGTTGTGTATATTATTATAAACATCGCCTATTTAACCAACTTAATAAGAATACGAGAATATTCATATCAACATTAATTTGGTTAGACGAAATTTACACAAATTTTTAGAAATTAAAAATAAATGAACTTAAGCCAAAATAATTTCTATTCATTTATATTATTTATTCACAGTTAAAATAATAATTTAATAAAAAAATTAAATTTAAAAACCTTTTGTATCTGTTAGTATCGATTTGGATGATATGGATTTAAGAAGTAAGAAGCTGTTTTTCAAATTACGTAATTCAGCTTTACCGTGCTTATTAGCTGCCTCACACAAAGATTAAGATTTTATATTATTATCGTTATTTTTAACTCTTATAAAACACAAGTTCAATTATCTTTTTAATAACGTTAAGATTATAGAATCAATTCATAGTGGGTGTATTTTAAGTAACAACACCCAGACTTGATATATTACTTTAACATGATGAACTTTTATTATAAAAGTTAAATAACCATGTGAAACATGTTCTCTCTAACACATTTCTTTCATTTATTGCAATTTGCTTGCAACTCAAGTGTCTGAGTTAAAAGAAAAAAATGTGATTTCGTAAGTGTTTTACAGCAACATTACGAAGAACACTTGATATTGCACACAAAAAAAAAACTACTATATGCTAATGCAAGGAAACATGTGCATGCATGATTCTTCATAATCATAATAAAATTTCCTACTTTTTTCTGTTAGTATTTTTCCTACTTCCTGTCGATATCGCAAAACATAAGATATTTGACTTCTGTGACACAAGTAGTGTGTAAGAATATGTGAGAATGTTTACATGTTGCTACTTATATATAATACACAAAATTGTTATTATTATTTTGTATGTTTCATTTGTTGTAAGAGTATTATTTAGTTTATTTCTATGCAACAACATCATTGACCTAGAAAATGATATGCATGCAAATAAAAAAAATTTAAAGAGGGGAGGTATGTTTTTATTTGTGCTGCTGTTGCTTTTACAATATTTATGGCTCACAAGCAAATTCGCTAATATCCATGCAGTTCGCAGGATTATTACTGACGAAATACCATGTGAAATAAAATGGCATTGAGCGTTTTGTTGATAATGAGGTTGATAAGGCGGTAGCTCTAGGCGACTGTAATCGACATCCACTTAATTTGTTTGAAAATTGTCGAGTTACTTTCCAACAAAATGAATATAATACCTTTAATATTCTAGTATATGGCACAAGTCCTATCACTGCACTGCGTTTTAACTGGTTTTTAGGTGCAATTTTTAATAAAAATAAAATATTAAAATTTATTTATTGAATTTTTTTCAGAGCAATGTTATATTGCAAAACTTCTTTAATTGAAATTTCAAGTAACTGAATCGTCTAAAGTTGCTGTATATATGTATATTGTAACCAATATAAATTTCCTTTATTGGCATTTCTCTCAGAAGTTCTTTTTTTGTCTCGTACGATAGTCTTAGTTTTTTGCAAATATCTTTAAAACTTCAAATTGGTTATAATTGGATTTAGCACCATCAACAAAGCTAATCAGGGGCCTTTACTCAGGCTAATAATAAAAAATTAGTTTTTAAGCAAAATATCGGAACTATCGAATGTGCCAGCTAACGATAGTTTTGCAGCTTTAGTGTCACATCATTTATTCTCCATTTTTTTATCCCTCTTTCTATGGTTATGGCTGGGTCTCTCACAATCTTTTCAGACATCATTGCCATAACGGTTTATTTTTCTGGAAACTTTGAAAGCACTCGATGTCTGGTTCTACAATACTGTCTTCGGCAACACTTCACTCACGATCTGCTGTTTTATAGATCAGGCGCTTTTAACTAAGTTAGTATAGACTGCCACATACTGGCTTCATATCTTTGTTCACTAACCAATGCTCCGCGTGAAGGCTTGTCCCATAACTTTCTTGTTTTGTAATATTGACTGTTCTAATGTAAGACAGGTGAATTTGTTAACTTATGGGTTACTCAATAAATTTTTTGTAAAGAAGACTGCTGAAGTTTAAAGTGACATTTTCGTTTTATTTGCCTTTTAAAAAACTTATCAATGGCTCTGATAGGAACTGCACCAATCAATTGTGATTTTATGCATTAAATAGAAAGAGATGTGTTAGCTTTTACTCTGTTTACAAATACTACCTTTACACCGCTCGGTTTTTTTTATCAAAAGTACAATTAAATAGCTTAATGGGCCAATATTTATTTTGCTGTTACATATATTAAGAAATATCATAAAAGCAAACATAAAAAATAAATGAAAGGTAAAACATTGTATGCAGTGATTAGCAACTAAATAAAAATCTTTGATCCCACTGTTGAAATTTGAGGATTCACTGGTAGCCGTTCTGTACTACTTTTGCACTCCCTTATAGTTAAATATTACCAAAAATTGTCTCGGTAAAGTAACCGTAACTTTTAAAGCCAACTAAATACTGAAATGAAAAAAATACACTGAAATGAAAAAAATGCTTGAATTAAAAAAATCTGTAAAATATCAAACAACAAGAATGAAATACCAAAAAATATTTCAAATATACAAGTTTTTTATTACGAGGGCTGCTCTATATATTTCTGGCCTAATAGTTAAAATGCGAATATTTATCATCAAAAATGGTTTTATTGTTTTTCAAAGTATTCTCCAGCAAGATTTATACACTCTTGCATGCGCTCAAACCAGTTGTCGAAGCACTTTTTCCACTCCGATTGAGACACCTCTAAAACATGGTTTTTGAATATTTCAACAGCTTCTTCTGGCGACGAAAATCGTTGACCACGCATTTTTTTCTTGATGTGCGGAAACAAGAAGAAGTCATTAGGTTCCAAGTCAGGTCTGCACGGTGGATAACCCATTAATTCGACGTTTTGGCCGGTCAAAACGCTCTGGTTTGAGCCGATGTGTGACAGCTCGCATTGTCATGGTGAACAATGATTCGTCTTCTCTTGTTGGATTTTCGAATTTCTCCGATGACTTCAGGCAAACAAATTGTAGTGTGTACCACTCAGAAGTGACTGCCCTACGTTGCTCAAGCGGAACAGTCACCACATGACCAGTTTTGCCGAAGAAACAGGCGACCATTTGCTTCGAAGTGCTTCTTCCACGAACAACTTTCGTTGGATTTTGCTCGTCTTTGAAGACCCACACGGTTGATTGTTGTTTCGTTTCGGGCTCATACGCATAGATCCATGAATCGTCACTTGTGACGATCTTATAAACGTCTTTTGAAGCACCGCAATCGTATTTTTGCAACATTTCTTTGCACCAACCTTTTTTTGAGCGACTTTCAAATTGTGCGGGATCCAACGAGAACAAACCTTTTTTACGGCCAGGTGTTCATGCAGTATCGAATGTATGCTGGTGGAAGAAATGTCCAAGGATGTCTCTATCTCTCGGTATGTCGCATGTCGATCTTGCATTATGAGTTCACGCACGGCATCAATGTTCTCTGGCACAACAGCCGTTTTTGGACGACCTTCACGGAATTCGACTTTGAGTGAGCTTCGACCACGATTAAATTCATTATACCGATTTTTCACAGTGCTACAGGATGGTGCTTCATCGCCATACAAAGATTTAAGTTCATCAATGCACTCTTGTAGTGATAATCTACGTCGAAAGTTGTGAAAAATTATGGCACGAAAATGTTCACGGGTTAATTCCATTTCCATTCCATAATGGTCGTACGTCAAAACGTTTTGAATACGATTATGCTTAAAAATGACAAACTTTTCAATGGAAATGTCAGATTGCACTTGGCAGCACTCAGTGTTTCCAGGCCAGAAATATATATAGCAGCCCTCGTACTATAGGACTGCGAAGTGGAACAGAATGACTCATCTAAATCATGAACAAATTTAAATTTTGGTATACAGGTCTCTTCTGAAAATCACGTAAATTCAAATCACTAACGGTTTTAAAATCACGCAGACGATTTAGTGCTGTTCTGCAAATAACGTGATTTTCAATTTTTCGGCGTGGTTTTAATTTGTCGAAAACAGGAGAAAGCAGCTGACTTTTTTGATTTGTGTTGTGTTTTTTTATTTTTTTTTATTTAATTTGCAATTAAAATAATATTAGTAATATAAGTAATTAAAAATGCATGGAGTAAAAATAAATTAGTGAATTTTTATTTGGTTGAAATACATGTACTTTCATTTGGTTATTGGAGCTGATCGATGGGCTAAAATTTGGCATCAAATAAAAATTTAAAATGTGAAAATTAATGCATAATGTCTAGGAAGTTGCTACTATTTTATACTTTGCACTTAACTTTTTCTAAATTTGAAATTATAAACATAAGCATAAATAGGATAAATCTTAAATGACATTTTAAACTGTGACAATTTGGAAACAGTAGAATTATCTGCTAACTAACTCTAACGAGAAAGAGGACATTAAGAGCATTACTAAATAAAGCAAGACAGTATTTTATAAAAAAGCAATGTCTTCCAAAACTTATGAATAAATAAGTTTTTATGTGTATAAATTTTAATTTTTTTGCACAAATAAATAGAAGACATGTCGTTTTAAATATATATTCTAAACGAAATAATTAGAAAAAACGAATACGTGATTTCAAATCGGCAGTCATTTTGTTAACCGTTTTAAATCACGTGATTTCAGTATTTTTGTACCCAGAACACCTTTTGCGTGATTTGAAATCACTTTGACAAAAAGTGATTTGTAGAACAGACCTGATAGTTTGTTTTTTAATTGAGTTTACATTTCACCAAATGAACTATTGGGTATAAGTGCTTTCACAATTGTAATGACACGCAAATAATACAGTAGCGTACTTCATTTGAAACAAGTGATAATTTTTTTTTTGACCAGCAACTAGGGGATGAAACTCACTCATGCAACGCATTGTGCCAGAACTAAAAAATTAGGTAATGGGATGAGGGATAGAGGCAGTAGTGCTTTTGGACAATTTTTTTGAATCTATGCACACTGAAAGTGACAGGAAAGGGCTCCGTAGCGAGTTTATTCCACATACGAACTGCGGCTAATAACCTTATATTCTTGAAATGCATAGTGCAATTTACTGGCCAATCGATCACAAAGGGATGCGCTCTTGACGCAGAGCGCGTTGCGCCTACGAAATTACGCTTTTCAGGAAAAAGTTCCCTGATTTCATAAGAGAACATACCATTGTAGTAACGATAAAACAGTGAAACACACCCCACATTGCGTCGATGCTCCAGTGAATCAATAGAGCTGGATACTCTGCTGTTACCGGTGAGGTTCTTTGCTCTCTCCTGCACGCGATCGAGTAACTCCAAAATAGTCGTTGAAGGACCGGCATATACATTAGAATTGTGTACCGTATTTACATAAAACATTTACTAGATCAATGTTATAATTAAATCTTGAGCTACATTTAATATTGTGGTTAAAGGATTTGGTTTAGTAAAATTCATAATTCATTTTTCTAGCCGAAAATTTCAATCATTTAGACCAACTAATAATTTCAGAAAGCAAGAGTTTTGAATGTATGTATTTTGCTAAGATTAATTTTAGGTAAATGGGATGAAAGACAACAATGTCCACAGAGTCACCCATCTACGCCACTGCTAGCAACTATCATTTTATTATGTTGACAGAAAGAACTGATTGCTACAACAACAATATTACCATCATCAACAACAAAAACAACAACAACTACTACAGCATTACTATAGCTGCAAGCACAAGTATGAACAATAAACCATTCAAAACGCTGCCGCTTACGAAAATTGAAAGCATGATTCAAACAAGTAGAGAACAAAATTGTTTTACATTTTCCTGCTTTTCAATTCGCAAGTAAATTTTAATTGAGATATTTTTTTTAAGTTCTTTTTAATTTTCCTAGTATATTTTTATTATTATTTTTTTATTTCTGTTTTTATGAGGGACAGGCTCTTGATGAAAAATTTATATGAAACTACTTTTCATCAAAATGAGGTCGTGTTAAGTATGCTGTGAAACTATGATTGAGAATGTTAGTAAATAAGAAAGGTATTTTATTTACTTAGAACGGATATTAAAGCAGTAGGGGTTATTTTTAGATTTTTTGCAATTATTAGTGAAAAAAGCTATTAAGATAAGAGTGCAAGATATGAAATTTCCTTAAAAACTATTATACTGTTAAGGTTTGATTACCCTTTTAGTCTAATTCTTACCTTTAAGGAGTTGGTAGTTTTAGCGTTTTAATTTTTGAAGTATTATTTTAAATCCTAAAAATGTGCATTAATTATTTTTAAATTTTCCTTTTCTAATTTAGAAATTTGAATACAAAAAACTCAAGGTACATTTTTTTGCTTAGATATTTTGAGATTTTCATGTACATTAAATATGTATTAAAAATCAACAAAATGTGGATTAAAAAGAATGAAACAAAGAAAAAAAATTTAACATATAATAATATTAAAAACTTTATAAAATAACCATTTTTATTGCTTAATTTACATTTTTTAACAGTAGATCTAAAGCAAATTTATCAAAGTTTTTTTTTTTATTTATACAAAGTATCATTCTACGTTAACAGAACATTAACATTTTCAATTGATACCGTTAGCTGAGAGACAACTTCTTAAAATATTTTTTCTTAGTATTTTTACCAAACGCTTTTTACCGTAATAAATCATGGATAAAAATGTTGTTTGATTAGATAAACTGAAATTTATTGCTAGACTTTAACACCTGAAAGGATTTGCATGTACCCTGAACTTATCTTAATTTTACGCATTTGGTATAGGTGATTTTGAATTGAGTTAATTTAAACAAATTATTCGAAATTCGGTTAATTTGACTGCATTAATATGTTACACCTAACTGTTTTAGAAACATAAATCGACAGGAAGGACTACTACTAATACTAATGTTATGTTATTGTGAATTAAATTTTGTTTTTCACGTTTACATTTTCTTAAAAATTAATTAACAAGAATATGTATTCGTTTAATAAATTTCATGATATAAAACGTAAACTTCAGCCTCACCATTATGCCTCCCATTTTCTTTTCAATCGAAAATACGACATGTTTCGCTAATCCTAAATAAATGAAACGTTTTTAAAATATTAAAATCCTTTTTAGTTAATCGTAACTGTCCCTTCGACAGAACCGGTGAATTTTTGTTCCCTTAAATTTTTTATTTGAAAACTAAAATATTTTTTAACTTTAAATAAATAAATTTTATTTTCTGTATGTATATCTTACAATTTAAGCTAATAAGGCCTAAATTGATCCATGTAAAAAAAAAATAACTTTTTATTACATATTTTTCCAACGTTTCGTAAATTTTTTGTTCACTTTCTCTAGGGGTCGTCTATTTAATTAAAAGAACAAAATTTAACACAGTTACAATTAAAAACAATTACCGCGAAAATGTACAAAAGTATGTTAACTTACAGTATGACAGTACAGTACAGTGCAGTTTACATTAATAAAGTTAAGATTTTTGATAAAAATAACAATAAAAAACAATATTAAACATCAGTTAACAAACACAAAAATTCAATCTAAACTGTTGTCTAAATTAATGCGAGTTTATAACTGGCGGTTAAATTGCCTGTGTCCTCTTTAATGTTCATTGTTTTGTTTATTTTTTGTTGTATTCTTAAGCGGCTATTAGACGATCAAACTTCGCCTGTGAGCACGGCCTAATGACAAGCCATCAAACCCGTGTAATAGGGTAAAATTTGTGTTTGTCAGCCGCGCTGGATGAAAATCAAAAATTTTTGATATTTTGTGTTTGCCATCGGGCCATCATACACATTTAATTATTTAAATTTAAAATTTAAATGTATTTGGTTGTCTATAACCCTCTTCACACTATTACTTTTGGTACACAATTTTTGTGTATCATATCTATATATTAAGATTCGAGAGAGGATTATCTGTTCAAACTGAAAAAGATATGGGCACAGAAAAAGGTTTTTACCATTGAGGTTTCCAATTTTGACGACCTGTGGACTTACCCTGTACTTAAACAGAATGCATTGCAAGTAGAGCTTAGATTTTACTCTGCAAACCACAGTTCGTTTCATTCAATTCTGGAAAGTGATGTTTAACTTCTAGAACTTTATAATATATTTTTGCATTTCATCCCACTGTGCGTTGTTATAAACTACTTAGTTTTTAATTGTTTCGTAGTAGGCGTGACGTTTGAGAGCTAGGTATTAGTCTAAGTTTTGCAGTTAACATTGTTATCAGAATGTAGAACATGGCTCCCTATATAGCTTATGACGTGCGTCTTATGTTACGATCAGATTATTTAAATATTTGACCAAAAAAACGTAACTACTAAAATATGGAAAAAATTGTACTTCTCAAATAGTTTTTAAGAAATATAAGATCTCAAAATAAAAGGTAAGATTCAAATTCGTAATGATACGGGTTTATGCTTCTTGTGTCAAATATTTGACTAATTTGACCGCATCTCCATTAAAGTCAGATTATTTACATTATTAAATACGTATTGATAAATTTAATTATTAATATTAACAAATATTAATTATACGCTACACTGACCGCAATTAATGAATTTTCAATATAAATTTATTCGTCTACCAGTTATATTTCCTTTTCAATTAAATTTTTATTATGCTACGAACATTAAAACAATTAGTTATAACAATTAGTAAATGACATTAAAATAAAATTATTTTTCCATTTGTTATTCATTTGCAGGCTTTGAACAAACAAATTAAATGTGAATGTATTCAATTATGACATCAATTATTAGCAGATATTTTGGCCTCTTTTTGTCTTTTAATAAACAAATTTTAAATAAAATTAAAATACAAAGAACTTTTAGCGAATAAAGGGAAACAAGAAGCAGGCCCAAAGAAAATAAAAATCCAAGTAAAAAAAATCATTTGCTACTTTAATACAAAAGAAAAGAATAAAAGGAATCAGAAAAAATCGATAAAAATATTTAATAACACAATTACTAATTAATTGCATTGATAAACTAGACTAGCTGCTAAGGAAGTTTATTAAAGCAGACAGCCATCCAAGTCGGGCTGTATTAAATATTATATTTTTATGACCTGCCATTGTTACCAGCACCACCGTTACCACCAGTACAATTATTAAAGTAGCGAGTACAGAGCAAACTCGAAAAATATTCAATAAAAAAAAGTACAATCTGAAGAAAAAAAGACAACAGCAAATTTAGCAAAAAGCGCAGACACAACATCACGTTAGATTGCCAGATAGTGTGAGGAAGTAAAGACGTTAGCGTGCTAGTGAATAAGAGTGATTAGAGCAGCAAATATGGGAAAGAAAAGCTCTAAATTGAAACAGGAAACAATTGATCGTTTAACAACGGATACCTACTGTAAGTAAATTATATAATTACTTATATATATATATAGTTTAGTGAATAAACAAAAGTATTTATTTAAATAAATAGTAAAATATTTATTTGTCCAATTATAAAATATTTTGTTAAAATGCGTATCTTTTAGTTATTCCATTTAAACGTAAGTTTATTCAGTTTATTTTAAATGAATTGATATTGATTTTGGTTTAAGTTCATTTTTTTAATTTCTAAAAACCTGTTAAAAAAAATTATTTTACAAATATATGCGGACGTTTTCTAAAGAAACAAGAAAAATCAGACACCAGCAGAATGTAATGCTGCATTTTCTGCCTTGCTGCATCGCTACATCCTTCATCAGCATTCTTCACATCTATCTGCCTTACGTTGTATACATTGTAAACATCATGTATTAAAATAAGTAGCCTTGTAAATAAGAATACGATTAGTATTTATAGCAATATTAATTTGGTTATAAGAAATCCACACACAAACCAAGGTATTTTTTCACTGTTTTGTCTTTAGCTCTTCTTGTATATTTGTTGTCGTTTTTTATCAACTGTCGGGTGGTCACTAATGCAATTTTTATTTTTAATCATTAAAGAAAAAGTAGCAGTAAATTCTGCTGGCGTCTATTTTTTCTGGTTTTCTTTTGAAAAATGTCCGTAACTTTAGTAAAATATTTTCCTTTCTAAAAAATGGATCTCAGAAATGAAAAAATTAACTTCCAAACTCAATTTTTATTCATTTATAGCATCCACAGTTCAACACCAATTTAATTAAAATTTATTTAAAAAGGTTTATTTTGTTTTAATCCTGCAGCTCAGTTAGATTCGAAATAACATTCTTTTGTTTACTAATCATGCCCCTTGATTGATGCACTGTTTTTGACTGCAGTGATTTGTGGATCTAGAATGATTCGACCTTGTTGTCTCTCAGTTGTTAGGCAACTCATTACTTTTATACTTTTTTTATTCTCTAGCTGCCATATTCATAAAAAATATAATAAATTTGAAATATTTTATATGACAAATATTCCATACAAATTAAACCTAAAATGCACTTCAAATCTTTTAATATTTTACAAATACAGCAGTTAGACTTCATTGAAATATGTATTTACTAACTGCTACTAATAATAATATAAATATATAATAATTTTCCTTTTTTATACCAAATTAAATAATTTGTCAAATTATATAAGAGAGTATTTTTATTAAATTAATTAATTTTTAAAGAATATCGTGTAATTTTTAATTTCGAATAAATTATTAACATCACTGATTTGATTATTGAAAGTTTTCACAAATATTTTAAATAAACTAGTTTTTTGTCAACACAATCAAGACAAAAATCAAAGTTTAAGCAAAAAACAACAATATCAAACAGTGATTTTATTTTTCTTTATCCACTATTTACGGCTAACTATTTTCGGCTCTTCTATACAGTTAAAAGATGTGATTGTCATTTTGTTTATTGTGATGTAAGAGGTTTAAGTATAATTTGCTATCTTTAGCTTTCTACAAACAGCTTTTATATTTAAGTTTTTACATAAACGCTGACTGAAAAACATGATGCCTTTATCTAAATATGGTCTTACAACCTGTTTAACATGCATTAAAATAAAACTACAATTGACAACAAATCCACATCTACGTCGTGTGACATGAGAATTTAAAATATGTAAACGTGTCTTGCTTTTAAAACAGTAAATATATTTTCTATAAAATGCTGTTGTTTTATAATTTCACTCGATTCCACATTTTCAATGCTTGAACAAAAGTGAGCTTTAAAAAGAAATAAATAAAATTGACATTGTTTAAATTAAGATTTTATTACAACGCTAAATTGGCCACAAAATATATGTATTTATGTATTTAACACTACGATATATTCTTGTAGACATTTCCAGAATCCTATATCTTTCTCGGTTACTAAAAACAGGGTTAAAGTAAAATGTTTATGAGTTGAAATGAAGGATTTTTTATACTAAACCAAAACGTGTGTTTGTTAATAAAAAAAGTTTGTTTTGTAAGTTCTTAAGGTTTTTTAAATTTTCTTAAACATTGTAACCATATTTTCATTTATAAGAGGCTATCAAAAACCACATTACATTCTAGATTCAAGTTCGTGATGTTCAAAACAATATTTTTTTAATTTCAACAAAAAAAAAAAAAAAAAACATTATATTATTAAGACCTTTTTATATTTATTTTAACCCTTGTCATATATGATCGATAGATGGAAAAATTAATAAACCGTAAACTAAACAAAATACCTAAAACTCTTGTGAAAAATTTTAATTAAAAAAGGTAAAATTTTTAAAGTTACTTTTGATGCTTCTTTTTCTCTTTCCACTTACACAATATGATTTAAGTGTAACCGGCACAAAATAAATTTCCTTTGAAAATAAAAAAACAAAAGATTGATGAATGACAGTTGGATAAAAAGAGTAAAAAATAAATAAAAATGATATTGATACTACTGAATAAAAAGAAAATAAAAATTAAATTTAAATTAATACTGGAACAAGTAAGACTTTTACTTTGTTTGTTTATAATGTAATCTTGGATACATGCGATGTGGCAGCGTCTTGTTGATTCCACATGTTAATCTAGCCCAAATCATGTAGTTGTGGCGTTAAAAGTTTTTAATCATATCACGATATCGCTCTCCATTTCATTTTTATAGAAATAAGGTCCAATGTTTCTTCCTGACCAAACTATTAACGGATGCAAAGGTGACTGATAAATAATTTGAAGGGTTTCCATTGGCCAGAACCGAATACTTAGTTTATTTACATATCCATCCAAATGAAAATGTGCCTCGTCACTCATTATGACTTTTTCGTGAAAATCGGGGTAGTCGTGGGTGAGCTGTAATATCTCATTGGCATATGTATGGTGAAGTAAATGGTCTTGGGGAAGAAGCTCTTGTGTCAACTAAATCTTAAATGGACACAAATGCAAATCTTTGGGCAAAATTGTGCCAAAAGTTGTTCTTTAAGACGAAGCTCCTGAGCACGGCGTCGAATTGAGGTTAATGGATTGTTTTGATTTTGAGCAGCAGACAGACCCTCTTTCTTTAAAAATCATTCACTTAACGATAAATAGTACGTTTTGTTGGCATGCTGTTTCTCCCAAAAATTTCACTTAACTTTTTCATCGTCACAGTAATCGATGATTAATTATGAACTGCAAAATATGAACTGTCAAGACTAATGTTTACCAGAATAGTGGCTTGATATTCAGCGTTATCAACTTTGAAATTTCAAAACTCACCAAAGTGGAGAAAAAACGCACCATTTAAGAGAAAACGCACCAAGTTTTAGAATTTCTTTTTTATTTAAAATCTTTAATGATTTAGGTTTTAAAAAAAAGTGTAATTTTTTTGTATTAAAAATATAACAATAAAGCAGTCGTAAAGTTCAAGGTTTTTACAAACAAACAAAATTAAAAAATAAAACTTAACAAAAATAAAAAAATAAAAAAATATGTTTGTGTTAATTTGTACTAGATATTACATTTGTTTCATATATTGCATACACAAATTTTAAAATAAAAAACAGCGATCATTCATAAAAAAAATATTTCTGTATAATTGCATACATACAATTTAATAAGTAAAATTGCCCTACAAAATTCATTTTATTAAAGGCTTATAAATGCAAACAAAAAAAATTATGAATAATTTGAAATTACATCAACTAATGGGACACCCTTTAACTTCCAAATCCAAATTTTATACTTGTTGTTATAGCGGACTCAGTAATTCAGGTTCGTTGGAAATTTCAAGCGTCTGTCTACAACTGTTAAAAAGTATGGCCATTTACATCAAATTAAGTCAACTATAGGTGCACCCTTTAGTTCATAATTTTTAATATTAATACTTGTTACTATATCGACCATACAAGCGTTTGTCTATAACGGTTCAAAACATAGGCCCATATAAGTAAATTTACATCAATTATCGGGGCACCCTTTAATTTTTAGATTTATTTTTGTATAACTTTTTGTTATTGGGAGCCATAATAATACGCAGTCATTTTATATTTTACAGAATCGTCCTTTGCAGTTCTTAATACACGTAAAAAATATGTATGGGGACACCCTTTAATTTTTAATATTATGAACTGTTTATTAAACGAGACCAATTTGTAAGTATAATCTATTACCAACAATTTTCAAAATCGGTTCAGAAATGCCTGAGTTCTGCGGGCACAAACATAAAAAGCAACATTCAGTCGAATTGTATAACCTCCTTCTTTTTTTGAAGTCGGTTAACTGATCACGCCAAAACTCTGTTTTTGCTAAGCTGTTTAACAGATATGACAGCAGCCTTTACTACAAAAACAATGACCATGAAAATCTGAAAGGAATAGTATATTCCATACAGTGAAATGTTTCTTTTTTAACATAACAAAAATTTATATAACAACAATACTGTTTCATTTTGTGCTTATGATTTGGTACGTCTTAAACGAAATGGTATCAAAACAGGTACAAAAAATTTTTTTGTGGTGCCACCACAAATTAAAAAAAGCACCACACACCAACACGTGAAATTTTCGCACTAAAAATTCGTAAAAGCACCCAAAATGGTGCGAAACGCACCAAGTTGACAACGCTGTTGATATTTACTTAACCGTTATGGCACACCGATTTCCAAATAATTTTCAATTCTTACGGAAAATGTTCACTATTTACTATTATACGAAATGAATAACCCTAATCTGGCCTTTCATGTATATATGAATTTCTACATTATTAATAAAAAACAAAATGTTTTGAAAAATATTTGTGTTAATTATTAATTTTAACCAATGATTTATAATGAATTGTTCGTATTTAAATTTCTTTAATCAGTTGGGCATTTTTTTTCTACTTTCTAAACTCAAACTAAAATTTTTTTACGAACAAAATACTAACTTACTAAACTTGATTGTCTTTGGGTGAGCATAAAAGTAAATTGAAAATTTAACTGCCTCAGTATAACTGTTAAATTATTTAAAAGAAAGCATAAGAACTAAAAGCAGAGAGAGAGAGAGAGAGAGAGAGAGAAATAATATTAAGTAGGCATTTTATCTATTTTGTATGCAGCGTTGCCACACAAGAAATTGACTTCCTACCAATAATTTTCAAAAATCCTACCAAAATCGTTCACAGCCTACCAAAAATTTAGAAATGCATTTCTTGCACATAAACCCTGTTATACTCACTTGTTTTTTTTCTGTAATTGTAGAGATGGAAGTTTGTCTTTTGGTGATTTTTAAGATGGGTGTTATGATTTAAAATAGTTTTAGAGCATACTACTCGTATGCAGAATGAACACCCATCCCTTTCCTGGAGCTAATCAAATTCGCTCAACCATGTTCTGTTATAAATTTCCTTTTGACTGTTTCTTCACAATGTTCACTAAAAGTATTATATTATTTAAAAATGTTTTAAAACAAAAACATAGTTGAGGGAATATCGTCTTCTAAAGTTATATTATTTTCATTTAATTTTAGAGTTTTTGATTAAAATCTGAAAAAAATGCATGCAATATTAGTAAATATTTATGTAATTAATAAGTACATATGTATTTACAATTAAAAAAGTATTTTACTTTTCCATTTTGTCTGTTAATTTTTTTAATACATACACTTGAAAATAAACCTTCACTCAAAAATATTGTTAATTTCAATTTCATAATATTGTTCGCGTTTCTTAAACCAGAGGTGGTTATAGCTTTATTTATCTGTGCTTTAATCATCTCTATGCAAAAAAGCAGAGATGTTTTCTATTACACCTAAAACAGTTTTATAAAACATTTTATTTAATTGTTTATTTAATTCAAAGTTACATTTTTTTATTTTATCTTCTGAATTTATAAGGTGAAAAATTTACTATTGCTAAAAAATTGCTACAGGAGGAAAACCTACCAAAAATTTAAAAAAATGCAACAAACCAACCAAACTACCAAACTGTTTTTTAAAAACGAAAAACTACCAAGTTTGGTCCGATTGGACCAAAGCGGCAACGCTGTTTGTATGATTAATCAAATACACCCTAAATCTTTTACTATGTTGCTTCTATTTGGCACACTGTGTTTAGTCCCTTGTGATTAAATGACTGTTTTTAGTTTTTATAAACATAAAAAATTAAAGATAAATTATATTATTTTTGATTTATACCCTAAAATATTTCAAGCAATTAAACAAAACATTCCAACGGTTTTAGTCAATTAAGGTACCCAACTATATGCAAACTCATTTCCTATGTTTTGATTTATTTGTTACACTTAATTTCCATGAATAAATAAATCACTTGGAAAGAAAACTTATTTTGACGAATAAATTGTGAAAAGTTGGGAAACTTTTTTGGCTGTTAAAAACCGACAACAAAATATTTCAAATTAATTGTTTAACATATTTTCCTTTTATAAGTCTCAACTAATATTGGAACATTAACATTTTTATTGTTTAGACTTGGATTCAAATAATAAATTTTCTTATTGAGTTTGTTTCCCCAACTAATTAAAATGCCATGCAAATCATCAGAAGGCCTTTTTTGTTTTGTGTGTTGTTCGTAGCATCCACAAATTTGTTGTTTTTCGTATGTGGTTGTGTGTAAATGTTGCTGCTTGGGTTCTCTTAATTGCAAACTGTTTCTAAGTTGAGTTCAGTATAATTTTGCTGGTAATTCTGTTACACAATACACCCTTTACTCCTGTACACACGCTACTTCTGTGTTAGGCTTAGGGTTTAGGGTTTAGGGTTTAGGGAACTTTTTCTCCTTAGTCCGATTTTTCTTATTTTATAGCTTTAACATCATATGACCAAGTTTCAATAATCTACGGGCTTTCAGTACATTTTTAGGGCCAATATAAGATAAGGGAAAAAGTAATGTCCGTCTAGATTGGCAAAATACCTCTATGTACGACGCGTTGGCAAACCAGATGAAGTGCTTTAAATGAGAATGTATAAGTGATTCGAAACCAAAAAAAAAAAAGAAAAATGTAGACAGAACATTTTAATGCTGTGGGTTTCTTTATGTTATTAGGTCGTTTTCATTTTTTAAGTATTGTCGCTGAAAAATGTAAAAATTTTTTTTTTTAAATTGGTTTGCTTATGAAAATTATAAAACTGTAGATTTCGTTATTATTTGTTAAAAAATTAGCTTCTGTCTGCAGAGTCATTCCCTTCAATTCAACCAAAATAAAAATTGTTTCCAAATTTAGCATTCCAGATTTTATTGAATCTTTTTTTATTTATACTTCTTGATTGCATGAGTCAAAATATAGCCTTAAATATCCTGTCTCTTTTAGTTTTGGGGTTGAATTCAGGGAGTAAAGGGATATAAAAATATTTTTCAATAAAATTTAAAGTAGTCATGTTAAGTCCAATGTTGAATCTAAATAGAAATACTCTGCATAATGTGAACCAAATTGGGATAAAAATTATTTATGAGCTATAAAAAGCTTAACGAAATAGACATATGGATATGTTTTTTCACTGTTGTCTATTGTAACATTTATTTTCTAAGGACGTATAGTTATTTTGTAAAAATATAACGTAATTAGGTATTACACAATAAAAATTTAGAAGGAATCAACACCTATAATTGTAAGGATTCCAAATGAATTTCTTATTTATAGTTTTTTTTAATATTTTAAAGTAAATACTAGGTATGGTTAACAATTGATTATAGAGTTAATTCCTTGATATTCAAAACCTGGTTTAGATATTGTCCAGTATCAACCCATGACTATCGATTGAATACAATTTACGAGAAAAGAAAAGAGATTCGTAGTAACAATTTTGACATAATAACCCTGGATGGTAAGATTATAACCATCTTCTTTTATACTTTTCATTAAACACTGTACATTTGGAAATAGAGTATAAAATTAGTGCAGAATAAAAAATAAAAAAACCAAATGTTTTAATCTAATCGAAAGATTTTCTAGTTTTTACCAAGTACTTTCAAATTAAAAATGCGTCTATACGAGTACAAAATAACGTACCTTTTTCTTTTTGTACCCTTCATCGCAGGTGGAAAAAGGATTTATCTAAGTTTGCCATTCTGTATGTAATTTCTACAATATCTAATTCCGACACTATAAAGTATATATATTCTGAGTTTTTATGCATAGCGAAGTCGATTGAACGATGTCCGTCTGTCCGTCAGTGTTCATGTTGAAATCAACTTTGTGAAGGCACTAAATGAGCTAAGAAAAATTAAAGTACGCCAATCTATCTGACATAGTTTCGTAAGTTTTGCTGTTGAAAATAAGCAAACATCGGTTCATGTCCTTCGAGGCAGCGGCAAAACATCACATCATTTGGAACAAATCTTCTTTAGTGAAGTAACTCAGTATATAGGAGGTGGGAGTTCTAAACCACATGTGGAAAAGCCATTAAAAAGCCATTAAAAAGCAAAGGTCAAGAATGAGGGTCATTAAAGTAATAAACAAGTGTGAGTGTAATAAAAGTCAAAGATAATGATCATTAAAACGTCATAAAAAAAGGGATTGATAAGTTGAGTAAGAATTTATGAGTGTAATGATCTTATGTGTGTGTGGAAAGAAATGTAGGTCAGCATTTCTAATAATGCACTGTGTAGATAGAGACTAAGAAGTGGACGAATATGTGTGTGTGAGATGAAATTTTTTAAGGGTAATAAATTCTTGAAGTGTGAAGATCGGTTGTGTTTTTATGCATGTGGTAATGTTCTTAATTATTAAAATGAAAATGTGAAGTGTTAGTTGATATGGGTTGACATATTGATGAGCGTGATATTCAGATTAAGGTTTAGTGTAATGTACAAGCTCATGTACATATATGAACACAGCAGACACACATATTGATAAGTGTTAAAACATGCTAACAAGTGGAGTTACAGATAGAAATATAAATATTTTACACATTAGGAAAAAATAAACAATCTAGGAGAAGATCATTGAATTTAGATTTTTGGTTTTTGTTAAACAAAAGCGATATGTGATAAGAATGCTAAAGAAGAATTTTGTTTTTTTTATTTTTATTTAATACTTTTGTATATTTATTTATATTTATGTAAATGTTTTACATTAGAGTGATTCTCATGCTATAAATACTTTATTGGTATTTTTATTCATTATAATTATTCAATAATTTATATTTGTAAAATTTTTTTAAGATTTTTAAGAAGAATAAAGTACAGTTGCAGTCAAATACTTGAATTTCAAACTTGGTTTGTATATATTTGGGAGCGTTAAGTTTTATGTGGGGTAAATAAATATGTTGATAAGGAGTCTTTAGCGTTTGGGTGTAATGCTATGGGTTTAATGCAATAACATTTCCAATGTAATGATTTGATTTTTATAAAAAAGTAAATCTCGTGTGTGTGTGTGTGTGTGTGTGTTTGTGGTCAATTTACGTTTTAGGTTTGTTTGAAATGATCGTGATTTGAATATTTAATAAGTGTAAATAGTAATATTAGGGAATAGAAAATGTTTATTGAATTATTAATAAGGGTGTGGTTGAGCATACATACATACAAACTTAGACAGAGTTAGTCCTAAAAATTATATAAAGTATCTAGTGCTAAGAATTTAATATTAGTATATCGTGTTTGCTTAAGAAGCCAGTCAGTCAGCTAAAAATAAGTGAAAAAAATGTCTTGTAAAAGTTTCGTGTGTTATATTTGTGGAAACAATTACGCTACAAACCGTTCTCTAAAAATACATCTAGAGATTCATAGTCCCTGTGTTTATTGTTCTCATGTATGTTTAACATACATAGAGAAAAAAAATCATGCGAAATTGCATGATGTTAACCGACAAATGCCTCTGCAGAATCAGGATATGCCATCAACGTCCACTGCGTCCAGGAAGCGTAAGCTAAGCTCGGAATCAGCTCCATATACTCCCTTAAAACTACAACAAATAGAGGAAAAATCTATGGTACAATGCGAGGATTGTAATATTAATGTAGAATCAATGAAATGGTTTAATCATTGTGCAGACATACATCATAAATTGAATATCTATAAGGCGGTGAGAAGCACAGTTCACTTAATGAAAAGTAAGTTCCAATCACGCCTTTTAACGTATCGTTTCCCTAAAAATGATAGCAATTTGAATGTTGAAAGCTATTTAGAGGAAGGATATAACCTTTTAAAAAAACTATTGAATGCTAGTCTGGCAGATCAAGTTATTGTTAAATTTAACTTGGAATTAGCAGCGCGATATAAATTGCCAGCTAATGAGTTAAAACCAGAAACGGTCATGTATCACGTGACGGAAATGATGCGTTTATCAAGAGCAGATGATGTGGACACAGCTTTAAAAATACATATTGAAGCTATAAAAACAAAAATGTCTGAATTTCAGGAAAGAGATTCAGGGTGGACACTCGTTCAGCTCAAGTGGCTGGACATAAATATAAACAAGGCATCACCGATTTCTGGTTCACAATATGTTCCTACACCATTAAAGTTGGCGAAAAAGAAATGCATTATTAATGTCAGAAACAACGACAATTTTTGTTTTAAGTGGAGTATAATAGCAGCATTGTACAAGGGAGATAATCAACATTGCGACCGCCCATCGACTTATGGAATTGATGACATAACCAATGCAATGATTAGCTTGGAATGTGGACGCGTATTGAATTTTAGTGGTATGAAGTTTCCAACGGATATTAAAGATATTAAAATGTTTGAAAAAAATAATAATGATATAAGTATCAATGTGTTTGGCTATGACCATAAATCAGAGACCACAATTGGACCTTATTATATCACAAGCACAGAAAAGCAGCTGCATATAAATTTAATGTTATTGGAGAGTGAATGTGGCGAAAAATATCATTTTATATTGATTAAAAATATATCAAGGTAATACATTTTACAATTGTTTTTTATTTTAATTTTTTTATCCATTTGTGGAATTACAGATTTTAATATTTTAAATTTCTTTCTAGACTACTAGCAGGTCAAATATCATTGCATCACGGACATACGCTTATTTGCAATGCATGCCTCTACTATACATACTTGCCAGATAGAATGGCAATACACAAAGAAAAAGAATGTGGTGGATGCATTACAAAGATGCCGCAAGGGGAGAAATCATTCCTTAGCTATAAACATTTTGAGAGGCAGATGGATGTCCCCTTCACCGTCTATGCTGATTTTGAATGTATACAGGAAGATATAGCTGTAAGTAGTGATAATCAAAGTAGTTCTAACTTTATTAATAAACATATACCGTGTGCATATGCTTTTAATATTAACTGTAGTTTTAATAAGAATTTAAATAGATTTAAAATTTTTGTAGATAGTAGTAAGGATGTAAATGTAGGTAAACACTTTGTTAATAATTTAATTAGGGAATGTAAAGATATTTATAAAAAACACTTTGAGAAAATTGTTCCTATACATACCTTAACTCCCTTAGAAAGAGAAAATTTCAATTGTGCTAAAAATTGTCATATATGTGGCAAAACTTTAGGTAATGAACCAACTGTTAGGGATCACTGTCATATGTCAGGAAAATATAGAGGAGCAGCACATAATTCATGCAATTTAAATTATAAAATTCCTAATTTCATACCTATATTTTTTCACAACTTTTCTTCATATGATTGTCATCTATTTGTGAAAGACTTATTGCATTTTGAAGGTGAGACAAATGTTATACCATTGAATAAAGAACAATATATTTCTTTGTCTCACAAAATACGCATCTATAGTGATGAGGAAATTGAGAATTTGTTAAGTGAATTACGTAGAGATAAAATTTCTAAAAATATTCCATACTCTATAATTCAAAAAGAACTTGATGAAATTCGTAAAGAAAAAGAACAGAAAAAAATCGAGCTAAGATTCTTAGACTCTTATAGATTCATGGCATCAAGCTTAGATGTTTTAGCTTCAAATTTAGCTGACGATGACTTGATGTCAGTTCGAAAAAGTTTTTCAGATTCCGAAGAGTTTAACCTTATGAGGCGAAAGGGTGTTTTTCCTTATGAATATGTTAACTCTTTTGAAAAACTTAATGAAAATGCACTTCCATCAATTGAATTATTTTATAGTAAACTAAATGATAAGCAATGTTCAGAAGAAGACTATGTGCATGCTCAAAATGTATGGGAAAAATTTAATTGTATTACTCTACGGGACTATATGAAAGTATATCTAAGAACTGATGTCCTCTTGCTAACAGATATTTTTGAAAACTTTCGAAGTGTTTGCAAGAGAATATATAATCTAGATCCATCTCATTACTACACAATCCCCGGTCTTTCATGGGATGCCATGCTAAAATATACACAAATTGAGCTAGAGTTACTAACGGATCTAGAAATGTATAATTTTATCAAACGCGGGATTCGAGGTGGCCTTACTCAGTGTAGTAAGAGATATAGTAAAGCAAATCATAAGTATTTAAGTAATTATGATGCAACAAAACCTTCTGAATATATTTTATATTTAGATGCAAATAACCTCTACGGTTGGGCTATGTCAGAATCTCTCCCATATGGAGGTTTTACTTGGACAAATGATTTTATACATCCAAGGGATATTTCGCCTAATTCCGAAATAGGTTACATTTATGAGGTTGATTTGACTTACCCTGTAAACTGTCATGATCGTCATAATGATTTACCATTTTGTGCTGAAAACAAAATTATTGGAGGTAGTAAGCATGAAAAATTGGTAGCCGATCTTTCAAATAAGAAAAGATATGTGATACATTATAAAACACTAGAACAATGTTTAAATAATGGATTGGTTTTGGAAAAAGTTTATCGGATTCTCCAATTTAAACAGAAACCATGGTTAAAAACGTATATTGATTTAAATACAGACTATAGAAAAAAATCTAAAAATACCTTTGAAAAAGATTTTTATAAGTTATTAAATAATGCAGTGTATGGTAAAACCATGGAAAATGTTGATAAAAGAAAAGATGTTCGATTGGTTAGTGAATGGGGTCGCACTAACCGCAATCATCTAGGAATTGGAGAATTGATTTCAAAACCTAATTTCCATAGCATATCACAATTTACAGAATCATTGTGGGCAATACAAATGAATAAAACCACTACATATTACTCGAAGCCAATTTATTTAGGTTTCTGTGTTCTGGAGTTATCAAAATGGAAAATGTACGATTTTCATTACGGATACATGAAACCTAAATACGAGGAGAAGATAAGTTTGAATTATATGGATACAGACTCTTTTATATATTCTATTCAAACAAATGATTTTTATAGTGATATAAAAGATGATTTGAAAGATCGGTTTGATACTTCATCATACTCAGAAAGTAACCTGTTTAGTTTTCCTCTTTTGAATAAAAAGGTATTGGGTATGATGAAAGATGAGACAGAGGGGAAATTTATTACAGAGTATGTTGGTTTAGCTCCAAAAGTTTACGCATATACAATTGACAAGGCAAATGATATAAAAAAGGCTAAGGGAGTTAAAAAGTGTATAGTAAAAAATTATAATATAGATATTTATAAAAATGTTTTATTTTCTAAGGAAACAGTAATGGCTTGTATGTATACATTTACATCAAAATTACACAATATTTTAACTAATGAAATTAATAAAGTAGCTTTAAGTTTTAATGATACTAAGCGTAAAATTATGAGTAATCATATAAATACATATGCTTGGCATCATTATCAATTGGATAGTGGTGATGGTCAATATGAATTAGATAAGTTATTAAATGAATTAGAAGACATCAACTAGAAAAAATAAGAACGAGTTGTACATATGAATAATAAACAAGATTTATATTTTAAGCTATATAGGATTAAAAACTAATACTTTTGTATATATAAATAAATAAATAAAATCCATTTAATTTAAAACAAAACTTTATTATGTCTTTAATTTTACATTAAATTGAACAAAAAGGAAAACAAGGTACGTAATAAAATTGTATAGTAAATTAATCATTAAATAACTTTCTGAACAATTCCTGTTAACGGGGTGTACTTCATCAAGCGATCATAGATAATTAAACAATAAGCATTTGTGTTTGTAGGAATCGGAACCGCAGTCTCAAACTCAATTTTAACATCAATAGGTCCGCTTTTAACCATTTCATTTTGATAGCTTAGATCAATAACGACAATTGGGTTTTCCTTAAACTTCTCACAGGAAAGAAGTGGTTGTGCAGGCTTCATATAATAATTTTGTTGAAATTTTGCATACATATCGTATAAAATAGCATAGCGGTTCTCTGTAATCTTTAAATTTAAATCATCGTACGGATAAGAATCTGAATTTAAATGTACTTTTATATTTTTTAAATCAGAGTGAATATATTTCTTATTGTTTTCTAACACGAATAATAGAAATCTAGGCCTCTCTCGGTTAATTGATAGCTTAACATTCCAAATATGGTTTCTTCCGCCAGAGAATGTAGGATTAAAATAACAGTCCCAACTCCGAAATGCTATGGGTAAAGAGATACCATCCTTAATAATCTTCATTATTTGCAGTTTTTTAGAGTCTGAGACTTGTACGTGTGGAATTCTCCACGTAATATTCGTAATCAATAAAGTAAGATTTTCTTTATCATTTGTTGAGTAATAAACGTTCTCATCATTTGAACTCCGTAAAAGAATGAGTTCATGTTTGCTATTTAATATTATTTTATTGAAATCCTCGGCAAATCCCAAAAATAGTTTAAGGGGTATATAAAAATTAAATATTTGCATGTCTAAGTCTCCAGAAACACTCCATCCAGCATTTCTCATCATATTGCTTTCAAATTCATTAAGAGAAACATAGTTTTTAATTGTGCTAGACATTCCCAAGTATCGTGTACGATCAATTTCAACACCATTAATTTCATAACGTATTTCATCAAATAAGTACGCAACACAATTATTTCTTAGTCTGGTATTTGGAGAGTTCTCCCCGTTAGAGTTTTTTATATTTCCCTCTACATATAAGTAACTTTCACTAGGAAGAACATACAAGTCTTGATTTTGCAGAGTAATTCGAATCTCGTCATTATTCTTAAATGATTGAATGTAGGGTACATAACTATGATAATCCTTTTTTATTATATTCTCATCTGTAATAGGAGTTTCCATAACATTTAGTATATCAGACATTTTTCTTTACTTTTAACTGAAGTAATCTTAAAAATGCTTTATTTTCTTCTGTTAATTTAGGTCTTCTAGCTTTAACAGTTTCTAGTGGAATGTTTTCGCTAACTTTTATTTCCGCCGTTTTATTGTAAATAATCATATTTCCCTTGGTCTCAAATGCAATCTAATTGTTATTTCTTCTCCTCTAAAGTTTATTAAGCGATCCTCTTGGTCAACAATCCAAACTTTAAGATATGTTATTTCCTTCACATTCACTGGTAAATAGATTAGATTATTCGGGATAACGTCTAATTTATAACCTGGAGGAACATCCACTGCAAACTCATGAAGTATGTGTGCTGGAAAATTATTCATATATGCTCCTCGTATTATATTACATTTAACTTGCACAGCATTAACTTTTAAAATATTTACTGGCTGATTCGACAAATGTTTTATACCAGGCTTTAAAACACCACTACTAAAACCAAGTAATCTACCAACAGATCTTTTTCGATCAAAGAAAATTGTATCATGTGAGGATGTTATTTCAATTTGTAGAGTGTTGTTATTGGCTTCAACGACAATTGATTTATTATCATTTTTTTCTTTATATTCTGCGATTATGTAATCAGCTATGTCTTGCAACTCATAAGAACCTATAGGAATTTCAATTATTTGATCTCCAATATGGAAAAGATTATTATCATAGTCTACGTTGGGAATCGAATTATATGAATGAAAATCAATTAGAGAACATTCATAATCTGCCGCTAACTCTATTGGCGGAAAGAAATTTGCCGTTAAAATTGAAGAATTCCCGCTCAGTGCTAATGTTATTGACATAACGAATGATTGAATGTAAATAAATAAAAAACGCTATTTACAGTTTGTTTTTTATTTAATATATGTATTTATTTTAACTTATTACTAGTTTTACAATATTTCATTTTTACTTATCCAAGAATTATGCTGACTTGAAAATCCCAACCATTTTACATATGCTTTATCACCCTTAGTTTTTAATACTTTTTCAACTAAGTATGTATTAGGAAAACGAGTGCGTAGTAACTCCTCCTTGTAAAATCCACCTTTTATTTCATTTCCTTCATAGTCTTCGAGTATGAATGTGACTGGGTAAGTATTTTGTACCGATCTAATTTTAAATATTTCTGTTGTCCAATTTGGTGTATACCCCTTTTCAAAGACGTGCTTATATTTACTAATACGTACATAGTCTCCAACCTTAAACCGTGAAGCTTTAAACAGTTTTAAATGATTGTATACAGTATTCAGTAAATGTTTTTCGTGTTCATGAGTTACATGAATTGGAGCCATTTTGATCGTTCCGTGTATTTTTTTATTATATTGATTTATCAAACTTTTATAAATGCTAATCCATCTATAAGATCCATTGTTACTAAACTCTTTCCACATCATTTCTTTCAATGTCCTATTGAAGCGTTCAACAATTGAAGCTTTCATAACACTATATGTGGAGTAATGATTTATTGAATGTTTTCTCATTAATGCTCCAAACTCCTTATTAAAAAATTCTTTACCATCATCTGTCTGTAAATTCCTAGGTATACGCCCCATACGAAATATTTTGTGAAATGCCTTACAAACTTCTGCTGCAGTTTTTGACTTGAGTGATTCGGCCCAAGCATATTTTGAAAATGTATCAATGACTGTTAGCATATATTTAAATCCATTGTTTTTAGATGAATAATTCCCCATTTCTACCAAATCAGCTTGCCAGAGATCGTCTATACCCTTCATTATAACTCGACGTCGTAAGAACTTTTTCCGCGCTCGTGAATGTAGTTCATTAACTATTTCTCTCTTATCAGTATTCATGTCTGTATAGATTACATGTGCGTTGTGTTACTTTTGAATATTAAATATGCTTGCTTATATTATGATAATTTAATTGGAGGTGGTGGTTCCAGCTTTTGTTTTTTTACAACATCCACTTTAATAGAGTTGTTATTAATCCACTTGAAAATATAATCCTCAATCTTATTAAATCTCTCTTCGATACTGTTTATAAAGTCTTTATTTGCACTGTATATCTGATCATTTACAGCTTTTTCAATGATTTTAACATCATTATCAATATCCTTTGTCAACGAATCTTGTAATAATTTTATGTTATTCTTAATTATATTCAACTGGGAATCATACTCCTCTTTAAGTTTTTCCGTTTCATTATTATTGGAAATGTATTGTTCAATTTTATTAATTCTTTCTTCGAACTTGTTTATAAAGTTTGTGTTTGAATATTTCAATGCTTCGCTTATATAATTTTTCAAATCTTCTTGTATACGCTTGATTTCTAAACTCATATAAGTTTTATTAACAGCATCAAATTCGTTCAACGGTGAGGCTATATTTATAATTCTTCTATTCTCTACGTTTATATTGCTCCCATCGAGGATAAAACTAAATTTTTTTAAAAGATTTTTAGTTTTCAAGTCACTACTATGCTTTTTGAAGTAATGACCAAATTTATCAACAGTCATTCTTATTATTACTACAACTACTCAATTATGTTTGATTCCTTTAGTTCCTCAATTATTGATATTATCTCATTAGAATGGTTTTTGTTACCAGCTTGTTGTGAAGCCACCAACAGCTTTAACCGGTCTACTATTTCATTAGGATCATCCCAGTATATATAGTTTGGTTTATTAAGGTTTACTTTCATTAAACCTTCACCAATGTGAGTAGTAGCAAATAGCTTATTAATTATTTCCTTATATTTATAACCTCTATTTCCTTTTAGTTGATTATTAGGATTAAAGTTTCTTCTGTGTGCACTTGTATCCATCAAAATTCGTTTATATATATCTAATTCTGATGAGTCATAGTGCTCTGGCCTTTTATGAAAGAGTAATGAGTATAGACCAGGAGTTAACGCCCAAGATTTATTTCCTATCGTTATTTTTTCATCACTTATCTTTAGATCCGAATTTCCAAATTTCCAGTCACCATTTTGATTTTTGTAAGGTCCAAATATTGTATCAAGCTTTTTGTTTTTATATAGGTCTGTTAAATCAAATTGCCAATCATCAGATTGTGAATAAAAGGATTCATTATCTAAGTCAACATCTTCTTCTTCTTTTACGCCACTTGATTTTGAGGACCAATCCAAATATTCTTTTTTCTTCGGGGTGCTAGTCATAATACCATTATCACTGTTCTTAGTTATATTATCATGTTTAAACGTATTTTTTAGACTTGTAACCTCGTTTGGTTTAAATGTTCTTTCGCTAGATAACTTGACTAATTTTTTTAACGGTTCTGTTAGAGGTTTAAATGTATTTTCTAACTTGTTTATTGTTTCTGCTTCCCCGCGCTTAACAGCTTCAAATTTCTGTTTTAAAATTTTTCTGGATTTTACCAACTCTTTTAATACATTTTCCTCCATGTTATTGTGTAAGAGACTTAATTATTAAAAAAAGTTTATGATATCTAAAATAGCTAAACAGCTTCTTTAAACAGGTAAACAGCTTCTTTAACAGCTAAACAGATTATATTAATAGTAAAATAGCTCTTAATGTGTGATAAATAAATAGCATCAACATAAATTCTTATACGTCTGAAGCAGTTAAATAATCAATTATGACTAAGCTTGAATGAATATATCGAAACCTTTTCTATAACGTCCATTACTTATTTCATCGTCTTTGCTTATTACAAGAAATCCATATTTATCCCTCCAACATTCTCTACATATGTTTTGAAACATTTCGAAGCTCATGTCACTTCCAACATGATCTTTATATATATGTTTAAGGTTTAGTTCATCTTGCTTAAACATTATAATTAAGTTTGCATTATCACGTACTAAATGTTTTGGAATATGTGTATATGTTTGACATAAATAAAATGCATCGATATCTTTATGTCTCCCCATGCAAAAATATGATCTGATATTGTTTTGCTTTTCACATGCAACATCATCAAATATCATTACAGAATTTGATTTAGCATCATTAGGTGATAAAACATCTTCGTTTTCTGAAAATGTATATATATCCATACCCTTTACCGAGGATATTAGCTTTCGCAGATACTGATATTTGGGTTGATGTAAAGATTTAGAATAAAGGTAGATATTTCTGAATTTCAATCCATTAGGGCTTTCAATCAAACTAAGCATAACGTTAGTTTTTCCGCAATTGGACGGTCCCACTATTAATGCTCTTATAGAGTTTGGTAAAAGGCAACTATGTTTAGTTACATTATTTTTTTCATTAAAATCTAAATTTCTTACTAAAATATTTGAATGTTGTTTAATCAAACGCATCTTTACAAATGAAAAGTTAAAGCAAGTGAACATCTTTTTCTTTATATTAATTACTACTTACATACATATTTTCAGAAACTATATGTTATAAATGAAGGTGTACACAAAGAAAAGTGTTATTGGTAAACAGGTAGTTAGTGGAGAAGGACTACTAAATAAGCTAATTAATTCGCTACCAGTTGAGGTTCACCTACCTGGTTATCAATTTTGCGGACCTGGAACGAAATTAGATAAACGTATCCAAAGGGGAGATAAAGGAATCAATCCCTTGGATGCTGCTTGTAAAATTCATGATATTGCTTATTCACAGAACTCTGATATTAATAAACGACATCAAGCTGATAGAGAACTAGCCGATAAAGCTTGGAAGAGAGTCAAAGCTAAAGATAGTACACTTGGAGAAAAACTAAATGCATACCTTGTTACTAACGCAATGAAGTCTAAAGTTAAATTTGGTTTAGGTGTTAAAATGAATAATCCCAAAAAAACTTGCAAACGAAACCTTTTTCGCAATGCAATTAAATCAGCAACTTTGGTCTTAAGAAAAGAAAAACCAACAAATGTTAAAAAGGCAATAAAAACTGCAAAAAAAATTATTGATGAATCATTTCTTGGCAAAAAATCAGAAGTGAAGATTCCAAGAGTTATTACCGTTCCTAAAATTGGGGGTGTTCTACCGCTTGTACCTATACTTACAGCACTTGGAGCACTGGGTGCTTTAGCTTCTGGCGGCTCGTCGATTGCTAAGGCTATTACTACAGCTAGCAATGGTAAGCAGCAGTTCGAGGAGAATAAGCGTCATAATAGAACATTAGAGGCAATAGCAATGGGAAAAGGTCTCTATCTCAAACCTTATAAGAAGGGATATGGAATATTTTATAATAAAACGAAAACATCAAAAAACTAATACAGCAGCTACCCAATAGACCGCTTACTGATGTGGATTTGAAAAGGTTTGGAAAAAAGTATATTCCTTATTTTAGGGGAGTTTATATGAGAGATACACTCCCTAAAACTCCACGCCAAACTGAATGCGGAATAATCAATTTAGACTCTCATAGAGGAAATGGCACACATTGGGTAGCCTACTATAAAGATAACGATTATGTGGAATATTTCGACAGTTTTGGAAATCTCCAACCACCTCTAGAAGTATTAAGATATTTAGGATATAATATAAAATACAACTATAAAAGATATCAGAAAAGTAATTCTTTTAACTGTGGTCACTTATGTTTACAGTTTCTACTTAATTTTAAAGTAAAGAAATAAAATGAAATAAAAACTCATACAATTTGTTTATACAATTTTATTTTTTATTTATTATCCATCCTTAAATATAATCTATGAATTTTTACATCGGTTATAATTTTTCTCTCCATTTTTTTTCCAATCTCATAACAGAGGCGCATTAGATCTATTTCGATGTCCCTTTCATTTAATCCGTCAATATCACTCAATAGGATTTGAGTCTTTTTCAGCTTCGAGCACGTTGGTATGTAATAGTTATAATAAAAATGTAATATTTGCTTCCTTAGAATACCATTCCAGCAAAGTATTGATGATAAAAATACTCCTATCCTAATTATCGATTTCCATATTTGAAGGTTAATTTTTATGTGAAATTTTTCTTGTCGGATTATTAAATACCAAACACCCCTTTTATGTTTGAAGGTATACTCAGTAGTTTCCTCACTTGTATTTTCAATCAAGTTTACTGAATATAAAAGTTCTCGCTGAGAAAGTGTGCTGCTAATGTAGTCCTTGTAACTCATTAGGTGTAGCCATTCTTCTTGTCCAAATCCAATAAAATGCTTGTTCTTATAATGGAACCATATCATCGGCTTAAATCCATGGAGGGTTGAAAATCCGCAGGAAACTTTTAATTTTAAGTTGAGAAAGTACTCCATCTCAAACACAACATCGTATATTTTAGGTTGACGCTCCTTACACTGCAACGCATTTTTGATTATGCTATTCATTCTCTTTGAAGGTTACTTGTTAACTGTTGATTTTTTCATTTCAAAGGTCGCCTTTTAAAGAAGATTTCTAATACTTATCTACTACTACTACTACTACTACTACTAATAATAATAATAATACATCTAAAAGTTGTTAAACTAAATTATAATAATTCCATGTAAATATAGAATAAAATGATAAATATATATTTTACTTTCTATTTTGAAAAAATATTTTCGAATGTTGTTTTATTTATTATAAAGTTCCGGAGTAAAAAACTTATCTCTATTACTCTTCTTTTTGATTTATGGAAGTTGATGACAATAGGTTGAATAATTTTTTATACTTCTCGATAATTTTCAACACTTTTAGTTTTCTCTTATGAAAGAAATAACATCCACACATACCAACAACATCTCCGTTTGAAGTATCGTGTGAGCAAGCTACATTATAAATACTATAATCCGTATATTTGTTTTTAAACGCTTGTATTTCTTCTAAATGTTCTTCGAAAATTTCGTTTCCAAATTTCTGTAGAAAGTCTTCAATAGTATTCATCTTTCTAGGTTAAAATTTTATTTAATACTGAGTAAATAGATTAATTATAGAGAACTCTTATAGTTAGAATTTAATTAAAATTGTAAATAAAAAACAATACGTTTTGATTTCATTTTAATTTCCTTTATTTAATTTTTTTTTTTTTCATTTAAATGTATTATAAGGATAATAATCTCTCATTGGAGGAACTGGTTTTAACTCCAACCTGCAGAGTGAGCTATCCCTATTATCACTCGGAGGACATTTTGTAATCATATAAGCGCCTGTAGATAAGAGTTCAACATCTTTGTCGCTCAACGAATTAAACCTCTTAGGAAGGTAAAATATACTTGTTCCCAACTCTAGCACAACAGATTCTCCATATTTTGTTGTTATTCGCTCTGCTCCAGTTATGTGATAGTCTTCTAAATCTATCATATCCCTGATACTAAGTCTCTGCCTTGCATTTAACTTATTAAAAGATGTAATTAATTCCGTGTTGCTGTTCATCGTTGTATAATTTATAATAAACTGTCAAACTTTGTTGGATTTATTTACAATTTATATAAAATTTGCGTAATAAATCGATATATAGTCGCATATATATATATATATATATATATGCTTAATTATGAAACTATAAAAGAAAAAATTATTATAACCCTAATTATATTTAACTAAAGTAAGGAAAGACGATTTTTTTTTTTTATTTTTTATTTTATACATATATATTTTTCAATTCATAAATTATTTTTTTTATTTTTAAGTATATATAATCTTAAATCTAATTTAAAAATTAATCTCCCTCATTATTTTATCGCCTTCTTCATCAAAGTAGTCCTCTACAGATAGTATAATATTGTCCCCTTCATCATCATAGAGGAATTCGAAAACTTCGTCATCGAAGTAGTTTTCGTGATATCCCAGCTGGTTGTTGGGGATATCAAAATTCGCATCACTGCTTTCACTACTAAAGCTCAACGAGATACAGATGTCTCCTTCCTCTACTTGGAAAGAAAAGGGGCTTATTGATGATCCTTGTTCATCCACATCATCCGAGAAAATTATAATGGGATCCGAAATTAATTTTCTTATCATCCTGGAGTTTCGCATTAATACTTTTGTATTCTAATGTTATATATAACTTATTCCTTTAAGAATAAAAGAACAACTAAACACGAATAAATTTTTTATAAAAATCAAATCATTACATTGGAAATGTTATTGCATTAAACCCATAGCATTACACCCAAACGCTAAAGACTCCTTATCAACATATTTATTTACCCCACATAAAACTTAACGCTCCCAAATATATACAAACCAAGTTTGAAATTCAAGTATTTGACTGCAACTGTACTTTATTCTTCTTAAAAATCTTAAAAAAATTTTACAAATATAAATTATTGAATAATTATAATGAATAAAAATACCAATAAAGTATTTATAGCATGAGAATCACTCTAATGTAAAACATTTACATAAATATAAATAAATATACAAAAGTATTAAATAAAAATAAAAAAAACAAAATTCTTCTTTAGCATTCTTATCACATATCGCTTTTGTTTAACAAAAACCAAAAATCTAAATTCAATGATCTTCTCCTAGATTGTTTATTTTTTCCTAATGTGTAAAATATTTATATTTCTATCTGTAACTCCACTTGTTAGCATGTTTTAACACTTATCAATATGTGTGTCTGCTGTGTTCATATATGTACATGAGCTTGTACATTACACTAAACCTTAATCTGAATATCACGCTCATCAATATGTCAACCCATATCAACTAACACTTCACATTTTCATTTTAATAATTAAGAACATTACCACATGCATAAAAACACAACCGATCTTCACACTTCAAGAATTTATTACCCTTAAAAAATTTCATCTCACACACACATATTCGTCCACTTCTTAGTCTCTATCTACACAGTGCATTATTAGAAATGCTGACCTACATTTCTTTCCACACACACATAAGATCATTACACTCATAAATTCTTACTCAACTTATCAATCCCTTTTTTATGACGTTTTAATGATCATTATCTTTGACTTTTATTACACTCACACTTGTTTATTACTTTAATGACCCTCATTCTTGACCTTTGCTTTTTAATGGCTTTTTAATGGCTTTTCCACATGTGGTTTAGAACTCCCACCTCCTATATACTTAACTCCAATCAAAAAATCAAATATATGGGCGATAAAGAATTAAAAAATAAGAAAACAATGAAAAAAACTTGCGCTCGCCTATATTTTTCGAGACATGGGCCTCTGAGCATTTCATAAAAAGTACGATTTTGCTCTTTATTTCCAAGATCATAATATGGGTATCGTTTAAAAGCTCTTTAAGAGATATTTAAGGAAATACTACAATTTAAAAAAATGCTTAACCCATTAAGAGCCGATAACGTTTTTATGTAAGCTTATATATGTTACAAAATTTTTGTTCCTTTTTTTAATTCTCTGTCCCCCTATATTCGCTTTTTTGATTAAAGTACTTCACTAAACTAGATTTACGTTTATGGTGAAGGGCATATAAGGAGGGTAACCAAATTTAGCACCTTACTTGTTAATATTACTAAAATTATTATATTACTAAATTTGTTTAAGTGAAAAGAAACGATGACGTTTCTCTTTTTAATTAATTTTTTTTTTGGGTGAAGCAGTATTGTGTAATTCGTATGTGAATTCAAATTGTTTTTTCTGCCATGCTTCTTATACATGATTTCTTTTTTTCACTAGTTTTCTTTGCTGCAGCATTTTCGATAAATGATATTCTTTTTTATTTTTTGTTAAAATAACATTTTTATCTTGATCTAATGATGCTTTCTTGCATACGGAAGATTACTTTTCTTATTTCTATTTGTTTCATATAAGAATAAGTTAAAAATAAATTTCTATTTTATTTTTAATAAATTTGTTTTACCGTTTTGCAACAACGACGATGTATAAGACAGTAATTTACATTTGTAAATATTCAATTTATTTAATGATTTTATTTAAAAAAACACACATGTATAAAGAAAAGCATATTTGCAATGCTTGTTTATCCTTTTAAGACTTGTTTACCACCATTCCTTTGAAATTCTCGTTAGTTTTTTATAAAATGATTTACAAAATTGTCTTGCATGTAAAATTTGTTTTTATTTTTATATTGATGAAATTTTTCACAATCTATAAGAAAATAATATTGAGTGATTTTTCTATTTAACATGTAGGTTTGTACTGCTTCTACTTCTTTTTTACTTTAAGAATTTAATGATGCTTTAGGAAGTTTTTGTTGTTGTTACTTCTACAGCAAATCCTTTTTTGCATAATAGTTTCTTCATAGTGCTAGACTGCTTTTATTGTAGATGTATTTTTAAGACTGAAAATAATAAAAAGCTTTATACGATTATTTAAGTTGTTGATTGCAATTTGAGTGTTTAATAAAAATATTTAAAAGGTAAAAAATCAATCTATGGTAGCTAAGTTTTGAAGGAGTAATGCATTGTACAAAGCTTGAATTTTTTTTCATATTTTTTTCGACTCGGTAAAAGTATAAAAATGTTATTATTTGAATTGGTTTTTGTGAGATTGAATAATTTTCTGAATTATTTATATAAATGAAATTGTGATAGCAAGTGCATTTAAGTAGTAATAAAGTATAAAAAAGAAAAGTAGAGAAGGCGGAAGTGGGTCTAAATATAACAAATCACGTGTAAAAATTCAATTATTATTAAATTTTTTTTTACCAAGAATCAAAGATTAAATTTTTTTATGAAGAAAACAATTTTAAACTTAAAATTTATTGTGCTACTTTCCCGATATTGATTTTAAAAGGTGAAAACATGTCTCGATGGCCATTACGCTAACGATTACCTAGTTCGCCAGGAAACTTGGCACCAATATTTTTAACGAACTAAAGATTTTTATGCCTACAATAACGTATAGACAAAAATCAAAATACAAGCAAAAACAACAATAATTAACTTTGATTTAACTTTTCTTTATCCACTGTATATGGCTGACTCTTTTTCGAATCTTTTATACAGTTTAGAGTTTTGATATTAATTGTAGCTAATTTTAAGAGCATACTGATTTTGTAATAAGCTGCTTTAAATTAAAACAAGTAAGAGTGCTATACTCGGCTATGCCGAATCTGATATATCCATCACCATATAAGTAAATCAAATTTAGTAAAGAACCTTCAATCAAAAAAGCAAATTTGGGATGACAGAGAATTAAAAAATAAAAAAAAAAATAAGTACTACATATACATATGGTTTTAGTATTGCTTTAAAAATATCTTCAAGAGCTTTTAAATGACACCCAAATAGATTTGTTTAAAAATTAACAAATTTTAGAGGACCGTAACTCAAAAAATATGGGCGAGCGCCAATCATACTGGATACCAAAAGCTCTAAGTCTTTAAAAATACGAAAACAAAAATCCTAACATAGAAAAGATATCACCACTGATCTGTTCAAAAATAAAATCGTAGAAAAATTATTTAAATAAAAGCTTGTCTTTGTTAAGTTGGGAAGAGGCTACGAAAATAGTGACAGTTGTTTGTTTTAATTTAAAATTTTTTTTCCGATTCTGGCTTCTTTGTTTTTGTAATGTTTGAAGTGATATGCCTTAAAATAAGAAAAGAGGCGGCAAAATTAATTAATTAATTTTCAAAAGCCGTAAGGAATTTTGGAGGTAAAAATTACCTTCCTGCTTAAAACCATGGTTGTAGTTTTAATAAAACCTTAAACTGATTTTTTCCAGACTTTAGTGTATTTATACAAAAATATAAACACCATTTATCATTTTAACAACAAAAGAACGTTAGTTGGCTCTTACTTTATTTACATATCACAACAGTCACTTCCTCTTGTTTATTTCTATGGTGCCATGTTCGACTACCGTCTACTTCGTTAGTTATGAAATCATGCAGTCAGGTAATCAAAACAAATGAACAATCATGCTACAACAAAACCATTGGTTATGTCTGTCATATGCCAATCATGTTTGTTAAACTTTTAAATGTATTTTGTGTGCCTTTTGTTTTTCCTTACCATGACATTCAGACATCATTGACATTTGACACAGAAATGCATGCTACTCACATGTGAATAAAAAGCTGCACAAATAAATGTATGGATTTAGGTAAGCACACACTCTTACAAGTGTTGTTATAAATAGCAATAGTTAAGTAATAAAAGTAAAATGTTGAACAATATTCATATTCGCATGAATATACAACAGTAATGATTAAACACAGTTGGCTTTACAGTTGAGATTATAAAGGAGCTCGCAGCAAAATGGCTAGAAAGAATATACTGAATTTTGGCTCACAAAAGCCGTTGTTTCACATATTGCCTTATTTTATTATACTGTTTAAACATAACTATAAAATATTTAACTAATTTGTCCATACAATTTAAAAGAAAAAAAAAGGTTTGAAGAACCCGTATACTTAGTGGCAGTTTTTAGGAGATCCCCTTATTTCTTTCCTGTATCCTTCAAATTTTACATATTTTTAGGAATATCCTGTTAGTTTAGTCAACTGGGTATAAATGTTCCGGCTCATGCAATCAATCAGCCATGAAACCATTTCGTAAACATCAGCTGATGACCTGATGATTTTGATTGCTCATTGTTGTGTATGTGTGTGTGTGTTAAAATTAGGTTATTTAATTTTTTAATACAAAAATATTTATTTAGCTGCTATAGCATAAATATCGTTTACAAATTTATTTATGCATATTTATTTAATGGCTGCTCAATAGATTTATCTCAAATTAATTTGTTTCTTTTTATAACCGCTAACTGTCAGTAATACTGAAAATCCTTTTCCGCTCTTTTGCACAATTATTATATTATTAAAACTTATATGTAAATTAAATTGAATGCTAAAGGTAATTATGTTATTTTGTGATGTTTCTGAAATAATTTTTAGTAAAGAGAATTATATGCAAATATAAAAGTGTTGCTGTTTAAAATTTATACACGTTTTTGTTAAAATTCTAAATTAAAGACACATTTTGCCAGTTCTCAGTAAAGGGAGCCACTTTGAAATTAAAAAAACTGCATATCGCTATAGCTCCCAATAGCAAAAACAAATACAAATATAAATCTAAAAATTAAAGGTTGTCCCCATAGGTGACGCAAATTGCCCTATATGGGCCTATCTTTTAAACCGTTGTAGATAAACTCTTAAAAATTAAACAAAATATTTATTCCTATGACCTTTATAGATGTAAGTATTGAGTTTGAAAATTACAATTGAGAGGGTGCCCCAATAGTTTACTTAATTTGATGTATATGGCCATATTTTTTTTAATGGTTGCAGACAGACGCTTGAAATTTACAATGAACCTGAATTGCTAACTTCGCTATAACAATAAGTATAAAATTTGGGTTTGGGAATTAAAGGGTGTGTCAAATGTTGATGTAATTCGTTGTATGTGGCCAAACTGTTGAATTGTTATAGACAGACAGCTGAAACTTACAAGAAACTTGTATTGCTAAGTCCAGCTTATCAGTTGAATTAAGAAATTAAAGGGTGTTCTAAAAAATAATTGTACTTTCTCTATATGGCCGTATCTCTTGAACCGTTGTATACAAGCACTTGAAAATTAGACAGAATGTTCACTACTTTGCTTGGTATAAGAAGAAATATAAATATTTTAGATTTTGGAGTAAAAGGTGTGACAATAGTTGCTGTAGTTTGATGAATATGGCCAAACTGTTGAACAGTTATAGGCAGATGGTTGAAGTATACAAAGAACCTGACTGATAATTCTACAACTACAGCAAGTATAAAATTTAAGTTTGGAAATTTAAGGGTGCCCCTATAGTTGCTGTAATTTGGCAAACTATTGACCACTGGCAGACAGACGGTTGAAATTAACAAGGAGCTGAAGTGCTAAGACTGCAAGAACAAGTATAAAGTTTGGAGATGAAATATAACAGGGTTATAATAGTTAATGAAATTTGATGCATTTGGCCATATGTGGCGAAAACGTGTCGATGATCCTGTTCTGTTAGAGCATAATTTTTTGGTTATCGCCAGGGTTATTTCACTCTTTTTAACAAGGAAGAGAGTGTTTGCATTGTTGATCAGTAGATGTCGTCAATTCGAAGTAGAGGAATCATACTAAAAGTCACATTCGATGGCGAACACCGCTGCTCAGGCAAATGTTCGGACAACGATGGCACCGAGTATACAGAGGCGACACGAGAATATAGTCATCTCGTTTCTTCTATGCATCTCTTTCTTGACATCCTATCGACTACTACAAAACAAAATGGAAGTCGATAGGGTGTCAAGAAAGAGATGCATAGAAAAAAAGAGATGACTATATTCTCGTGTCGCCTCTGTATGCTTAGTGACGATGGTTGCAATGAACGAAACATGAACATTGGGTGCCTACATTAGCCGAATGCACGTTCATACCAAGTTAATGGTTAATGGTTAAGTATTTCACAATTTATCCTATATATGTCAAACTAAATATAAATGACATTTACTTTTTTTTCAATCAGCTACGCAGAAAGGTTATGATGCTCGAAAAGGAAAAGTGGAGAGATCCACCTGGTCTCCCTAAAAGCCACACCTATATATTCTCATATTAAAGAGAAAAAAGTTCTTCCAAGAAAGGCTTGTTTTTATTTTTAGTTAAAAAAATCAAAAGTATATTAGTTTTATATATAAGAAAATTTGATATTTGTGTTTGTTCAAGGTTAAATTAGACGTGCCATACCATAACGCCATAGCCGTAACCATGGCCATAACCATAATTGTATTAACTGCCAGTGAATAGTGCTGACATAGCCATAAGCAACTTTTATTTGTTTTGCCGTTTGTTAAGAAAGCAGCTCAGTGAAAAATATAAAATAAAACCCGCCAATACAATGCAGCGACCGTGAAAAATAAGAACAAAGTAAAAAAGCTAACATTATTTATAACAAAATTTAATAGCCAACTACATATGGTTATGGTAAAAATTAAAATTTTATAAATACCCTATGGTTACGGTTATGGCTATGGAATTATGGCATGTCACCAATAATCAAATACAGTGTTTTCTATAAGGTTGGTTTGAACAAATGTTTTATATGGTCATGGTTATAGCACGTCTATTGGACCTTCACTTTTATTACAACAATTTATGGTGTTTACGATTTTTCAATTCGTAACCATTATCTGTTGTTTTTTGTTGTAAATATCAAACTATAAACTTTTTTAAGGTCAATTCGTTTTTTAGCATTTAAAAGGAAAACAAATATGTGTTTCGTAATTGTCGAATAAACACATGAAAATAAGAATTTTATTTATTCCATTTACAAAATTACTTGTACTATTTTCAATTTGTAGTCTGCACAATTATAAAATGTTGGCACCACATACTTCTTTCGACACCAACATTTATTTTCGGCACTTACACGCAAGCAAACATTAAGGACCTTTTTCTATTAAAACGCAGGGAGTATCTTTTCTTCCTTCGAAAAATTAAATGCACATTTTATATGAAATTTATTGTGTGTATGTTTTTTTGTACGAGTGTTGGTAAGGGACTAATATATGCCTGCGTATGTATGTAAGTGATGATATTTATGCGTGGGATTTGATTGCATACATTTAAGGTACGTGAGTAGAAAATTAATTTCCTACTTATTTTGTTCACATTTCTTTATACTTTTACTGCTAAAAAAATTTATTTTTTATTTTTGGCTAGCATCCATATTTAAAATAAAATTGAAAAGAGAATAGTGTGATGATAAAACGATATAATTCCGAACGTGTTTCAGCCAATATTGATAGAAATGAAAATTATTCATTAAATTTGACATTGTAAACGAAAGTTCTTTACAGCCGGTATGCGAAGACAATGATTTTAACAAATTTCTTTCTATTCTTCATACAAATTAAAATGTCATCAAATGAGAGTTTGATATTACCATAGAATTTCCGATGTAATTTTTGACAATTAATAGAATTATTTAACACGGTTTGTAAGAATCGATGTTTCTTCATTTACATAAAAGGACATTCTCCAAATTTATTTCTCTAAATCCTTTTTTTTTTTTTTTAATACTTATATTATAAATAATTCTTACAAACAAACTGACTTTTTAAATCAAATTTCATCTGTCTGTCTATAACGGTTCAAAAGTATGGCCACATACATCAAATTACATTAAACATTGAAACATCAATTTTGAAGCATTTGTATATAACGGATCATATAGGTAAAATTTGGGAACACCCTTTAATTTTTAAATTCAAATAATAAACTTCTTGCTTAAGCGGGCTAAGCAATACAGTTCCCGTGTCAATTTCAGCTGTCTGCCTATAACGGTTTAAAAGTTTGGCCACATACATTAAATTATATCAACTATTGGGACACCCTTTATTTTTTAAACCCAAATTTTATACTTTTTGTTATAGCGGAGTTAGTAATACACCGTCTTTGTAAATTTCAAGCGTCTGTCTACAACTGTTCAAAAGTATGGCCAAATACATAAAATTAAATAAACTATTGGTAGACCATTTAATTTATAATTTTGAATGTCAATACTTGTGACTATTACGTTCATAGAAATCGATATTCTGTGTAATGTGCAAGTATTTGTCTATAACGGTGCAAAAGATTCGCTTCGAAAGGTCAATTTAAGTTACCTATCGGGACACCCTTTAATTTTTCAGATTTATTTTTGTATAACTTTTTGCTAATGGTAGCTATAGTGTAACGAAATTTTTTTTATTTTAAAGTGGACCCATTGACTGTTCATAATAGACGTAAAAAACCTGTATGCTGTATGGGGACACCCTTTAATTTTAAGGATTATGAACTGTTTTTAGAACAGGACCAAAATGTAAGTCTCACCTTTTAAATAAAGAAAAAAAATTCAAACATTAGAAAACAACATTCAGTCGAATTAAAAACTTGCTTCTAAGATTGCAGTAAGAAATCTCGAATTAAGATAAGAAAAAAAATTGAATACCAAACTAATTTAAAAGTGTTTTCTTACCACAATGACACGCTTAAAAATTTTCGTCTATCTCAGATCTATTCCTATTTACCAAAGCTTTTTACGATATTTTTTTGCAACGCCCAAATGTATGAATTCGTAAAGTGCACACAAGAAAGTGCAAACCACAATATTGACCCAATTTCTCCACAATCGTTTACGTTTAAAAGGTCAATAGTTATTTTAACATTTAGCTTGAATTATGTGTACAATTTGGAAGCATTTTCACTTCTTTTTTTTTTAAGAAATATACTTAAAAGTATTTTCTTCTTCTTTGTTTACACACAACAATTTATTTATTTATTTCTAAATTTGTTTTAAGAAACACCTCCTCTCCTCTTTTCAGAAGACTATTTTTAAGTGTAAATTTAACGTCATTGTGTACATTTGATAATAAAATATTTGCAGCTATAAGAAAGTCCATAAATTTTAACGCATTTGTATGTTTTACACAGTGTGCAGCTTTTTTCTTATGGAGGTTTGTTTATTTAAAAAATGTTTGCATACATTTTTGTTTAAATTTTATTTCATAGGGTTGTTGTTGTTAGTTGCATCCCTGGCGATTTGCCTACGTAAAAAAGATTTTCTATTTGTTATTTACTACTAAAATTCAATACAATATTTATAGAAGCAAATATATAATTTAAAATTCATTTTTTCATAACTAAGTGTGGGGTCAGATCAGTCATATATTTGACCAAAAAATTTTAACCACTCTTCTTAGAAATGTACTTTCAATATTTTAACTCTTACACGTATCATTACGAACCACTATTTATTATATCATAAATGTGATATCTTACCTGTTGGCATCACTGTTGTATTTTTCTTTCTCTTGAGAAATTAAAAAATAACTGTGTTGTTTTTATTTTTAATACGCCTTACGACTGCATAAAACCAACCCAACGCAGAAGGGAATGTTAGCAAAATTAAAAACGTGGTTTGTCTGTTAGTAATAATTGTTAAAGCCTTAACATTTCTGTATTGCCTTTTTAAATAACTCTCGTGTTGTTTTTGAAGTTTTTATACTTAAAGGAAATGTTTTTGGCTTTTCTAAAAATTTGGATAAAGGTTTCCTGATGAGCTGGCTTAAGCAACCGGCGAAATACGTATCGATACCTGCTTTTCCAACCAATAAATAAATTGCATTTTTATATATTACCATAATATAATAAATAATGATATCTTACCTTTTATATTGAGGAGGGTTTTATATATTATAGTTGCGTGTTTTTGGTCAAATATTTTACTAATCTGAAAGTACCCTTTTATTGTGTAGTGAAAGTAAGAAGTATGATTTTTTGGTTGATTATTTTAGGTTTAATAATCCCAAACTGCTTTTTGAACAAAAGCAAAGTCAAAATTTTTCAATTTTGCTTAGGATTTGAAGATGCTAACAGCCCACGTTAAACAGATTTGTTTAATTTTTATGTTAATGATGGTTTTAAATTGAACAGAATTTTAAATACTGTATTACTTTATTGTTAGTCAAATAAAATAAGCCTTTAATATGATTTTGCTGATCTAAACAACTAACATATTAGTTTGTTACAAAATTGATTTTTATACCTTTCACCACATGTTAAAAAGGGTGTATCTAAGTTTCTAAAATTTTCAATATTTTTCGACCCCATTGAATGTAATGACATCTTATGCATAGCGAAGTCGATTGCGCGATGTCCGTCCGTCCATGTTGAAATTAACTATGTCAAGGCAGTAGAAGAGCTAGAAAAATTACAATATGGAAATCGATCAGACGTAATTTTTTAAAATTTTTCTATTCAACTTAGCAAGATCGGTCCATGTCTTTCGAGGAAGCAGGCAAACCACCATAAACATATATCCTTATATTTTCTAGCTTTTGATAGCACCTGGTTGTCTTTACTACTTATTTACTTCTTGCTATTTAATCACCACAATTATAGTATGGTTCGTTATTCTACTTGTTCACCTCTTACTATTTATTCCCCGCAATCATATGAGTTGGGACAACAACCCTAAGCAAACTTACAATTTACACCTACTGTTTTGAACAGAAAATATTAATGGTACGAAAGAATTTCTTATGCCGAATTTTATGTACATGTGGTTATGCATAAGTATATGGTTAAGGTTATATAAGATTCGTCATAGCCGAATATAGCACTCTTACTTGTTTTATTTATTTTTAGTTTCAAAATTTAGGCAAAAGGTTCCTTTGTTACAATATTTTTCAAGTAATTTTTTTTACTGATAAAAGTCTGAAATAACAGAAATTTAAATAAAATTTGTTTACAAACTTAATTCGCAAAGAGTCTATTTATGCAAATGCGAAGTAAAATATGACACGAAAATTTAAAAATATTTTTTTATATAAAAAAGACAAGACTTTGTACCTAACTTCAAGTTTAATATGAAAAGCTTTACTTGTATACATATGTGTTCTATTTTTTATTTTTTATAATTTTTAGTTTTTTTACCCGCATATTAAATGTAACGTCAACTTTTTTTAAACAAAATATTCATACAAAATTTATTTAAAAGCTCACTTGAATTAGCTTTATATTTTTGTTAAGCTGTTATCAAAATAATACAAATTTTGAAACTTTATTGAAATACAAAAAAACCTTTAACATTAATTTTTATATATAACTTTGTACAACAAAAATAGCGATTGTATACATTTTTTTTATTCTGTGTCGATTGTCATAATTTCAACATAACTTTTATAACAAACAACCAGCGTGGAAGTTCGATAGACTGCATAATTCTATGAACATACAGAAAACTTTTACGAATAATAAAAATAATAAAATATTTTTAAGCATTCTTCAGCTTCGAAAGTTTATCTCTTTAAAGTTTTAATTTTTGTTAAAGATCAAAAGAAAAGTTTTTGTTATTTAATTGCAAAAAAAATATTTTTATTAAAATTTTAAGAAAATATTTAAACTCTCTCTGAATAAATGTGTATTAGTTATAATTTATAACTTATAAAAAAGTATTTAAGAACATACTATAAAGTAAGGATTTAATTACTGAAGAATAATTTTCTCTGAATCAAGATGAAATTGTAATAACGGCTTAAATTAATGTTTAATATTTCTGAAGTAATTAATCTAAACACTTGTTTAGCGATATTTTAGTTAAAACAAAATTATTTCTGCTTAACACAATATTATTAGTTTATCAAAGTGTAATATCTTACATATTCTTAACCCATATCGTCTTTATAATAGTACATAACTTCAAAAAGGATTCTCTAAAATGTACGATCAGACGGCAATTGATGAACATCCAAGTTATAATAAAGCAATGTGGATGAGCATTCATCGTCGTGAGCATTTCGGAAGCAGTTTCTCTGAAATTGTTTTAATTAATTAAAATTTTTTATGAAATTAGGATTTGAACTATGTCAAATTTTAAACAATTTGATTTTGGCTTAGGTGCATTTGTTTAATTTCTAAAAACTTTTTTAGAAAGGAAAATAATTTTACAAATGTATGCGGACGTTTTCCAAAGAAAAGAAAAGAAAAATTAGACATTAGCAGAATGTAATGCTGCATATTGATGATCGCTACATTCTCATCATTCAGCATTCTTCGCATCTATTTATCTTAGTTTTTGTACATTTTAAACATCATCTATTAAACCAAATAGCTTTGTAAATAAGAATACGAGGATTATTCATTTCAATGCCAAATTGGTAAGATAAAGTCCACACAAAAACCAAAGTATTTTTGCTGATGATTTTTTCAATTATTATTAAATACAGAAAAAAGTTGAGACCACTTGCTTAGCACATCATTCAATAGTTTCGCTTTTGAACAGAAGCAAGTGCTGACAAAATGGATGGTGCACGTGCTTCTAATTGAGAATAATACTATGTTCACACGGAGCCCAATATTCTTGCTTAGCTCTCTCATTCATGATTCACAGCCCAATCACGACCGAATCAACGTGCTTCGCCATTTAAAATCTTGAGAGCGAAGCATTTTGTTTTGAGACGATTCAGCTTGAATCTACTTGCGAAGCATGAAAAATTTCTGTCTTCCCTAATTTTTATCGCAAGTTTATCTGAACTAGCTGTATATAAATGTAAACAAAAAAAGTAAACCAATATTAAAAGTGCTGTATGAATATGTGTTAATATAAAAACAAATAATTATATTATAATTTAAAATTTTATTAATTACAAACACTAAAATTAAAACGAAAAACAAAATTTTAGAACAGAAGTCAATGTGAAGCATGTAGTATGTGTCGTGGAAACGGCATGCTTCGCAATCATGATTCAGAGAGCGAAGCAAGTGCTTCACATTGCCGTGTAAACATACTATAAACGCAATTGTGCGCTTGATTAGTTAGCTTTCTGAGATGCCTTTTTCTTTACTTCTTGATGAAATATGAATGTATCATTATATTCCAAAATAAAACAATAGTGAATTCAACGAATTGTAATTAGTCTTTCCGTAATGAAAATAAAACCGTAAAACCCATAATTAGCTGGCATAAGTACGGGTCTTAAAAATGAATGAAACTACTTTCGTATATACTAGGTAGGACAAAGAATAGGTGGCATATCGTAACGATGCGACATAATGTCCACCAACGTAGAGTCAAAATATCTACGGATATAATAGATGTAATAAATGGTATTCTATGCAAGAAATATGCAACGTTTTTATAAACTGGCTTGCAGAAAATCTTTGGTAAGGAAGTTGAAAATCTTTATGCTCAGCCAAAGACCGGCTTTGAAGGAAATGCTTTGTTAAGCGAAGCCGTTATTGTTTTAAGTGCGGACATAATGATACTTTCATTAGTCACAATTTATCCATAATAAAAACGATACACTGCTCATGGACAATGTGTCACTTTTGAGTGCTACATAAAGTCCATGGACATTATGTCTTTGAACACTATGAAATGCCACCCAAACAATAATTAAAATAATTACAAAAGTGTTGACAAAGATGATATTTGGATGGACAAATGTATAGTTTTCGGTGATAATAATGCATGCTCCGAGTTTTGTTAACTGAACGAGGCCTGCAACAGCAGCTTAGTGTGTTTAGAGTGTGTTTTTTCTACCTCGCACTAATTGTTAATACAAAATATAGAATAGAGAAACAGTTGGATTTAATCACACCTTTTAGCCGAAAACTAACAATATTGAAACTGCAAGTATTGAAGATGAATGTTGAAGTAGGATATAGGGTACTTATTGTGAGAACGTAAAAAAAATCACAATCTTACAATTTTTTAAATTACTTAAAACAGATAAATTTCGTATGCGCAACTTATAAATATATATTTCAAATCATGGCTAAAACAATCCCTCTCGGTAGTTTATGTTTTTTCTTTGTAATTTACTACTCGCTGTATACAGCCGAAACATTCTCTGAAATCTGCCATCAGCTGTGACCGTAACCTTTTAAACCGTTGCAACTGTTAGTGATATCTTACCAATTTTTTTTAACGCAAACCGAAAAAAATTTTACTAACGAACAAGTAAGGTCATATTCATGGCATAAAGAAAAAATACCAAATATTATCTACAGCAGCTCTAATGAAGGATATTAATAAATATTATAAGCATTATGCAGTAATGCGGTTTGCCCTCGGCTTTCGTTGTTTTAACTATGAAATCCATCATTTCTTGTCTTTGATATTAAAAAAAAAAAAAAAATGATTGCCCCATTAACTTTGAAAATATATCAATTACTTAACGAAGTAGATCCAGTCAGTATTTTTTTATTTTTGCCTGCTTGAACATTCGAAATGTTCAAGAGATTTATTTGAACTGCTATCTACTTAGTTAACAGTATTTAATCCGTTATTCATAGCTTTTCTTGCCATTGTGTTGTTCATTTTGTATTTCTGTTGTTAAAATCTTATTACTTATTAAAATTTTTAACAAATAATTGCAGAAGTGTATTGCTCTTTTATTAAAAATTATATTTACATTCATTTTACCTTTTCAATCAAAATGTTATGCTCTGATTAACTGTTACTTGCAAGTTTAAATTTATTAGTATAACACAAAGAACTGTTTTTAAAAGAATCCAGGAGCACATTTAAAAAATAATTGTGTCTCTTGAAAAATAAAATGTATAAATAACAAAAAAAAAAAATAATACAAATCATCAGTATTTGTATTATTTTTTAACATCACAAATTCATGTAATTAGTTAAAATCTGTTCTCAATACTTGGCCTTGTATAGAGAATCTGATAAATTATGTTAACGCTATTAACCCCTACATAAATTACTCGATAATTAAAAAATGCCTAATTTATATGCTTTAATAGGTAATAAGTGATTATTATTGTGGAAATTATAATAAACTAGATGAACCCGGTGTGCTTCGCTACCCCCCTCGTTATTAAATAAAATTAAAAGCATTGCGAAAATTTAATGATGATTGGTCCAGTAGTTAAGACTATATTACGATTTTTAATTTTTCTAAAAAGGGGCGGGGTCCCACCCACTTTTCTCCTGGTACGTATTCCTAATTATGCCAATACCATATGTACCAAATATCGTCGACGTGGGTCAAAAAATGGCCAAAATATGGCGATTTAAATTTTTGGCTTATATGGGCGGTGCCACGCCCCTTTGTCCAATTAAAACTTCATATAGCCTATTATTCCTTCCCGAGTCACAGTAACATGCTGTGAAAATTTCAGGAAGATCGGACCAAGGGTGTGGCCTCCTATAAAGCACAAACAAACAGACAGACATTCATTTTTATATATATATAGATGAAAACAGATTCTTAACGTAGCACTGATAGTAATCGACATGGAAAACAAAACACATGGGAGGGGGGATAGAGGTTGTAGTGCTTTTGGACATTTGATCTGAATCTTTGCACACTGAAAGTATAAGGAAAGACCTCCGCAGGAAGTTTATTCCACATAGGAAACGTTCGGCTCAATAAACGAATTTCCTCTGTAATGCGTAGTGCGGTTCACTGGCCAATCGACCACAAAGGGATGCGATACAGAGCTCGTTGCACGTACGAAATCACGGTTTTCAGGAACAAGTTTCTTGATTTCATCAGAGCACGTTCCGTTGTAGTAACGATAAAACAGTGAAACACACCCCACATTGCGTCGAGGCTCTAGTGAATCAAAAGAGTTGGATACTCTACTTTTACCGATGAGGTTCTTTACTTTTTCCTGCATGCGGTCGATTAACTTCAAAATATTCTTTGAAGCATCGGCTCACACATGAGAGCTGTATTCTATTTTCGGTCTGGTAAATATAAAATAGATTGCAAGGAGATGGAGGACAACTTGGCTGGATAATACTTTATTTAATTTTTTAAATATTAACTTCATGTGTTTCTGGTCTAAAGATGTAAAATTTTGTTTATTGTCAAAAAGATTTTAGGTTAACAGAAGCATTTGATAGTGAATCAAAAAATCTTCTAACAACAAATAAAACAAAAGAGCATTTTACAAAAAACTTTTACCAAATATTTAGGAAAATATTTATATGCTCCAATATTATGCATTTTACCTAGATAAAAAAATAGCATATAACATAGCAAAGTATCTTTTTTCGTGTACATATAATATTTTATTTATTATTATTATTTTTTTTATAGTGCAAAGCTTTTTCTAAAACAAACAAGCTGCAAGACAATTTTGTTACAATATGAAAAGTTATTAAAATCAGAAAATATTGATTGATTATTTAAGACCTTAGGGAACGATAATAACGATGGAAGGACTAGATAGAAGAAAACATAAATATTACATGTGTTTAAAACTTCAGCTGTGAAGTGAAATATAATAAACAAAAAAGTTTGCTTAAATCAAATAGAATGGTACAACTTGCTGCCTTTTTTCACATATTTATCCTTTACGTTGTACAATAATTTTATTTTACTTAAAAGTGTTTTACCTGGAGTTTTATTATATTTGAAGTTTTAATACAGTGTATTTGTTAGAAAAATATTTTACTAGCATTTTGTTGAGGGGTTAAATAACGGCAGTTTTATTTCTTGTTATGCTGTTGCTAATAATTATTTTTTATAGTTTCTTATTGAAGAGTTATTATGATTATTATTTTCTTGAATTGCTATTTGATACCTTCTTTTAGAAAACATATCATTTGTATAAGAAAGTTGTACACCAATTAATATTTTTAGTTTTTATAAGTTTTTTATTTATTCATAAGGAAATACTTTGACTGGAAATTCTGCAACTCGTCTAAAAAATAAAAAAAAATAAAAAATAATAGTAAAAAACTGAGTGCTTTTCATGCAAATTTTTCAAAGCAGTTGGTCTTTTGCATTAAATAGGGTGTTCGCTGGGAAGGTGTACTACTTGTTTGTTTAAAATTTTTGATTAAATGAAAGAGAATAGACAGATAGACTGATAAATATTTTTTATAATGTCGGCAATTAAATATGGAGTACCATATCATATAATTGTTCGCTTCTATTAAACTCACACATTTCACACAGAATTTTATTAATTTCATCACGAATATTTTGTTTGAGTTGCTTAAGCGTCGTTTGTTTGTTTGCGTAAACCATGCTTTTAAGATATCCACACAAAAAATGAGTCCGTAGAAGTCAAATCAGGCGACCGTGGAGGCCAATCAAAATCACTATTTCTTGAAATAACTTGGAAAGAGGTCTCGCAGCAATTTCATTGTAATTCTGGCGATGTTGTACCCTTTTGTTATTACCACATGTTAATCAATGCCGAAGCATTCAGTTGTAGAATTAATCATATCACTATAACGCTCCCCATTCACAGTTACCGTTACGCCGTTTACATTTTTAAAGAAGTAAGGTCCATTGATTCCTCCTGACCAAATTCCACAAATTCAAAGCTGACTGACGAATAATTTGAGGGTTTTATATTGCTCAGAATCAACTATTCTGTTAATTTATATATCTATTCAAATGAAAATGTGCCTCGTCACTCATTATGATTTTCATGAAAATCGTGATTGGAGCTGTAACATTCTTTTGGCATGTGTACGCTGGCGTAAATGGTTTTCAACCGACCATGCAGTAAGTTGTAGTCAATGCTTATGCCAATCACCATCCGATCCTTTTTTTTCGAAATCAGTCACTGCACGATGAATAGTGCGTTTTGTTGGCTCGTTGTTTCTCCTAAAAATTTTACGTTACTTCCTCATCTTCACACTAATCGATGATTGATTTTGAAAAAAATATTTTAACGATTACGGTTTACTGAATATTTCTTTATAATAAATTTGAGGATGGGAATGAAATATCAAGACTAATGTTTTAATTTTTTAATTTTTTCCCTGACCAGGATTTGAACCATCGATTTTATAAATTAATGACACTATAATGTTGAGAGCAAAACAAGTATGAATAATTAAAAATAAAAAGTTGCATTTGTGGCTATCAAATTGCTAGCACAAAAAGCAACAACAAATGTTCAAGACGAGTTACAAAGAGAATGACAAAGAAAAATGCTTTTAGTTGTGTGTGAACTTCGTCTCACCAAATTAACATTAAGATTAGTTGGTTAAATAGATGATGTTTACGATGTACATAACATAAGGTAGATAGATGCAAAGAATGCTGATGAAGGATGTGGCGGTCCAGAAAATGCTGCATTTCATTCTGCTAGCGTCTAATTTTTCTTGTTTTCTTTGGAAAACGTCCGCATACATTTGTAAATAATTTTTCTTTGTAAAAATGTTTAGAAATTAAATTAAAAAGAACCAAAAAGCCGAAAATAAAGTAAAATTTCATTAAGACTAATGTTTACCAAAATAGTGGCACCTCTATAAACAGCACAATAATAAAAACCCACTTCTTTTTTTTTTAATATAAAATAAGTACTTTTCTGAACAAATATAATGCGTACAAAGCAAAGCAGGTATTAACACTAGCGAATTCTAATATTTTCACCGTTGCTTTTTATTTTTAATTCCGTGCCGAAATCATGTATCAGGTGATTGTGATATTGAATACATGAATGCCAAACTCCATATATAAAAAATGTGTATTAAAATTTTTAGATGAAGTTTGATATTCCGGACAACTTTGCTTGGGCGTGAATGATTGACGTGACTTTTTTGAAAAATTATTGTTAATTTAATTATAATACTTTTTGAATTTTAGCACTTATAAATTTAATTTAAAGTTACTCTCTGAAACATTATAAATATTCTATTCTGATAATTTGTCTTGATTCTAAAGTATAAATAATTCAAATTAAATTATGAACTTACTACAATTAAATTTTTTTTCATTTCTTTTCAGTCACAGAAAAAGAAATCAGACAATGGTAAGTTTTACTCCATTTAGTTTTATTTTTCGTTAATCGTGGCTTAACTGCAACTAACTAATTTTATATTCTTTTTATTTTTTATAATAATTCTCTTTTTAATGTTTTAAAAATAATAAAACAAAAACTTATTTTTGCATTAAAAAATTTATAAAAACGCAGGCATAAAGGATTCTTAAAAGACTGTCCCAATGGATTACTCACAGAGCAAGTAAGTAACAGAAGCGAATGTAAATAACAGTTTTTGTTTGTCTATAAATTTATTGTTGTTGACACTTTAATATATTAATAATGAAAGTCTTAAAGATGGGGTTTGATTTGTTTTTTTTTTTTTTTTGTCGAGTATAAAATATTACCAGTTATTTAGAAGAGGAAAAGTGAGGTAAGCAAACCACTTCTGCAACCAAAGAAAAAAAAAAATACCTTTAAAAAACTAGTCTTTTAAACCTTTTGTTGAAAGTTTCGAAAGCCGCGAAATATCAGTGTATAATGAAATAACTAGACGGTAGTTTTCTTTTGAAAATGTTTACTTTTACAATTTTAAAGAAATGGTGTTTTTACTTGGTAAAGTTAATAATTTATCGCACGCCAATTAATTAACATACGCTGGGTTTCACATGCAAAAAGCGAAGAGTTGCACTTAATTATTGTTTCTTTAAAAAAAAGGAATTGTAATATCAACAGTTTGCTTTCGCCCAGTTGCTTGGATCCCAGGATAATTACTTCAACAAAGAAAATATTAAAAAAGTTTTTTTTTAATATATTTTAAAAATATGTTTTGTTGTAGGGTTTGAATGACTCCTTTAAAATGCGATTTGCTGATTCATTCCCTTTTATACTTTTACAATTATTTTTTTGTGGTGTTCACAAGTTTATTGACATTAATACATTCAATTTACTTGAAATCGATGTTATTTTCAACATGGAACTAATCACTGGCAGGTTATGCAGCTCAATCATATTGGTTATACGTTGTTGGCGACCTTCCTTAAATTCAAAGCTTTATCTTAAACAGGTCTAGCCAACCTACAAAAAAAAGAAAAAAAAATATATGCTGCAAGTACCTTTGAAGTCATAAGAATAGCTCTATTTCCATTGTTGATCAAGTTTCTCTACCTTTGATATGTGTGAAGTTCTCCCTTAAACTCGCGAGCCTTTAATATTTTTTGAAGAAAGGTCTAAGAAAACATTCTTTTAAAATTTTAACTGGCGGGGTTTTCTATCGGATCTTTTGGTCGGTTATCAAAACATGATTAAATATTTTTTTATATTTTCCAATTAAAACATTTGTTTGGTAGAATGCAATTGTTTTGCATTGCATTTTTTAAATATAAACTACTGATGAAAATGATCTTTTTTTCTTACCTTAAAAATTATAAAGAAAAGTCTTTTTAAATTGTAATATTAAAATATGTATTTCATTTAGAATTTTTTTTACTTTCACAGTTATTTATACCAGTTTAACAACAACAAAATTTATATTCCAAACTAGAATCGAAAATAAAAAAAACTCCAGTAGCAAAATAATTTTTTTCTAAGATAAAGAAATATATTTGCATTTTTTTTTCTTATCTTAAACAAATTTTTTTCTTTTTCTTCTCCTTTTTTCTTTCTCTCATTTTGATTGGAATTCATATCGTTTTAAAATTGCAAAACAAAAAAATGGATTTTGCTGCTGTGGAAAATTAAAACAATGAAAAACATCCCCTGTGTGTTGAAATTTTATCATTAATCTACACAAATTCTTCGTTTTACTGCATTCAAACATTATCTATCAACAAATTATTATGTATGTATGTATGTTGTTCGTTTTGTTGGATATTTATCCTTGCTTCCTTTAAAAACGTTTTTTGAAAACTAATGTTTTAATATTGTTTGGATGTTTTAAATATTTTGTAAAAAATCTCTAATAACGTTATTGAATACTGTATGCGACACATTTGATTAAATGAAATATTGCCGCTGATGTTTCACATTGGGGATTTGTTTAATATTTCCACAAAAACCAAAATGACTTGTAAAAAAAAAAATTACCATCATTGTTGTGTGCTTCCATCGTTACTGACTGTTATAACTTTATATAAATGGTGTTTTTATTTTTTATTTTACTTTTTTATGGATTATGCTCCTTTATGGCGTCAATGTCTGTCATATGGGGCGCCACTAAATGTTTTGTTATGTTGTGCTCATTTAACACATGTATATGATTTTTGTTTTTGTTTCTTTTTCTCAATTTTTTATTTTCAACACACATGTCATTTTGTTTTATACTTTATTCGGGATGCTCATACAAATCATTTGTAAATGTCTGCGTTATTTGCTGCTGTAATTGTGCCTTTAGGGTTTTATTAAAATTTACAAACAGTTCTTTCCACAAGGAGATCCCAGCAAATTTGCCTCATTAGTTTTCCGGGTATTTGATGAAAATAATGTAAGTTTTACTTAAATATAAATCTATGTTATTACAATGTGTTTGTTGCCTTTGTTTAATATTCATTCATTCTATTTAATATTATATTATTTTTATCTTTATATTTGCTGTAAATAAAATAACGCCTTTATTTTTTAATTATTTTGTTTATTAATTTGCTTTGTAGTATTCACATAATTTTTATCATAAATTTTTATTAAAGTTTTTATAAATATTCATTACATATGTAATGAATGATTTTATTACCATTTATTATATTTAATTTAATATCTGACCACTGTTGCTACTGTATTTCTTAAAGTTTATATGTGCACAATGTATTTTTTTTTAGCAGAGATCATGTTAAAGAATTTCATTACATACATTCATACATTTAATTAAAGCAATAACCAGGATTTAAGTGTAAAAGATTCTTTTCACAATTTTGATCTGCTATAAAGTATAATTAAGTTATAAATGAATTGCAGTATAAATAAATAATGTTGACATAATTATACCTTATTTGAAATAACAGATTAAGATATTAAGTAAATTTATGATGTATATAATAGTTTTATATAAGACAATTTAATTTTTATAAGTATTTGTATATTAAAGTATTTCTTTCTCTATGTATGCATAAAATCCATATATATTAATAAAATTGTTGCAAATGTGTTGTGACTTTATAACTTACGAACGGTCAAACTGAAGTCAATTAAATATTTAAGATTGTTCGTATGGCCGTGAAGATGTTTTATCTAAAGTTTGCACGTATTAACGGCTGCATCGATTAAAAAAAAAAACTATTCAAACAGAGATAAATACTTATTTAAAAGTTAGAAGAGGGTAAGGGAAGCTTATTAAAAAAAGAAACAAAACTGATAGATGGAAAAGAGGAAAAATGCGCGGAATGGATTTTACCGAAAAATAATTTTAAAAATATTTGAAGGATAAATAATTCCTGATTAATTACGTATAATACGCAGAAGGAAATCTGTTATAACTACGGCTGCGATTTCCATGCAGTTGCATGTATTTTGTCGATAGTGTATGAACGATATCGAATAATTATCTTTCCCAATCAATAAATTTGCGTTAAAATGGCATCGATTTGTTTTTACATAATTTTGCATATTTTGGTGAAAATTTATATTTTTGCATATTTTTGTGAAAATGCATATTTTTTGGCATATTTTTAATTTATTAATACATATTTTTGCATATTTTGAAATTTTTAAGTGATTTTTCAAAAAATGTCCAAATAAACAAAAAAATCAATAAATTCTTTTGGTGCTTAATATACATTAGAAAAAGACGCATATACTACATAACTTGATATCGCATGCTAACACAGTGTCAGCGGAAATAAATGCTTCTCATAAGTTCATACTTTTCTTAAACACGCTCGAGCAGCTCCTTGTGTTTTTGACTTATTAAGTGTTGCTTAAGCAAAAACTTTCTTTCGTGACTCACGGATTTATTGCAAACTTTGCAATAACGTATTCGACGATCAGATTTAAAGACATGTTAAATTCGTTAACTGTAAAATATACTTACAATTAAATATCTAACAATTTATGAACAAATTTCATTTAAATTATTGTTTTATATGTTAAAATTGTATTGCTTCACATTTAAATTAAGAAGAATCTAGTTTTGCTCAAAAATACGTTACAGAACAATGGAAAAATTACATACATATATATTTGTGTTTGAAAATTGACATTCAATTTTTTTTAGATATTTAATTGTGAGTATACAACTAATATAGAAATCGTTACGTTGCATATTTTATTGTCGGAGTTTTGAATAAAGATGAAGAAGTTTCCAAAAATAAATTCTTGCTTAACGTTGTGGAATTGGAAAACGCCAACCATGCTACGACAGGTCGAGCTTTCCATTACTCAATAAATTTATTGGGTCAAGATTTCGGTAAAAAGCAGATCCTTCTGTTTTTCACCGATGACGCACCTTACATGGTTAAGGCTGCCAATAGCCTTAACATTTTTTACCCAAAACTGTTACATGTTACCTGCTTGGCACATTGGTTATATCGTGTTGCAGAGGATATTAGAAGCAAATTCGATAATATTGACTTATTGTTTTTATACGGGGAAAAATATTTTTAAAGGCTCCTTTACGAGTTGCAATTTTTAAAGAAATGTATCCCTTGGTTCCCCATCCACCGCAGCCAGTATTAACAAGATTGGGAACGTAGCTAGATCCTATAGAATACTATTCAAAACACTTTGAGCAATTTAAGAATGTTAATGATGAGCTTGCTGATACTGATTCATATGCAATTATAAAAGTATAAGAACTATTAAATTTAAGTAACATTAAAAGTCAATTAGCATTTGTATCTTCCAACTATAGTTATATTGATGAGACAATAACTAAATTGGAGGGATTTAGTTCACTTAATACTCAAGTCAAACTAGTTGATAATGCATAAAGTAAAATTACCAATGTGAAAGGAGGAATAGCCCTACAAATTAAAACAAAAATCCAAAGCGTTTTACAAAAAAATGAAGGATTTAAAAAAATTAAACAAATTTCAAATATATTTGATCAGTACCTCGTTTCTGTATTTCTCGAATCGTAAAAGTTTTCGCATGAAACAACTAAATTTTTAGAAAAACGATGTAAATTGAAACAAAAAATGGGTTTTCTCACACAAGTGTTTCTGTATCTTTAAAATGCGAGAACTATATGTCATTTAAGTTATTTTCCAACAGTTATTGGAAGTATGCGAGAAAAAGTGTTTCTGTACCAATATTTTGTGGAAAGTTTTACGCAAGAACTGTCAAAACAACTCACATTTAAAAACAGTGCGAAAACAAGTAAGATTAAAAATATATTTTTAAATTTGTGTAAACATGGAGTCTAATTCAGACGAAAAGGTAAAAAGCAATTTAACTCAAAAATAAAAAAGTATTATCAATAAGTATTCATGTGTTTATTTATGTTTTATATCTTTTTATTTACAAAATTGAAAATTTAATAATATTTCGCCGATCATTCTGTTCAGCTATTAATAAGGTCGCACTATACATTTTTTTCGCTATATTATTTAAAACGTATTTTATTTATTAACTTTTATATTGTTTGATAATTTATTTCTTTATTTTGACGTTTTGTTTTTATTTGACACTAGTACTGGAATTATTCCAGTAAAAACAGAATCAATGTTGTCTGTTTTTGCATTAAGAACCAGAAACACTTTTTACTCGCAAATCGAGAAACGATGAAATTTTTTGTTTCACACTTGATGTGAAAACTTTTACGATGCGAGAAATACAGAAACGAGGTACTGGAATCATATGTGGGATTTGAATAAGAAAGTGAATATTCCCCAAACGAATTGGCTTCCTCTAAGTGTGCTCCTATAACTTCGGCTGACGTTGAGAGGTCATTTTCTATGTACAAAAGTTATTTACGTCTAATCAGACAAAGTGTTATTTTTGATAATAAAAAAATTTTTTATTTGTTTATACAAACAAAAATTTAAATTAGTTATGTATTTAAGTTTTTGAAATCCATATGTATGTTGTAGCTTTGAATAACAATAGACTGAATTTTTTTTATTTGTTTTTTTTTTTTGTTTTTAATTAAATAAAAAAAAAACGATTTTTTCATTAACTGCATATTTTTTATTTTTTGAGTGCATATTTTCGATTTTTTAGTGCATGAAAATCTCAGCCCTAGTTATAACTATCATATTACGGTACGGTTATTATCACAGCTAGTTTTTTTTTTCTTGATAAAAACAATGCTTTTAAATTATTTACAAATTCAGTTGCTTTTAATTTTTTTAGTCAAAACTGTTTTTTTTAGTGAACATCAGTTAAGTATTTGTTATAATTACAAGCCGCACGTTTGAAGCTTCAAGACAAGAAGTTTGTAATTTTGATGTTCGCCTTGCTTCAAATTAAAGCAATTAATTACCTCTTATAAAGTAATATAGAGAAATCGAATCACCTGGCTTTATCGCCCAGTATTACTTGTCAAATGTCTGTTAACTGAGCAATTAATAGATCATTGGCTTGTAGACGTGTGGCTTTTAAGAAAGAAATTAAGAAAGTAACATCCAAGTTTATGAAAATGTTTCTGTTAAAATAATTTCTTGTTTCTTATACTCTGTTTACAATGTGTTATATCGATTATAGGAAAATTCGCATTGCTTATTTATTCCTTTATAATAATTATGAAAATCCAGGTACCGGTTTTCGATTTGCCCTGTTATTTGATCGATTATTCACTATTGCCCGAAATTATATAACATATATTGATTAACCAACTGGGAAACACAGCCAGGAATAAAAAGCATATTCTATAAATAATACTCACAACCGATTAATCGCTATGTAGATATTTGGTTTTCTTTCTCAAATTAGTGAAAATTAAAATTTTTAAATTTTAAAACTAATAGGATAATTTCTACATTTAACCGAATTTGATAATTTTGTACTTTTTATCAGCCACATATCTGTAATACATATTATAATAAAGTTAAAAACAAAACCTTTTTTATGTATTTGCTTTTACTGTTAATTGTACAAACGAATTTTTCCTTCAAAACAGTTTTAAAAACCCCGTTGTTTATTTATTACAAAAATATTTCCTCCAAAGCTTATCTCTGTTAACTGCAGAAAAGGGCTTGAAGTAAAAGGCTTAAAAACTACCTTTTGCCTAGAATGTAAACTGTCTTAATTTGTCCAAATAAATCAGATAATGATAAAAAATTACGTAGAACCATAGAAACCATTAAAAGGCCTTGAAACTTTAAAATACAAAAAAGAGGTTTAATTTTAAATGCACAAAGAAAAAAATTACGGGAAAGAAAATGTTTCTCCCCAAAGTAAAGAAAATATATAAAAATAAAGCTAAACCAAACACATTAAAAAACTCTCAAACCATTTTATTATTTATTTAAAATTAAAAATTATTAAATAAAATTGAACGAAAAAGTACACTACTCAATACACAACTTATGTTGTGTTTTATAATATACAATTACATTGAAATAGGGATTTGTTAAGGTATTTTCATTGTGGCTCATCTACAGGATTCACCACTGATTTCATTAATATTTTATTAAAGCATTTAGATTTTTAAAACTAGAATTAAATTTTTAATTTAGCAAAAAATTTTTATTTTTGCCACACCATTTTTAGCAAATACGTGTTAAAATGAAATTGAAACTTAATACTGTTTTTGTAGAAATTAAATTTAAATTAAGTTATTGTGTGGAGTAAACAAATTTTTGGGAAAATGTTTAATTTTAGATATGTGGTATGAGATATGAATATTGTAGTTAAAGTTACTAAATCCCGCTGTCAAAACTGTTTTATATGACACACTGCCATATATACTCCAACAAATACAAATTAGAAAATATTTCTGTTTTTGACTCATTTTTTAATATTAAGTTAAGCATTTTACTTGGCAGCCAATTATGTGCAGTACATAATCATATGCTTTTGTTTCATCAAATTAACTTATAATGACCTTTTTAATATATTGTAGTAATTAATGCCTCAGTTAAAGAAACATTAAGAAGAAATTAGTTTTGTTTTTATGTATTAAAAATACATGTAATTAAATAAAACACATTTAACTGGAAACTTTTATAGCCATCGCAGTTTTGTTCTATTCGAAACATTATGTGCGTGCCTCAATTGATAGGTCGATTAATTCTATAAAAACATATCTGAAATCATTAAAAAAGTGTATACCGTTTTTAGATTTATTCTTAAATAAATAAAGTGTACAAAATCATACTTTCGAACTTTCAGTTCCCATTGTCAGAGAAATTTGTTGTGAACATGTGTAAACATTTAAGAGTTCAAAAAGTATTTTTGTAATTATAAGTCATAAATAGAAAGTGGAACATTTGCAGCAGTCTGCACAATATATTTTTATAAACTATATGGACTACAAATTTAGTAAAGCGTCTGTTTTGAACATTAAATTAGGCGAGTAAATAATCATTTTCAGCATAGGAATGTAAATAATTAGTCAGTTTAATATTATTCTGTTAACCAATTAATTCAAATTTGCATTAAACTAATTTCCTTTATTGTAGAGGCGCAAAACTATTATTTCCGATTTCTAATAATTGCGCAAATAATTACTATACAAATTGACAAACTGTACAAGTTTTTTCTTTTATTTGAAAATCTAAATTGTATTGAAGTGTTCTCGTTAATATACGATACAAATAATTTAACTTTACTCACTAAAGTGAGTATACACACAAACATATAAAAAGTTTTGAAATTGACATATTGAAAACTAAAAATGTGAGAAAGTTGTTGTTTTTTTTCAATTACTGTGGTCTGTATAGAAGTCATCAAGATTCGCAAAAACCATCTAAATAATTGATAAAAATAAATCTCAGAGAAATGATTTAACTGGCAAGGTAGAATAGGTCAATTAGGGGTCATTTCGGTCATTCGGTGGTTTACCTTTGTACAAATGACTTGAATATAAAACTCATATCAAAATTATTGAAAATGTTTGTTTTTGTTTTTGAAGAGTAGCATAAAAATTTAAAAGAATCAACTCTTAGTTAAAGTATCCAAATATATAGGCATGTCAATTTAGCGAAGTGGTTCTTCAGAAAATAAAAAAACGAAAAACTTTTTGAAATGAAATCACTTTTAAATTAAATGGAATTAACCTCTTTAAAATCTAGTTGTTTAAGGTTTTTAAAATTTTCTCACACATAGTCTGCCTTTACTCAGATTTTCCATGTTGTTTAATTCGATGGGCGCAAAATGCCATATTTAAACTTAAGAGTAGGGATTCGTATTTTTTTGTTTTTTTTTTTTTAATTACAAAAATCGATCGAAATCTACAGAAGTTAAAACAAAGTCGATTGGAATGGTTAATATGAAACTGAAAGTATCAGCTTATGACCCGATTTCTCAGTGTGATGAATGTTCACTTCCTGTAGAAAAAGAAGAGTATTTCCGAAAGGCCATGAGCTTAAAGATTATTATTCAGAGAACTCCTAAAAGTGCTTTTTATACCCTTCACCACAAAAAGTATAATAAAGTTATAACTAAGTTTGTCATTCCGTTTGTATTTTATTCAATATTCATTTCCGACCCCATAAAGTATATTTGTTGTGAGTTCTCATGCAATTGAGCCATCTGTCTGTCCGTGTTGGTATTGAACTTAAGTTTACTTAGGCACTAGATTAGCTAGGGAAAATTTAAGTACGCCAATCGATCAGACATAATTTTGAAAATTTTGCTATTGTAAATCAGCAAGATTAGTCTAAGTGCTTCGAGCCAGCGGGCAAAACACCACGACGTCTGCCTCTAATTTTTCCATATCATTTGGAAAAATTAAGTAACTTCAATCAAAAAAAAAAAAAAAAACAGATTTTTTAAAATATCAATAAAGGTATAATTTAAAAACTTTTGAAGAGATCTTTAAGGAAATACTAATATTTTTTAAAAAATTCTTAACCCATTAAAAGCCGATAACGGTTTTATGTAAAATTATATGGTTACTAATTTTTTCTCTCTTAGTTTTTAAAATTCTGTCACCCCAATATTTGCTTTTTTAATTGGACTTACTACACATAACTGATTTACATATATGGAGAAGGGTACATAAGATTATGCACAAAATTACTTTTTTATTAAACACATACATTTTTTAACATGAAAAAATATGTTTGCAATAAAGTTAAAAATATTTAAATGTTATCATTTTCATATTAAAAGGTTAAAATAAAAACAGTTTTATTTAGATTTGACTTGAAACACTAACTCTTAAATTTATTATACTTTTAAAAAATGTATAATAAATTTAATACAGTCAAATATCTAGGAATGCACCTTGACAAAAGGTTAACATAAAAAAATCACATAAAATCAAAAAGGCAATACCTAAATGTCAAAACTTTGAAAATGTATTGGTTGCTTGGAGTTAAGTCAGAGCTTAGTTTAGAAAATTAAGTCAAAATTTACAAGGCAATACTAAAACCAGTATGGAGCTATGGTATCCAACTATGCGGTATTTTAAGCAATTCAAACATAGAAATTTTACAAAGATACCAATCTAAAACATTAAGAACCATAACTAACGCGCCTTGGTATGTTACAAACAAACAAATTTACTTGTTATTGTGAAAATAGATTGTAAATAAATAAAATTAGAAAAAAAAAATATTTTTAATCTAGATAAACATTCTATTTAGATTTTGATTAAGAAAACTTGAAAACGTGGAAAAAAATAACTATAAAAAAGTTTGAATTCCAAACCTTCAAGGATCGAAGACGTTATTTTTAACATTTGGAAAATTAACTTCCTGTCCCACGAAGTCACAACAATTCTGTTGTTGACACAAGTTTTTAGAATTTGCTTTTGTTTTTATGTAATTGAAAACACAAATTCTTGTGACAACATGCGACTTGCAGTAAAATTAAAAAAAAATTGTCTTTCCAAAAATTATTATTACGGGGTTTTAGCTGCTCAGCCCTATCGTAGAGGAATAGTAGCAAATTATATTCAATTTATATTTTATATTCAATTTTTTTAGGTAAGCATGTAAGCAAGCATAGAAGTCCCCTTTTACAATGTCGAAATTGAAAAAAAGACAGACAAAGTTTATTGGCGAAGGGTTGAAGCGTTAGAGTTTTTAGTACATGACTATCTGTAGTTGACATTTATTGTTTCTCTTTTCCACTCTTCCTAACTTTCATATTGATTCTTCATATAATTTTTCTGAGTTCAATATTTTATCTGTCTATCGATTTACAAATTGTAAAAGGGGACTTAGTATCTTCCGTACTTTTTGTTTTAATAGTTGCAGCTAATTCTGCTAAAGAACTGTTTGCCTTAAAGTTGAAATTTAACTTAGGCAAAATTTACTAATTATATTTAGGGAAACAACCCTTTTAGTTGGAAAACTTTTCAAGCTTATTATTTTTCTATTCGTGAGCTAAAATTTTATAGTTCCTGTTAGCTGTTTGACTATTTAACAGAAATTAGTTAGCTTTAAATTAGTAGAAGTTCTAAGCGATTTTGTATTTGATTTTTTTTAATATAACCGAGTAGCGGTTATTTAATTGAATACCCTTAAACTAACAGTTAAACTAGTTATACCTGGTCTCTTGCTTTCTATTGTATGTTTAGTATATAGTAGATTGCGACTTAAATAATGTTTGTTTTTAATTTAAAGCTTCTGATCAGCTGTCTAGTTCTTTTAAAGAAGAGGTTAATTAAACTTCTTAATGTTATTGCAACTATTTTTGTATCGTGAATTATATTATAAATTGTATTATAAATTGGCATAAACTGCTCATTAAATTTCATTTGAAATGAAATAAAAAATTTTGGTGTAAGCATTTCATATTTTACTTATCTTTCTCTTTTATTATTGTTGTAAACTTTTCTAAATTCAGCTTTTCTGACACGTATCTTCACGTATCTTATTCTGTTCACTGTTTGCTTAATTTTTTAATTAACTCCCCAATTCGACATATTTTTGCACAAATCTTTAAAGTCAAATAGTCATCAGTTATTGGTTTTCTGGTTTTTCTTTTTGTTCTGATTAATGAAATTTTCTTTTTCTTTATTGTTTTAGTATTTGCAATTTCGTTTTAAGTTTATTTCTGCTTTATAGTGTTTTCTCCCCAAGGCGCTTACATGATTTATAGTTTTAATTCTTTACCAGTTGGCAAACTAATTAAACACAAGCTTTGTTATTTTATCTTTATGGTTTTAGTATGTTGTGTTTGAGAATTTATTTTTATTTCTATGAATGATTTGATTTATTTTTGTTTACTTTTCCTTGTGTTTTTAAAATGTTTTTGGTTTAAGGAAAAACACTGGTTATTGAATAATTTAAAATTATAAAAAAATTAATTCAATTTGTCACAGAAACATTTTTTTTAAATCATTTTTTACACGTCAACTTGAATCAGCGTAATCAAGCGTATCTGGCTTAATGGAGTAAATAACAAGTGAGAGCGCTATATTCGGCTATGCCGGATCTTATATTCCCTTCACCATATATGTAAATGTATTTTAGTGTATTAACTCCAATTTAAAAAACAAATATTGGGGTGACAGAAAATTTACAAATTAAAAAAAAATAAGTATTACATAATTATATATAATTTTACATAAAAATGTCATCGACTCTTAATGATTTTAGCATTTTCAACAAATTTAATATTTTCTGAAAGATATCTTCAACAGCTTTTAAATGGTACCCATATTAATATCTTAAAAATTTTAAAAATTTCAGAGCCCCGTAACTCGAAAAAATGGGCGAGCGCAAATTTTTTTTTCTGTAAGTATTTTTTTATAATCGCTCCATATATTTATGTTTTTTTGGAGTTACTTCATTGTTCCAAATGATATGGAAAAAATAGAGGCAGTCAGGGTGTTTTGCCCGCTACCTTGAACGACATGGAATGATCTTGCTGATTTTCAATAGAAATATTTTCGAAACTATGCCTGATCGACTGGAGTTTTTAAATTTTCTTTAGATCATGTTATTGGGTAGGAAATGGACATTGTAGAAATTACAAACAGAATGCCAGGCTAAGTGGGGTTACTTCATATTTTTTTTATAAAGAAAAGTAGCACTTCAGGCATAAACCTATTTAGTTTTTTTTTCGTTCCTTAGAAAAGGAATAGATGAGTGATAACACACGAAGTGACATGAAAAAGATATTGCCATTTTATTAGTTATTTTACTTTGCGAATATGCTAAGAAAAAGAACCTACCAAGTAAGCTGCATTAACATGTTTTTATACCGTTAAACAAAAAAAAAAAAAAAATTATTTTTTGATTGCCGCAAACGTTGAACATTGACCAAGCAGATTTCTATTCAACGTTCTTCCCACCTTGGCTACAGCAGCCTCATATATATTTTTAGTATAACCGTGATAACTTTTGACAGGTATGCACGGCTTGGGGCAGAGCCCATTTAAAAAACGTGAACTACTTTTGCCATTAACTTCTTTTCAAGTATTTAAAAAAGGTATTTGCGAAAACACATTTTTAATAACTTTTTTCAAATGTTTTATATAGTTAAAAATTTTATAGGCATTGATTATATATAATGCAAATGATTTTTAGCACTACCATTATTTTTTACTAATGGCAATAATTTTAATGAAAAGGTTTTATTGGCTAATAATTAAATTATTTCAAAGCACAGTCATTAATAAACGACACTCCTTGTCTTTGGGTACTTAATAAGCGCCTAAAGGCATAATATAGCATTATTTAAAAAAGGCCTATTTATCATAACAATTTGATAAAATATTTATGTTTTAATATTCTCTGGAAAAATCAGACACTCTGGGAGCTTCTTTTTGATTTTGCGTCAGTAATAATATCTGCTAGCTGAGACGTTAGATTTTATCGCTAACATCTAGTTTAACAAAAATTTGACATAAAATTGATAAATTATTAAAATTTGCAAATAATGACCCATCTACAAAAGGGCTAAGGTCTAATAACTTTATACATAATTCTTCTTAGAAGCTTCCGCTGCCATAAATTTACTTTTCAAAAAAACATTTTTTTGTTTTCAATTGCAATTAGTTGCTTTAAAAAATTAAAATTAATTAAAATTTCATAGTCATTAGTAGGAACAATTATAGAAATGAAATCAGAATAAGGTGTTTTTAAATTTGTAAAAGATGATCCATAAAACAAAATTACTGATTTTGTTGAGAAATGCACACCAATAATGGAAATGCACATTTTTATTAAAAGCAAAGCTGTTTTTATAAAATTTGCGTTAAAATTGGATTTATTGCAAAACTTGCGGTTAGGGAAAAGCTAAAAAAATAGATGTGACGATTAACGAAGAGAAAAAATGATTATGGGATTCGTCTAACTAACAATTATTATATTATAATATTGATTGATTATGATTGTTGATCGATTTTGATTATTCCTCGTATTAAGTTTTCAATATTTAGAATTTGTTCGTCGAACTTATTTAAAACAATATTTACAATTTTTTAACTTAATTTTTAAAGAAAACGGGAAAACTAAGATACCAGTATCCGCTGCATCGGTCATCAACATTCTTCGCTTCAATCTTTTTTTAGCTCTCAGGAAGTAACCCACCCCTACTTAAGCATTGCTTTGTACAAGAACTAGGGAATTAGGAATTCGATTTGAATTTTTTAACATTGAAAATGACAGGAAAGACCTGTGCATTTAAAATATGAGAAATAGTATATGATCAATCAATATTAATTTAGTGAATGAATACCTGAGCCGAAGATTTTGCATTTTGTAAGGGTACCTTAAGATAAAAAAAGCTCTTTGGAAAAACACTTTAAAAAAAATCTTTTTAGAATATTTTTTAAGTTAAATTTTATATAAACTAAAGCTAAAAATTTAAATTAAAATTTATTTAATGTACTTCTAATAATTTAAAAAAAAATTTTTATTAGCTATTATTATTCTAGAAAATCATAAATTTTTTGCATACAACATATTTGTTTAAAGCATCACAAGTATTGTTCTCAAGTTAATTTTGCTTTTTATTTCATTTATTGTATTATTAATTGTAAATAAGAATAAACTTTGTTCATACTGTTTAATACAATTTTTAATATTTATTTTAAAACCTGAAATTGGTAAATTTCCTTTAATATTTCTATTTCTCTTCCAAAATTTCTCTTAAACAAAAACCAAAATCACTGCAAAACTACATTTTATTTTAACACAGGATGGCTCAATAGAATTTGAAGAATTTATTCGCGCCCTATCGGTAACATCGAAAGGCAATTTAGATGAAAAATTACAATGTAAGTAAAACTACTCAATAATTTTAAATAATCGTTTACAAAAAAAAAAAAAAAAAAAAAAACAAAAAAAAAAACAAATATCTATTATAAAGATAACTCCTGTAAGTTTTATTTGTTATTCTTTAATGTTGCTTATTTAAATATTCATACTTTTTTACATTGTTGCTGGGATTGCTTATTTATTAATGATTTATTATAATTTGATTGTAAAAATATTTGTGTTATTTTCCTTTTTGTAATTATATTCACTACGCTGCTGTTTGTTGGGGTCTTATGATTTATTATCAAATGTCTGCCATAAATAACATTATTTTGAAATATATACGTATAAAAACCAAGAAAAAAAGATGAAGATAGCGGTAATATTTAAATGGTTTAATTTCTCCTACAATCAGGAGAAGAGAGAATCAATCGCGGCTTCTATGTTAATAATTTTTTTCTGCAGCTTTATGCTGGGGTGTTAAAAAAAATTTAATATATTTTAGGTCAGCTTTTTTTCTGCTGGCTTTAATATTTTAAATTGGTTTCCTTAAAGCAATATAAACCATTAAACTGTTGGTGATTTTCTTTTTAATTTGTTGTTTGATTGAAAATGGGTAAATAAATCAGCCAAGTGGATTCAAAGAATTTTGACATATATTGTCTTGATTTAATTTATGTTAAGGTAGACCGATTTATTGTTAATTTTATTATACACACTTGTTATTAAAGATGGAACACACTCTATTTATATTTTAAGTGTATTTGTAAAACAGTTTTAAAAATAAGGCCATATTCATGAAAATAATGTATTAATGAGGAGCGCTTTAAGATTAAATATTATTTATTTATACTTGTTGTTATACTTTTTATCCTTATAACGGCCATAGTGATAGTCTGTGTACACTTTAAGTGTCTGCTTATCACGGCCCTAAAAATAAAGCCATGTACGTGAAGATAACGTCTCTATAGGGCCACCATTAAATTTATATATATTTATTTATTCCCCTACTGCTCACGGAATGGCGGAGCTGCCCACAGTTTAGACTGTTACAAGTTGGTTTCCATTCGCTTTTCATACACAACAAGCTGCCTAATTTTTAAGTTTAGAAACATAACCACCTCGGAATCACTAACTAATTTCATCCATTCAATTTCTTGTAAATCCTCATTACTATAGATTTATAATATAAAATGTAAGAGTGTTATATTCGGATACGCCGAATCTTACATACCCTTCACAATCTATGTAAGTCTAATTTAGTGAAGTAACTTCAATCAAAAAAGCACATATTGTGGTGACAGAGAAATAAAAGATAAAAATAAAAAATTTTTGCTACTGCATATATATAATTTTATATAAAAATGAAATTGGCTCTTAATAGGTTAAGAATTAAAAAAAAAATTAGTATTTCCTTAAGGATCTCTTTAAAAGCTTTAAAATGATATCCATATTAATATTTTAAAAATTTCAAAATTTTAGATCGCGGAACTCGTAAAATATGGGCGAGCGTCAGTTTTTTTACTTTATGTTTTTTTTTATTTTTTTTTATTTCTCTATCGCTCCGTATATTTATTTTTTGATTGAAGTTACATGACCAAATAACATGAAAAAATTAAAGGCAGGCGTTGCTGCTGCTTTAAAGGACATGGATCGATCATGCCGATTTGCAAAAGCACCTCCTTTGATACTGTATCTAATCGATTGACATATTTATTTTTTTGTGAATTCGAGTATGCCGTCAGACAGAAATAGCTCAATCGACTTCGTTATACATAAGAAATCAGAATATATATACTTTATGGGGTCGGAAAAGGATATTGTAAAAATTACATACGAAATGACAAACTTAATCCCTTTTTTCACTCTTTGTGGTGAAGGGTGTTGAAGTGATACCATCTTAATACAAATACAAATGTTCCCAGCAAAAAATTAGACATTACCTTAAAAAGTACTTGCCATATAATAACTTACTTTTGTGATTGCCATATTTTGTTACTCGATTACAAAACACATTACATTAGATTCCAAAAAAGGAAGTAGTAATGGAACTAGTTCTTTATGTTAAAAGAGACTACAGTACTAATTGTACTTATTACTTCCTACAATAATTAATGTAATAGATTCTCAGGAATTGATTATAAAAGTCTCATGCCTTGTTAAAATTATTAAGTTGGCAATCTAGTTGGGAAGTACTTCCGCCAAAAATGCTTAATTCCACACACGATTACCTTTTCAAAAATTTTTTGCTGGGTTCATGCTCGTAGTAGAACGACCATAATATAAATATAAATGTTATTACTTGAGGTTGACACAATAAGAGGTTCTAAATAACCCCAACAACATAAGTGCATTGCATACGCTTATTTGTATACCTGTGACGGTCAAGTGGCCTTCACAAGAATACACCACCAAAATATGCCGACTAACGGTGTTGTTATTTGTAACATAGCGTAAATAAAGTCAGAAATTTAAAAACAAATTAAACAACATCATTTTACAATTTTCGTTCCCATAATAATAACAATAATAATAATAATAATAATAATAATAATAATAATAATAATAATAATAATAATAATAATAATAATAATAATAATAATTATTATTATTATTTAAATATTTAAATATAACAAGTTCTAGACTAGTAATAGCCTTCTCATTCGCCTTTTATAAACGGCTATGATGTGGCTGTTAACAAACAGATGAATGTTGCTCCAAATTGAGCATATTCAAATTCAATAAACAATAACACAAAAGAAAACAGAATTTATTTCAATATAATAGTAAAGTAAAAACAAAGTCATTACAGTATAAAAATAATAAAAGCAAAAATTCAAAATACAAAAAAGGAATACAAATCAGTTTTTTAACCACAGTTCTTAGACGAATGCTTGTAAATATAAATATAATATGAACTTTGTCTCCAACTTTGCATAAAAGTCACTCAAAAGAAATCGATAAGGATGGTTAAAAAACAAATCTCAAATGATTTACATTCTTGACATCAAATGCTGGTCTTATACGGTCTGAGTTTTGTAAATTCATCGTTGTAAAAATTAAACTTGCCGTGCAAACATTGCATATGTTGATATGATATATGACGATAAAGTCAGCTGACCCAATTTCTATTTTTATCTGAAAAAGTATCTTACATTCGTTGCTGGGTACACTCATAGATCAGATGTTATTATACGTATATGTACGGCCATGTTCGGAAACGCATCACTGCGCTGCATCTGATGGGCGTTTTCTTGACTTAGATAAAAGCAAAAATGATATAAAGTCGTGCAATCAAAAAAAGGAAAAAAATGAAAAAAAATGGTTGTGGGCAAGAAAACCACCCATTACGCCCCCAAAAAGGAACTGATCCTACCTGGACCCAGTGACGATATATCAGATAGGCCCGCGTAGTGCCTCTGACCGAGGTATCTTAACCATATACATTTTAGCGCGGGGCACAGACAGAGGAGGTGTTTCACCATCTTCTCTTCCTCCTCCTTCCTGACAACTTCTGCATAATTAAGTAACTGGCAGCACATTGGGATCTCCTAATTTAAAATTTACTGAAAAATCGGTTCTGAAGATAAATATTATATAATTAAGCAATACTAAGCTTCCTTGCTGAACAGTAGATAGAAAAGAAATTAAATTATTTGTTTTAATCTATTATAAAATTAATGCTCACCATTTCCTGTTATGCATATAAATGTAGAGAGTGTTTCGCTTCCTTTTAGTGTCTACTACAGTAATTTTATTTTCCATTGATTAAATTAAATTTTTGGTAATTTTTTTAATATCTAAAATATTCTTACAATTATCACAGCTAAAAAACTGTATTTTTAACAGTTTTATGTTATGAATATTTTAATATGATTGTAAGCATATAAAAAAGGTTGCACAAACAAAAAAATTTACTTAAACGAATAAAAATACTGTTTGCAAAAGTTTTTTTTTGCTAATGTTTTTATTTTTTATTTACTATGTAATTTACCAACTGTGCTGGATAAAATAACGGAAACACCAAAATAAATAAAAAACAGGGGCTTTTCGTTTATACGATGTAGACAATGACGGTTATATTACGCGGGAGGAAATGTACAACATTGTTGATGCCATTTATCAAATGGTGGTAAGTGTTTATATTTATAAAAAAATTTATATTTCATTTATTGCTTTAAATAAAAAACATTTTATTTAATTAATATTGTTCTACGATTATTTTTTTGTTTTACATTTTTATTTTAATTTAAAACTTTTTTAAATGCTCGCTACTTAAAACAGGGCCAACAACCACAGGCGGAAGATGAGAATACACCGCAGAAACGTGTGGATAAAATTTTTGATCAAATGGATAAAAATCATGATGGCAAATTAACGTTAGAAGAATTTCGTGAGGGTAGTAAAGCTGATCCACGTATAGTTCAGGCGTTAAGTTTAGGTGGTGGTTAAATCCTTTCCTTATTGTTAAGGATTTACATCTAGATATTTTCCTTTTAAATGCCTTAGGGCTCTATTTTATATTACAAAAATATAAATTAAATAAACTTTAATACTAATAAGAACTAAGTTTTTTTTTTTTAATTAATTGATAACATTTGTTCAAAAGGGTTATTTCTTTCCTTATAAAATATCAAAATCTTTCAAAGCCCTTAAAAGCACTTTAGCGCTTTAAATGAACAAACCCATTAGTTTCTGTAAATTTAACACAAAAGAAATTTTTTTAATCATTAAAAAAGGTAATAAATAATTAAGAACAACTCATGTTTAACAATGTCAATACACCAATTAATAAAACAAATTTAATTCAAAATAATTTTAACATACGTCAATAAATTATTGTTGAATATAAAAATATTTATTTAAATAAAAGCCTTTAATATTGAAAAAATTTAATAATTAAATTATAAAGAAAAATACGGATTAAAAAATTTTTTAAGTAAATTTAACAATAATAAAAAAGGAAAAAATAAAAAGTTTTTATATTAGCTTTTAGCCTTATCGTAATTAGCATTAGCCAGCCATTTTAGTACCAAAAATATGAAATAAAAATATTAAAAATTCTAGTAAAAAATGTTAGAAACTCAATTCCTTTTTTTAGTTTTCTTCTTTTTAACGCTAAACGAACTATCTTGGGGTTTTAAAATCCAGTTATTGAATCCATCATACTGATTTAATTTCTATTCTATATGCGGTTCAGCTTTATTATATTTTTCTAAAGAAATATAAGAAAATTCAATTACAATATAAAATTAACTCAATAATTAAAATATTAAAGAAATAAAGATGTATCACAAAACAGCGGCATTTTTTATATTTATTTATTTTGGATTTCTAATACATGCAATTTAAAAATAATTGTTATGTTTAGGAGTTTATTTTAAATTTCTCATTTTCTATTTAACCGTTTTAATTTTTTAATTTTATATTTTCAACGCCATGGCCCGAAATTATGGTCTTGGTCAGGCTCTAAACTACACTTTCCTCTGAAGTGCACTTTTTGTGTAATATAGATCCATAAGGGTATGTTTCATAGGTAAAATACGGTTTTAAATTTAAAACCACCTGAAGTTGTTTAAACTGATTTAGTAGAGACTTTATCAAAATAATTCTATGACATAAACTTACATCTTAGGTTTATTTGTTGAATTCAATTCATTTCAATTTTTGTTTCTGCTGTTTTCTTAAATTAACCTCTTAAATTGCATTCGTGTCTACACTTGATGTTTGGTTACTGCAATTTCGATCTTGACTGCTTAGGCTTTATATAAAATACAAACGACAAATAAAGAGAATTGCAAGCACATGAAACCCGTTTCTATTCGTATTTCTCTCACTCATAAACTCAATAGGGAGTTTTTTTCAACAGAAATACTAGTTGATCGGAGATGGATAGTCTATTTAATTGTTTCTTGTTACAAAATATGGGCAAACATTTTCTTAATTTAATGTGTCGCACAGTTCAAACCGGTTCCATTTAAAAATTACTGTTACGTTTTTCCCTTTTAGAACAAACGTACAGATTCTTTTGATTGCAAATACCACTCATTGAAAATTCTGTATTCTTAGTTTATGGCTTTCTCTGGCTGTACTGCTTGATCCTACTGGTTATGTAATCCCATGGTCTCCTATTTACTAAACATGCGTTATTATTACAAACGCAGCAATCCACGCTACACCACTGTGTTACTCCGGCGAGACATGAACTACTCGATGCCTTGTTTAGTAACCTTAACCATCCACAGACTTCTCCACTTCGCATTTCATCCAAGCCAGTCATCACCTTTTATCTAATAGCCACAACACACGTCTGCCATACACTGTTATTATGCTGTTACACTTCCCTGCGCTAACTATTACCGGTCTTACTTTTTACTATAAAGGGCTTCTTGACAATCATCTGTTACTCTTTTATTAAATTAGACGTCTCCACTAAATTATCTGCCATGGCTTCACACAATAATTGTCTTTTCCCTTCCGGCAGGCTTGTACTGCTGCTTCTTAATTTTTTAATTGTCTTATACAACTACTATTTTGCCTTTGTACTCATGTCCAAAGGTGGGATCGAACTTATGATCGTCTGTTTTACAGCACGCACCTCTACCAACGCAACCGTTGAGGTTGCTCGGCTTTTGTTAGCTAATCGCATACTGTTAACAACAACAGGTCTTACTTTTTGGAACAATACTTTATTTTTGTAAATAGTATAAAAAAATTTAATAACAGGATTAAAATTTAAAATAGTTTCTAAAAGCAGTGTCTTTAGTGTGTGACTATGGGCAAACACATTAAAGCAGTTTTTGGTATGTGCTTTTAGTTCAGAATTATCTACCAGGGCACACAGTATAAGATTTAATGCACTTACGTTCCACGTAACAAAAAAATAAACCAATACCTTTGCAAAAAAAAAAAACCTAAGCAAAATATTTAATACCTTGTGTTGAGGCCTACCACAACTCTTTAGACCAAGTCGTGTTTATTATTAAAAAAAAGAAAAGATAAAATAAAATAAAAACCAACAATTTTCGTTTTAATGGATAGTGCTGTTTGAATTTTCGTTAAGCAGATTTTTTAGGCACTCAGCCTCTGTCATTGAAGTAATAAAAAATACAATTACAAGCTTTGTATTTGTTACCGACTAGTATTTTTAATGTGGCCACACGTACTGGACGCTCAAAAAGTCCACCTCTTCTAATAAGAAATAAAACATGAGCAATTAAACTACTGAAACCAGAGACTTCTCATTTGTTTTTTTATTTAACTATTGTTTGTCAGCTAGTAAAGTTCACAAGCCTGGACATTTGTAAAATAAATAAACAAAAGTATATTCCCTTTCTATATATTCTATTCACAAAGTCTATATTGCTTATTTCCGATTGTGAGTTGGTTGTATTTAAGACCTAAATATTCACTTTTATTTTAAGCCTAAAATACCATCTTCTCTGTAGACATGCTTCTTTCATGGCTTTTTAATTAAAATGTTTTTATTTTCTTTTGTATTCAAAATTATGTTAAAATAAATCATTTCAATTTTAAATAAATTATTTCAATTGTTTAATATTAATTAATTACAAGCATAATTTTGTAAAAGTTCGAAAGTGAAATTTTTATTGTGCAATATAATCTATTTACATTTACTTATTGTGTACGAGAAGAAATTAAACATTTAACACCTAAACAAGGTAAACAAGTAACACCTCACTGAAATTCTTAAGGAAAAATTAACTAAAAAACAAATAAAACTTAATATTTTTATTAGTAAGATCCAGTTTACATTGCAGTTTTGGAATGACACGAATCCAAAATTTATGAATTTTTACGTCTTAAAATATTTATATATTTTGAGGAAAAAGATGCAGGCAAATAAGCACTTAACGATAATGTCTGTTTCTTTACTGTTATGAAATTCGGTGCCAATAGTTGTGGCGTAAATTGGAATTAACAGATTTTTTAAAATAAACTCTTAATAGACTCCAAACTGTATAAAAATCAAGCTTAATGAACTATAAATTTATTACATTACAAGAAATTAAAAAAAGTTGATAAAACATTTTTGAGCCAATTTGATTGCATTAAAAACCTGTACAAAATACAACGCGAAATCAATTGCAAGGTTTGGCAAAATTACAAAACAAAAAAAATTAATTTAAAATAAATAAACTATTTGAAAAACATTACTAGCACAAATTGTTATGGTAGAAAAACAAAAAACAAAAAAAAAATAGTTTGTAAATAACACCAAAACCCAACAAAACTAATCTTCTAAACTTTAATATACACATTTATTACGTATTTATACTATAAATATTTACATAGACGTAAACAAAACAAAAGCAGTTTACATATTTATTTCTATTTATTTTTTTTTTTTTCAACAACTAAGAATCACTATTTTCAAACAATTCAAACACACAGTCGAAAGCATGAGCACAAAAAAAAAAGAAATAAAAATTCATTTTTTAACATAAAAATATATATAAACAATTTAAGAGATAATCTTAATAAATCTTTAAACAAGTCAATTTGATTTTATTGATATGGAAAAATAATATTTTAAAATTGTATAAATATTTCACATAAAAATAAATATAAAAACGAATAAATATAGATGTAATAAAAAAGTTCAGTACTAAACAATTATATATAACTTAATTTTAATTATACATCAATTATAAAATAACAAAATTTAAAAATAAAACTTATTACATGAATAAAGCAATATTTTATAAAATAATATTTAAAATATTAAACTGAAAATTAAAAAAAAAAAAAATGGAAAAGGTATAAGTGGTCTAAGCAGTGGTGGCTAGACAATTAAGGGTTTCTGAAATTACAAGTATTTTATTTGGCTTTGGCGACCCTAATGAAGGTGGACTAATTTCCGCTGACAAGATTTAGAAGAAGCTTTAAATAAATGTTTGTTAATCAGTCCATCGGGATAGTCGTTCCTTTATCCCTTATTAATTTTAACCTTCTCACCATCCCAAGGAAAGCTTTTTGGAACGAAGAGGTATTAATCTTACACTTTTACGGCATTTACACTATGCAATTTTTCATGAAACTAGCATGAAATTTTTGTTTGTTTGTGAAGCAGGAGGAATAAGCAATATGATATTGCTTGAGTTTTAAAGGAATGTTACTGTTGCTAATGTTTACTTCTAAATAACGCTGAACGCTATAACTTAAATACAAAATTGAGATAAAAATGCCTCGAAAAATTGCATAGTGTAAATCTGGACTTTAAGTAAAAATTGCATGCTAGCCGCTTTATCGTTGCCTCAGTAAAAGAAACTTTAATTATTAGGTGGTTGACCATATTTTACTTTAGAGAATCATTTTTGTTTTACAGGATGTAGAAAATGCCGTCGGTATACAGCCTTAGGCTAGGCGACAGGTAGCGATTTTTTTCAACACATATTTTATTTCATTGTACAAAACGAGTTCTCATATAAATGTGGCCATATACGATTTTTATACACGTCAATTTATTAAATTAAGATAGATTTTTTATCATACAAGATTTTAAATTTTAAATACGACCTCGACCACCAGCAATTTTTAATAAGGTTTGCAGGACAAAAAAGAATTATTCAATGTAAGGAAACTTGAAATGCAATTTATTAAAAAAAAGAAACTAAGCAACTTAAAAATTGCTGCCTAGCCTTGTACCGCGGTGCACGATTAAAAAATAGACCATTAGAAAATTTTTAATTTGGATTGAATGCAAAATTTTTAGACAAAATTGTGCCCAGCTTAACTGGTAATCGACTTTCGGTGTTCGATTTTATTTTCCTTGGACATTCAGTATAAGGCATTTAAGGACATAAATGATAATAGGATAAATTAAATTTGAAAACCAATCTTACTCCTCTTGCCACCATTGTTACCAAAGGCGATTAATATATATTTTTAATTATTTTTTTGGTGATATAATAACACAACAATTTTTTTAAATACATTTATAAATAATTTTATTTATCTATTACGATATTTTTTTTTCAAATTATTCTTGTTAAATAAACATATAATAAAACAAAATCCATTTACATTAAAGTAATTGTAAAAAACTTTAAGCAATAAATAATATTTATTAAATAATAAAGTGAAATTAAGAAAAATGTTTTTTTTAATGTTGTGGTATGTATGAATGTTTACGTGCAGAACTATGGGAAAATTCATAACAAACTTATTTAGAGTTACGCATTTGTGGAAAAAACCAGCAGGAGTAAGTTTCAAATGATATAAAATCACACATGTGTGCCATTAAAAAAATATAACCAACTAATTTAAATGAAGTATTCATAATAACCCACGTATATTTCTATAAGGTTGACTTAATTTTATTTAAATTTAGCTACATTTAAATTTTGTGTACATTTTTCTTTTTGCAACTGACAACTAAGATAAACTCAAGGGTACTATAAAACTCTCTTTCTTCTCCTACCCTATTACTTATTTTTCTAAATAACCTTCTTTGTCAAACGTTAAACCCTATTTACTTTCTGCAGATGACATTAGCATTTACCATTTATATTTATTCCGCAAACGGGTGGACTTTTAAGAGATTAGGGCTAAGCGACAGAATATGAATGATAAAACCAATCAGAATCTAATAAAAACATAACACATTAGGTATGGGAGGATACAGTCGATTTAAAAGCTCGTGAACCTCAATGTTGAATACTTACGCATAGAGGTTCGACCGCAAATAGCAATCTTTCATCTTTAATTATGGGTGGTAAATTGAATAAGGAATCAGAAACTCTTGATGTTCTTGGCATAAAAATTCAGTGTTATATTCAATGCACTAAACACATTAATAAGGTCTCAAAAGAAGCTTTCAAGTACATTGTTTTTTTAAACGGTGTATAAGATATTTTACTCCAAAAATTTAATAGAATTTTCTTGTACGAGTACTAATATTTGTTTTAGAGTTATCGATCGCATGTGAAGAGTTTGAAGATGCCTATAGGTGACAGTAGGGTTTCAAATTCTATTGACTCTCTTAGGCATATCCGTAACGTGGGCTGTATTTTGCTGTTTTATCGGCCCTACAACAAAACGTGTTCTTTTGAAATTAGGGAACTGGTTACCGATATCCGCACGTTCTTGCGTACAACTCGCTTTTCCCTTAGAGCTTATCGTCTATGGCTTTTTTTTAATAATTAAAATTAAAATAGTCTTAACGCATGCTTAACAAGTTCTGTTATTAATTAATTAACAAACAAACAAAAAAATATTGTAGAAAGTTTAATGTTTAAAAAAACTGTATTTAAGGCCTTGCAGTGTATAAATTCTCTTGTGATTGAAAATTATTTTAAATATTTGATTTCAAATTTCCTGCTTTGTAAAATTCAATCGTTTTAGTAATCTAAGCTATAGAAATAGCATTCACCGATTTTTGGTCCGTACGATAAATAACTTAATGCACGAGAGATCAGCCATTAAAGAGCGCATATATACAACTTTATGAGGATCTCATAATGTGAATAAAAATTTAAAATTGGGCCTTTTAAGATAATTTAATACCATCTGAACAACTTAATCAAGTAAACAAATAATTTTAAAATGATTTATTTAACAATTTTTGTTTTAATTTATAAAGAATTCAAGAAATTAATGCAGATAACGAATGTAGCGATCTAAAAAATAATGCATTACACATCGCTTGTGCCTAATTTTAAATGAGTACAAAAACTTTTTAATAAATTTTTACTCCTTTATAAATTTAAACCCCAAAGTTTACGTGAACTTAAGGCGACTTAAAATTGTTGATCTGTTTTAATATTAATATAGCTCAACAAATAACTTTCAAAATTAAAATTGAGTATTGAAAATGCTGAAAAAAATGTATGCGTTTGACAACAACAAAGTTTTCTTTTGTCGTTTAAATCAGGTCATGAAGACTACGGTGTTACATGAGGACTTTGTTCTCAAATCACCTTTATAGAGTTCCAAGATCAGCATGCATTGGTATCTGCGCTGCATTCCGGTTTATTTCTTAAGAAGTACTGAATACTGCATCTGGTTTTTATTGACCTAGACATAATGGTGATATCTGCATGTAGCGAAATGAGGTTTGAAGTTTCTAAATGTTGAGTTCGGGGATGTATGTCCATGAGAATGTTATGAACACATTTCTTTACATTTAAAATAACTTTGACTATATCATTGCTTATTCAGATTTTTATACGGCATTCAAAATTTTAGTTCCCACTAGGATTAGGTGAAGTAAGAGCAACATTCCTGTGTATTATGACTCAGACGGCTCTTAAATGAGCTGTCCTACTGAGCCGTAATGAGTCGCTTTCAGGACACACTTGATGTGTTTTAAGTCGAGATATTTGCTCTTTTAGATGCATTTAGTCAAGATATAGGCAACTTTGTCAGCAGTCTGGCGTCACTTTTATTACTATACTTTCAGACTTCTACATCCACGTATATGAGCTAATGTAAAAATGTAAGTACATGCAAAAAATTTAATCTAAAGGGTCTCCTTTCTAATTATAGCAACACTATGAAAAGCAATTTTTTATACAATCCCTCAAGTTTGTATTACAGCTCTCGCAAGCATGAGTTCAACATGCACTCGTAATGATGTGCACATAAATAAATGAATTTGAATATTAAATTAACTAATTTAATTTATTTATTTTAAGTGCCAGCTAACCCTTTTTACTTTCTAGCATTAGTTGTTGTTTTAACAACTTCTACTGTTTAGCTGTTCATGAATATTTTTTATACAACCAACATCATTTGTATATTCATGGTAACATTGTATTGTTGCTTATATTTTTCTCTTACAAAGTGTGTTTTCAATACCATAGAACCAACTAAAGAAACATGTATTAAAAAAATAAAAAAACCGACTAAAAAACACAGAAGAAAAGTGTAGAAATCATTTTTATTTGCACGATTCATTACTTCTCTTGCACATTACTATTTGCCACACACAACAAATAAAAAAATGTGTGTCCTTTTAGAATAAAAAGGTGATAAGCGCACTTGTACAGTAGTCGGCATATTTATTTTGACAAAGTATAGTGAAGAATTGGTTTATTGTTTTTTAATATTGAAATTTCTATAACAGCACAGTTATGATATTTTCTTTACACTAATTCTTAAGCATACATATGCAAAATATTTTTTTAAAATCTTCTCATTTTTAACGGAGAAATGTAATTTGGTACAGGAATTTGTAACGGCATAATTATTTTGTCATTCTAAAACTAAAACAAAGCGGTCGTTGTTGAGTATTAAGTATTAACATTCGATGAAAGATAAATTAAAAAAAATCTATTACTATTGTGTAAATATGGAAAAAATATCGGAATTAACTAACACCGCAGGAGTGAAATTATAACCAAGTATAATCCTGGAATATCTGTAACAAATATTGTCAAGGAGTACAATATATCTAGACAAACCATTTATCGTCAAGTAAATAAATATAAAGAAACAGACTCTGTCATTAATTTGCGTCGATCAGGAAGTAAACGTAAAACAACGGCAGTGGAAGATCGACAAATCATGAAATGGAATTCGCACGCTGATAGTCATATAGAAGATGCCAACATTAATACATATCTTGCTACAGATCAATTCCATGTATAGCCACAAGGAACCAAATTTAAAGGTTAGAAACGCAAATAGATACGTGGACAAGCCCCTATCATTTTGGCAAAGCGTTTTATGGACCGACGAACGTACTTTCGCATATCACTCGTCAAAGAAAAAAGTTTTTGTTAGACTAGACCAAAAAACTAGAAAAAATATATAGGTGGCATAGTCATGTTCTGGGGCTCTATAGCATACAAAGGCTTGGAAGACTTGGTTCCCATCGACGGTTCGATGAACCAAAACCAATGTTTGAAAATTTTAAATGAACACGCATTTGCCTTCTGGTGATAGGTTGATTGGATTGTCATTTATTTTTCAACAGGACAGTGAGCCTTGCTACAAGAGCAAAATGATTAAGACATTTTTGACGGAATATTGCATTGAAACTTTGGATTGGCCACCCCAAAGTCCGGATTTGAACGTGATTGAGAATGTTTGGTCATATATAAAGCGCCAAAGGACCACAGATCTGACAAGAACCAGGGAAGGAACAATTTCAGAGGTCAAATCTTTGTGGGAGGACATACTAACAAAATACATTATAAAATCGATCGATTCAGTTTCTAAAAGACTCCGGAATGCCATTGCCGCTAAAGGAGGATACACGTTTTATTAATATTAAAAATATCTAAAAGTATTACAAAAGTTGGAATAACATATTTTTGTTTAAAGAGTTAAAATAGTATATGTCAAAATTATTATGCCACTCGCAAAACTTTTTAATTAGTTGCATAGAATGCAAATTTAATTTAAGAAGTCAGGATTTTATGTTTTTTAGTTATTAAATAAATGTTACTTTCATTAGAAAAAATTTGGAATTTTTATTTTTTTGGAAAACTGAAAAAATTTTAAATGGTAAGATTTCTAAGGTGTCAAAATAAATATGCCGACCACTGTATATATATGGAAGGATATCGGATTACAAATTTCTTTGCTTAAATATTTGTAACAATTCTTTGCTTGTTTTAAATTACTTTGTAAAAAACATAATTTTTTATGTATTAAGAATTTCAAATGTGTCGGATAAGGAGCAAATCGCATATTATTATTCAACTTTTTTACATTTCTATTGTTTTCACTGTTTTATACACTAATGTATTTGCATATCAAACACATTAACCTGCTCAAGCTTTACTTTAGTTTTTTTTGTGTCATTTTTGAATTAATTCATTCAGTTGTATTGAGGAAAAAAAATCCGGCACTATTTTTATGCCGGAAAATAATCTTGAAAAAACTAGTGCTACATTTATACCAGATAAAAAGTAAATAAACGGTATTATATTTAAATCCTTTCATTTGTTATATACAAAACAATAATCCTTGTAAGATTATTGGTTTTAGAATACAATAAGACACAAGAAGAATACATTTATGCTCAAGAGTGCAGAAAATATTTGGAGACCTCAGCTTAGCAAACACTTAAAGGAGGCGGCTAAAATAATTAAATCTACTCCTGGTTTTAGAGTCTAGAAGAAACATAGCCGCTGTAGGGATACATACAAGTATATGTTACTGGAGTTTTTTTTTTATAATTTTAATTTTTTCTTAATGTGATATTTATAAATCTGCATATTTATCTTTTCGCATTAATATACCCATCTTATAAAAAGTTGGCTATATTTTTTTTATTTTTATTTTTCTTATGCGTGCAAAAAAATAATTTCGTTTTCGCAACGATGATTTAAACAAATGTATAACTTACGAAAGTTATCAGCTGACATTGTTATGACGAAGGTGCAAATTATACCACCGCGTTGTGACCATGACGGGCTCTTAGGAGGACCTGAGGTGCGGAGACTTTGGCTGAAGTCGGACGGTGAGAAATTGATTCTTAAAATAAAATCTAAATCCTTAACAGATTACGAAAGGGCAGGAGAAAGCTTGTTCTCAAATAAGCAGTCCTTTAACCCGTCGAGCTCTTCTCAGGTGGAGTTTTTTTTTTCCAAAATTCATATGATATGGGCTGAAATTACCACAGAATTCACAGCAAAGATTGTCAGATCTGCACCCAAGATGACTGTCAATAATAGCTTGCAAAAGGGTAATAGATTTATGTCCAATCATGAACGATGATAACAGAATAGTAAGGAAAGCCCAATGAGTTGTAGAAAATATGTTCGAACAGCAGCAACGGTAACTGGTATCCACGACGTGGATTACATTCGGAGCTAAGAGAGATTAAAACACGAGAAACAAAAATATAAATAGGATACTAGATGAATCTGTAGATGAATGGGCAACGATGCTACTCTGATAGAAATCGAACCAAAGAAGAAGTTTAAGTACTGTATTATTTATGAATGTTCGAGACAGATCCAATTTTGGTAGAGGTAGAGTAATCGTTTAACTGCCGTGTTCATCCTGGGGGGTACTACTGTGGCAGACATAATGGTTTTGTCCCATAAATTTGAAAAAATGGGGGAGAAAAAAACGTGCCAGAATTGTGCTCAAGTAATCTTTGGGCTGAGACAAAAGTAAACAATGTTGTGCCCATCACTAGCTGTTGTTAGGCTGAGGATCATGAGTAGTATCGTTCTAAATGTGAAAGCCATGACGTACCTCATTCAATTGCATATGCTGTTAATTACGCCAGTCTGTAATAAAAAGGAAGTCGTCAGCCAGACCTTGGTATTTAGTAACGAACTGGCAATTCTACTTCTAGAGTAATACATTTAAATCATTGCTGAAGAACATACGAATATTGAAAAAGGATCCATAACATCTGTTTCAATCTTCAGTCATAAAATAATTCTTTAAACTTTTGAAAAATTTTAATTTGATTACCCCCAGGTAATAGCGCTCAAAAAGTATTCGTTACCACCGTATTAAACACGTCGTTTGTATGCTTTTTATTGAAGCTTTGTTAAAGAAAAAATTAACATTCATTTTTATTATCTCTCTTTTGTTCTTTTTTCCACTGCGAACTACATCTACCGTTCGCGTACGTGAATGAATTAGTTATCGGTCACCTTTTTTGCATTTGTCGCTTGTTATGTTCATAAATTGAAAGTACTAACGTTTTTTACTGTTACTTCATCCTTTTGAGAATACCGGAATGAAAACATTCTTATGCACATGATATGAATGGAAACTAAGTTTTTTATAAAACTTGTATCTGTTGGATAAAAAAATTGGTTGTATTTAATAAACATTTTTGTTCTTCTGTGGTTTTTCCTTAAGTTGCAAAAATTTGTTGAAATTTCATACTAAAAAAAGCATTTCTTTCAACATTATTATTTCTAATTAAAGATGTACTGATACGGTGATAAAATATTTAAACTTAGATCTTTATTAAAAATAAAAAATATAGGATTTGGAAATAAGACCTGCTGAGCGGTTCGTTACCGCTCTATTTATCTTCTGCCTAATAGATCCAGCCATTTAGTATTTTCTTTGTCGCTAGTCCTATCTTTTTGTTTTGTTTACAAACCAATCTTTAATAGAGATACAAAAAAGGTAGAAGTTGCAAAAATATTACACTAAGAATAATTTCTTTTGAAGTTTGATTTTGGACAAATTTTTATTTTGAATAAATAATTGTTACGATCAGTTAATTTGTTTTCATTTGATTTCTTTTATATCTTAATATGGCTTTGATTTTCTTTGTTCCCACGACCTTCTGTTGGATAAAAATGCGATTTTTACAATGCCATCTACGCTACACTTTTGTTTCAATCCAGTGACACTCGATTTACTTGGTGTTTTGGATAGCAACCATTCGGCTTTATTTAAAGCAACCATTCATACCATACTATGCTGTATGTCGGTAGAGACTCTTAGTCACTATCTCATCTCCTGTTTATTTACCAGGCTTTTAAAAATAACTAAGCAATGTCTGAATTTTGGTTATGATGTTATCTTCGTCGATGGATAAGACTTCTTCCTGTTTTGAACATCAAGGCGCCTTGACCATCTCATCTGCTGCTCTACTATGCACCCGCCTTTGCTAACTCACATCTACCACGGCTACACAATCATTTGTTTTGATACCTTGTCAACTTGTCTTAATACATTCGTGCATTTTACGCTGTACATAATTTACAGACTTCATTATTAACCGCTCTAAATACAGCGCCTTCACCAGCTTATCTGCCGTGGCTACAAACTTTAATTGTCTTCTAGACGCTGGGGACTTTTTTGTGCTGTTTTTTTTTTTGACTTTTGAAAACAACACATCCAATATCAGTTATCTTTTTATTCTCTAAACAAATTCGTTGCGCCAATGGGAGTTGAACTCATGATCTGACAGCTCAAGCAATGTAACCACCATGGTTGGTTAACAAAAGATTAACTTTTTTTCTTTGTAATGCAGTAATAAGTTATTCAGGTCTGCTTACCACACACACACACACACACACACGGACAACAAAAACATTATCATCCTTGTAGTAATATAAATTCACTTTATATTTGTAGAAAAATTTATATATATTTTTTAAAAGTAAGTCAGGCAATTTATTTCTACGGTCTCTTAATATCATCTGTGTCAACGACGATTCAACAAAATTATTAAAGGTAAAATTCTTGGAGTATTATGTGGTCGTGCGTTTGAATACGAGGACATACACTACTACTTGGGTTTTAAAATTTCTTAGTAATTTTACGCAATTATGGAACAAAAAACAACTCCTTCCACAAAAATTAAATTCATATTCTTTCTAAATAACAATTAAATAATTGATAATTAAGTTTTGCAAGGACATCTAATTGTAGAAGTTTATTTGATGGTAGTCATTTTAGTTTAATCTCAATATTTACTTGTGATACTTTGAAAATAGAAGAAATATAACCTAAAATGTCAGTATTGTGTAAAAAAACTAATAGCAACCGCAAAATTTCTTGAAATATTTAAATTAGGAACTATAGGAACCACTGGCAAGTTCATAACTCATAGTTTGTTTTTTGAACATTAACACAATAAAATCTTAAAGCTGGCAATTTACTGCAGTCTCTTTGAAGACTCCGCTAAAAAGTTATTTTTCTCCATTTCTATCAATTTAAGTAAACTTTTACTTTACATATTTGTAAACCATCCTATTTTTTCTCTTTCAGATTAAATATTTCCCAACGACTTTTTTTTCATAAGGATAAATGAAAATACCGATAAAAACGCAACTGTTAAAAAAAGAACAAAAAAAAACTTAAAAACACGGACCACAATATATATGTATACGAGTATATGCATTAAGCTTAAATTTAAAGTGCATTTTATAAATTATAGCTGCTTTTAGAATTGTACAAATCCAAGCACAATTTTAATTTATTTATTTATTTTTTGTGCTGAATGTGACGATTAGGTGCGAATATTCACACAAGTATTTCTTATTTCTTTCATGTTTGCACTTGCGTTTGGTATGTATTGGGTGTTTTTTTTAAGCCCGACAGAACTTTAAATTGTAATATATAACAAAAAAATTAAATTGTAAAGAAGAATTTTTTTATACGAAAGGCCAGAACATGGCAATAATATTTAAAAATGATTTCTGGCATATGGCCACCGCGGCTGCTCATACGGAGCACATTGTGGACGTCTAATTTTGGGTTACTTTTTCACGTACTCCTGGCCTTATGTCACGAATAACACGAACAATGTTGGCCTCCGAAGCGTCCATTGTTGTTGGTTTATCATCATAAGCAGTGACTTCATGTGGGTCCACAGAAAATAATCGAGAGGTGTCAAATCGCTCGACTTTGGAGTTAAATTGACAGGTCCATTTCACGAAATCAACTTATCGCCTAATTTTGATTTTATTAACTCAATGGTTACGTTCGTCGTATGACACGTAGTGCCATCTTGTTGAAACCACACTTCGTCCGGATCAATCTCATCCATATTTTCAAACAAAAAATCACTAATCATGGTGCGGTCGTTACCGCACTTTACTCAATTCACCGTAACGTGAGATTCGGCTTCATTTTTGAAGAAATAAGGTCTGATGATACTACCAGCATGTAAATCACACCAAACGGTGCATTTTCTGGATGTAGGGTATGTTGCGGATTGGTCTCACTCCATATGCGGCAATTTTCCTCATTAACAAGCTAAAAATTAGCTTCATCTCTGAACACAATTCAGCGATTAAACAACGGGTCAGTTACTAAATGCTCTAGAGCACAATCGACGAAAGAACAACGCATATAATAGTCTCGTGGCTTTAATTCCAGCACTAGCCAGATCTTATACGGGTGTAGGCCAAAATCTTTGCGCAAACTTAATTATATAGTGGACGGACAGAGCCCCAATTCATGCAACCGACGACGAATAGATAAATTTGGATCTTTTTCTTTCACACTTTCCTTTACAGCGGCAATATTCTCTTTAGTACATACATTCATTCGACGTGTTAGTGTTATTGCATCCTTTATAGAGTATGTGGTACGAAATCTATCAAAAGTTCGACGGATGGCTTGATCAGATTATGTGCACTATAAACATCATGAAGTGGTCTATAAGTTGCTTGAATTGATGACTGATTTTTAAAGTAAACTTGGATGATTTGATAGCATTGTCAAGCGTGAGTCCATTCATAATGATTTGCCAGAGTTTACTGAAAATAATAAGAAAAAATGTTTCATCAAAATTTAACTTTTAGTGTTATTTATTATAATGTCTATTTCTACCATCCTTAAAAAAGCACCCTTTAGAAGTGCACATGTTTGTAAGTATGCGTTTTGTTTGTTCGGAGTGTGCTTAAGTTGACGATAATGCCACAGTACACTTGTGAGGTTGTTGGTGCCGTATTCATGGTTAAATTTAGAATTGCTTTGTTTTTCTAGTAGTAGATCGTAAAAACAAAATCCATAAATTAAAATGGATTAAAAAAATAAATGCTTGTTTTGTTGCCATTTAAAATTTCCATTCACGGACGAAATTGGCATTGTTGCGATAGTTGTAATATTTGTTTGTATATTAAAAACAAAAAATATTAAACGATACATGTTTCGGAAAAAATAAAAATTTTGCTACTTTCATTAGATGGACAACAAGGTACCAAGGAATATTATATCAACAATTAATTGCAATTTATCGTAAATTGATTATCAGTTATCATTTTTTTTTTTTTGATTAGGGAAAAAATAAGTAAAACTATATTTAAAGACATGGAAAAAATATTTAAAAAAAAAATTAATAACTTACTGAGAATGTTTAATTTTCCTGCTAGTGATGTATTTTTTTGCATTATCAAAACCTTTATTGTCAATGTTGGTAGCTATTTTCTAAGTATTTTTCTATTAAGCGGTTAAAAAAATACATTTTTTGGGTGTTGCGATAAATTTAACCGATGAAGCAAATATGGTAGAAGCTCTTATCACAACTATTATTATATATATATATAAAAACTTTAAATAAACCATCTGCACGACCTTATGAACAAACCCTCAAAATTTAATGGTATTTGGTTTGACCAATTGAGACTTATAAAGTCACAACACACTTGCAACAGTTTTGTGTATATATATATATATATATATATATATATATATATATATATATATATATATATATATATATATATATATATATATGAGTTATGACTGAAACGGTCATTTACGGCTGCACCGAATTAAAAAAAAATTGAAATAGAGATATTTATAAGTTCCAACAGGATATTCTTAAATAAAAATTAAGGAACAGAGAAATAGATTTTAACAAAAAGCAATTTTGAGATTATTTGAAGATAAATAAGTCATGATTCAAAAGGTCTAATAGCCAGAAAGAAATCTGTTTTAACTTCCACATTAATCAAATAAAAAACTTGCTGGGAAGCGTGGTTCCTGGTGTGAATATTCTCATTTAATTATAAAAATGAATAATAAAATTTATATACAATTTAAATGTTTTTAAAGTTAAATAAATAATTATTCAAGGGATGTTGTCTTCTGCTGGATCAGCTAGTAAGTTGATTAGGTCCCTGTTATTTAAAACTCTATCTGGTTATGAACAAGTTTTTGTTTTTATTAAAGAATTCGTAAATGAAAATGTTATTGGTTAATCAAAACATATTATCTAAACAACTGTTAACATATATGTCAGTATTTTTCATATTGTGTGTGAAAATGCTAATACAATATTCAAAGGAAACAAAAAAAAAAAACATAGAGGAAATCTCAAACATGCAAAGTTATTGTGCTTGTTTTTGGACACTCTTCCAAAGGAATATCCATAAATCTTATGCTTGAGCGCAATACATTTTATTATCAAAACCTAAACAGCAGATAAATTTGTGCTTTCTTTATTTAAAGGAATTACAATTAAGAAATCAAACAAAAACACAATTAAATTCAAATTTATTTATTTTGAAATTTAATTTCTCTCTTAACTTATGAACAAATTTGCAAGCAATCAATTTACACAATTTTTGATTTAAAAAAAAAAAAAAACTCGATGCTTACCCATTAAGAGCCGATGACATCTTTATGTAAAATTATTTATAATACCTATTTTTTTCTTATTTTTTAATTGTCTGTCACCCCAAAATTTGTTTTTTTTTTTGATTGGAGCTACTTCGCTAAACTATATTTACATATATGTTCAACGCTTATTTTCCTAGTAAAAATATTTTATTAGACCCCGAGAAAGTTTTTATTCTACTATTTGCTATTTAACATTTGATAAAATAATTTATTTAGTCTTAAATTAAAAATAGAAACCGACAAGCATCAACAAATAAATGGCATGTGATGCTGACTTAGACAAATAAATATGTAGGTAGATAAATACATACTATAATATGTATATTAAATTAAATTAACCATTTTTGGCAGAAGGACTTCCCAACTAGAGTACCATCCCAATGATTTTAAAAAGCATGATACTTTTATGATTAATTACTGAGAATTGAATATTGTATTCCCTTTTAACTGAAAAAAATAGTTCAATTACCACTTCCTTTTTTGCGAACTAATGTAATGTGTTTTATTAGAGAGTAAGAAATTATGATGATCACAAAAGTCAATCATTGCATGGCAAGTACTTTTGAGGTAATGTCAAATTTTTTGCTCGGTATATATAGATAGGCATGTAATATATATGTAAATAGATATTTTAATTACTTATTAATTGACTAAAGTCTAATTGAATAATCCAAAACAGACTTATAGAATAGAATATTTAAATATAGCTTATATAAAATAGTTTAAAAAAATGTAAAATTATGACAGCCAAAATATTTTGCATACAATATTAGTTCAAATTTTGCAACAGAGAATTTTTAAAACAAGTTTTTGATGGATTAAATTCTGCAGTACCATTCTTAAGCAAATAATATAAAAAAGAAAGAAATAATTTAAAGATCTAATAATTGGACTATTTAGTATACAATTTCTTTGGTGTAAGCTCGAAATCTCAGCAGAGCGCTTTTATATAATTCCAACCATCGGTTTAGACAACATTTTTTTTAAATTCCGCTTTTTTAAGTTTCCATTATAAAAAGTATTCTTATATAACGAAATGAAATTCTGGTGCGTATATAAAAAGTAATTTTCTACAAAAGATATATGATATATAAAATGTACCCATAAACGGAAATATATCCTCATACGTTACTTCTTACCTTAAACCAAAGTTCAAACATAATCAAGGCCAAGAGCAGAAGTGTGTAAACCAAAAAAGTACTATTAGAAAAAAAAATTGTATTCAAACAAAGTGAATATTAAAGTAATATACAATTGAACACATTAGAAATAAGAAAATTTCTTTAACAAATAACACTTTATTTTAATTAAATCGTGCAAATATAAAACATAAATCATATAAATGCCTAAGATGTCGCCAAAATAAACTTATTTATTAAAACACCAATGGAAAACATATTTACATCTCTTTTAAGGGGAATTTGTTTTGTTGATTTTGCTAGTGTTCCTGCAGTTCTTTGCGAAAATGGTAGTTAAATAGTCATTTGACTTGGTTTAGTAAAAAAGCCCTAACTGCTGTCGATACTCTTCGTTTGCGGCATTCTTAAGAAATGTACACAAGAATTAAGGCTGCTTATTCATTTAGTGAATTGTCGGGTATAATGTTATTTAGTTATATAGATATGCATGTATATGTGTCAGGGCCTGTGTAAAGAATAAAAAAAAAACAAAAAATATCTGCAGCCACTAGTACGGCAATATTTTAACAATCAATTGGCTTTAAAACACCAGCATAAAATATCAAGCAGAGCTTTCTTCATTTATGCCACATATCCAAAACATGTTTTTCTGTATATGAAATTTCTGTTTTCTCTTTTTTTTTTCTTTTCCTTTGTTTTGGCAAACGTCAGCATAAAAAATATATAAGTACGTGTGTATATTTGTGGATGTTTTCTTTTGTGTTTTAAATGAATGCTTAGAAATAAGTTTTATATTTTTATAAATATTTTTCTGTTAGGAAATAGAAAAGCTAAGTCTATTGTTATAAATTATTTGTAATGAGGAGCAAATGACTAAGTGCCAAGCGTAAATATAAAAATTTTCCTATTTTTTTTAACTGCAGATACACTTTGATTTAAAAAAAATTACTAGTGTAAGTCAGAGGCAAGGTACGAGTAAGAAAAATTAAATTGCAATTGATTGTTTTGTGACATTTTGACTAGTTTTAATATTTTAGAATTAACTTTTTAAACTGTTATTTATTTAAATGAGTTTTAAATGTAAAATATTAATGGTATTTAAGGATTATTTTTACTACAGGTTTATAGTTTTAAAATTATGTAAATTTGTTAGTTAATTATTGTTTCCAGCGTCACCTGCCTGTTTTGCTAGGCACTGGTTAAAAGCATACACATTTGAGGTCTTAATCTTAATAGCAGAAATAGTTTTCGAAGCACTTATAGTCACTATTGGCTAAAATCTACCCAGTAAAAAATTTTTGAAAAGGTAATCGAGTGTGGAATTAAGCTTTTTTGGCAGAAGTACTTCCCTACTAGATTGCCAACTTAATTATTTTACCAACGCATGAGGCTTTTATAATCAATTACTGAGAATCTATTCAATTAAGTATTGTAGGAAATAATTAGTACGATTAGTACGGTAGTTTCTTTTAACATAAAGAACTAGTTCCATTAATGGTTCATTTTTCGATCTCTTCTCAATTGTGTATGTATTAATAAAATAATTGCTTCAAAAATTATCAAAATATTACGTCAATGAGTGTTGCAATATTTGATGTATTCCAGTAAAAAAGTAAGGAGCAAAGATTATTAATGTATAGAAAGTGTTAGAATATGGAATAAAAGTATGTGCATATCAAATGATGGTTCAGGGGTTCATGCTGAGAGTACATAGCTTTCGTTACTATATCTTTTTCATGCTTTTCATCTCCACTGAAATTTCTTTTAAGTCATAAGTGTATATATATTGCCGTATTCATAAAATATTAAAATTTTATTAATACGAATTTTTTGTAATAAAATACATTTCAAACTTATTTTATTTATAATGGATATGGAAAATACTGTTAAAATTTTAATTTTAAATAATTATTATCAAAAAATAAAAAAGCCAATTTGACTGGATAAATAATTCACTGATAAAATTTCATCGAAATTTTTATTATAAAATTCAGGTTGTTGTGACTTAAACCTTATTTAGCATTAAATTTAAATAATAAAATATCTAAAAAAAGTTTAATCTATGGAGATGATCAAAGGGCTCTATAATGAACAAGCGATATCCCACTATCCTAGAAGTAATCGAACCGTTAAAATGGGACACAGGTATTTATGTTCAAAGTTCTGAAAAGTTAACCAAAGAAACCTGTGTGATACAGTACAGAAGTAAAGCCTTTTTTTTTTTTTTTTTTTTGTTTTACTAATTCTTTTTGTTAATTGGTTTAACTTCAAATAGTATTCAGTTATATTTTTCAATTCTGGCAAAATGACTTTGAAAAAAAAAAACAAAGGAAAGGAAAGGAAACTATTTCATGATTCCTTTTTGAGTTTTACCACTTTAGTTTTATCTGATTATTGTGATCTTTGTAGCTCTTGACAGTAATATTAGGAAAAAGATATTGTAATTTTGTGCTAAAGAGCATTTAAGTTAAAAAAACAAACGAATGAGCAAGTGAATGGTGGTGGTTAGGTAATCTTTTTGTCGATATCATTTTCTTTTATCAGAAAACATAATTTAGTTTTAAATATATTATATTAAAGTATATTAATTCGCTTTACTTCGTTTCGGAAATGTTAGTGTAAAAATGCTGTGTTTGCGTTAAAATTATGTAATTTAAATAAATTTTGCTGATGATGGAATAATATTAATTATTTAAACAGAAATCCTGGTATTATGTGTACCTCTTAAAAATTATTTTAAGCTGAATTTAATGGGGTTACAATAAAAAAGTTTTAATATTAAAGTGTTAAATTTTATATTTTTCTACTTAATGAACTGCTACTGGCCGGACATCAAGAGAGTTGATTTTACCCAATCTGCTTATTACACTGTACAACACACCAAAAAATTACAAGGTCCGGGCTATAAATTCTGATAGAGGAGGCAAAAAAAAGATATACGTGTATCGGCGTTTTGAAAGTTTACATCTGGATTTCATTTGAGAGGGGGTTAAAATTTCCCAGCTCTGGCACATTCTTATTGTTAAACGGCATAAGAAACCATGTGACCCTTACATTTTAGGTAAAAAATGTGTTCAGCAAATTTATGTAAAATGTTACGGAGAACATTTTTGTAGACATGTTAACCCTCTAACTCCTCAAGATATGGGTCTTTTTTGTCCTTCTTTTAAAAAATAGCAAAAAACACCATTAAAACAGGGTTTTAGAGGGTTAAAATGTTCCACAAAAATGTTACCCGGTAAATTTTACTATAAGTCCCTGAATACACCAAAAAGGAAAATTCAACCATAAAGTCAGAAATAAGACGCAACAAAAGAGAGCTTAGGGTTAATTTCGCATTTATTAAGAATTTTGTTTTAAAGCAAATTTGGATAACAATAATTACATTTTTTTTAGCTCTAGGCAATTCCACTTCATTATCATACAATGTCCAGCATATTTCAGCGATAAGCGAATGAATGCTTTTACCTTTATAGCGTTCTTCAATGGGTGCGCATGTCTGATGAATTTTTTCACCATGCTCATCAGATTCTGTTGACAACTGGTTCTCAAAGTAATCCATATGGGAATTTAAAAAATGAATTTTTGTTGACATATGAACGCAATAAAAAGTTCCTGTTTCAGCGATGGTTCCATCAACATAATGACTAGGACTTCGAAGTTGTAGCACAGGTACTGGGAGTTCGTCAGAATGCGGAAATCGCAGCATGGCTGATGGCACAGTTTTGAATACAAAACTCTTTCGCCTATATCTATTCAATTTTAATATGGATCTTGTAATTTTTGAAAAAATTTGATTTTGTTGTACAGTGTTATTAAAAGAATTTCTTATTAATTTTTAGTAAATAACAAGTAAGAGTGCTACATTCGGCTATGCCAAATATTATTTACCCTTCTCCATCTATGTAAATTTAGTTAAGTGAAATAAGTCCAATCAAAAGAGCAATATTTGGGGTGACTGAATTAAAATATAAAAAAAATTAAGTATTACATATATATAAGTTTAAATAAAAATATTATCGGCTCTTCATGGATTAAGCATTTTTAAAAATTTTAGTATTTCAAAAGCTTTTAATGATTCTCATATTAAGAGGCCCGTAACTCGGAAAATATGGACAAGCGCTAAGTTTTTTACCAGATGGTTCGCCGCATATATTTGTTTTTTTTTATTGAAGTTACTTCATTCTTCCAAATGATATGAAAAAATTAGAGATAGGCATGACGTTTTGGCCAATGCCTCGAAGGACATGGACCGATCTTGCTGATTTTTAATAGCACCTCTTTCGTGACTAGTCTGATCGATTGGTGTATTTAAATTGTCTCTACCTGATCTAGCGCCTTGGAAAACTTGATTACAATACTAACACTGATGGACAGACGAACCCTTATATACCATTTTTCCTTTTTATAAAAATAGGTGATTAATTTTCAAAGAATATAAGTGGATGGGATGTAAAATCAAAAGCATTTATAAGTAGTATATTAATAGCTAATTAATCAGTAATTAAAAGTGTTTATTTTATTCAGTTTTAATATTCTGCTGCAGGAAGTTGTATCGATCGCAGCATGACTTGCACTCTGGAGAATAAAAATTTTAAACTTAACATAAAAAACAATTTTTTCCTAGAAATAATTAAACAACCTTTGTAATTATAAAAAAAGTGCTTGACCAATTTATGTTAAAATAATATATTAAAAAAAAAAAACTAAGAACTTTAGGAATAGAAAATGTGTATCAACTTATTTGTAAATAAATGTTTTGGTAAATTACATATTTAACTTTTTGTTCTATTTGGATTCTACATTATTCTTTTACTAGCACCCTCGTTATATGGCCATGTTTGTTTATTTAAAGTTTTAAAATATACTTTGACTCTATCTGGCGGTTTTTCTTTTTTTTTTACTGATACTATTGTTGATTTACTGATAAATTCTGGTATACAATAAATGACTTGAAGCTATATACAAACACATTTAAATAGAAATGTGTAATTTAACGCAATTGCTAAACAAATAAAAAGAAACAATTGAAAGAAACAGGAAAAATTAAAAAAAAAGATGTTTATCATGTGCCCAAAAAATATCCAACAGATCAAATTGCTATTTTCCATTTGTTGTGAACAAAAGTCACAAGGAAAAATTTGTAGAATATTTTAGAAAAAGTTAAGAGTGAGAGTATTTGCTTAACACAAAGCTTAATATGTAAATAGTGTTTAAAATAAATGTGACGTAATTTAAAAATTTTTTTTTAGTATTACTTTTAAAAGGAAGCGATTTTATTGCTAAAAACTGTTATTAAAATATTTTCAATATCAAACGTGTTTACACAGAATAATAATTGTTGTGACATTTAAAAGTTTATCTGATTTTAGTTTATAAAAGCTGTCTTTCAAATCGATACACAGAACTAAATACTATTGCTGCTGTTATTTTCTTATGACAATATTTTCTTCCATAAATTAAGATTCCCAGCTTTTAATGTGTTATTTTTCGCTGCTAGGAAATCAAATAATATAAATTAAAAATATCATGAAATTTTTATATTCGAAGGAATCAAGCACTATTAAAGTAAATTAACATAAGAAAGATTCCGAGTAAAAGGTTTTCATATTGATTTTAAAAATAAGCTATATAACAATATTGTCACAGCAGTATTTGTGATTTGCTAAATTTTTTGAACCAAATTATAGCTTTATTTAACTTTCTTATGGTTTTTTTTTTTTTTTGTTAGTCAGCAAATAATTATTAAAATGTTTGCTGTTAATCATCGATATTTCTGGGGACTAGTTGCGCCTAGTTGCTGTTCGAATAACATTTGAAATCAAATGATATCAATTATTCTTGTACATTCGATACTTCATACGTATCGAATGTACTTAATTTAATAAAAAATAAAACCTAAATAGAAGCTACAATTTCTGCATCTTAAATCTTGATAGTATTAAAATTGTATGTCGCATGGCGTTTATTTGGTTTACATGTATTTTAAAGAAAAGATAAGAAAAAATTGGAACATTAACATTTTTACGTTTTTCTTTTTATTAAATAAAATGTTGCTTTTTCCCAGCTTATCAGGATTGTATTGATATTTTGCTCATAAAATATATGGTATCCACAGGGAAGGTTTTGCCACCATTTTGGTAAACATTATACTTGACAGTTCAGATTTGGCATTTGTGAAGTAGACACGTGGCAAATTTATTCTGCAAAAATATCCGATAAGCCAAGGTGTTTTTATCATTCAAATAATTTCTTAAAATTAGTCATCGATTATTGTGACGATGAGAAAGTTACAAGAAATTTTTGGAAGAAGAAACGTGCAAAAAATGCACTGTTTATCGTGTTGTGAATGATTTCGAAGAAAGACGGTTTGTTAGTGATAGTTCGAAGCTTTAACCACAACGTACCACAAAATCGGCTGTAAACATTACTGCCGCTCAATATAGTGTTTAAAATAATCCAACAGCCTCAATTCGACGCCGTGCTTAGGAGCTTAGTCTTCAACGACTAACTTTGCCCATAATTTTGCACAAGAATTTGCGTTTGTTTCCATTTAAAATTCAGTTAACAGATGGGGTTCTACGACAAGACCATTTACGCCTCCATACAGCTGCCAACAGATTGTTACAGCTCGCCCAAAACAATCCCGATTTTCATGAAAAAATCATAATGGGTGCCGAGGCACATTTTTATTTGGATGGATATATGAATAAACAGAATAGTCGATTCGGGGCACCCATTAAAAGTCACTTCTTTGAAAATAAAAACCGCGTAACTGTGAATTAGGAGCGATATCGTCTTATAATTGTAAACTTTTTAACGCCACAACTACATGCTTTGTGCTTAATTAACATGTGGTGTCAATAAGAGGGTCCAACATCGCCATGCTTATAATGGAATTGCTAAGAGACCAATTTGAAATGATGATGGTGATTGACTTCCGCGGTTGCCTGATTTAACTACACCGGACTTCTTTTTGTGTGGATATCTGAAAATCAAGGCTTATGCAAATAAACCAGAAACGTTTGAGCAACTTAAACAAAATGTTCGCAATGAAATCAATTAAAAACTGCGTGAAATGTATGAGAATGTAATAAAAAATGTGCTCAAAAGGGCTCGCTTTTGTAAGGCAAATAGAGGCGGTTATTTATCTGATTTTGTATTCCATACATAATTGCCGGTATTAAGTAAAAAATATATATTAATATAAGATTCACTCTCTTTTATTTAATCAAAAATTATAAACAAATAAAGTAGTATGCTTTACCGGCGGATACGCTGTACTTCTCAAGTTCGTCTATGATAGGTCATAGCTGACCGAATGATATTTCTAGTAATGTGATGATTTCAAAAAGTAAAAGTTCTAACAATTTTATTCGACCACGACTCCAATAACTTATGCCCTTTTTTGATTTCTTATAAACCTTTGGCGTAAAAATTTTTTGTTAACCATTCCGCTTAATTTAGAAAAAATAAAAATTATTTATATTATTCAAAATTGTTCTAAGTTGCATAAACACTTTTAATTTGAAACCGTCATAAAAATGGATGTAACAATTAGGCTCAGAAATGAGTTGTATAAGAGACCAGAAAATATGAATGAATTCATTTTATTTTAACTTGCCTTCAAATGTAGATAATAAGAGAAAAAAATTTAACATTCTAAGAAAAATCAACAAGCAAGGCTTAAAGAACGGTCAAAACTTTGCCATATGTCTAAACTAAATGCTGTGGAAGAATAGAAGAACAGCATTGTGCAAAAAGAGCAACGACTAGGGTAAGAGTTTTGTTAGCTAAGTGTTTTTGTTGTTTTACTTTCCATCAAATAATTTGAAATTCTTTTTTATAAACAATTAAAAAACGATTAATAAACGTTTGTGATATAAATATTTTGACAAATATTCATAATCTTACAAACAATATAAAATCTATTTAAATTAAAATTTGCATTAAGTTTGCATAATAAAACTATTTTTATAACAATAAAATGAAATGATTAATGAATAAGTAATTTTTATTTACACATGCATACAGTATTTGAAATGTTTGTTTTACATGTATGTGTGAATCTTATTTATTAACTTTTTTTGATATTTTAAAAATTATAGTTTTAAAGATAAAATCTTTATTCAAATAAATTTTGATTAATAGTTAGTATTTTAAACAATTTTCATCTTGATTATAAATCAATTATCTTAAATCAAATAATAAAAACTGGTATTTCTCTTATATAAATATATAATAAATGATTGGCCAACTGAGATTAAACTTACACAAAAACAAATAAAAATAAAAAATATTGCAATTAATTCAGTGCAACAATTTTAATTTAGTTCAAATTCATTTGCTATATATATATTTGATAAACTTAACGTTTTTCGAAAGGATATATTTAAAAAAAAAAAAGTAAATTCACCTATAAATAATCTACAAGTTCAAGTGAGGTCATTTTATACTTACAAGTCTTTTATTTAGTTTGTGTTGCATTATCTCAGGTAAAAAATGAAGCAGGTATTTAATGAAATAAATTTTTTTATTTTTATCTCTTGTCTACAATTATAATTGTCGATTTCCAAAGTTCACTTTAAAATAGAAAGGTGGGTAGGTGACTACAGGACAAATCTGCTGCAAGATATATCCCTGCAAGCAAAACACAATTCCCATTTTTCTGAGTTGTTTCAATTTTCTTGCAGATTGTTTAATTAGTTAGCAACAATAATTTTGAATACGTCTCCAAATAAATAATATAAGAAATTTTAACTATTTCACTGATATTGCAGTCTCGACGGTTAAAATTATTGGGTGTAAATAATGTTAAATATGTAGCCATCTGGCGCAATTGACTTAAAGCTATTCTATCCAACGTTATGCTTTTATTAAAATATGTTGGCAGATATATTTTCTTAGTAAAAAAATAAGCTAATTGATATAAAATTGTTGACAGTTTGTCGATATTTAAAGTGAACTTCTAAATCTAACTGAAGTTAACATTACGAGTACATATATTTTTTAACAGTAGACATGTTTATTTACCACATGTACGTATGATTAATATGGAATTTTATTATTGTAGTAATTATACGTGGTATTGATTATTGTCTGTATTAGTGAAAAACAAATAGATTTCGATACAAATAATTATTAAACTCGCATTTGGCAGATGAAAAACCTAAAAGAAAAAAAAAGGAAATAAACAACAACTGAGCCTTTTTTAATTTTATTTAATATTTTTTATTTTATTTAATATTTAGAGTTTTGCATTTGATAATTTGAAAAATATAGATATATGTTTTTAGACTAGTTTTAATTTGTACAATATTAAGTTGATTTAGATTTATTACATAATCATTTGTTAAGTGTGAATAAAAAAACGTATGCCTTCAAAAGGACGTCACTTTCAAAGTCAGCAAAAATAAAAATCTTACATATACAAAATAATAACTACGGTATCTCTTTTTATAAAATTTTAATTAAATACTTCAAGAATAAAAAAAGTAATATAATAAAAAGTCTTTATTTCAACATTCACCATTCGACTAATACTATTTATAGTCTTACTTTTAACATATTTGCACTTTTTTATTATAATCGAGCTTTTTAAAATAGTCATCATGTATTGGAGGGATATGTGGTAATAAATCACTTTTCGACTATGGTGGGCCTGCAATAATATAAGCTTGTAGTACAAATATATAAGCTTGTTAGTGCTATATTTCCAAAGTGGTCTTTGCCGCGAGGGTAATAAATTTAGTGATTTAAAACAATTATTCTAACTAAATAAAGTTTATAGAATTTTGTATATCTTTAACCCACTTTCTTTTTCGATATTGGTATTTTTGTATCTTCTAAGGGTTTTGTAGAAACAAAAAAAAAAAAAGCTTGTTTCTTTGCATACAAAATAAACTTTATATGTTTGACATTGTTTTTTGATAGCATAATAACTCTAGTAATTATGTAGTGCAATTTCAAGCTAATTGTATGTCTTTGGGTTAAATGGACTTACGCTATTTTCAAAGTAATTATATTTGTCATGTATTAAGTATAAAAATTTTTAGTGATAAAACTAGTGCAATTTTTTTTAAAGCTTATAAAAAGAAACTTCATAGTAAGTTGTATTCATTTTTAAATAAACAAATTTTTTGCCGAAATTGCACTTACGCCACTTTTAAAGAAAACGGCTCAATTAATAAAAAACTTATTTGTACAAAGATTGCTTGATATAGAAAATTATTAAAACTGATTTATGTTTAAAATTTTAGTCAAATGCGATACTTTAGACTTAAATAAAGTCTACCCAAGACGAAGGACCTATCTGCTCCTCTGCAAGCCATAATTTAGTGTCTGCCTTGTCATCTTGAGGAGTATGGCACAGTTTAGCTTTTATATAAATAAGGCTAAAATCCTAAGCAAAAAAATATAATGCATAATAGAATGCTTACGAATTGTATCAGTTGAAAATCATCTACTGCCTGCACTAATAACAATGGAAAACATTAATTCAACTGTGTATAGCATCGAAATTTTAACTTAATAATTTCGCAGCACTTTTTCTTTTTTACTTCTTTAACACTCTTCATGCAGCAATACAAGAATTTTTAGGATTTTTTTATATTTATTTTTCCTTTTTTTTTTAAACAGTATTAAAACATTTCTAGCCACATATCCACAAACGGTACAAGGTACTAACATAGTACCAATTATGCAATTTCTTTGATTTTTGTTGGCCGTCTAAAATCAATGAAGTTTGGCTCTACGTTCTCTCCTCTCTCTCTCTCTCTCTCTCTTTCTTCCGCAAATTGAACTAGTACTAGATAATTTGCTTAATGTAAACTAAGACTCATGCGGCTTATTTTTACGTTCATTGATTAAATGTATGCCTTTCATGTTTTTTATATAAATGAAGGTTTGTAGTGTATTCTCGCCGACCAGCATAATCTAAATTCATTTTATATTAATGTTATGATATTCTAATTGACCACAATATGGACTACAGTTTGCTATAGGGGTTTAAAAAATTATAAAAGGTAGAAAATGGAAATATTTATTTATAAAATGTAAAACTTTCTCGTTATTTTAAATTAATGTAATTAAATTGGTTTTAATATCAAGGCCAATCAAAGTTTGTGTGAAGAAAATATTAAAAAACGAAAAAGTAATCACTCCAAAAATATTGTACTGAAAAAATTAAAAAGTTTTTTTTTTAATGCATAATTTTAATTAAGCTAAGTTTTATCTTTATATTTAAAATTTTTAAATTATTTAAAAAAAATTTACTTATAAAGACGTTAATTATTAATTTTTTAAGAATCCAAGCAAAACTATTAGAATATTAGCATTTTTGGCTCGCTACATTCTTCATCAGTATTCTTCTCATCTATCAACCTTAGGTTGTATACAATAACATCCATTCAACTGACTAATTTAATAAATAAGAAACGAGAAGTATTTTAAATCAGTCAATATTATTTTGTTTGAAGGAAATCCATACACAATCTAAAGCTTTTTTTGTTGTTCTTCTTACAAATCGTCACGTATATTTGTCGCGTCACGTACATATATTTTTTTTTGTTTTTTGCTTCAATGTAACAAGGTACATTTATTTAAATAGTTGGTAGTATCTCTACAACAAAAACAACAATGTAAATTGCTTGAAAGTCGTAAGCAAACTTGGATGTTCTTGTAAAACATAAACGCTTTTGACGTTCTAAACAACAAAGCCTTAATAAAAAGCCATGTATTTTGCAATAACAGCAAAGAAAAAAATTAGATACCTCGAAGGTATAGTTTTACTTCACATCACATAAAATGCTGTTTTAGTAAAGGAAACGTGAATGCGCGATTCCTTGTTGTGTAATTTAACATTTTAAGCTTAAAATTATTATATGAAACGTTTAGTAGGATAACCAAATGCATAATTTGTGTTTGGCTTAAGTTTACCTATATTTTAATATTTAAATTTCTTGAGAAAGAAATTTTTTCGTCAAATAATTTTAAAAATATAAAATACTTAATTTAAAATAAATGGCCCAAATTCATAGTTAAAATAAAGTATACTTTAAGGGAACTAAAGTCGGTTTTACTTTAGAATCGACTCTAACTGATTCATAGACAATCTAAAATATATTTTTGGAGAAAAAGTCAACTCTAAATTTTAAAACTACCTAAAGCTGTTTTTAACTCATTTTTACAAAATTATTTTATTTGGTTTAAGAACACAATACTCTTTATCTGATTTGTATACCAAAGTGAACAAAATAAAAACAAGGTTACTTTTTTCAAATGTTTGTGTAGAAATTGTATGAAAACATTTATCAAATTTCAGTTGGCACCCAGTGGAAGGCGTCTAAACTTAAAGTATACTTTATTCTTGACTATGAAAGCAAAAAAGATAATAAGAGCTTTTTATAGTAGAGTATACTTTAGCAAGAGTCGACTTTTTTCTATAACTATGAATTTGGGCCAATATTTTCAGTCTAATTCTTAAATGTACTTTGAGACTTAATAAAACATTTATATTTTTTATTTTTATCAGTTTTTTTTTAACTTCAATCATTAAAAATGAAAAACTATCCCTTTAATCTAGTTTTAGCAAGTACCCGGGGATACATACATAGCAACGTACATGTAACAAAATATTTTTGTTACAAAAATGAGCAAATTTTGTTTAAGAAGATGAAAATATTTGCAAAATAAATAAAGAAAAAAAGTAACATTTAACTGGTTTGTATTGGGCTAACCCTTTTTCAACATATATTTGTAAGTACCTTGATAATTGATTTATAAAGCTTTCGTATGCCGAAGCCAATGAAATATTTTAAACTAGCAGACCCGGCAAACTTCGCTTCGCCCCAATTTTAGGCCTTCAGACAAAATTTAGAGTAATAATACAACACAAATATTTAAATTTTCAATGTGATTTATTTTATGGAATCAGCAGAGAGCGATTTGATGCACAAAATTTCATAAAAAAAAAATCAATTTTCGATTTTCTGGAGGGATTTTCCAAAATTTTTTTTCGAAAAGACCTTCTTCTCGAAAATACGAGTAACTGATGAACTTACAGAAATCGGCCTAGGCGTTCTCATTTTATGAATTACTATTTTTTACACCATTTATATATATATATATATAGATATTGCAAATTTTTTTTTTTTTTAAATGTAGGGGTCCGTAACACTGAATATATGAAGTTTCGCTGGTTTTGTCACTTAACCTTTTCTTCTCAAAATTATTTTTTTTTTTAAACCAGGACAATCTCTTATTTCATTTGCAGCTACTGAACTAAATTTCCCAGCAAAAAAGTAGGTAATTCATGAACTGGTTAAAATTAGGGGAAAAAGCATGATTTGAACATTAGCTTGTCATTGGCGGGCATGGATTCACATTAACAAAACATCATGGCCTAAAACCAATGAAAGTTTGGTGACCAGTATACGTTTTATCTTTAATTTTTTTATAATTTCTTCATGTAAATGCAAGCAACTTCTAAATATTATAAACTTCAATAGATTTTAATAACATTTATTTGTAGATTAGCTATTGAACTGTTATTATTTTTAAATTAAAATTTTTAAAAATGGTTTATTAAACGAAAAGTGTTTAACAACTATAGCATACTTTACACATAACATAGGAACTTTTTGAATTAGATCGTTAAAATTAATTAATTTTATTAAAGTTTACATTCCATACTAAATATAATGTTTACAACTTACACGACCTAACGTAGATAAATGCACAGAATGCTGATGAAGGATGTAACGGTCTACAAAATCCTGCATTTCATTCAGCTAGTGTCTATTTTATCTTGTTTTCGTTGGAAAACGTCCGGATACATTTTTAAATTATTTTTCTTTTAAACAAATTTTTAGAAATCAAATTAAAAAGGAACCTAAGCCGAAAAAATGAAATTTTAATTTATTTATAATATCCACGGTTCAAATCTTAATTGGGAAAAATTAAAAATTTTTAATTAATTAATTAAATGATTATTATTATTACTGCAAAGCTTGTTATCTTACTGGTCATTTATTAAGGAGCTGCCTTTTACTTTTCACTAAAAATATTCAATTATAAATAATAAACTTTTAGCAGCAAATTTTTGGGTTAATTTAACAATTAAGTTCAAGTTTAACACCTAATTTTGTAGCATGTGCTGTGGTGTGGTTTAAACTAAAAATGAAAAAACTACCAAATATTGTTTATTGAAATTACAGAATTATTTTCGATTTTTTTTTCCAAATAACTTTGACTATGTTAACTCATTATATCTCAATTAGCCGCTGCTGTAAGTACTGGCTATTGTGTGAATCATTTTGTGGTTAAAATAATTCAGTGAGATATTTATGCATCATTTCGTGTCATTGCATATTAATTTTTTATTGAACAACGAAACGTTGTGTAATTTTCGATTATAAATTAAATTATTAATTTAAAGATTTCGTAATTTGCAATATGGATGTATCGAAAGCTAGCGTGTAATTTCTTTTTTGACATTATCAATAATTTTAAATCTTAATCTAAGCAAAGTATAGATTCAAGGGTTTCTATGAAAAATATGGGAAACTAATCAAAATTTTATTTTTCCTTAAGTTCATTTATTTTTAATTTCTAAAAATCTTATTAAGAAAGAAAATTTATTTTACAAATGTATGCGGACGTTTTCCAAAGAAAAGAAGAACAATTAGACGCTAGCAGAATAAAATGCTGCACAATGAACTTAAGCCAAAATAATTTCTATTCATTTATAATATTCACAGTTCAAATAATAATTTAATAAAAAATTAAATTATAAGTAAGCACGGCACAGCGAGCATTCATACTTACTTCATAACAATCAATATGATACTGAAGCAGCATCTATAATGTTGTGAGTAAACAAATAAGAATTACTAAAAACAAAATTTGCATTCGTCTTCAATCGATGATTGAAACAAAAGCCAAAATAAAATGTACAAGACGAAATACAGAGAGAACAGTAAAGAAATGCTTCGGTTTGTGTGTAAATTTCATCTAACCAAATTAATATATATATGAATATATCTCGTATTCTTATTTACAAAGTTAGTTGGTTAAATAGATTATGTTTATAATGTAGTCAAGCTAATTTTTCTTGTCTTCATTGGAAAACGTCCGCATGCATTTATAAATAATTTTTCTTTCTAAAAATTTTTAGAAATTAAAGTGAAAGGAACCAAAAACGATGTGTCGAATCCTGGTTGGAAAAATATTAAAAATTAAAATAAACGCTAGGCACCGAGTATTTACATTGATACTTAACTCATAACAGTTAATTTGATACTGAAACAGCATCTGTTATGTTGTGAGCAAACAACTATGAATAATTAAAATAAAAATAAAAAGTTGCATTTAGTGGCTATCCAAAGGCTTGCACAAAGGCAACAACAAATGTGCAAGACGAGTTACAAAGAGAACGACAAAGAAATGCTTTAAGTTGTGTGTGAACTTCGTCTCACCAAATTAACATTAAGATTAGTTGGTTAAAAAGATGATGTTTACGACTTACATAACATAAGGTAGATAGATGCAAAGAATGCTGATGAAGGATGTGGCGGTCCAGAAAATGCTGCATTTCATTCTGCTAGCGTCTAATTTGTCTTGTTTTCTTTGGAAAACGTCCGCATACATTTGTAAAATAAATTTGTTTCCTAAAAATGTTTAGAAATTAAATTAAAAAGAACCAAAAAGCAGAAAATAAGTCAATTTTCATTCGTATATTAAAATGTATTTAATTTAACTAAAATTAATAATAAAGACTTTAAATTTTTTTATTCCAATCGTTCTTTACTTGTGTTTTCAGTCATTTTTATGAATAAAATTGCATTCGATATACTTTCGACCAGGTTTGTTTACTCCATTTCAAAACGAGTAAAATTGTGCGAATTCGGTTTAGAGAACTCTAAGAAAATGTAAATTCGTTTTAAAACGAGAAATTTACTCGGATTCGTTTTACAGAACAGGGGCGAATAATTTAATAAAAAATTAATTACCAGCAGCTAACATTAATTGGGTATGCATCTTATTGCTTTATAGCAAGACATACTTCAATAAATAAGAATCAGAAACCACTTCACAATTGCAAATAATACATATTTTCTTCTTTAAACAATAAAGATCTCTTATCGAGATACATATTCAATTTAAGGCAAAAATTCATATATGAGTATACTAATTTGAAAAAGTTGTGGGAAGCCAGGATCTGTCAAGATTGCAGAAAAGAAAATGTTGGTCTATATCGTGCGCAAAAATCAGTAATATTCAACTTTATTTTTTCCATTGTTTGTAACATTTAACTCAAAAATCATTTGAAAAGTTTGTAAAATTTAGAGATTGTTAGTGTTTCTGAGCATTAGAACTGAACATGCTGAAAGTTTTTTTTTTTTGGTGTTGAAGCTTATTCCATAGACGAACTATATTATCAAACTATTTATTATTTCATAATTCTTTATTGGATTACATTTAGTTATACTACAAAATATTAAAGAATTGTAAAAAGCATTGAATATTGCACCGACAGCTCTTGTGAGTTTATAGTCTATAAAGTGTATAAAAAATATCTGAAAAGTCGGCGACAATTTTTTGTGGGTTATATTCAGAAGTCACCATCCAAGAAATGTGCATATGAAACCAACAAAATAAAATCTTTATATTTTTATATTAGAACATTTAAATTATGAGAACTTATAAACAAATTGAGACAAACAAACTGTAGACGACAAAACCTCGTAAAAAGTTCAGTGATCTAAAAATATTAATAAAGAAAGGATTTTAATGCCGCGTATTAAAATAAGGAATATAAAAATTTGCAAATTTTAAAATATTAATATTAGCATTGATTAGATTTTATATAAATGATATATTAAACATTTAACGACTTTTAAGAGTAGGCAGTTTTATTAATGGTAATGTACTGGAATAAGAAGAATATTTTGTTGAGAGCCATGTAAACAGAACAAAAAATAGTGGGTTCACTTCATTAAAAAAAAACCTACTTTTGTACAATTGTTAGCTCTTATTATTCATCATTATAATTTCTAATTTTGTAAAATAAAGATTAATATGTTTATTTAAAATAATTTGTCAACATATTTCAATTTCAACAAAAACTGATCCATATTCAAAAATAGGACGGATTAATAACGTGTAAAGCTGGTTACTTATGGATGGGATAGAAAATATTTAGCTCACCAATCTATAAAGGAAAAAATAATTCTAACTTTGTTTAAAAATTTTATATTACATCCAGCAATAATTTAAATCCAATAAGTAAAGCAAAATTGTTGAAGCAAATCTTGACAAACTTAATGTAGTTAAAGTGTTGAAAAGCGAATTGATTATTATTATTTCTTAATGTATTAAATTCTTGTTAACAAATTTGACCGTTCATTTATTAAAAATTACTTTGGTACTAACTGCCAGTCCCACGATGCCGCTATCGTTCGTTCGTTCGCACAATAACTTCTAAAATAAAAATAATTTTTGATAATTTGTTTTTGTTTTGATTGCAATTGTTCGAACGAACGAACGATTGCGACTTCGTGGGACTGACAGTAAATTAAAAATTTATCAACTATTTTTATGTATGTTATTCGAAAAAATGTGTAGGTACCTATATTTATAGACTTGTGTTATACATAGATATCGTCAGCTGAAATGTAACGTAACTAACAATAAATTCCAAATTTCAATTTCGTTATTGAAATCAAAATTTATCTCCCTGCATTAAAGAAAATTTTGAGTTTTTTGTTAGTTGCATAGTTTTAAATTTTAACTAAGGATACACTTTTGAATTTTGAATGTATCGTTTTTGCTTTATTAAAATTCAAAAAAAATACCTTATTTCTGGATAATATATACTATTGTATCATTCAGCTCAAAATATTATAATTACCAACGTATGTATATGTAAACCATTAATAAATTTTTTTTTAATAAAGACGCATATTTCAAGTTGTTTCTCTTTGGGGACAAATTTGGGGATTTTCATTTGGAAATTTGCTATTTTCGGGGATATCATTCGTCAAATTGGGGACAATAGCTAGTATTTTTCTGGCAACTGTTAAACTAAAACTAAAATAATCAAAAATTGAAAAATTGCTGTTAACAAAATAAATAAATCCAACACTTTTGCGGGTAACATTAAAAAACAAAAAAAGCTTTTTGATTAAATAACATTTTAAATGTTAATAAAACATAAGATACACTGCAGAATAAAATATGCTGCATAAAAAGCTTTATGGTTTAGCTAACAGCAAAACAGCTTTTTAAATGCCATTTTAGTTTTTCTAATGAAAAAGTCGGAGAAGAGTACTGTAATTGAGAGTTAGCATAAAATTAATAACAGCCTACTAAAATTGACTTTTAAATTTGATTTTTTTTTTCATTCAAGCAATTTTAGTTGAACTTTTCTATTCATGTGCAGCATTTTTAATTTCATTTAAGGGAATAATACTCCTTATGAGCTTTTGCTCTTTATACTTTTTCTCTTTTAACCATTCAACCACAATTGACTACGCATGCCTTAGTTGTCTTTTCATTTCTTCTTGCAATTTCAAAAATTTTTTAGTTAAACTGCAGCAGATTAAATAATTTTAATTTAAATCAGTTTCTATACAATTTTTTATATTAAAACATGCAAAAGTCTTGTATCTCTTTAATTTTTAAAATATTTTACAAAAAATTTTTTTCGTAATACATATTGAAGTAAAATACAGAAACGTTTATTAGAATATAAATTAAATAAGTAACAAAAACCTTAAAATATTATTCAACTGTTTAACAAATACATCTGCGGTTTTTTAGCTTTTCCACATTTTATTTGACTTTTCTCCTTTATGCATCCTTTATGCAAAGAAATTTGTTTTTTTCTTTATCTGCAACATTTTATTGATTGCCAAGATCAAAAATGTACTTGGCCGTTTAAGATTATAGCTGCTGGCATTCGATTAGTTTTAGGAATTTGAACTCTGCAATGTAGTTAAAAAATAACAACAAATAAACGTATGCAAATCCATTTTAAGCCATTTGTCTGTCTTTGTCTGTCTTTGTGTTGGCCGGTCCTCTATTGTATTCTTTTCTGTTTTTTTTTTTGCTTTTATGAATGCAAACTGTCATACAAGAGTATCAGGAAAATTGAATTCTTTTGTTATTTTGTGATTATTATAACGAGTTTGTAAGAATGTAGAAACTGTCTTATTATATTTTCAGTTTTAATATTAAATGTGCGTTTAGAGCCAAATGCACGGAGAATAATGTTAATCAGAAATCATGAAAACGTTTGATTTATCCAATATTATTTGAAATGTTTTATTCATTGAGTCAAATATAAAGTTAGTTATTGTTTTTAAAAGCAATTTTAGTGTATTTATATACTAAACCTTTAAATTGTTTGAAAGTCAATTCCTATCAAATTTTAAATTAGGATTTTGTAGCGCTAATAATTCATTTTTTTAATATTTTAAACTAAAATTGAGTTACTAGTCAAATGGTTGATCATTCGGACTATAGTTTCTTAGTATTTAAAAAAAAATATTTCTAACCAAAATGTTATTGTGTGATCCTCCAAAAGGTTTTTTTTATTAGGACCAGCACTCAGGGAATGACCCGTACTCATACAACGCATTGTGCCAAAACTAGGAATTTAGGTTATGGGAAGGTAGGTAGAGGCAGTACGGCTTGTGAACAGTTGATTTAAATCTTTGCAATCTGAAAGTGACAGGAAAGACCTCTGCAGGGAGTTTATTCTACATACGAACTGTTCGGCTAAAAAACGAACCCTTTCTATAATGCGTAGTGTGATTCACTGGCCAATCGACAACAAAGAGAAGCGCTCTTGATGCAGAAACAAGTTCCCTGATTTCATAAAAGCATATTCTGTTATAGTAGCGATAAAACAGTGAAGCACACCCCCAATTGCGTCGATGCTCCAATGAACCAATAGAGCTGGATATCCTACTGTCACTGATGAGCTTCTTCGCTCTTCCATTTTTATTCTAATAAAGGTGACAAAGATATGGTCAGTTTTAATAATCATGATAACATCGGTTAAAAATATATTATCACGATATATAAAAATCAACCTGTTCCTTCTGAGTAAAAAATTATTAAAAAAATTGAATATAATGGTTTTGTGTTCAAGGGCATAAATAAAAACTAAGGGTGACTTAAGAAATGTTAAACTAGGGGCCATTAGGGGTCCTGGCAAGATTTCAACATCTAGGGCATACTTGGTAGCAGAATCATCTAGTCTAGCTAAGGTTCAGTGGTGTGTAGAGGTGGACATCAATCTACACCTTCTTTCACTTGAGGGCTTTATAGGCGGACTCAATGGACTGTTTCCACTAACCACTTGGCAACAGATTTTATGTTCACTGAGCTTGACATCGTCATGGTGCACGCAGTGGTTATTACAAACAGGGATGGGTAGTTGGCAGCAGGCAAACCGTATGTGAGGGCTGAAGGTTTGCGGTGTGGGAGTTCATATTTTATAAACTATTGAGTGGGTTGTTTATGCTCCCAAGTGAATGAAGAAAGTTCAAGGCAGAATTACTAGCAACGCTAAAAGTATAAGGTAATTTTTCTCAAATCGATGGTGAGCGAGTACATGTTCTAAATGTACAGATGGCAAAATACGCAGTAAGATTGTATTGTGTTAACGTTAACGAAATTTCCGACGAACTTGCAAAATTGGGCATGGAGAGAATATATTCGAAAAGAGTAGAAGCGATGAAGTCACTAACTAGTCTTTACTTTAGGCTTTTGTATAGGTGTTGGTCTGGGTAATTTGAAAGGCTTTATTACGGAATTCAGGTGGCTCAAGGATGGATGGGAAAGTGCAAGTGACTTTTTACGAAGCAATCTGAAGGCAATGACAATTGGCTTTTAGGTTTCCGAGTGAAGGTATTTCTTTATATGAACCAAACCTAAATTGCAAAATTTTATAGGAAGTTATCTTTTCCTCATTCTTATGAAGAAACACCTTTTAATAAACTTTACATATTAGAGTATAATAGAGTAAAAATTTTCATCTATCGAAGTGAAAAATTTCCACTCGTGATGTGCTAAAAATAAAAAATTTAAATGTTATCATTTGTTTCGTTGTTTTATTGAAATTATATAAAATATAATTAAATAAATTTTTTTTAATAATTGTTTTTAATTATCTTTGAACATTTTATAACTAATGAAGTAATTACACGGGCTTGAGTTTATTTCTTAGTTTTGTTTCCAATTTTTTACTAAGATTTTTATTTATTATATTATGCTAATATCCCATAACATTTTTAAATAAAAATGCAATTTATTCGTTGGTTGGAAAGGCTGGTATCTGTACGTATTTCGCCGGATGCTTAAGCCAGCTCATCAGAAAACCTTTATCCAAATTTTTAGAAAAACCAAAAACATTTCCTTTAAGTATAAAAACTTCAAAAACAACATGAGAGTTATCTAAGAAGCCAATACACAAATGTTAAGCCTTTAACAAAAATTACCAACAAACAAACCACGTTTTTATTTTTGCTTACATTCCCTTCTGCGTTAGTTTGGTTATATGCCAACTCTTAATGCAGAAGTAAGGCGTATTAAAAATAAAAACAACACAAAAATTATAACAACAGTTTATTATATACTGGCGGAATCAACCCAATTAATTTAATACCGAACACAGTTATTTTTTAATTTCTCAAGAGAAAGAAAAAAACAACAGTGATGCCAACAGTTTGCACAAGCAATTGCATATAAATTTTATTTTAAAAATTATTTTGGGAATTTTTATTATATTAATACGTATCGATACCTGTTTTTCCAACCAACGAATAAATTGCATTTCTATTTAAAAATGTTATGGGATATTAGCATAATATAATGAATAATGTTATAAAAATTTCCAAAATAATTTTTAAAATAAAATACTAAGATTTTTTTTAATTTATGCAGATGTTACCTAATGGAAACAGGAAACATTAAATACCAGCAGACTGCAATGCAGTATTTTCGAATCGCTACCTTCGTTAGGCGACACGATATTATGAGCACTAATGCTTACTTCATAAAAATATCATACTGAAACAATATCCACAAAGTTTTGAAGAAAAAAGTGTGAAAAAATTAAAATAAAAATTGCAATAGCAAATATATGTGAGGATGTGAACGCCGTGTAACAAACTAATATTGATTGATTATAAACATTCATTAAGAGCTTGAATCATATAATGATTATCCACAACTATAATATGATGAATTTTTATCAAACTATGATCAAAAGATTACCTTGTTTTATATTCTGAGCCTCAAGACTGCAAATATGTAGCTATACTATTAAAACAAAACTTTTCATCATGATAATTGTCACCCGAATTCGATTTTTTTTTTTCATTTCATTTTAATTTCTAAATGTTTTTCACGAATGGGGGTTATTCTTGTAAAAAAAAATATCAGGTATTCCCATGTTACTGTAGAATAAATATAGTAGTAATTAATAATTAATCAAGATGCAGTATAATAGTATAGTGTATAGTATACAAGAACTTTAAAAATTTTTTTAGAATTACCTTAATACGTTCTTTGTCTGTTAAAGCCAAGTTATACGAAAATGTTTATATATTGAAATTGTTTGTAATATATCGAATGTATTTAATATATGAAGATATTTGGTCCCTATTGTTAAATTAAGCAATAACCAGATGAAAATTAAAGCATGACTTAATGCACATCTTTTTAATAAACTAAATTATAATTACAATCAAAAAAAAAAAATTAACTTAAATCACAATATCCTTTACTTACAAACAACTTTAACGTTTTATCAATAATAAAAATTTTAATTTGCCTTAGGTGTGTATTACATATAAAACATTATATGAAATACATACAAATGTGTATAATTGTTATTATATTTAGCAGAAAATATTTAAATCAAATTATAATTAGAAAATTGTGTGCAGAAACAAAGTAATTAATTGTAATAAATGTAGCAAACGGAATTTCATTTTCTTTTACACGTTTTAATAATTATTGCAATTAGTTTTGCCAAATAATTTAACAAAGTTCTGCATTATCATATTTCCCATCTTTTGTTTGGTAATTACGATAAATTGTATAATTATGTTAAAATGTTTTTGGAATTGATTTAGGGTATTTAAATTTGTAAGCATTATAGATGTTTATGTTGTTAATACTGTTTATTTAAATTTATAATTTTTGATCTTTTTTTTTTTTTTTTTTGTTTTGTTTTAATTACTATTTTATATAAAAGTTCTTTATTTAAATTATGTTTTTTTAATAATGTGTTAGCTGTCTTTTTTTTAGCACTGAATTATCAATGGTTTTCTTTGCGTATTTCTTATAATATTTTTTTTTGATATCTAGTTAAATATCTTGATGATATTTCCTTGACTTAACATGTTATTGACAATGATTTTCTTGTGTCTAAATTACAATTTTATATGTGTTTAAATGTATTTATGGTTGTGTGCTGGTATGTTTGTGCATATGTATGTATCTCAATCCTTTATTGATTGCATTTCCTTTTTTCATTTATCTTAGTAAATCGTCTCGCATCATTATCTTAAGCTTAGCAAAATAAGCTTTAGTTTATACAAACTCATTTCTTATATTATTTATCATTTTCTGTCTCCAAGTAAAACAAAGTACCATGGGAAGATATGGGATTTAGCACGAATGGATTTCTGCTGAAATATATTTCATTGCCAGTATTTTAGAAAATGTCCTCTTTTATTAAATGTTAAAAAGCAGGAAATAGAAGTAGATTAAGGTGTTTAGATATGCGAATTCAACGTCGAGGTAAAGGAAATATCTCAAAAAATTATTATTGCCTTTCCTCCACAAAAAAAAAGTTAAAGGTTGAACGTGTTAAGACAAAAGGTTTATCTGAAGCATTACCTTATTCATGCAGTCGATATTCTTTACATGAATAAGGTTTACAACTCTTACAAGTATAAGGTTAAAGAGCAGTACAGTAAATATAATCTCAAGCATTTCTTATAGAAATGTGTGCGTACGATGTTTAATAAGTAGGAAGTAAGTACAGAGTGTCCTCTGGGTAGGCGTCATTTTGGTAAACATAAGTCTTGAAATTTCATATTTGGCTGTCGTGAAATAAACACATGACAAAATTATTCTGGAAAAATATTCAACGTGTTTTAATCGTTAAAATATTTTATCAAAATCAATCTTCGATTATTGTGATGATGAGAAATTTACGTGAAATTTTTGGAGGAAATAACTTGACAACAAAACGCGCTATTAATCATGTAGTGAAAGATTTTTAAGAAAGAGGTTATGTAGCTGATAGGCCCAAGCATGAAACCCAACGACCTGCAAGATTGGCTGAAAGCATTACTGCTGCTCAAGAAAGTGTTCAAAACAATCCATCAACTTCAATTTGACAACTTTGGCCACAATTCTGCACACGGATTTACATTTGTTTCTATTGAAGATTTAGTTGCGCTTCTTCCACAAAACCATTTACGCCGACGTATATATGCCAAAAGTATATGACAGCTCGTCCATGATAACACCAATGTTCATGAAAAATTCATAATGAGTGGCGAGGCACATATTCATTTGGATGAATATGTGAATAAACAGAATAATCAGTTGTTGGCATGCATTTAAAGTGACTGTCTGTTGTTTAATTTGGTCTGGAGGAATCATTGGATCTTACGCCATTAAATATGAAAACGGTGTAACAATAACTGTGAATGGAGAGCGTGATGTGATTTCAAACTTTTTAGCGCCACAACTGCATACTTTGGGCTTGATTAACATGGTACCAACAAGACGATGCCAGGTTAACAATGGAATTACTGCGAATAGTATATCTTCCTGGCGGACACCCTGTATAATTAAACAATTTAGCAAAAATTAATAAGAGAGATAAGCTATTTAAAAGTTTATGAGTTAGTTTCTAAAGAAACAGCAAGAAATCAGATGCCAGTAGAATGTAGTGCATTACCTAGTCTAATCTTTCGAAATCGATTGCACTATATACAGAGCTACAAGAGAGCGTATGGAACTTTCCGGTGTGCCCCTATGGTCTCAACCCAAGGCACGTCACTAAGATCCGCCTCTCCCATCTACTAAGCCTCTCCATCTGGGCTGAAGAAATTCTAAACCAAGCCGGAAAGGCGTAGGAGATGAGAGGATGTATGCTCCAAACCAGAAAGTGCTGTTCATTCTACCGTTATCTTAAGTTTACTGTTCTCTTTACAATTTATCACAATTCATAATGAACTTAAGTCAAATTAAAAAGTAGTTCAAATAAAAAACAATAACAAATAAATTGCATTTTTATTTGAAAATGTTATGGGATATTAGCATAATATAATAAATAATACAAATTAACTACTCATTTTATCTAATTAAATATACAATCGTTATAAGTATTATATATATAGTTGTAAGAATTAAATGTTAAATAGTTAACAATTATAATTTTATATTTTTTCCACATTTTATATATTATATTTATATATTAATAAAATTGTGAAAGATTTTTATCGTTTCTAGAAAATCTTCACATTTTGATGGTCTCGTTTCGTTGAAACTTTACAACTTTTTAGATCGACTTAAAAAAAACTCCTCCTATTTCTATAGCTGAGTATTTTTTAAAACTGTAAACAAATTTTGAGTTATTTATATCATTTGATTTTTTGTTTAAAAATTCAATGTTTTGAAATTTTAAAATACACATATCCCTCGTTTCACACGCTACTCGTTTTGCACGTTTTCGATCTTACACGGTTTTTTAAACTAAAATTAAAAAAAAATATGCTAAGAATGTGTAATTTTGTCTGCAAGCGAATACATTTCTACTTAATTATATGTAAATCTGGCAACACTTTGACGTATCGTTTTTCATAAATTCGTATTAATTCTTACAAATTATTAATTGTTTAATATCGTATATTATTTAAAGTTTCGTTTTACACGGTTTTTTCATACAAAAAGTATTTTTTCGAGTTAAACGGTTTTATCAGGAACGTATCTACCGTGTAAAACGGGGGATAGGTGTAGTTTGTGACTTATTTTTTGAATACTTTCTTTACAAAATTATATATTGTTTTTAATTGACTCGTTAGGATTTATATAAATAGTCACATAAAAATTTTTAGTATCATCTTTCGCTACATTACATTCATTAGTTATTCCACTAAAAGAGTAGACATGTATTTAGTCTTTAAACTTAAAAAAAGTCCTTTGAAAGATTATGAATACGGATGATGATGTTCCTGTAAGAAGGCACATTCTTACTTTCTTTTCTGTATGTCTCTATTTCATTCGCGATACAACGGTATTTTTAAGTTGTAGTTGCTGTGTTTGCATTCAACTTTAGAATATTTGTTTTAAAGTCTTACTGTTTTTCTACAACCTTTCACTGCAATATGTTTAATCTCAATGGTATTACCACATTTTTTGCTAGGTCTTGCTTATTACTTTTCTTTCTAGCTCATTTTATTTATCTAAATAAAAAAGTTAGCACAGTTTTAGGAAAAAAAAAATAGAAACTATTTTTATTGGTTTTTCCATGAAATTCATATTTATTTTACTTGGTAATAAAAATAAGTGAAACAAGTTTTTTTTAAACTTTTAATTTCATTAAGGTATCTTGCTACTTTCAATCGTTTAAAGAAAATTAGTTTTATTGTCTATTTGTTAAACAAAAATGTATACCGAAACCAAAAAGTATTTTTACATTTGGTCAAAACAATGTAAGGATATCCGTTTTGTCAAAAATTATGATACAGTAGAAAAGCAGGATTTTAGTGAGATGATACTCTCTATATTTTTTTTTTAGTAATTTTTCTTATTGTTATTTAAGTCTTAAATGATTAAGAAAAATAATAAGGTCCGAAATAAATATTTATTGAAACCTAAATTAATTATCCCCAAACTTATTGTCTTTAATTGCAGGCTTATGTGACGCTAAGTAAAGTTCCTGTTGTAAGCGTAGGCTGGCTTGCCTCATCCTTGAGAGACTTTTTAAAATACTTACAAACTTTCTGACGTGTGCAACATTTAGAATTAACTTGTTCGCAAAATTTACTTCATTCCTATCAGTCCACAGCTGGAAGAACAAAACATTACGCAGATAACTTTATTTTACTAATTATTACACAATTGACTAATATAAGGTGGCCAGATGGCCTGAAATGGCTTAAATTGTTCATTTCTGGTTCGAGTTACTAGTTTCTAGTTAAAATATAATTTGTCCAGTTAAAAAAGAATTTCTTAAAATTTAAAATTATTTTTTTTTTAATTTGTTATAATTTTTAAAATATTTTTTAAACACAATTTTTGATTAAATAAATTATTTTATTCTACAGAAATGTATTCCAAATAGAAACAAAACAAACCATGTTCTTCACTTATATCATTGTATAATCAGTCATTGACGTCAATCTATAAACAAAGCAAAAAAAATTAAGACAATCTATTTTATCATGGTACAATTTATGGGACATTCCAAAAGTTTTAGAAATATAACATTGACCACGATTTGTTGTACAATGCAAGGATTTTTCGTATTTTAAATAATCTATTCTCACAAGAACAAAGTAGAATATCCTTCGATATAATAAAGGCTGTAATTTTAATAAGAGTAAATTTTAATGAAAGTTGTCAAAATTTTCAAAAATTTTCGTGTACAACTAAAGCAAATGAATTACTTGAATCTATAAATAAAAATTTTAAAAACATGTGGCAACAAAAATCGATATGTATACATTTTATTTTATTACAATTAATATATATTTACTTCAAGAACGTCATAACTCAATATTTAAAATTTTGGAGTTAATCATACAGATTTGTTTGCCATTTCATGTTTTATATTGTGTATACATTTCATCTTTATGTCATTTGTACTTTCTACGTTTTAAGAGAATAAGTCGTTATTTCACTTCATATTTGGAAACTTTCTTTGTCAATAAGAACGAAACATTTTAAATTGAGTAGTAAACTTCATAGCGTAAAGATCAAGGCGAATCAATTACCAGGTGGCAGCGTAGGCGAATTCATTAATTTTCGCCTTGAACAGTACTGTCAAACTCCATATATTAAAAAATCTGTGTATATTTTTTATATATGAAGTTTGACAGTAAAAATCATATCGCTTTCTAAAACATCGCCACATTTCGTTTTGTGACCGTATATAATATAACGTAATATAATAAGTGATCTTTCTAAAATGTATCAAATTTAGGCACATACTGTATTTTTTGGGTTATGGCTGTGTTGATGAAAAATTTTATTATATAAAACTCCGTTTTATATTATGACACATAATATAAATATTGTCAAATTTTAAACATCTCAAATAGTTTGTCCAAGACCTCCCTTTAACATATAATTGATGAAAGATTTCTTAAATGGTTTTTTTTTATTTATGGATAATTTTACTAATTGTAGTAGGAACTTAAGCAGTCTAACATTTTTCTCAATGGTGAGAAAAAGCAAAAACTTAAACTGTGATTATCTCGAAATGATTTTTTTAATTAATGACTTTCTAGAAGTAAATGAGCAATATGTAATATGACGTAAGACTGAATTATAACTTTTATTTTTACTTGCTCCTATGTTATTATTATTTTTTTTCTTTTGGTAAAGAAAAATTAAAAAAAAATTATCTTTTTCTAACTATAAGTGCTTTTCCAAATTATCCTGCTATTTTTTCAAAATCCATGTGAATTTTTTCCATTATCCACCAGTTATTTTACTTTTGGTATCTGGCAGGCCTAGACTAATATATACTGTTGCATGATGGATGAGATAAATTTAGTTAATGCTAATTGATGATGAAAACCAGAAAACCCTAACTAAAATTACTTCTACTAAAAAATTGGCCGTACATAAGTGTATGCATATTGAATTTCTCATAAAGTAATTGTCGTTTAGAAAAGATTTTATCAGTTCCATACACAAAGAATAAAATATAAAAAAAATTAAAAAAAAAAAATGGTTTTCATTACAATGTCTGCCTGTGACAGCCCTCTATCTCAAGAACCCTAATAGGTAGACTCCTGAAAATTTTACAGAAAATATACTACAATAGCAACAAATACCAAAGATAAAAGGGTTTTCCGAGTTTCGTGGCATGCATAAATATTTTGTTATTTTCTGAACTGTGATAAGCAAATAGGTAGACAAAATAAAAAAAAAAAAAAATAAAGAGTGTCACAAAGAGAATGCAGAAATATGTCTGATATAAAAATAAATTGTAAATAATAGAAATTAAATTGTGCTTCTTAAATGCTGTGTATTTGATGAACACTGCCTTATCTTTTAAACCGTTGTATGCAGTCGCCTGCAATTTTTACAGGGCATGTACTTTTATGTCTGATATAAGAATAGATACAAAAAATCAAATAAAAAGAAAGGTATCTCGAAAATAACCTGTTAATATACGTGGCCTTATTTTATTGAAATTTAATAGTTCGATAATTTAAAATAAAAATAAAATTATTAAAATTAAAACGTGTTCCAAAATTTACATGATTTCTACGGGGAAAATTTTATCATTTTATTTTAAATTTACCAAAACTATGTTTTACTAGGTCTTCTGTAACAAGTTAAAAAAGGGTGATCCATACATGGTACACAACCCTTTTTTATAAGTTTCCGTGCATATTTTCTTAAGAGTAATTTTAGCTTATCACAACTGAACTCTAATTTTAAAATTGTTGTCATCTACACGATTCTGATGTTATTTTCATTGTTCCTGTTTATTTACTTTCTTTTAATATCGGTTTCAATCACCTTTTTAATTTAACAAACAAAAAAATGTTTTTGTGATAGTACAATCATTTGCTGCTTTGACTGTCAGCATGTCATGACTTTTTCTTTATCCGATTCAATTTGGATGAAAACAAGAAAAATGTGCAGGTGAATGTAGGTTTGCTTGTGTTTTATTTTAAAAAGACTTTATCTTTTGTAAAAACACAATTGAAAGAATCTTTTCATCTGTTTAATGTACAGACAGGTAGAAATGAAATATTTGAAGCATTTTCTTATGGTCCGATTAAAACAAGATTTCACTTGCTGATAGCAAAGAAGTATTCAAGCTTAAGTTTGGGTCTTAATTTTTCAAACCGTTTAATTATAGCGCAGTATGGTTCCAAATCAGGGCATCTCAGTCAGAAAAATTTTTGTGATTCTTGCCGTTTTTATTTTTTAATTAGGTTTAGAAAAATGTAGCTTGAAAGCGTTTAATAAAATGAAAGCAAGTACAAGCAATAAAGTCATTTTATCACGAGTTAAATTTTAACAGAGTTGCATAAGAATTTGACCATTTTTGTTATTGTGGAACACCTGCGTGTGAGGATTCCCTTTATTTTTTACATTTCGAATTAGATTTTTTTTTAAATCTCAAAAATTCAAATCGTCTTTAAAAATCATTGAACGCCTCTAATTAGAGAGCATAATGGAGGTTTTATGTAAAAAATTTAAAAATGCTAAATTTGTATTATGTAATTCTTTACCACTTTGAGATTAAAATTTTAGAAAATTAAAAGGTTTTTGCAAATTGTGTCCAATATTTTGCCAGCCTATAGAAAGCCCCAAGCTAGGTTTAAAGAACAAAAATGCAACTGGAAATCTGCAACTGGAAACTTTAAATATTCCTCTCTTAGCAACGTGTGAAAATCTTTTTCAATATTTTCAAGCTCTTAGAAATTGTTAATTTATTGTAAAATTATTTCGTCTCCACCGCACTGTGCAATGTTAAGTCAAAAGGTAAAAAGAGGATAAACAAATTAACATAAAAAATCATATTTAATGGTACGTGAATCCTAAAAGTTATTTACTTTTACTTTTAATTATTATTAACCAGAAATTTAAGAAAGCATAAAGTTCAAAAATTCAAGTTAAAGTTTTTTACCTCCTTTATATTGCAGTTTTAAACTGCTTTGAAAGTTAAAAAAAACAAACTCGTGCAAATTAAAACACCTGGAATATGGGAACTATCATTCGAAAATATTAAGATATAAAAATTTTTAAAGTATTTACATATGATTTTTTAGTCCTTTAAACATGTTACCTTTTTATTTGGCTCATATATACTTTGTATTTACATAAGTATGTAAGTGATATGTAACATGCCTGAGTTTATTGCTGTTTTGCAAAAAATAAACTAGAAAACTAGAAATGATATAGTTTTAGTTGTACAGTAAAGGATAGTATTTTATGTAAATCTATTAGCAACTACTTACGATGGTTTTTCAGACTATGTGTCTGCCGACGCTATTATCATAAAAGTAAACTTAACCAGCAAGTTCATAAATACTGATTAGAAGGGATAATATAAACATTTGCTCAATATGAAATCGTTGTTATTAAAACAGTATGAAAATATAAGTATATATTAAATTCATTTTTTTATATAACTTATTAAATTTAGCAGATAGAATATGGCTACAACATATAAACTTAAAACTTCTTACAAGCGATTTAATTTTATTTAAAATTTGATGGGTTGCCGAAAGCGTAAAAAAAAGCAGCGATTTCGGCGGTATCAAATATGATGCAGTAGATACGGTTAAAAGTTTTGTTAGAATACACGTTACAAAAGTGCAATGTTTGTAAATAGAATACTTCCATCAAAGGAAAGATCATTGCTTAAAGTCTTAAAGATATGCTTAAAATAATCAAAATGATATAAACTTATAACTAATGACACACTAAAGAAACGAAACAAAACAGAACAAAAGTAAAAAACAAATAAATAAAAATAATCTTACTGAGCAGTGTTATAAACTGTATGAGCGATATTAAAAGAATTATACCTTCTGTAATAAAATAGCAACTCTGTGCCGTTGTGAAAAAGCCCAGCTCCCATAAGGGTCAACAACTCCACTGGAAAAAGGTACTTCGCTATCTGAACGGTCTCTAGATTCGAAGCCCTAGAGAAACACTCCCTAAGCAAGACATTTTCTACAGATCGCGCACCTTCCAGAAACTTAAAGGCCGTCGCAACCATATACGAGTCCATTCTTTTGAAATCGATAGCGCTATATATAGATCTAGAAGAGGACCTACGGAACTCTCCGTTGCGCCCTATACATGTTCTCAACTCAAGGCACGCAACAGAAATCCGCCTTTACCATCTCCTAGTTCTGTTCATCTGGGCTGAAGAAATTCTAAACTAAGTCGGGAAGGCGTAGAAAATGACAGGACTTATGATCTGGTAGTGCACAAAAAGGCGCACTTTTTAATCCAGTTCACTTCTGCGCTTTAGTACACCCTAATATGCGCAGTAAGCGGTCTTGGTACTCTCAAGCACATTATTAATGTGCCGATTTGGCTTCAAGTTTTCGTGGACGGTGACGCCAAGGTACCTTAACTTATCCGAAGTCCTGATAACGTAGCTTACAACTTTCAAGTACAGTCCAAATGATCTGCAATTCGGGTATTTACGCCTCCCTTTAAACATCATAGCGACAGTCTTATTGATTTTTAAGTTGAGGCCCCACCATTCGAAACTGTCTGTCAATGCAGTCAAGAAATTAATAACTCGTTCGTTAACAGTCCTTGCTCTTGCTTCTGAAGAAGCAATAAGGATTTCTACAGCATAGATCAACAATAGATCTCCCTGTTGAGGCGAAGGAATAACTAATATGAAAACATTATATATCCCGCAAAAATCGAACCATCATGAGATTGGATGTCGCCAATACGTATCCTAAAAAAACGGCGCCTTAGTAAGCTCTCATCAGTTTGAAGACAAGCCCATTATGCCGAACAGTGTAAAAGGCTTTGGCAAAATCTAAGCTCACTGCTTTTATAGGGCATCTCCTGTTCAGACCCCTGTAAAATTTTATTCGCATACTGCAAGCTAAATAATGAAATAAAATATATGTATATATTCACTCCACATTATTTGTTAAATAAAAAATATTTTCCACATACTGGTCTATGTCGTGGTCATGTACATAAGACCATAAATAACCATTTGAAATGCCATTACAAATGGTTAACTTTGCTTGGCAATAAAAACAAGTTAAAACTTAATTTAATTTTTTATGTATCTGGTTGTACAAATCATGTTTTAAAAATAAAAAATTTACTAATTTAACTAACGTTTCAACTGGAATGCAATTAAATAAAAGAAGAAAAAAAAAAAAATTTATTGCTTCACAATATACAGCCGCACGCGCCTTCAATATTAAATTGATGAACAGTAAAATTTTTAATTTTATTTAAAGTGGCAAATTGATGCTGCATATTTTTATACCCGCATTGATTGTTAATTACATTGCCAAGTTAATGTTGCAGAAATATGGTTTTTAATACATTAATTTAATTATTTTTAAAATAAATAAAAGCTTTTTGCATATTTAATCTATTTATTTAAAGTATGGCACAGTATTTTTGTTAATATTATTTAAATTTTTTGCTGTTTTTGACTCTAATTTTAAATGTTTCGTTTTAAATTAAAAATAGCCATTAAAAATAATTTAAAATTTCTAGTTAAAAAATCTGAGTAACCAATTCGTAATTTTTTTTAACTAATGTAAAGATTCTGGATTTTTAATAACATTATTTTTTGTTAATTAAAATGTCCTAAAGCCTTTATTGCTCGAAATAATATTGTTTGATTTAAATTTATTACTTGTAATATGTGTCACTCAAACTAATTAGTTATTAAAGTAAACAATATTAATCATTTTAAGAAAGTTTATTTCGTTGGTTTATCTTAAGAAAGCTAAGTAAGTAGTCTGTTTAAATTCAAGAAAATTGTTAATTACTTAGTCCATTTAAAAATTTGACGAGCTATTTAATTTTTTCAAAACTACGACTCAGAAGACAGTTATCATATTCATTGCCCTTAATTATGCAACATCCAAAGTCATATAATTTAGAGTAACCGACAAAATATTTTTGTCAAATATTAAATAGAATGATCTAACCCCCCCCGAATGTACAGAAAACTTTTATAACTAGAAATAAAATTATTTGGATTTATTATAAACCTAGTTCGTTATGTCGTTTCTGCTAAATGCGAATAATCGAATAAAAATTACACTAAATGACAAGAACGATTTTATATTCTTAATAAAGAAATGTATTAATATCAACTTAAAAACATTTGTGTTTGTTCAATAATTTAATGGAGTTGAGAGTTATACCCTGTTTAGACATACGCTTTAATTGCGGAATTAACACAATTAAGGCCTTAATTGCGCTCAATTTACCATATAAAAAGTTAATTAATAAATTGAGCAATTAGTACTTAATTGCATCATTAATTGAATAAGATGCGAAACGCAACAACAACAAAAAGTATGTTTACTCTAGGAAATATGTTCAGTGACAAGAAAAAATTCATAAAATTGACAAGCCGCAAGTAAAAAATATAAACAAAAAAAAGGAAATGGCGGGTCATACGAAAATAGCTTTTGACACTTCCAACTTCAAAGCAACAAGAAAAGGCCATGTTGTTTTTGTAATAAAAAGAGAAATCAGCTGGGTGGACGACACTACCTAGTAAAATAAATATGCCTTGTGCTAATTAAATAAGCTTAATTGAGCATGTGTGAACTCCAAATTAAATTGCGCAATTAAACTCAATTGACTCAATTAAGAAATCATGTCGGAACAGGGTATTACATAGAACTAAAAAAATTGTTTAACAGGGTGTACATTATAAAAGTGGGTATTTTTTGAAATCGTTTGATTGATTTCGATGTATCTCCATGTGGCAGTGGAAAAGTATGTGTTACTAACAAAGTTCGCTATAGCAGTGTTCGTTATAACAGTGTACGATTGTACACTAATATTTCTTTAAAATTTACTTCTAAAGACTAATAAACATTTTCAGCGTAGGGAATTCATTGGTTGCTTTACTGAATTAACAATAACTGCTGCGCAGACTAATCATAAGAAGTAGAGAACTAAGCATTGATTATTGAGAACCAATTGCATCCGCAATGTATCACTGCTGAGAGTGTATTACGAATATGATTTTTAATTAAATCTTTGTAACTTTGTGCTTTGTTTCTGCCTTAAATAATAGTATTTTTGTTGTCGATGTGGAACAAGAAGGCAAAGTTCAGAAAAGTACACTTACTGTAAAAAATTCTTGTGAATAAATTGAAAACACACAACTAAAACCAACCCGTACTTTTTTTCATAACAATTATGTGTGTCTGTAAGATTAGAAATATTCCGTACACAAACACTAGTGTTTTTTTTTTTTATTAAAGTATTTACTAGTGTACACGTACGTGAGTGTACGACTGTAGCTATTGTTTGTGTTCGTGTTCCTTATTTTCAGTACGTGTTCGGAAAAACAGTTCATGAAAATATGAAAATAAATTCGTGTGCGGAAAAAACGTACTTAAAACAATGAAAATGAATTCGTGTACAAAAAACGGTGTACGAACGGCAAAAAGTACATTTACGACAGACAAGGGAAGGTTTTTTGATGTTTGCTGTTATCATAAAATAATTATTTTCAATTGGGTTTTTTGTTTGTCAAATTGTTTCCGTGCTTTTTAAATTTTCATGTGTTATTTGTTGTTGGGAGTTTTCATAACAGTAAATGTGCTTTCTTCATTTTTAGGTATGGGATATTTATTTATGCGTTTGTTATTGTTTTATTACTATCTTGGTTATATCTTGTGTTACTTGTTATCTTTGAACAGTAAATGTGCTTTGCTTATGTTTTAGCTAGGGAATGTTAATTTGTGCATTTGTTATTGTTTTATTACTCCTTAGTTGACTGTAAAACATCGAATTAATGGTACTTAGAACAAAACTATAAAATTCGTGGTATTGTTGATAAAAATAAAATTTTCTTGTTAAAATTGCAAATTGAAAATAATAATGAAAATTGAAAATAACTATTATATGATAAAAGCAAACATCGAAAATTCTTCCCTAGATATAATTGCAATAATGTTAAATAAAGCAAACTATTAACCCTAATCCTTACTTTTTATAACATTTTCATTAATGAGCCATTCATAGGTCCCTCGATTGAATTTTCAAGAAACTCCACTACTTACCAATGATCAAAAACAAACTGCAATTATGGGATTAAATTTAAACCGTACACGAAATTATTTTCATTTTTTCATGTACTTTTTTTCCGTACACGTACTAAAAATAAAGTACACGTACAGTCGTACATTCATGTACGTGTACGCAAATAAATATTTTAATAAAACAAATTCGTGAATTTGTATGGAGAATTTCAAAATTTATAATACGCTTAATTGTTATGAGAAAAAAATATGTACCGATTGGTTTTGAACAGAACATTGTGTGTACGATGATTGTACTCTCTGAACTCTACAAGAAGGCGCGTGAAGTCAGAAAGTGAGTGAAACTATTATTAACTAACTTTTGCTATTAACTTTCTTGTTTATATGTCCACAATTGATTAGGCAACATTAGACTTTTTTAATGGGGATTAGTGAAGTCAGAAATCTGTATCGATACCACATTTATAGTGCTCTGTTATCGAAAGTTAGCAGCATTAATGGAAAATAATCATTTCAAATAGATACAGGCAAGGTTATGAAATATTGAATTGGGTCGTTATTTATACGAATAAAGGGTTCATTAGATTTTTACTAACTGTATTTTTTTATTTCTATGTGGTTAACTGAAGTAAAAATTTGCATTTTAAATATTTTATGAACTATTTAAGCGCATTTTTAAAAAATATATTTAAAGCTTCACAATTTTTGATAAGCTACTTATACTCACTCTAGTTAAGCAATTTTATATGTAATATATTTTTAATGCCTTTTTTATATATTTGTAATTGTCCTACAGAGAGACTTAAGTAATTTCTGCCAGCTATTATAAAGTTATTACAGAGAAAAGAAGAATATTTATAGTCTCAAAACTTAATCTATTTAAATGGTGAAAAAGTACTTGATTTTTCCCATGGATAATTCGTAACTACAAAAATTTTTAATTTATTGCAAAAATTGCCACGTTTTTCGTTTCATAATTTTAATAACTAAAGATGATTTTTATTTAAAATCATTTAACATCCCACATCTGAAATAAAGTTTACACCCACTACAAAGCATCAGCGTTAATATCCAATTTAAAACTTTGTCTTCTATCTAAATTTCCTTCCTTTATAAAAGAATTTATTATTAAAAACATAAAATTTCTGTGACTAAAATTTTTTTTTTTTTTTTTTTTTTTTTGCAATAACAGTATACAGAAAATTGTATTTTTCTAGCGTTGGTTTTTAATTCTAAAAAGTAAAAAAAAAGCATTTATGCAAAGTTGAACGTTTAAAATAGACAACAACGTTGACAGCCTAAATTTCGTACATTTTTCCATCATCACATTTAAGTTTTTGCTGTTGATAAAACTTCGTTATAATAACGTTTATATTTAAAAACTAAACGCTAAAAAGACTTAGCTCGTGTAAGTATTCTAGTACTCGAATTAAGCAAATTTTAAATGAAAAAATTAAACTAAAAAAAAAATAATGTGCAGGATAACTTATTGTCACAAACTTTGTGAATTTGGCCTGTAATTACATGAGACAATGTCATAAACACTAAAGTATGGTAATTAATGTTTCAAAGTACTTAAGTAAATATAAAGAAAGACACTAAAGTACATACATATACGTAAATGTAAATACCAATATTGTTTTTTATTTGTAAAAAGTACAATTAAAATCACCCGACCATATGATAAGACTATAACGTCAGCTATTTGAAGCTTTTAAGTTTTAAGAATTACTAAATTCAATGTCTGCAATAATCATTTGTTAAAAATCCGAATAAATTATTCTCAGATATAATTTCATTTTAATATCTTTTTTATTCATTTTCTTCTTTTCAGAGGCATTGCCCTTAATCTTATCGGACATTCCTTAAACGTCCGAAAAAGTCTTTTCTTTAAACTTCTATCCACCGGAGTTACCATAGAAAAAACTATCTGTCTCTAATTTAGCTTAATTCTTTTTCACTATTCCTACACAGCCTCATTAATTTTGTGATAATTTTCATAGTTTACTTTGTTCTTCTCTAGTAGTGATTATCAGAAATAGAGATAATGTCAACTTCCTAGCCTTTTATATACCAGCTAAGTGTCTGTTGACGACTTATAAAAGAAGAAAATCCTTTGCAAGCATATCTGCTAAAAACTTAAGTACTATATATAATTTTACATAAAAAAGTCCTCGGCCCTTAATGGGTTAAGCATTGCTAGAAAGTTTTAATATTTCCTGAAAGATCCCTTTAAAAGCTCTTAAATGGCACCTATATTGATATCTTAAAAACATGTGGTAAAATCGTACTTTTCTGTGAAAAGTTTAGAGGCCCTTAACTCGGAAAATTAGGCGAGCGCCGATATTATAACTTCTTGTTTTTTTTCTTATTTCTTAATTCCCTATCGCTCCGTATACATTTTTGTTTTTTTTTTTTAATTGGAGACAAATAATTGCTTATACATTTTTGTTTTTTTTTGCACTCTGTCTCAAAGGACATTGATCTATTTTGCGGATTTTCAATAGCAACTCTTTTGACACTATGTCTGATCGATTGGCGTATTTCAATTTTCTCTAGCTCATCTGGTGCTTTAGAATCGTTCATTCGTTCGCATATTTACATAAAACAAAAACAATTTTTTACAATTTGTTTTTTTTAATACAATTGTAAGAACGAACGATCGATTGCAATATCGTGTGACTGGCAGTAACACTAACACGGACGTATAGACGAACATCACGCAATTGACTTCGCTATGCATAAGAACTCAGAATATATATATATTTGTATATATATATTATCCGGGATAAGAAATGGATACTTACAAATGGAATGACGTACTTAGATGCACCCTTTTTCCAATTTATGTGGTGAAGGGTAAAAAATTTAAAAATTTTTAAGGCTTCAATTATTGCACTTAAATTACGGCCTCCGAAAGATTTCATACTTCAGAATGCTGGCAAGGACGAAATTTAATTTTTTTTAATAATTTTTATCAATAATTGATAACTGTTGTACTCTTCTTGTTAAAAAGAGGTTAGTATTTGTTTGAGTGGGAACAGTTGAGTGATATAAATAATTGTTGCTCAGATATTTCAAACAGCAACAAGCAAGCAGGCGTCATAGCATAAACATAACAGTAAATTTTCAATTTACTTTAAACAACTCAAGTGTTGTTTGACAGACGAAGATTAAAATAATAAGAAGAATAAATATTGAAATGTGCAATAAAAACATTATTGGATTAAGGATGTTCTTGTTCAACAAACAATAAAAAACGCTTTTCAATGAAATTGCATATATTCTAACAGCGCACAGAGGAGTATTTGACCCAAAAAGCTGGCCAAAATTATTAAGCGTGGTTTTTGTTTTAAAAGTTAAACTTTTTTGATAGTTTTAGCTTTAGTTTGATAAATAAAAGGTAGTGGCAGATTACTATTGGGTTAGTGTTATTTTTGACACCCCTCACCCACCCAACCTTCATTTAGAACTTTGTTTATTTTTTCATTTTGAAGAGAATTTATTTTTATATATATGTTGTGTATTTTTAAAAAAATTATTTATTATTACATATGCCGGTCTCCCCCTCGCAATCCGCCAAAATTTGGTTTGCAAGTGTACTTTATTTTAAGAGCAAGTCAAATTAAATTTAGATAGCAATTTTTTTTAGCACTTCTTAGCAATGAGTAACATGGATATACATTTTTGTTGGCATTGTATAAAATTTCATATTGATTTTTCGTGAGATCAGCATTTATAAACAATGCTAAAGCACCCTCCGCTGAAAGCTTATTAACTGAGTTGACCTCGGAAGTTGTTAACGATCGCTTGCAAATTTTTGCTTTTCTTGGAGATCGTGTTATATCCATTATTAATTTAGCCCCATCACTCTGTCCCGCTGCTCTTTGGCTCATTGTTAATTGCTGAAGAATTTCTTGCGTTTTTCTTCGTTTGGTTCTTTCACTTGCTTCATTAAATTCTTTTTTTGGTCGCCATGAAGATGAACTGCCAAATACTGGTATTGTCACAGTTCCTTCCAGCCATTTAGCATACGTGCTTAAAAATCGGTCCTCTTTTCGTTCTGCTAAACCCCAATATCTTTTAAAACAATTTTTGAAATTGATAACACACTGCTTTACTGCTTTTATATCGCCATTTCTTTGGCATTCTGAAATCGCACACAGTTTAGTAACTAAAAGCTGCAACTTCTCGTCAATGGTTCTAGCATTAGATTCCTTTACTATTTGGAATAACTCAAATCTTGTGTAAATTTTTTCCATGTTATCTCTCAAAGTTGCAAAACTCTTATAATAAGAATTTTGCGCAATAAGCCATATACGTATATTTTTCAAAGTGCATATTTCCGTTACTTAGTTAGTAATCTGATACTTGGGTGCATTTTTTATCTACCTGCACCGTTTTTAAATGTAATTTTGATTTGTAACCCTTTTATATTAGGCATGTTTATATCTAACTATATTTTTAGAAAAAATAAAGTATCCTGAAGACGATGAAGTGTTATATAGACCGCAGGTAAACAAAAACAGTTTAATAGGTGTGTATGCATGGGTTGTAAATTTTAATTTATAAAGTAAAAACTGAGTTCTAAGAAATTCCTTTTTTAAGGGCAGGAATCCATCATGTTGGCAGTTGTTAATAGTGATAAAATAATATTTTATATCAATAATTTTAAAAACAAAAAAGTTTATGATGACAATAAAGTATAAGAAAAAGTGCCTCATGAGCAAAAATAGAAAAAAGGTAAAATTTTCCAAAAATCACCAAAAATAATGGCGCAAACTTGCTCAAACTTTTTTTCTTTTTTCTTAAATTAGAGATCTCATATTTTACTGTGGTGTATAACATTATCTGTACAACAGCTACCTTCACTTTCAAAAAGCTTTTCCTTTTTTGATTTTGGTAAGAATTTATATATTTGAATACATAGTTTTTTTATAATTAAAATATTAAAAATAAATATTTAAGATAATTTTTTCTTTTTAAATATTGAAAATAGCCCCTGATGAAATCTTTCAGACAAAAAAAAATCAATGTAATACCTCTATTCGTTTAGCCACAAAAAAATATTATATAAATATCTTGAAATCGAAAAAATTCAATAAAAACGCATGTAATTTTCTTCACTTTCCTGACTTTAACAGTGTCCCACAACTACAAATCTAAACTTACAACCTTTAAAATGCACGATATGATGTAGAATTTTGTTCTCTATCGATCTGCGTAATTTGTTCTTAGGATTTCATAAAAATAATTTTTGCCTTTTTGGCCAGCTTTTTGGGTCAAATACTCCTCTGTGCAGCGTTTAAAAAAGGATGCATATTTGCATGAAAACTATATGTACACTTGAAACGTGCTTCAATTTTCTTAACAATATTGTTTTTCTAATCTTTAAATTATTTTTCCCCCTTCAGTCGCAATATTCATTATTAAAATTTGCATTTTAATTCATAAAAAAACGTTTTTCTTTTCCAAATCGTTCAGTGTTTGTCGGATATTACGTCAAATAAAACTTATTGATGTTTTTGAATGCAAGAATCATTTTATGGAAATTCGTGAACGAAAACCATGACAGACTTATTTTAAGACAAACAATTGATTTGTTAAACTAAATACACAGTTTGCAAATAATTTAGAATTTACAATTCGGAACTACTGAAGAACTTAAGTTAATGAAGTGTTGGATAGATAAAAAAATATTGTCTCTCAGCTTAACTTAACGCGTTATAAAAATTAAACTAACAGAAATTTTCATCATCATTTGAATGAGGAAAAATAACATTTTTAGAAAACTATCATTATTCTAAACAACTACCAAAAATTATGTTTAAGATTTTATCGAACCATTTGTTGCAGAATGTAGTGGATCAAGCAAAAATAAATAATTTAAATTAAATTTTACTTCTAGCGCTGTTTACTGTATTACCGATAAATAATTCGTTTATAAAATTTATATGAAGAGCATTCAGTTTTTTAAGATATTTCTTAACAGATTATCTCAACAATTTATCCATCTGCAGGCGAAAAAAGTTACTTAAGCTTACATTTTTTGATCCACAATTTATTTTAACTTAATATTTTGTAAGATTAGAGGTTTCCGTTCTTTTCACCTTTTTTTCAGAAAATGTCAGAAATGCTTAATGTTTAAAAAAATTTTTAAAATTTATTTTATTTTGCTCTAAAAAGAATAATAAGTGATTAAAGACTTTTTGATTTTAGCTTCATGGCCGTTTGAATTTCACTGTGATTAAAGATCACATATTCGCCTAAAAGAAGTTCCTTAAAACCTAAAACTATTTTGGAAAAAAACGAATTTTGTAAAATATTTAAAATTATTATGAACTTTTGTTTTTACCCCTCAAAGACCGGCTTTTGTCTGTTATTATTCTATTTCTATTCACGCAAAAACCTATCCAAATAATTTAACAATTTTCAGTCATAGAATATTCTGTTCATATATTGGGTTAAAAAATCTTAAATAAAGATTTAATTCTAAATCGTTTTGAAAATGACATCCTCTCATGCCGCAAACATTAACAATTAAAAAAGTTGTGGAAGTTAAATTGGCATCTCTTGTTAGATTATAGAATTTATTGTACATTTCCACAGAAAAAAAGTTTAAGAAACAAAGAATTTTTTGAAGAAATAATACTTTAACTATATTTGCTCTTATTTTAAACACATTCTATATATTTCTGTTTTCATAATAAGAAAATAAAATTCACTGTAAACATTTTCTTTATTTAAAACAACATATATTTTCTGTTTAATTTCTTTAAATATAATGAAAATTGTAAAAGAAAAAACAGTAATTAAAAACTCATAAAAACTGAATTTGCTTTTTATACCCTTAAATACAGGTGGAAAAGGGTATATCTAAGTTTTTCATTTCGTTTGTAATTTCTACAATATTTATTTCCGACTCTATAAAATAAATACATTCAGAGTAAGGCATAGCAAAGTCGATTGAGTGGTAAAAACAACTTTGACAAGGCACTAATAAGTTAGAGAAAATCGATCAGACATAGTTTAGGATATTATGCTGTTGAAAATGAGCAAGACTGGTCCATTTCCTTTAAGGCATTGGGCAAAACACCTTACCTGCCTATAACTTTCCATATCTGTAAATTTGCTTTAGGTGCTGCCAGCCTGTATAAATAGTTTTTAATAAGTAGTAAAGACAACCACCTTTATACTAGCAACCACAATTATACTAGGTGGCAACAACTCTAAACGAAACTTACTATTTTCGACGCTCTTTAACCGACTTCAAAAAAAGAAGAAGATTATCAATTTGTCTGAATGTTGTTTTTTTAATGTTTGTGCCTGCAAAACTAAGTCAATTTTCAAAATTTGGCGCAATCTGATAGATTATGCTTAAAGATTGGTCCCGTTTTAAAAACAGTTCATAATTTTAAAAATTAAAGGGTGTCCCCAAAGGTGAGGTAAATTGACATATATGGGACTTTCTTTTGAACCCTTATAAACAAACGCTTGAAAATCGTACAGAATGTCAATTGCTATGATCGTTATCGTAACAAGTAATAATATTTAAAATTATAAATTACAGTGTGCCCCAATAGTTTGATGTTTATGGCCATACTTTTGAATGGTTTTAAACAGATACTCGAAATTTACAAAGAACCTGCACGGCTACCTCCCCTACAACAGCAAGTATAAAATTTAAATTTTAAAATAAGAGTGTGCCCCTATAGTTGATGTAATTTGCTGAACTTTTGAACCGATATAGACAGACAGCTGAAACTTACAACAGACCTGTATTGATAAGTCCGCAATAACAACAAGTTTATAATTTTAGAAATTAAAAGGTGCCCCTATAGTTCCTGTAATTTTATGTATATTGCCAGACTGTTGAATTATAAAGATTGGAAATTGAATATAAGAGTGCTGTATGTGGCCATACTCGTGTACCGTTATAGACAGACGGATGAAATTATTTTATTTCTGTTTAAAATAATTTCATCTGTCTGTGAAGGAGTGATTTTCTTACGACTAGTAATACAAATATAATAAAGGGTATATAAGATTCAGCATAGCCGATTATAGCACTCTTTCTTGTTTTTAAATAATTTTCTAGCGTTTTCATCTACAAGAATGTGAAACTTTTGTGTGTTAATAAACTTGTTTTACCCGTGCTTAAGTATCTTAAGTATCGTTTGCGTACAAATTTGTTAATCCGTTAAATTTTTTTCCAAATGATTTTTCTAATGTTTTAATAAATCTTTAGAAACAAAAATTGTGTATACAAATTTTGTAATTAACGTTTGTTTTGTTTGAAAAAAAAAAATAATTTGTAATATTAATTTATTTATTGTGTTAAAATATTTATGCTTTACAATAGGTATCCAATAAGAATGGTAAGATGCTAAATGTAAATGGCACAAGTTGTGAAAAATTAGCGCTAAAATCTTTAGTCATTATAAGTCTGGGACGCTCTGTGGTCACTACATTTTGTGGTTCTGTCGCTTAGATCATGATGAATTTGAGCGGTAACAAGTATTGTCTAGGAATTTGATTATTGATATTAAACTTAAAAAGAAATGCGAAAATAAAAAAATTGTTTTTTTAATGCAATTGCATTTTAACCTTGTATTCACTTGTCTTCAACTGCATGCTTTTTATTGGATATCACACAATAGAGTTTACGAAAAATGAATATGCAATAAATACAAGAAGTAAAAGAAGCTTAACAATAGTAGAGCTGCAAAACTATCGATAATACTATCGATAATATCGAGAGTTTCATTTTTGGCTGATTATCGATAGTTTTTTTTATCGATAGCTATAGTGTTGTATAGCGATAGTTTATGGAATTAGCACTTAAAAAAATTAGATGGTAGCGATAGTTTTCAAGAAAACAAGAAAACTATCAAAAATATACTATCGATCGTTTTTTACCAAACTATCTAAACGAATATGGCTACTATCGATAGTTTTTCAGCTCTAAAGAATAGTCTCGTGCAGGTTGGAAATAACTGCGTATCGAATTTACAAGTAGTCGTGAGTTGAATAATTGTCACAAAACTTAAAAGATAAACACAGAGTTTTATTTAAAAGTTATTAATAGAACACAAGTGGCAACACATAAATGAACTAAAGGGTGTTTTTTAAGCACCATAAAACTTTAAACTGTATAAATAACAATAAATATTAAATTGTAATGAAAAAAATTTTTTATACGAAAGATCAGAAAGGTGTCAAATCGCACGACCTTGGAGGCCAATTGATAGGCCCATTTCTCGAAATCAACTTATTGCAAAATTTATTGCAACAACTCTATTTTTGCGGTCGCCGTATGGCACGTAGCGACATCTTGTTGAAACCATACTTCGTCCGGATCAATGTTATCCATATTTTCAAACAAAAAATCATTAATCATGGTGAAGAAATAAGGTCTGATGATGACACCAACGTAGATTCAATTGCTTTGGATTGTTCTAATTTCAATTTTGCTTATTAACAAGCCCGTTTAGCCAAAAATAAGCCTCAAGGCTGAACACAAGTTGCTCAAATTGATGACTTATTTTTAAAGTAAATTTGGATGATTTAATAGCGTTGTTCAAGCGTGAGTCTATTCATAATGATTTGCCAGAGGTTACGTAAAATGATCAGAAATAATTGTTCATCAAACATCAATTTTTAGTGCTCTTTTTTATAATTTACTGTTCTATCGGGCTTAAGAAAACATTTATTATTGATATAACTGATCTCAAACTCTACAATATATTAAATTTAATTAACAAACTAATATTATATATTGTATAATTTCGTATTTAAAAACTTTTGCCAACTTGCCTCCTTTAAGGCGCTGAGGCTAACTATTGTAATATTAATATATTAGAAATAAAATTAAAAGAACAACAAGAACTGTGTCAATTTAAATTTATTTTCCATTAGATCGCCTTTGCGCATAAGTCGTTGACTGGTTAGTTACTGCACAAGAGACCACGAGTTTATCTAGCTGATATTGAACAGTCTTCGTAAAAGCATTCAAGGCAATAGTACTTTCATTTTGGCAATACATTTTAAATATTCTCACCTCTTACATTTCTCTCTTGTAGGCGTACACAACTTTGTCATTAAAAAACTAAAAGAATACAATTCTTATTATAAAATCTTAACACCCAAAACCATATTTTCCGGATTTAAGGTAACGAGTTTAAAATTAATAAATATGCTCTTAAACACTAAAAACAAGTTTAGTACTTATTCCTTGTGAGCACAGTTACATATAAAAAGTTACAAGAGAAAATAACTTTATACCATAATCTGCAAAATTTACAGGTTCCTTTTCAGAAACTTACAGTTATAAAACAAAAAAAATAAAAAAAAAAAAAAAAATTAGCAACTTTAAAACGATCTCTTTGAAAATTTATAAAACTATACTGACTCATCTTGATAGACCTTTTGGCACTTTCGTTTGCACAAATGTACTTCTCTTCCATGGAAGTATCGAAATATTTGAAATTAAACTCTCCCGCCAAGATTTTTTTGTGTCTTTTAATTTTATTGTGTTTTGTTTTAAAAATTCTTTTGCCTTTTTCTCAGCTATTTTGATGGTTTCTCATTGTAAATTGTTTTTATTTCTTTATTGGTATACGAAAACTAAAGCAAAAAAAAAAAAAAAAAACAAAGACGAGAACAAAACAAAAAAATCGAGAAAAACAAACTAAAACCTAAACAAGAAAAAATTGCTATTTTAATTTTAGCACAATGTGTTTTGTTGGCTGATATTAATATTGTTTAATCATGCCCCCCGAAATACGCACAGAACTAAAAAGAACTTTGTGGAATTGAAAATCAAATATTTTGGAATATAGACGCGGTTTTTTAAGTTCAGACAACAATGTGTAATACCGTTTAAAATGTAAATTAATAGCAAAGCTTATATTAAATTTTTTTTTATTAAAACATAATTATGTTTTTAAGTTATTTTTCAATATTGTTTTATAATAAAAAAATAATTTTTCATTATTTCTCCAAAATGTTATTTTCTGACTGAGGAATAATACTTAATATAAAAAAATTATTGAATATAACAACCATAACATACGTAAGCAGAGGCTGCAACGATAGCAAATTTTTAAAGAAGAAATCTTAATATAAACTGATCCATAAAAATTTAAATTTCTATTTAATTTTTGGGAATTTTAATTTGTACGACAAGGGTTGGCTTCTAATAATTTAAACAAATCTTTAAAAAAATGATGCTGCTAATATTTTGGCTTGTTTATTATTAACTTTTCAAATAAAATACTTTACAATAATTAAGCAAATGTATACAAGGTGCGCTTATCTTATAGATACAAGTATTTTCTACAGATAGTGAAACAAATATTTGCACCGACTGACTCAGCTTTAAGTTTTTTTATTCTATTAATTTTATTTATTGCGACTTTTCTTAAATCTGAAAGACTTTTTTGTTTGTTTTTTTTTTTTTCTAATGTTTAAACAATTGTTAAGTGGGAATGCTTTGAAATTTGTCTGTTTTATTTCATGTATTTATAGCAGGTACAGTGGGATCTTATCTCTTTTATAATCAAAATTCTTAAAAATTTAACCATAAAGTTTATGTAAATATTGTTCACAATATTACTTTTTTATTTTTCTGGACTAACTCCGCGCCAAGATTCATTTTTGGTCCGTACAAAGGTGGATTATTTTTAGTAAAATATTTATTATTTTTAAGTAGTTCAGACTCCACAGTTAAAGAACTTATAATTTTCCTTAAAACATTTTGTATTGATTGTGGTAATCAAGGAATGATTCCTTCTCTGGAAACATTTTGTTAATATTTCTCTCACATCAGGTAATCCAAATTAGTACATACGATCAGTATGAAGATGATGCAGGGACATAAAACGATGTTTAGTTAGTAGGTTATATTTATAGATGCATACGAGGGCTGCTATATATATTTCTGGCCTGGCAACACTGAGTACTGCAAAGTTGAATCTGATATTTCCATTGGAAAGTTTGTCTTTTTTAATCATAATTGTACTCAAAACGTTTTGACGTACGACCATTATTTGTGTTGTTAACAGTGACTTGAAAAAATTAATACAGAAAAAAATGGAATTAACTCGTGAATATTTTCATGCCATCATTTTTCACAACTTTCGACGAGATGCCGTGCGTGAAGTCATAATGCAAGATCGACATGCGACATACTGCGAGATAGAGACATCCTTGGACATTTCTTTCACCAGCATACATTCGCTACTGCATAAACACCTGACCGTAAAAAAGGTTTGTTCTCGTTGGATCCCGCACAATTTGAAAGTCGCGCAAAAAAGGCTCGTGTCGATTGGTGCAAAGAAATGTTGCAAAAATACGATTGCGGTGCTTCAAAAGACGTTTATAAGATAGTCACAGGTGACGAATCATGGATCTATACGTATGAGCTCGAAACGAAACAACAATCGACCGTGTGGGTCTTCAAAGACGAGCAAAATCCAACGAAAGTTGTTCGTGGAAGAAACACTTCGAAGCAAATGGTCGCCTGTTTCTTCGGCAAAACTGGTCATGTGGCGACGGTTCCGCTTGAGCAACATAGGACGGTCACTTCTGAGTGGTACACTACAATTTGTTTGCCTGAAGTCATCGGAGAAATTCGAAAAACCAACAAGAGAAGAAGAACAATTGTTCACCATGACAATGCGAGCTCTCACACATCGGCTTAAACTAGAGCGTTTTTGACCGGCCAAAACATCGAATTAATGGGTCATCCGCCGTACAGCACTGACTTGGCACCTAATGACTTCTTCTTGTTTCCGCACATCAAGAAAAAAATGCGTGGTCAACGATTTTCGTCGCCAGAAGAAGCTGTTGAAGTGTTCAAAAACCATGTTTTAGAGGTGTCTCAATCGGAGTGGAAAAAGTGCTTCGACAACTGGTTTGAGCGCATGCAAAAGTGTATAAATCATGCTGGAGAATACTTTGAAAAACAATAAAACCATTTTTGATTATAAATATTCGCATTTTCACTATTAGGCCAGAAATATATAGAGCAGCCCTCGTATATGCATCTTAATATAGCAAGAAAGAGTTCATATATTTCTATATAAATATGTACATGTTTTTGTAAATTGTGATTTCCTTTTGATTGACTGACGAATTAAAAATAACAAAAACATGTAGAAAATTTTTATTTTTATTTTCTATGACTTTAAGCTAAAAACTATTTTGATTATTTGGTATTAACTATTCGAATGGATTTTTGTAATAATATTAGTAAATGTAAGTAAAGGTCATGGTTTAAAAGCTACCTTGATTTTTTAATTACAATTCTTTTCACTTGTAGATGCATCTATTATGTCCTACTTTTCTTTAGAATGCTAACATATATTGTTCATTTACTAATACAACGTCAGAAATTAAAATTTAAAATTTTGGAGTTAATCGTACTCCATTTCATGCTTTATATTGTGTATGTGTTTCACCCTTATGTCTTTGTTACTTTCCACGTTTTAAGAGAATATGCCGTTATTAAATTTCATGTTTGAAAACTTTGTTTGTAAATAAGAAGGACACATTTAGGTTGTGGAGTAAACTTCATAACGTGAAGATCATGTCACATTTTGTTTTGTGACTATCTGTATAAAAAGTGATATTTTAAACGTACTGACTTTTTTGATATAGTGTATTTTTGAAGTAGTGGCTGTGTTAATGAAAAATTTTATTAAGTTAAACCCCATTCTTCTTTTCATATATAACGACATATTTTAGTTTATGAAGAGTAGCGGATATTTTTTACAACAATAAAAAAAAATAATTCAAGTAAGCTACTTTAATATATAATTGATGCAAGTTTTCTTAAATGGTTTTTTTATTTAGAAATCATTTTACTTATTGTAGTGCAAACTTAAGCAGCCTGATATTTTTCATGATAGTGAGAACGAATCAAAAACTTAAATTGCGATTATCTCGAAATAATGCTCAACAATGCTTTAGGATGTATATTTAGTGTTCGTTATAAATACGTAATATGTAGATCTGTTATGCATAATTCTCTTCGAATATCTCTTGTGTTGTAATCCAAGTAGTATGAACTTTAATTTTGAAAAGAATATGTTTTCAAAATATGACTTTAAAAAAATTTACTGCCATATTTATAAAATATAAAAATAGATTTGAAATGTGGTTTAGGACAAATTTGGATGAAAAATTTGTCATAGAAATCATTTAATTTTTTATGATAATTGTTAGGAACATAACTGGGACGAACGTCGAGAAGAATTCGTTGTGTAAATTCATCAAATGAAGCACAGTAACAAAAGAAAAACCAAACCGTTATAATTTTTAAAGTTGTTTACTTTTTGTGAGCTGCTAAAGTGACCATAAAAATAATATTTAAAAAGATAAACATTAACAGAAACACAACTAAAAACTATTTTTATATTTAAATAATATTATGTAGACTTATTATAAATAAAAATATACAAATTTTGTAAGTAAAATAACTTTATTTACTAAAATACTTTGTAACTACAGCCAGCCATGGTCACATTGTACTGATTTGTTCGTCGTTCGCCGGCGTAAGAAATAAAAAAAAAATCTATTGCAAAGTTCGCTGCGTATGACGAATTTCGTCCGACGTCATTATTATGTTTATTTTCATAGACACATATTAGTTTTATTTTTGACGACGAATATTCGCGACCAAAAATTCGTCGTTCGCCCCGGTTGTGTCCCTTGCATAAGGCAGTTTAAATATAAGAAATTAGAAATATATGTATGTATGTTTTGTCATATCTACTTTAAACTCAGTTAATAACTATTAAATATAAGTCCATACGGGGATTTATAAAACTGCTGATATCGGTCGATTTATTTCAACAGTAGACTCGCAAACACAAAAAATATTGAAGTCATTTAGTCTTCTGCTATCAACATGAAAAAAAGAAAATGAAAGAAAAAAAATACCTCTGACTCTTCTTCTAGCAAGATATTATCAGCGCAATTAAGACTACCATTATTCTAAGTTGCCGTCAGTGCTTGTTAACATTTTTCCTTTTCTTTTTTTTTTTTCTAAAATGAAAACTTTCTCCCCAAAATGTTTTGCAAATGCGTGCTTTTTGCTGAAACAAATTTTATATAAAATAAAGATATACTAAAAGTTAAAAAATAAGCAATAATACGTAAAATATATAACTTTTTAAATTTAACCGTAGAATATGAATGTTACAAACAAAAATAATAACAAAAAAAAAAAAGAAAAACTCACTTGACTTGAGAAATTGATCTTAAAAGTTGTAGTGTTCAAAATTTTAATTCAAAACATCCCCGAATTGTATTTCTTGTTACAAACAAATTTTAAGAAATAGTTATAAAAAGTTTTGGGATTTAACAAATGTAATTTTTTTTTACATTTAATTTATTTCTTGCACACTGTGCGCCAATTAAAGTTACACAAATATATTTATCCCGATATTATTATGCTTTAATTTTTTGTTCGTTGCTTTTTAGATTTTCTCTTTCTGTCTCTTCTATTTGTTTTTCGGCTACAGGTCGTTGTTTTTCTTATTTTGTATAAAATTCTTAAGAATTTATTTCGCTAGAGAGTCTTGCCGCCACATTTGCTATTTACAGTATTCAGTTTGCAGATGTTTATATAGGCGTCTACTAAATGAAAACAGTTTTGGGATGATACGGCAAGAACATAAAAAATAAAAATTATAAAAAAAACATGACTTTTCAAGCGATAAATTGATATTTAATAACACAATGAAAATTTAAAAGAAGTGGTGTAAAAACTCTTAAAAAAAATTATAACATTAAATGTACAATATTATCAAACAGTGGGAGATTTTTAATTGTATTTTTTTTTCTTTGCAAAGATATGTAAAAATTTGTTTATAAATAACAAGTTAAAATAAATTCTTATTACAAAAAAGAAATTAAATATAAAAATGTGTTAATGTTAAAGAATTATTTTATATAAATTACAGAAAATAAAACAGCGCAAGACAACTTGAAACTTGTTGCTGTATATCACTAAAACAAAGAAGAGGTAATTTATTTCTTTCCTTTAAAAATCATGTGCATTATTAGAAGACACGATTTCAAATTTTTATTTCCTCATAATACTTTTCCCAAATTTACAGCCCGATTCTGTGCACTTGATAAGTTTAAAACATTGAGTATTTATCAACTTTTGAATATTTATCAAGATTTGGTATTCCACTACAAAAAATAAAAGCTTTTTAGTTGCTAATTTGTCAAAGTCTGATTTGGTATTGATAACTCTATTTTATTGCGTGTGTGTGTGTATTCAAATTCGGTAAATAGTGCACGCTTCATGCAAATATCAACATAATGGATTCTTTTTTGAAATACGTAAATAAATTTACGTATCCTTTTAGAAAAATGGAAGAAGAAATAAATTTGTTAATGCTGAATTAGAAAGACGAAGAAAATACGGAAAAGGCGAATGTGTGAATTACAAAGGTTACATGACTCAAGCTATCCTTTTCAGTCGTTAAATTCAGAACTTACAAAAAATTTTCGGCTGAGTCGTGTTCTTGCTCGGCAATTAATTGCAGACTTGCAGCCAATCATATTTCGGTTTTCTTTATGTGTTAATAAATTATATAAATGTATATGCTTATTAATATAATTTATATGCTTAATAAAAACCGACTTCAAAACAGGTTTCATCTGTCTGCCTATAACGGTTCAAGAGTATGGCCATATAAATTAGATTACATTAACTATTGGGACACTTTTATAACTCCAAACTTTATACTTGTTCAATTGTTTAATAGTTTCGCAATATACATCAAATTACAGCAACTATAGGATCACCCTTTATTTTCAAAATTCAAATTATATACTTGCTCTTGTAATAAATTAAGAATCAAGTTCTGTGTAAATTTCAAGCGTCTGTCTACAGCTGTTCAAAAGTATGGCCATTCATATCAAATTAATAGTTTAATTGGCGCACCCTTCAATTTATAATTTTTAATGTAAATACTTGTTACTATAACGACCATATCAATCAAAATTATGTCAAACTTGCAATGGTTTGTCTATAACGGCCCATATAAGTAAATTTACAACAATTATGGGGGCACCCTTTAATTTTTAGATTTATTTTTGTATAACTTTTTGTTATTGGGAGCTAACGTAATACGCAGTCGTTTTAATTTTTACAGAATCGCCCTTTACAGTTCATAATACACGTAAAAAATATGTGTTGTATGGGGACACCCTTTAATTTTGAAGATTATGAACTGTTTTTTAAACAGGACCAATCTGTAAGCATAATCTATCATATTACTAAAAATTTTCAAAATCGTTGCCTAAATGTCTTAGTTCTGCAGGCACAAACATAAAAAAAAGCAACATTCAGCCGAATTGTATAACCTTCTTCTTTTTTGAAGTCGGTTAAAAATACTCACTTAATAAAAATCAGCTGTCAGTAGAAATTCAACACACTGGTGAATTTCTATTTCTATTTATCAATGTTTCCGCAGAATACCAACCGAACTTTTAGTTGATAAAAATCTTGACAAAATATCTTGATAAAAAACTTATCAAGAATTCACAGAATCGGGCTGTTAATCTACTTTTATATTTAAAAGATATTATTTTTCTATTTATACATCCACTGTTGTTTTCATTGAGTAATTTTGCACTTTTTGTTTGTTTCTGCGTATTGTTGGCAGCCCTTGACTAAGAAATTGCGGCATATGCATTATGATTAACAAACCTTTGAAACAGAGTGCATATTTGTGGTGTAAAATAATTTGTAATAAACCATTCTCCTTACGTTTGATTAGTTATAGTCGAGGTGACCTTAAATTGAAATAAAAATAAATTCTTACAATCATTTGTGAAAAATATTATTTATATTATATGAGTTGAGGCGTTGGTTTTCGCTTAATAAAAAAAGTATCAGATTAATCAATTTTTTTAATTCAATCAAATACAAACATTTAATGTTAAAGAAAGGGCATACCTGATCAAGAGTTGTTATAAGAGTCTAATTTTATTCACAATATTTATTGACAGAATATTTGTTTTACTTTATACTACTGATGCAAATTAAAAAATAAAACTTCAATACCTTTTCATCGTAGAGATAATAATGTTTTTTAATATTAATTTAAAATGATTCACCTGCTTTTAAAACATGGCAAATTTACTAAGATGACACGAATATAAGCCACAGAAAACTAAAACTTTAACGTATTAAATTTAACAATTTTCACGCTAAAGTTACAAAAATATTTAACCGCAATCGAGTGCAAACTATCAAAGCAAAAAAATATAGAATAAAATTTTAGTTTGCATATCATTTCAAAACGTGCCAGTTGGTTGTCAAAATTATTTTATTAATTATTAAAACTAATTCTGAAAACAAAAACACTATGAATAGTAAACATTTATTATTTTGACAAATTCATTAAAAGACACACGTTGACAGACAGTCCGACACACACTGTCGGTCAAAGACTTTATTTATAAAAGATTAATCACAAAATGTCACAATAATAACTAGTTGAATAATTTCTAATGTTAAATATAAAATTTAAATTATCTACTTGCATACGCGTGTGCTATGTGATGAAATAAAACGGATATTAAGACACAAATGCTCATTTTTTTATACAATTAAAGAACAAGAATAAAATTTAAGGAGGTCATTGTTTTATTTAAAGTATTGAATTAATAGCAGGTTATTAATATCCTATAAAAATATTATTTATATTTATTTTATATTATTTTTAATTTAAACAAAAATAAAATAAAAGGTATCTGAAAAATATACACAATTGTTTACTTTTTGTGTATCAGTGCATATTTATTTTGACGTACAGTAGCTCCAAGCGAAAACAAAATTCTTTATGTTATATGTCTAAAACTAAATAGGCTAATAAAATAAATTTGCTTAATTTTAGTACAAAACTATGTACTTAATTAAATATCAGAAACGAAATTTTGAATATAAATTTATTTATTAAAATACAGATAAATATTTTAAAAAGTGCCAACTTTCGACGCCAAAGCCAAACTCGTACAGTCTTATTTAATTTGGCAACATTCTTTTAATTTGCATCTAACTTCGGGATATTTCGTAAAAATAATTAAAAAAAATAAGGGAGTTTTCCCATTATTACCTTTTTTATTGTCATTTATTTGATTTTTTGTTTCAAAGAGTTACAAAAGAGAACAAAATGGGTAGACAGAGAGGACAAACTTCTGTCGCAGTAAGAAAATTAATAATTCAACATCATAATAATAATAAATCGCTGCGATAAATATCTGAGATAGTTGATAGAAGCCTATCAACAGTGCAATATATTATAAAAAGGTGTAAAATGGAAGAGAGGATTGCGAACAAGAAGAAAAGTGCATATAACAAAATCTTCTCTGCTAAAGACGAGCAATATATTTTACGTCAAATAAAAAGGAACCCATTTTTAAGTGCTCCGAAACTCGTAGAAGTTGTGTAGAAAGACTTAGGAAAAACATGTTGCCCACAGACCATAAGAAACATATTAAAAAGGGCTAATTTCAATAGTAGAAGTACAAGAGTTAAACTTCTGCTTAATAAGAGAAATCAAAGAGAAGGTTACGATTTGCCGAGGAACATGAAACAAAGGATTTTTCATTTTGGAAGCAAGTATTATTCACAGATGAAAGTAAATTCAACTTGTTTGGTTCAGATGGAAGACCTTTTGTATGGAGAAAATCCAATGAGGAGTTGCTTGTCTAAAACATTAAACCAATAGTTAAGCACGGTGGTGGGTCAGTAATGGTTTGGGGATAATTTTCTGCATCTGGGCCCGGTGTTTTACAATTTATCGATAGTACCATGGATCAGCATATGTATCTGAACATTTTAAAAGAAAGTTTGCCAGTTTGTAAGCAGAAACTTTGTCTTGATGAAAACTTTTATTTTTACCAAGACAACGAACCTAAGCATAAGGCTTATAATATGCGATCATGGCTACTTTATAATTGTCCACATGTTATGGACACACTAGCCCAGAGTCCAGACATAAACCCAGTCGAAAATTTGTGGAGCTATCTCGATCGTAAAATTCGTAGTCAAACAATAAGTTCTAAAGATGGCTTGAAAAGAGTTCTTCAGGACGAATGGGGAAAAATTGAACCGAGTTTTTGCGAAAACCTTGTGCGCAGTATGCCAAATAGATTAAAAATGGTAATAAAAAATAAAGGCATGCACACCAAATAATAATATTTAAAACCAACAAAATAATATTTGATTGAAGTGTGGTGTACGAGTTTGGCTTTGTCACAGAAATTACTATTATTTTATGTATTTATTAAAAAAAATTTTTTATTGAATAATAATTTAAAGTTTTTATGTTTTGTTAAATTTGTTATAAAATGAACTAATAAAATAAATACAGTTTTATTTGTTAAGAGCTTCTTACTTAATGTTAAAAGATAGTTTAAAAATTAGTCTAAAGTGTACGAGTTTCGCTTGGAGCTACTGTATATAATGTTTTTCTTTTTAATTTCCGGTCCTGTGCAATGAACAAACAAAAAAAAAATATATTTAAAGTAGTAAAAAATATTGTTGTTTATTGAAACACGCTTAATATTTAAAATGTTTTTTATTAATTGTTTTAACTTAAAATTAAAAACATGAGGATTCATTAAGTATTTTAACATGTTTTGCATAGCATATTAAGAAAATAAGGGAAATTCAAACTAAATAAAAATTTATAATAATTATTTAAATTCCTATGAAATGTATTCTCCTTTATCGTTTAAATTTTTTTTAAGCCTGTTTGGAACGGAATCCAATAAGAACTGTAGAAACTCCTTTGAAATCTTCTTCAAAGCATTTGTGATATCAACTTTCGTTCTTCTTAAATACGCTTTATGTATGACCAGACATTTTCTATTACTTTCAAATCTGGACTTTGGGGACTTAATCAAGACTTTGAACACCAGTCTTTGTTTGATGGCATGGAGCGTTATCCTGTTGAAAACCCCGATTAATTTATTGTCAAATTCATGGAGCCAAGCCCCCAACTCCATTACCTGAAATATATCCCCAGAAAATAACGGCTTCATTTCTTAATTAAATGGTGTGCCAATGGTTGATATATTCGAATATATGTGACCAAACATTTGAGCACTTATAGACAGACAGTGGAAATTAACAATTGCTATGTCCACTATAAGAACAAGTATACAATTCAATTTAGATATTAAAGGGTATTCCCATAATTGATGTAATTTGACCCATATGAACCTCTCTTTTGAACCGTTATATAAAAACACTTGCAAATTAGATAGAATGTCTAATATAGACGGATGGATATTATTTACAAAGAACCTGTATTACTAAATCCGCTATAACAGCAAGTTAAAATTTGGAATAAGAATTTAAAGGGTGTCTCAATAGTTGATGTAATTTGATGTATATGGCCAAGCTTTTAAACTATTATAGACACAAAGCTGAAACTTACAAGAAACCTGTGTTACTTAGCTGGCTATAACAACAAGCTTATAATTTGAATTTAAAAATAAAAAATCTTTCCCATAATTGATGTAAATTGACCTATATCAGCCTATCTTTTGAACTGTTATATAAAAACACTTGAAAATTAATCAGAATGTCCACTACTTTGTGTGGTATAGGGAAGAGTAGAAATATTTTAAATTGAAAATTACAGGGTGTTTGATGTAATTTGATGGTCAATCTTTTGAGCCATTATAGACAGACGGTTAAAAATTCACAAAGAACCTGCTTGCTAAGTCAACTACAACAGCAAGTATAAAATTCGAATTTGAAAATTCAAGGGTGTCCTAATAGTTGCTGTAATTTGATGTATGCTGCCAAACTGTTGAACAGGTATAGACAGTCGGGTGACATAAACAAGGACCTGAAGTGCAAAGTCTGCTATGGCATGTATAAAGCTTGGTGATAGAATATAAGGGGATACCAATAGTTAATTAAATTTGGTGTATGTGGCCATATTTTTGAATATTTATAGACAGGCAGATGAAATCTGTTTTAAAATTTTTTTCGCAAGAATTACACTACGGTTTTTATACATATGTGGAGGACTGCCTTATCTAATGGACTTTCATCAACATAAATCAAGATTACTCCCTTAGGTGGGGGGGGGGGAGGGTCTTTGGAATGTATTAGCCTAAGTTCTTTTTAAAGCGACCGCTCTAAGTCATCTCTGTACTATGGGTCATTAGGCGGTCACTAAATACCCATTGAAGTACACTGTCTACTATAATTATACATAAAAAACTAAGAACAGCAAGTAAATAAATCAAAAAATTGTCTACTGGGCATCCTTTTAGGTATGCCTCTGCCTGGTATTTATTGAATGCTCCTGAAATAGAGGCAAGACCCTTTTCCGCCTAAAGAGCTTTACTGCCGCTTTATAGACATTATTGTAAACTAAAATATAACAAGCCGAAAAACACAAAATTAACATAATTTCTCCAGGGATGTTCCCTAAACTTCATTGGCAGTATGAAGATTAGCAATTCTATTGTCTTTATTGACTTTACCTAGGTTCTGTTCACAGCTTTCTAGTGTCTACTTGTCACAAAGTTTAATCTCTTCCCTAATGCTTTTTCGTACAAATCAAAACAAAAGCAAGAATAAGAATCTTAAAAACACTACCTGAAAATTGACAACTGGCCCTTTGGGAGTCAATTTGCTTCTAGTGTGTTAACTTAACAATTAGAGGCAATTGGTCTTTTAAGATTTTTTTGGCCTCTGTCGTTCCTTTATCCCCTTGACAGTATTCTGATATTTTGGGGATAAGGTATCCTTTTGGCCCTTTGCAAGATTATAGACATCAATTATATAGATTGCCATTGACCTTAAAATCATTTTATTGAAAAAGATCACTTCTATGATTAATGGTTTTTTACGGAAAAAATCAAGGTAAACGTGAAACTGATGATTTTTAAGTTATTCAAAATGGCGGATAGGTTTATAAAATTTTTTATTTTAAAATAAGACCATCTTGGCTTCATAAGAAAAAATATTTCCAGAGCTTCAGAATACACATATAACACAACTCAAAATTTTAACTTTTCGGAAATCAAAAAAAAATTGTTTTTGACCTGAATAAAAATGGTTAACAACAAAATCTTTTGGCTATTTAGTAGAAAATCCATACCAATTATGGTATAAAAAGTTATTTTTATTTGTTTAATATTTATACACTAGATAATGAACAATTTAATTAAATTTTAAGTTAAACTAGGTGTGCGATATGTGGATCAAATATCTTTATTGCTCAAATAAATAAAAACTAAAAGGGAATCAAACAAAACTCATAAAATGTAAAATAAATAAAACTATTTAAATGTTTGCTTTAACATGCGAATAGTTTTATGTAACTGATATTTCTTAATTAATTAAAATTAATTGTATATAAAAGTGCACATTAAATGTGCGAAAATGCGAAAGAACTTAAATTAATTTAACATAAACAATTATAATGGAAACATTAAAATAAGTGAATCCAGAAAGAAAAATGTGTTTAAATGAATTAAATTTGAAAAACTTATTTGCGTATCGCTAAAACAAAACTGAAGTTTGGTTAAATATACAAATTAAATTTCCTATTTCATTCGGATTATCTTTTTGTATTTGTAAATTTTTTGGATTGTAGTTATTTTATTACAACAAATTTTGCAGATGTTTTTCGTTTTGCGAAATATAAATAATAATTAATTAATGCAACATTACAACAATTTTACAGATGTTTTTTGTCTTGGGAAATATAAATCGTTAATTTGTTTAATTAATTTTTTTCTTTAAACATTCACAGAAAAACAGTTTTATCATTTATTAAAAGTTTTATCTGTTTCCAGATTAAAATTCAATTAAAATTTTAGTTGCTCAGTTATATATTTAAATCACAAAATTTTCTAATTAAAAAATTAATTAATTTGTTTGTGTGAAATATTTTCTCCAAAAATATAAAATAAAACAAATGGGATTAATTTGAGGTTTTTTCTTTCAATTTATTATTACGTAAAGCTTACGTTCGGGTTGGCGGGTAGAACAAAACGTGAAAGAGAAAAGGTAAAAAGAGATTTTATACAAATTTAAAGCATAGGCGCCAAAGAAACAAAGGAGAGGGAAGATTAAAAAGAGAAATGTCAGAGAAAGTGGAAGATGAAAAAGGGGTATTTCGCACATAAACATAATTCAATTAAATATTTAATAAGAAGAGAAGAAAATTAATTTCTTTTTAATAGAATAATAATTTAATTAATTAAACTTTAAAGAAATTTCAATCTGAAAATGATTCAAACATGTAATACGCAATAGACGGCAACATGCAGAAGTATGCCATTTACATTATCATCCTTAAAGATTAATCAGCGATAGCCTTCAAGGCTTCTATGCTTATTGCAAAGATATAGTTTTGCAGAATTTTCCATATCTTTCAGAGCTGCCAAAAACAAGAAAATTTATTATTTGGAATCTTTTTATATTAATTTGATTTAATTGTGAATAATAAATATTTTATGAAAACATCATGAAATATTTATATTTGATGGAATCAAGCACAATCGAAGTAAATTAATTTAATACATACTTTGTCATATATTCTTAAAGGATCTTCAGAAGGCTATTTTTTCCGAATATTAGTACCTGTATTTTACTCAGCAACAATTTTACACACGGTGATGTCTGCGTGATAAATATTTATCGATCATAATATTATACTTCAGCTGCATGTTTTTCAGCACTTTACGGTTTATTATTAGCATAGATCCAATCTTAAGCGCAGTTATTAATAGACCTGTTTAACAAACCAATGATCTAACCACACGAATACTACTTTCTGAAATTGTCTTAGTCTCGTTCACGATTTTGCCACAAACAAGGTCCTTATATTATCCGTAAGGCCAATTATTCTTAGCTTCTCGAGGGGATTTAATCTCAAGACAGCATCGTACATCACTTTCTTTCTGTTACTTTGTGTTTCTTCATTCCTTCATAACTTTGTTATAGATGTACTCTACTTTAAAAATAATCGCTTTCGTTGACATCCTTAGCCCTTGCAAAGGAAGAGAATTATTTTCATTAGGCCTTCGAATATTTGTTTTGTTATTGTTGGATCCGAGTATTTGAGGAGTCTACCTTTTGCATAATTAATGTTTCAACAGAGTCGTCAATATCCTGTTTGCATCTCCATAAAAAGCAGACATAGCTGCGATTAGCTATTAATCTATTTAATAGCAATATTAATTCGACGATTGCTTATGTACACGTAAAGAAAACACATGGTTGTGGTAACCATAATCTAAGAGCAAAATATTATGGGTGCATTATATGGTAGTAAGAAAATATAGTATTGTTACATTTAATAATAATATAGTTGATCCTGAAACCATAGTGTTATCTATCTTAACAATAACATGGTAAAGTACAAACATAATTATGTTTAAATATAAACATTAAAAGGTTAAATTAAAATATCATAATATGGTTGAAAATATCATGTTATATAATTGAGGACAAAGATTTCCTGGTTTAGTTGCCGTATTATTATTTATTGTTTCTTTTAATGATTTGTCACTAAATTATTTAAGAACATGAATTCACAAAAAAAGTCATTTATTTGAATGTTATATGGGAGCCATAATTATAAGGCTTTGACGCATTAGCTATAAGAATTGTTTAAACAAGAAATATATTTTATAATGGCATCTTAACTTCATACATTCCACACATACATGGAGTAAACTTTATATATTCTCGTATTAAAGATACGTAATGGTAATTCGGATTTGACTACACATTTATCCAAAACTTTTAAGACTTTAAACTGGCATCTGCCGTGATATATTTTGTGTTAATAGCAATTATTGTTGATGTATTATACAAAAGCTTAAATTTAAAATATGTAAATGATTTCACAATTGTACCTAAAACACAAATAAAAAGAATTATATATAAATGTTTTTTTGACCTTTTTAAATAGTTTTTCTTTTCTAATTTATTAATAAATTAGAAAAGAAGAAGAATTATATTTATTTCAACTGTTTTGAAATGGTTTGCTTATCTTTTTATTCCTTTTATTTTTTGTATGTTTATTTTTTTTTTATTTTTACTATCTCTAACATTTTCAACTTTGGCGTACAACAAAATATTTTTCAATGAGACCATATTACACCCATGTTATTTCTCTGCGTGTATGAATGAATATAATTGTATGCATTTATGTATAAAGTGTAGTTATAATCAACCACAATTGCAAGTATTTGCTTGACACCTTACTGTTGTTTTCGCTTGCACACTAATTAACGTCACCAAAAAAAAAAAAAAAAAAAAAAAAAAAAAAAAACTAAATAACTTCTTACTATTTTTACTTGACTTTTTACACAAAACACTTGTTTTTACTTTCCTTGTTGCTCATTTGTTGTAACTGATTTCTTGTTCTTCCTGCTACACTTTTTTGTAACTTTAACTTGAACTGACAGTTGAATATTATTTTAACTATCTCTCATGTTGCTTTTTGTTTTTTGCTAAATTAAACGACTACGAATAGAAACTAAATACAATCTGATAAAAACTCAATTATAGTTTTAAGTTTAAAAACTTTAAGGAAGAATTTTAAGAAGAAAAGAAAAGAAGTCCAGCTAAAATTATTATCACACTTCCTTTTTTCCTTTTCAAGTTCCTAATTATTTAAGAGACATTGTTGCATTGTAATCTTTAATTAGGTATGACTAATGAGAATTCCTAGAGGTTCATGGTGGTAGTTAATAAGTTTAATGCGTTTTTAAATTCTATAAAAATATTTAGATGCACTAGATAAAGAGGATCACTTTAAAATTATATAGGTTTTTCACTTATTTAACAAAACTTTGTAAATTGCATTTGAATTAATTTTTCTATTAACAGAAAGTTTAAACAAAATAAATTCACCTTCATGGTTATTATGAACCGGTTAACATTAGATATGTAAGCTTTCTGTAACGTACACTGGTCAAATCAAAAGCTTTCCTGTAATTCTGGAAATATTAAAAATTTCCTTTTGGTGTGGTTTGCAATTGATAATAATTCAATAATTTATGTTCATGAATCAATCAATCAATTATTTGATTCATGATTTATATTCAACCAAAATTTAGTTTTTCTCTTATATTTCTCTTCCATTACTCTCCATGCTTCTCTTTCTATTTTTTTTTTTTTTAATTTTAAAAGTGCATTCTTTAAGGTTTTTATAATTTTCACATAATAAAGAGGCAATTTAAGTGGTTGTTTATATATTTAAGACAAACAACAATATACTTATAATAATATAATGCAAATATTTGCGAAATATTTGCCAAAATACTAGATTTTAAAGTAAACTCTTCAGCTTATAGTAAATCTGTTAAGCTTGCTAAATGAGATATTAAGGCAATTTTGAAATGAATTTCTTTCTAAGTATGGTATTTCTTAACGCCTTCTTATTCTATTATAGTTATGGGAAAAAATTAACAAAAATATATAATATGAGAGAATTTCTGTCCACTAATCACCTGTGCTGGTATAGCAAACAATACACATATTTTTTGTTCTTTCTCCTGTCTTTTGATTTATTAATATAAATTAATTATTATTTTAAAATAGTCTTACGTTCGTTATAATTTGTAATTAATTGTACAAACAACAGTCAGATGTAGAAACCAACTGAAAGATATGCTGCGACATTACTTAGCATTCTATCTTCGCATCGATCTTCGAAGTAGTTTTAAGTAAAATTTATAAAAACATTAAGTCTAACTGAAAATATTCATTCATTTAATTTTTTTATTTATTGTGACTATTTGTTAACAGTTTTGAACGCAAAACATTTTTGACGCGTATTTTCAAACCATTTGTACGCCCCACACTTTGTCGGGTTTGGTCAAAAATTATTTCAAAATTTAATACTTTTTGTTGGTGTTTTAAGAGAAAACACTTTTATTAGAATATTTCCAAAATATCAATGAACATTTCTTAGAAATTAGTGAGTTTTAGCAACTCAAAATTAGAGTTTGTATGCAAAAAATAGATTTAAAGAATGTAACTGTCATTTTGCAACTCTTGTATCTGCTTAGAATTACACTACCGATGATTATTGGTCATATGTCAAGTACCGTTAGCAAAAATACATTTGTAACATAAAGCCGGGATTTTACGCAGCGATAAACTTTAATAGTGAATTAAAAAAAAACCTCAAAAAATACTTTTTCAATGTTTTTGTTTATTATTCCTACAAGTATATGTATATTATAACATATATAAAAATCGGCTGCATCTATTTGCACGAATTTCCTTGGTGCATGTTTTTTATAGTGTCAGGACTCCTTCTAATTCATTATATTCAATTCAATCAGTGGCTGGAATTAAAGCAACATAAAAAACTGGTTTGAAACTTAAAGTAACACAATTTGTGGAAAATCGTTTGCAAAGAATATTGTTGAATACTGAGGTGCAGAAATTAAAATTAACTCATTTAAAATTCAGCCATAAATGGACCAAACACTCCCGTATGAAGAGTAGAGTAGTTTTAATTTTTATTTTTTTATTTTTTGTTATACAATCACCCCTATCATGAATATATTTTCACTCGAAATTTTTTCCTTTTTCCCCAAATTGCAATCGTGAATAATTCGCGTGAACATTTTTTCACTTAAACAAAAATTCCCCTTATCGGGATTGATTTTTTTCCTCGAAATTTGTTCCCTTTTCCCTTAGATTTGTGCACTTAAATTTTGCTGGGGAACTACATACATTATGCAAGTTTTTATATGTTTTACATCAATAACACATTTTTTTTAATTCGACATCAGTTACTGCAGTGTCGACTGACATTATGCTCGTCAAGATGCAAAACAAAGAGATTTATCTATTGGTTATAAATTTATGAAGATTTTTTATTAGAAATATTTTTTAAATGATCAGATTAAAAAATTTATTTATTATTTATTTATTGAAATGGGTCAGTCGCAATGTCTAGAGTAGTTTAGATAGGCAGCCGTGTTGCCACAGCCCACTTGGGTCCGTTGATTGGAGCTTTTGTCTCTAGGGTAACTTCAAGGGCTTTTAAGCGTCTTGCACGTCACGTTCTTAAAATAAAATTGTTCTCTGTTGTAGTAGTATTAACATTTGTTTTGTTTGTGTACTCGTAGCATTAACATTTGTAAATTTTTTATTACTTTAAACAATTTGGAATTTTTTTTTTCTTTTTATAGTTTCTTCTTTCTAATTTGTATTCAGTACGAATTGATAGCGGGAACATATGTTCCCATGAAACTCACGATAGCAATTTTCCCTTCATGGGAAATGAAAATTTCACATTTTGTTTACGATAAGGGTGAATATAAAAAATTCAATTTGATTGAATTCTGCTCGCATTAGATTCCAAGTACAATCAATGGTAGAGGCCGACCTTATGTGACTTATGAGAAAGCATCACAAGGGGCTAAAATGAAGCAAGTTGATCAATATAAATATCCATTAATCTCGGCTGATGCTTAAACTAAAGCTGCAGAAAATATTACGAACGCAATAATAGTTAAGAAATTATGTTAAGAAATTATCTGTTTAGCAAGCCTTAATCATAATAAAAAAAACCAAACAATTTAATCGCATGGGATGTAAAACATCTACCGATATTTAGCATTTTCTTTCATTTATGTAATCAATATTGAAAATTTAGTTTTTGGCATATATGGCCTGTAGGCGTGCCCTTTGTCCGATTTTTTCCATAAATTGAATTTTGAATTCTTCTGTTTTTGTAACATATTTACATGGGATCAAAACATTGTGCACCATTTGCTACATAATCATTGCCATGTAAGTCCAATTTTAAACGCATCATCAAATTCCTATTTATACAATGCATTATTTTTGATTTAACAGAAAGTAGAAACAATTTAAATTTTCATTCACTGAAAGTAATATTAATATATTAATATCAAGGTAAATACAAATGAGATATAAAACTTATTGTTAAACAAAAAGGTGTCGGAGTAAGAAATGGGTAAAGCTAGATATTCAACAAATTTCCCAAAATAAGATCTCTTTCATAAGCTCCCAAAAATATTTTAGGATTTTTGTAAAGCAGAGAAATTTGTTATTATTAATTTGTTGTTATTAAGTAAAATAACAATGATAATAATAAATACCAAAATAGTGCTTCGTTAAGACTTTTAAAAGATGATTTGATTAAACTATGAACACGGACCCTATTACATGAGCACATTTGGAAAATGTTATAAGATTCCAAATCAGAGTTTCGTTTATATATTTTTTGACTGCCACAAAAAAATGCTGTTAACCGCGAAATACAAATATAATTTAAGTTTAGTATAAAATTAAATTCAAATCCAAGAGGCTATAGAGTTACCGTTTCGTTCTTAAATTAATGTCAAAATAATTTAGACACTTAAACTTCTTGATCTGAAAAATTCCGACTAATGTTGTGTATAATTACTTTTTAAAACCCATGAGAGAATGAGTTTCTCTTTGTAAACTGGACTGATTTCACAGCGTAACAGAATTTTTGAATAATCGGAGGAGTGTAGCCGGAAAATTTCTGTTATAATAATTGTTCAGTTTACATTCTATTGCAAAATGTAGGTTGTATTAAAGGGAAGTTGTGAAATCACTGCTTATAATTCTGTGTGGATTAGAGGCATAGTAAGTCTTGCATACTTCAGGAGGGCGTGGCATATGTCATGCAACATTAATATTCATTTACACGTAGCTTTAAAGCTATAATATCAAAAATTAAGAATTTTTGGGACCAAATGTTTTATTAATGTGCAAAATCGAAGAAGCGAAAGTAAATGTTAATCACCGTATATCTCAAGAACTATATAAGCAAACGTCTTCTATATGTGTGCAGAAAACTTTGTCGGGTTACGTCTTAGCCCTTAGGTACAAAATCCTACAAATTGTTTTCTTTGAAAACATCCCTTTTTTTATTATGCCGAAGAAACGTAAAATTATAAATAAAAAAAAAATGCCGGCAAAAATGCAACAATTTCACAAAAGAAAGTCTCTTTTAGTATTCAGTACATCACCCCCAATTTACTCTTATTAAACAAAAAGTTTTCTCTCACCAAAAGCTGACATCCTTGTTAGTGATTGTTGCGCTAAAGTTTGCCTTAAGAAAAAATTTGAAAAAAGCTTTTTAGTTCCAATTTAGATTTCGTAACAGAATAAACGCGTCCTTTAAAGGAACGGAATATAAAACAATGAAAGTTTTAAAGTAGAAAAAAATAATTTTTCATTAGAAATATTTTTCTTTAAAAAATTACCATTAAAAAAACTTTATAAAATTCTTAAAAACAGAAATAATTTTATTAATTAAATTAAAAAAAAAAATTAATTTCATTTAAAGTGGATACATGTTGATGAAAACAATGTGTTTTAATGTAGGCGTGTGTTAATGATATAATAACGTTGCGTGCAATTTTTTGTTAAATAAGAAGTTGTTGTAGTTTATTCTAAAATTTTTTAGAAAGAAAATTTTTATGAAATTTAATTGATTAAATGGTGCTAAGTTCATTAAAATATATATTTATATATATTTTATAACTAAAATGAGTTTTTGGAAAATGTTTAAAGGAGTAAAACTAATATAAAAACTGTCATATATAAGATCAATTAAAATATTAAAAAGTCTGCAAAGATAAAATAAACTAACAGCAACAAACATTAATATAAAAATATCAACTATAACTACAACAACTGGTTTGTCCACATAACGGAAGCAACAAAATAGATACACCCTTTTAACTAAAGGCAAGAAATATAAAAAATAAAAAATTTTAATTACATACTATTCGCGTGTAGTTTCCTCTTTAGCTTAAATTATTTTTACTTCACTTTAAAAAATACATACAAAGGCATAAATAAAATGCTGGAAGGTTTAAAAAAACAAAGAAAACGTGTGCTTTTACACACAGGCTTTACGTAACTTTTTTTTTTTATTGTTACGACTTTAATTTTTATTATATTTTTTTGCTGTTCGGGCTGTTTTAAACTAAAAGCATAACAATTTTCTTGTGTTTCGTGCGAACTTAACTAAAAAAGTGGGTGCGTGACTTTTTGTGACTCTCGTGGAAAAAAATATATTTTTAAAACTCAATTTAGAATAAAACGTGTGTGTAAACTTTATTTTTCGAAAATATTTTAAATGATTTTAGTCAACAGACCAATGAGTATATTATAATATGATGATTTTCTCAGTAGATCAAATTTGTTACAGTTTCTTCCGAAATATTGTTGGAGTAGTTATTATGCAAAGTTAATCGGAAAAGTTTGCTTATTACAAACACATTCACATAATTTTCTTAATAAAAAGATTACAATCAATTAGAAACGTTCTAATAAATCTCTATATTTAAAACTGATGTATCTTCAAAGTTTGGAAAATGATTTAATCTTGCACAAAGGGAAGATAATGCAGTTTTTTGTGGATTATTAATGTCTATATCTTTTATTAGTTTTGTGTCCAGCTATTCTAGTTTTTAGTTTAATTTATTTAAAGTATTGTTATTTTTGTATGCCATTTTATATTTCTCAAAATCAAGTTAAAGACTTATAAACTTTTGTTTCTGTCAAATTTCTTGTATTACTTGCTCCACCTAACCTGTTTAAAACCTTTTTAGCAAGATTCATGAGTAATAAAAAAAACTACAGTAAGGCTATACCAATGCCGTAACATGATAAAAAAAATATTTAATTCTTCTTAAGATGAATGTGTAAACCTTTCTTTTTTCCATGAAATTGTACCACATTTAGAAACAAACTCAAACGCTATTTTGTTTTATACAAAACTAAAGCATTTTGCGTTTGATGGACCCACACTTAGGTAATGGTTAGAACTGGTATTATGTTTTAGAAAAGAAGCATAGGAAAAGTATTTGCGGAAATTCCGCAATTGAAACGTAATTTTTGACTTGCGAACGGAATGAGCTAGGACCGAATTTTCGCAAAATTCAGCACCGGCTGCCAACATCTTAAAACTTGTACTACCTTTGCTTGTAGTTACAAACAAAGTAATATATCTATAGTTAGTCATGACATCAGTGGCCTGTTAACGGTCGTATAAGAAATAATCCTTTTTTACATTTAAATAAAAAATTTTTTTATTTTATTATGTACGTGAATCATAACTTCATAAAAATATTTTAAAAATTAATTGATATGTACAAATACTTTGTGTTAAACTATAAAATTGCTATTACTATTTAGCTAACATAATAAATTGCTAAACATTATTAAATAAGTCTGTTGTTATAGTTAACAATGATTTAATTTAAAAAGCAGTCGCAAAGTATTGTAACAGATTTTTGTTTCGGATTAAGTTCGCATGTATTTTAATTTTAAATTAATTGGGTTGATTCCGCCAGTATATAATAAACTGTTGTTATAATTTTCGGTAATAACCGTCGTCACTGGCTGTGTACTTTGGATGTTCGGCGAGCGCTTTCGATGTGATAACATCATTTTCAAGCCGCGTTTTTATTAAAAGTTTTAATAAAAAACGCTGCTTGAAAATGATGTTATCACATCGAAAGCGCTCGCCGAACATCCAAAGTATACAGCCAGTGACGACGGTTATTACCGAAAATTAGAACAACATATTTTAATTTTAATTGTATAAAGAAAGGAAAAGTATTTTCAAATTTTGGTTTTAATTTTTAAATAAACAATTAAAATTTGAAAACAGCTGAATGTATTGCAGCATTTTCTGCATTTTTCGCATCTGCCTACCTAAGTTTGTGTACGTTGAAACATTGTTTATTTAATCAACTAATCTGCTAAATAAGAAGTCGCGAAATATACATAGTGAATCAATATTAAAGTCTTTAAAAGAAGTCCACATACCGCATAAAGCTTAAATCGCTATATTTTCTTTTAACCGTCAGTTTAGCAACGAACGCAGTATTAATTTCATTTTTTTTCCTTGACTAACAATTTCAAATGAAAGTAAAATTTTTTAATTTTTTAAAGCATATATATTACATTTACATTAACTGCCTGGCCCACGATGTCGATTGATAACTAAAGCGAGCGACAACAAGTCACTCGTTATCGTTCTCATACGGGCCCCACTATCTTTCGACTTGTCGGTCGCTAGGACTTACGTTTTTAATGTAATCAATTTACTTATTGTCAGTTGATGTTATTGCCACATCAACTATTTCAGACGTTAAACGCTTGTTTGAAAATAAGAATCGGTAAAACAAGTAAATTAGGCAATAAAAATGCAAAATTTTAGCACCAGTAAAATTTTATTTTATAAAAAATGGAAACATTTATATTTTTTTAAAAATTGTAAAAATATCTTTTGGCTGTGTTCTACGAACAATTGGGCGCAGCTAATTTACACAGTTCCTTACCTTTTTCCACTCAACAACGCTACGCATTGGTGGCCCATGCGAATTCAGTTTCTTGGTTAGCTTTACCCACTGCTCTTCCATTGAGAGTTTGTTGCTTCCATAAACAGCAGATCCTCTTGCGAACCATATATTCTACATGAACTTGCAGCTGCTTCAAACTTAATTTTTTTATGCTAAACAAATAATTTTTGATGGTTTAAATTGTATAATATTATTACTAATTTTATATTTACCATTTATTTTCCATTATAAAATTTTTAACATAAACAATAAATTATTTTTTGGTTTGTTTTGTTAAATTTTTTTCCTTTTGTGTCTGTCGACAACCACAACACAAGTGACTGATTTTGACATTTATGATCGCAAGACATTTCATATTGGGGCGCAAAATTGTATGAAAATGATTACGTTTTTGTACGCATTTGTTGTCGATCGACTTGTCGTGTTGAAAACTTTAAGTGGGGCGCAAATCAGCTGTTTGTCGTTGAAAATCCATGCGAACGATAGCAGTCGATATCGTGGGCCAGGCAGTTTCTTTCGAACAGGGTTAGTAAAAAACAGATTTATGTTTTAAAAAGTAATGCTTCAAAGTAGCAAATCGCCAATTTTCATTTTTATTTAAAACTAAAACAGAGTATTAAATGTTTTTCATAAAACGATTAATCCGCTATAATTTCTTCTCATAACGGAATAAAAGAATCATACAGAACCGTCTTACAAAATTTAATAAAATATTAAGGTATTTTTTCAAAACCAAACTTTATAACATTTTTTGTTTGTTTTATTTTATTTATTATTAACTTTATGGTATAATTGTATAACTTTATCATTCCATTTGTAATTTCCACAATATCCATTTCTGATCCAATAAAGTATATATGTTCAAGTTATTAAAAATAGCGAAGTCGATTTAATGATGCCCGTCTGGCTGTCCGTCGTAGTGTTGAAATAAAGTTTGCCAAGGCACTAGATCAGCCAGAGGAAGGTTAAATACGCCAATCGATCAGACATAGTGTCGAAAGAGGTGCTATTAGAAATCAGCAAGATCGGCCCATGCTCTTCGAGGCAGTGGGCAAACCTCAACGCCTACCTTTAGTTTTCCTTATCATTTGGAACAATGAAGTAACTTTAATCAAAAACGCAAATATATGAGGCGATAGAGAATTGAAATATAAGAAAAACAAGTAAGAGTTCTATATTTGCTTATATCGAATCTTTTATACGAAATGTTGTTATCGACTGGCGTTTTTCTTATCGTAAATTTTTGCTTACCTTCAAATAAAACAAAAAACAACTCTTCCAATAAAAAAGTTAAATATTTAAAGGAAATTTCTTTAGAATTATGAATGAAGCCATAAACTTAACACTTTGTAACATTAAAAAGGAAAATTCATCACTAAATAAAAAATGCCGCAGTACCTTTTTTGTATACAGGTTTAGTTTTAAGTAGTGATTTTGGCAGGCGCAAAAAAGAATCCGATTTTAAAATATTTTTATAAATTCGAATGCTTTTAGACTCTAAGCTCTGTATCTCTCCAATCAGAAACAAAAAAAAACATCAAAGAAAAACTGCAGTTTTTTTGACGGTTGAGACCCAATTCAGTATTTGTGACCTTTTAAAAAGCAACAAAATTTAAGAAAAACAAAAAAGCAATCGTAAATTCTATTGTTTTTTCTGTTTATATTATTTTCTAGTAAACGAAAACACAGGAAAACACAGTATTTATTTTCCGTTTACATTTTAAATAATTAAATGTAAATGTTGAATTTCTTCCGACCACTCATTTATCATGAAACTACGTCATTTATTTATTTATTATTTGTTACTTGTTTATAATTTCAAATGGCTTCAGGTTTTTATTTGTTTAAAAGATTTAAGAAAAGAATGTTTATAATTCATTTAATTGTTATTTTTTATTTTTCTGCAGTTTTATTTAAACAGTTGCTTAAAAAATATTTACTAACTTCCTATAGTTTCCTCTAAATAGGATTTCAAAAACAATTATAAAACTTAAGCATTAGAATTATAATCATTATTTTTTTTATCAAATTTATTTTAGAAGTAGAAATTTCTTGAATTACAAGTACTTAAAATTTTTCAAAGATGGTTCTGTAATAAATGAAAAATCAGGTTGTGCCGTGTATGACAGAAACACAGCAATAGTAAAACGTATTCACGTATTCACACAGCCGCATTATCCGCAATCAATATATGTGAAAAATTTATATAACACTCTATTAAAATCGCCTATTATATTCCAGAGCAAAAGTGTATTAGAAGGTTTACAAAGTGTTTTCAATAATAATATGATTATAATAAACATAAAATAAGAAAATCGATTTCAAAATTAAACTATGTTTTTATGGGTTCCTAGTCGTTTAAGTATTTCAGGAAACGAAAAAGTAGAAAAGTGGAAAAATAGCACCGATGTTAAATTAATTAAAGTTCCAAAATATATTAATAACGCATTAAAAGTTCCTTATGTACAAAGCTAACTTTATAAAGAATAGGCCACTGTTTATTTTTACATAAAAAAACACCTCTGTTGTGTGTTTGTGTCGAAGTTTTGAGTATAGAGCTATATTCAGCTATACCGAATCTTATATACCCTTCACCATCTATATAAATATAGGTTAAATCAAAAAACCAAATATTGGGGTGACAGAGAATAAAAAAATAAGAAAAAAAAAATGTTATCTACTCCTAATGGGTTAAGTATTTTCAAAAATTTTCAGTATTTCCTTAAAGATCTTAACAAAAGCTTTTAAATGATACCCGTATTGATATTTTAAAAAATTCAAAATTTCAGAGGCACACAACTCAGAAAATATGGGCGAGCGCCAATTTTTCCACTTAATATTTTTTTTCTTATTTTTTAATTCTCTCTCGCCCCATATATTTATTTTTTATTGGAGTTACTTTATAGTTTCAAACGGCACGAAAAAAGTAGTGGCAGGGGTTGTGTTTTGCCCGCTGCATCTAAGGACATGGACCGATCTTGCTGATTTCCTATAGCACCTCGATCGATTAAATTATTATTTTTTGTTGAACTGAAGTTTGCCAGGCAATACGGACGGACAGACGGACATTGCTCAATCCACTTCGCTATGCATAAGAACTGAGAATATAAATACTTTATTGGGTTGTAAATGGATATTGTAGAAATTACAAACGGCATGATAAACTTAGTTATACCCCGTTTCTACTTTTTGTGAAAGACTTGAAAGCCTTGCAATTGATAATGAATTAAAAAAAAAAATAAAAAAATATCTGGCAGAAAAAAAGTTATATAATGCGATTTAAATCTTGTTATTAAAACTTAAAATTAAACTAATTTTATAGAAAAATAACATCTGTAACTTTAAAATATATTTTATTATTATATAACCTTATTATGTTGGGTCCTTCTAGATTCCAAATAATACTGTGTAGGAACTGTATAGGAAGAATATTAAAACAGTTAAAAAACAATTAAAATTCTTTATATAACTTTTTAGGACAAAATTGAAATTTCCTGTCAATGTCTAAAAATAAGCTTCTCTCATATTTGCTTGGTGATCGCAACTGCCATATTGCTTTTAATATATTCTGTGTTACTATCAACTTAAAGTCCTCATTTTATTAAAACTTAACTAATATGTGGCATTTTTTAAGACGACCAGTAGCCTAAGTGCCGATATCCATTTTACGTACGTTCGTACTGCGATTTAATTGTTCACATTGCTGTGAAGATTTGCGATACAATTTTTTTTTACCAAAAATTTAACTTCACTGAAGAATTGGCTATTAGGTTATTGTTATCCATTCATTATGTAAAATACTGTAAAATTGATAATCATATCATTGTAAGGCAAAATCTTACATCACTGTGTTGAATGTTGTTAAGGACTCGGTTTTCTTTGATTTACTTTATACTTCCGCGGAAGAAAAACTATTTAATAAACCAATAAATGAACTATTATCTGGTGCAATAGTAAATTTACTGTACACAAGAAATTTCTAAAATTCAAACGGTTTGATTAACTTGACCTTCCTATAGGCTTTGAAGTTAAAGTTTTTCCATTTTAAAAGAAAAACGACTCTTCCGCCAGTGCTCATACAAACACATCTTGATAATTTTAATAAATACTTTCAATAATTCAGAAGCATTTTTTGATTAAAAGTCCTTACATGATGTAATAGTAGCTTAAATAGAGCATGTTTTTTTTTTTTTTTTGTGACTAAAAGCATTGAAGCAGCAAAGTAATCATTTTATATAAAAAATTTTTAAACTATGTTAGTAACGCATAATATATTTGATTACAAAAAAAAAACTGAATTATGTTATGTATATATTTAAGCTCAATAAACTCTTTATTTACGTGGGTGAACATTTTCCTTTTTTGCGTGTTGAAACTTTTCAATTTAATAAATACAATTACCTTATTTGATCTTTAAAAATAATAAAACCAAATAAATATGTAATAAAAACTAAGAAATGTATTATTCAAAGTTGCGTAAACTAATTTCCGTCACATATTTTTATTAATGCTAAATTCAACAAAGAGGAATTTCTACCAATATTATGTTCGTGCTCGTTTGAAACATTAAAATTTTTGTTTCCAAACATGCTTAGACTGGTTTTCAGCTTTTTTCCATGTTGCTTTTGGCCGGTTAAAACAATATAAATTGAAGTACCTTTTATGCAGCCAGCGATATGCAGACTGAATAAATGACGATTGACTGTTGCACAATAGAAATAAAATCCTTGAAAATGTTATTGTAAACAACTAAAGCTTTGACTTTATTTGATTTATGGATATGTGTGTGTGTGTGTTTGTATAACCTAAGTATTTTTGTATACATGAAACTTTATTTCGACAAGGTTATAACCTTTATTTCACAAACACATAGACATTATAAATAAATCCCCTCTTATTCTCATACATACATATCTTTAATTTACAATATTTGCTCAGTTTTATGTGCAGAAAAATAGAAGAAGTATTAAAGTAAATTCAGGTATATTAAACGTGATATATTAGCACATGTTTATATGAATACATGCATACCACTAGTAAGAGAAGTGAAAAACCATACATTACCTCAAGTTAAGTAAATCCCATTTTTACGATCTTTTTGACATTATTAAGTGTTGCTTAGCTATGATTTTCCATTTTATGCTTCTCAATTTACGACCGTGTTCTGATTTTAATGTGAAACGTTTCTGTGGCGGTATCTTGGGTATTTAAAGTTAAAATTCTAATTGATAAATTGGAATATAACGAAATACTACGTAAAACTTATTAGTACCCATGTACACAATTATTTTAAAATTAAAAAAAATAAGAACCACTTATTATATTCTCTTTTAACCAACTTCAAAAAAAGAAGGAGATTATTAATTCGTCTGAATGTTGCTTTTTTTTATAATGTTTTTGCCTGCAAAGCTATCATTTCTGAACCAATTTTAAAAACTTTTTGTAATTTGATAGATTATGTTTACAGATCGGTCTCGTTTTAAAACCAGTTCATAATCTTAAAAATTAGAGAATATCGCCATACAACACAAATGTTTAGTAACCGTGAAAGGCACCACTCTTAAATTAAAAAAAAAAAAAAACGTGTATCGCTATGGCTCCCAATAGCAAAAAATTATAGAAAAATAAATTTACAAATTACAAGGTGTCCCCATAAGTGACAAAGAACCTGCATTACTAAGTCCACTATAACAGTATTTTTAAAATTTGGAATTGGAAATTAAAGGGTATATAATCGATGATGTAATTTGATGTATGCGGCAAAATTGTTATTGACAGGCATCTAAAATTTTTAAGGAACCTCTATTGTTAAGTCCGCTATAAGAAAAAGTATACAATTTGAAATTACAAATTAAAGGGTGTTCCCATAATTGATGTATTTTGACCTATATGGGCGTATCCTCTGAATCGTTACATTCAATAACTTAAAAATTAAAAAAATGCCCAATTGTTTGTTATAATAAGAATTGTAAAAAGTATACACTGAAGGGTGTTACAGTAGTTTATGTAATTTGATGTAGATGGCCAAACTGTTAAACAGTATATATTTTATAAAAACTCAGGTAGTTATGATGCAAAACAAAAACTTTTTTAAGAAACAACATTGAATCATTAGCAGCGTAAGTTTTCATTCATTCATTCATTTTTATTTCATATATTGTTACGAATAATAAAATCTGGACACCCCTATTGTTGTATCCGTATAAGCGTGGTGAATAAGCTAATTCAACTAATGGTATGTGTATAGAATAAAAACCACAATTTAGCTAACAAAAGCTGAGCAACCCCAACGGTAGAGGTGCGTACTGCAAAACAGGAGGTCCTAAGTTCGATACCGCATTCGGACATGCGTGCAACGAAAAATAATAATTGTTATAAGCAATTACAAATTAAAATTAAAAAACAGCAGTACAAACCTCTCGAGAGGCAAAAGACAATTATTGTGTGAACCCGTAATATAACTTAATATAAGAGCAACAGATAATTGTCAAGCCCTTTACGATAAAAAGTAAGAGCAATAGCAGTAGTAAGCGCGGGGAAGTGTAACAGCATAACAACAGTGTACGGCAGATGTGTGTTGTGGCTACTGGATTAAAGGAGATGACTGGATTGGATAAAAAGAATAGTGGAGATGTCTGTGGATGGTTAAGGTTTCTAAACAAGGCATCGTGTATTTCATGTCTCGTCGGAGTAACACAGTAGTGTAGCGTGGATGGCTGCGTTTGTGGTGATAAAGCATGTTTAGTAAATACTAGACCAAGGGTTCACAAGACCGGTAGGATCGAGAAGTATTGCCAGAGAAAGCCATAACTCTTTAAGTCACAGTCTTACATATATTATTTTAATAACAAAACTACTGCATTTTTGATTTGATTTAGGTTTATTTATTATAAAAAAAAAGAAAAAAATAAATTTGCCCTTCAGGATTTTGTGGAATAGGGTGGTTAGTTAAGTAGCCACCGTGACGGTTGGCAAAAAAAAATTCAAGTAAAGTGTAGTATCCGCAGTTACATTTTACAACAAAAAATTAATTCTGATGGAAATCGGAGAAACATGTCTTATTTGTGCGTATGCAAAGAGGAACTTTGCAGGTTCTGCATTGCCATATAGTACGCACCGGACTCTTTTTGGTGCTACATTTTGCACATCTTCGTGATGTAGATCGCTCTGGCTGATGCATACTGCTTTCGAGACGCAATTCTCTTGGTACTGATGGTTTGTGTTTCTTTATTTGTACCGGTAGTGGGGAAGAGGGTTCCGAAATTGAGCGCTTAGTGCCTGATTTGGGTTTTTTCGCCTGAACTGGTGCTAGGATCCCATGGTAAACACTTCTTCGAAACTCTTTGGAACTGAGCTGATCAAGTTCTGGGTGGTATGTTTTCTGCAGCTCTTTATATGTAATATAAGAGTTTATGACGGCGCAGTCCAGAAAATGAAAAAAAATTCTATGCCACCATTTGCGTGATTTTCGATCAATGACATAAGTGCTTTTCAGCTGATCAAATTTATCAACATAGTTCATACATTTGTTATATTGTATGACAGCTTCAGGACAATTTATTTTATTTAGCTCACCATTGCGTTCTCTGCGAGTAACAACACCTATCTGAGTTGGATCTATGTTGTTGGTGAGAATAAAAACTGATCTATTATCCTTCCATTTGATAAAAGCCACATTCTCATCACTGACCCTGTAATCATATTCTCCTCGTTTTAGATGTTTGTCATCTTTCAGCTGTGGTAGAAATTTGCGATTTGGTTTGACAGTGCCACAGGCCAATATTTTGTCATTATATAAGTCTACTTGCAAAGGATAGCTATTGAAATAGTTATCAAAAAATACTTTATGGTATTTTGATTTCAAATTCATGCAAAATTTTCGAACAACTTTTCCTCCTAGGTCAGTTTGTATCTTCTCACCATCCTTTCCAGTATATATTTCGAAATCTAAACTGACTAGCAGAAGTAGTACACAAATTTGATAAAGGTATATTATCATCTGACTCAAAATAATCATCATGTTCTGCCTGCAGTCCTAAAGGTATATCACCGAGTACCATCAGATCGGCTTCTTGGTCATCATTTCTTTCTTCGTCTGATTCGAAACTACACACACTCTCGCCATCAGAAGGTACATCTTCAAACAAAATATCTACGATATCTTGTTCTTTGAGTATGCGCGGCATTCTAATTACATATATACATAACACAAAATTATGTGGGAAAACAAATTATTTATAATGTACTATAGTCACAGTGGTTACTAATCTAACCACCATAATACTTACGTTTGTTTTTGTATGTTATGCTCTGGTTACATATATATGTTATCACAAAACAAAAAATAAGTAATAAATAACAAATTAACACTGATTTCGTTTAATAATAAACACTATCTGCTTCTTTATTTCAATGACAAATGACCTGTTAAAAAAGCAAGGGGATGCCCCGAATTTAAATAAAGATATAAATACAACCAGAGAACCCTAGCGATAAAGTCTCGAAACAAATGATCAGCGATGTCTTTAAAGATGTAATTATTTAATAATTTGTCAATAGCTGGCGCGAAAACATGTTTTAAACAAGCAATAATAAGTGGTTAGATAACTAACCACCAAACCTGAAAGAGATAAAGTTGGAAGACAGAATTTAGCTACAGTGGTATTTGCATTCAAAAGAATTCGTACGTTTGTGCTAAAAAAAGGAAAAATGTAACAATATGTTTAAACAAATTTTGAGATATTACTATGTAATATTGAACTAAGTATAAAACGTATTATAAAGAAATAAGCGAACATTGAACATATAATTATGACTTAAGAAAAAAAAAAGGTAGCTAAAAACCTTTTATCTACTTACAATATATTTTATAAGAAATTTTTGCATTGAAACTTAAGTCATCTTCCTGACTGAAGTTTTCAAAGATTCCAATACTACAAATTTCGTATCAAATCATAGTTTGAAAATCTGTTGCGATGTTCAAATCTTTGTGTTAGTTTACAAATTACAGTTTCAAATAAATTTTCTTTTAAGTTTCTGTGTATGTCCATTGTAGGGTATCGTCTGAGTAGATTATATATAATTTTCAAGTTTTTATTCTGGATGATCTAAAGCTTTTTTAGGTGCGGTTTTGCGCATTTTGTAGACCAGACCTGACATCTGTAGGTCATGACTGGTTGAATATACATTCGATAAAGCAATAACTTCCCAGCAAAAAATTAGACCTTACTTTAAAAAGTACTTGCCATATAATGACTTACTTTTGTTATTGCCATATTTTATTACTCGCTTACAAAACACATTACATTAAATTCTAAAAAAGGAAGTAGTAATGGAAATAGTTCTTTATGTTAAAAGAGACTACCGTACTAATAGTACTCATTATTTCCTACAATAATTAATGTAATAGATTCTCACTAATTGATTATAAAAGTCTCATGCCTTGTTAAAATAATTAAGTTGGCAATCTAGTTGGTAAGTACTTTCGCCAAAAGTGCTTAATTCCACACTCGATTACCTATTCAAAAATTTTTGCTGGGTTATTTTTCTTGTTAAGAGATGATTTTCGATTAAGCAGGGAAATTAAATGTGTCTAAATAAACAGAATTTTATGTAAGTCCTACAAAAAATAACTCCTTTAATTTAGACATGTTACTCATATAATTTGCTGGCGGTTCTTTAGGCATTTTGAAGTCTTAAACAGCATGCATTTCGTATCGTAGCCCAGCGAGAGTATTTGGGAAGCATTAGGCTGCAAAATTTTTACTCAAAAAGAAAAAGCATTGTTGATAATCAAAAAAATAGTAATAAAGGCGCGTCGAAAAAGAATCCCACAAAACACATTTTGCAATAAACTTTATATTTGATAATGACATAACACACATTTTAATTCGTATGCAACAATAATGGAAAAAACCAAAATTTATTATTCTATAAAACAGCATGAACGTATAGAAAGCTGCAAATATAGCAACTTGCAAAACTCGTACACTTATTTTATTCCACATCTCCATGCATTACATTATTTCTTATGTATGAGTATTTGTAAGAGCTTTTCAAAACGTAATCCATAGTAGCGCCTGGCCACTGGCACCTACTATCCCCAGAACTAAGCAAGTGGACCGGATGTCCCATTAAATTCTAATTTAAAAACTAGACTAACATCGTTTTTTGTGAAAAAGTCTTTTCAGACAGTAGTGTTGCTCCTCTGAAATAATGCAAGCAAAACAAAAAAAAATTAATAACTTCCAATGTTCTTATTTTATTTAGGGGTTCTTTCGTTGTGGAAAAGTTTAACTATGACCAGACATCAATGCATTTGGAAAAATACTTTAAAATACAATTACTTTCAAATTTGTATGCAAAAGTCTTTGTAATTAATTTTACTTTTTCTGATGTGAGTTATTTTGCAGCAGGCTAATAGATGGTTTTTCCATAAAAAAAACATGTAAAATAGTAAAAAAAAAAACGTTGGAGACCAATACATTATATTTATTTGTTGTACTGAGTAGACACAGAAGAAGATACAATAAATGCTGAAATAATTTACATGCTCTCATCGAAAAAGGCACTAACTTGAATTTTTACGAAATTGAGTTTTGTCGTGATTCCAATATATTTTACACAGATACACCTCGTCAAAAAATTTGAATGCAATAGTATCAAAAATGACGTATTTTATAAGCAATTTCATTTGTAAGTTTACATTTCTATTATGTTTTACCTTATCCAGTAAAGTTACAAATAAACCCGCAAGGGCCTTTCTACATGAGACCAGCGATATGCATAATATAAAATGTTGTTAGTGTTCAATTAATTTAATTTTCCTGTATCTTGGAAAATGTAAAAATTATAGAAGTACTACAGTCTAATATAATTTTGTGCCACCATTAAAATGCTTTCACCGAATAAGAAAAAGTTACTTTAATAAGCAATAAAATTTTTTAATTAATTATTAAGTTTAAATTAAAAATATAGATTCAAAAGGGTCTCTCCTTCTTATTGAAAGTTATTCAATTTTATTGATTTAATTTAAAAAGAAAGTAGAATATTTAAAAGCATCTTACAAGGATCTTGAGCATTTTTACAAAAAACTTAATTAAAATGACAAATTTTTTAGACTCCTGGGTTAAACCTAATTTAGATTTCATAAAATATTATCGGAAATTTCCTTTTCTAATTCATCACAAGTTGTTATTTCTTTTCCCTTTTAATTTATGGCATAATTCAATAGATTTCTAACAACTACTCATGTAACTTCGTTGCAAATAATCGACCGATATTAGTCAACGTCATCGGTACTGTCGTCACTAAGCAGAAAATATTGCTGTGCCTACTTGTCATTTATTTTAAGCTGATGTAATAAAACGCGATATTTTCTGTACTATCTGTATCGTTGCCATTAACTTCTTTTTTATTTTCTTATTTATTTTTTTACAATTTTGGCCTCCTTTCAAATAACTTTTAATAGCTGGTTGTTGGGTTCTTGTTAGCTGTTTATAGTACAGTCATTAAAGTTCATTTTTATTTTTTTTTTAACCTTTTTCTTTCTGCTAGAATATTTGTCAATAACTCCTTAGCTTCAATGTTCTAGTGGGTGGAACATACATTCGTGTACTTCTAAATTCTCCAAGAGTTGTGCTGCCTAAAAATGCGCAGAAAAAAAAGTAAAAAGCAGAAATATTCAATAACAGATCGTAAAATATTTATAACATAGAATTTAATAATATAATACGAGTTATTTAACTTGAGGGCTAATTAAAGTTTTAAGAGTGATTAGAAAGTATTTTAATGATATAATGAAATAATTCAGAAAATGTTGAAAGTGAAATATGGAAAAATATTTTTTTAAATTTTTTGTTAAATTCTTATTTGAACTTTGAATATTATATAAATGAATAGAAATTATTTTGGCTTAAGTTCATTTAATTTTAAAATAAAAAATACACAACTAAGGTAGATAGATGCCAAGTATGCTGATGAAGGTCGTAGCGGTCCAGAAAGTGCAGCATTTCATTCTGCTAGCGTCTAAATTTTCTTGTTTTCTTTGGAAAACGTCCGCATACATTTGTAATAATAAATTTTCTTTCTAACAAAGATTTTTAGAAATTAAAATTAAATGAACTTTAGCCAAAATAATTTCTATTCATTTATGAAAAATATTTTTATAATAGAACTCTGACTTTCTGCTTGAATTTGTGTTATAATAAAGAGCAGAATTTGACTGTCAAGCAAAATGTACCCAACATTTCTGAAGCACCAATAATTGTACTGAGTTATTCAAACTATTGCTTAGATGTCTTATTTCTTTTTTATTATTTTTACGTTAATTTTTAAAGAAAACAAGAAGAAATAGAAGGTAGCAGAATTTAATGCAGAGTTATTTGGATCGTAATCAGCATTTTTTGCATCTATCTAATATTGCACGTTTAGGTTGCAAACTTCATTTCTGTGTGCACTTTTCTAATATCGGCCACAATATATTACAATATATATACAGTGCCCAAAAAGGCCTTCAAATTAGGCCCGTGCAACGCTGGGCACTGTTATATAAAAAGAAATAGAATTAAAAAAATAAGCAAGAAGTACCTAAATATTGTGCAATAGGAATTCTTTAAGACTATTTTTAAAGGTTACTAGGTTTTAAACAATTGAGTAACTGGTTGTATTCATTAAGTCCGACAAAAGAAATTCGTTATTTAAATTAAGTTCAGAGCCTATCTTTTATTTCTTTTTTGTGCGTTTCATATTAGTACTATATTAAATGGTACCCATACCTTTTAAACAATTTAACACATAAATTAACAGTTGCTGTTTACAAAGACCGGAAGTATGGTTTTTGCTTAATTTTTAAACAAAGTTATTATTACAAACTATAATCAAAGATTAAATACAGCTTTCAACGCCTTATTTTGTGCTTCGTTTAATCAAATTAAAATTGATTAATTATGAATATACCTCGTATCCCTTATTATAAAATTAGTTGTTTAAATATGATGATGATGCGAATGTACAACAAAATGCAACAAAGTATATTGTCCACCACTGATCAGCTACTGGTATTTTTGTTAAAAAATAATATTTTCATTTTGAAAAATCAAAAAATAAAAAAACGATTAATTTAATTCATTTGAGGAAATTGTTAAAAATAAAGTTAAGAAAATTATTCATTTCAACAGAAAATTTTGATACGACATCATATATCATATCTTAAAATTGTTTAGTTAAATTCGGTACTTAATCAGTTAAAATAATATTTGGATGGGATTTAATTTAAAACAGAATTTTACGTTAAGCATATAATTTTACCTGTCTATAGTACAGTCGGGCCTCGATTATCCATGATCCGGTTAACCGGTAACCCCGATTAACCATGATGGCCAAAAATCAGTCTAATATATATTTTTTGCAATATTTTGTAATTGTTTTCTTCGATTAACCGTGATTACTTTTATTATCCGTGATGGCTGAATTTTTTATTAACTTCAAATTCATACATACATACAATATACATAATATACATGAAAACAGGGAATTCTCTTGTTTTCGTACGATGAGGCAGAGAAATTAATTTGTTTTTAATGTGTACGTACACCAGTGTTCACTTGTTAAATAATAAAAATATTAAGAAAATTGTATACTCAAAATTGTTATACGATTAACAATGAAAATCGATTATTCGTAAATCATAAAGTTCGGTCTTCCTCTAATTTTCCATACTATTTGGAACAATGAAGAAACTCCAATCAAAAAAGTAAATGTATGAGGAGATAGATAATTAAAAAATAAGAAAAAAAAACTGCAAGTGAAAAAATTGGCGCCCGCTCATATTTTCCGAGTAACGACGGGCCTCTGAAATTATTTTTTTTTAAATATCAATATAGGTATCATTTAGAAGCTGTAGAAGAGAAAATACTATTTTTTTAAATACTTAACCCATTAGGAGCCGACGAAATTTTTATGTAAAATTATAAATATATGTGTTAATTATCTTTTTTTTTTCTTATTTTTGAATCTTTGTCACCACAATATTTGCATTTTTAATTGCAGTTACTTCTCTTAACTTGATTTACATAGATGGTGAAGGGTATTTATTACTCGGCATAGCCGAATTTGGCATTCTTACATGGTTATTTATTAAATCGAAAGAAATATTGCTGAATAATATTTGCTGGCAGGTTTGAAAAGTAATCACCAATTGAACATTTTTTTTAAATTAATTTAAGTTTGTGACTTGTACTTTAATAAAAACAATATGTTAACTAATAAACCGCCTTATTTATAAACCACTAGCGGATCTAAGCATGTGTATAAAGTCAGCAAACAGTATATTAGACAAGCAATCTACACAACCATAGAAACAAGCCCTAAAAATTTTATCGAATTTGGTTGCTGTTAGTAATTACACGCTAAGATTATATAATAATAGAAAATCCTTTACTATTCTCTTAATTTTAATTAAAAATTTTGTTAAAATGCACATTACTATACAACCGCAATTTTTTTATGCCAACAAAGAAAGTTCTTTAGAAATCTTTTAACTACTTAAAATTTAACAGAGGTTACCTTATTATTTCATTATTATGCTTTAAATTACTGGCAGTAAAATTCAAATGAAATTCTCCAGGGGAGATTAAAGTTATTATAGTTTGAAAAGGCTTGCCTTGTATGTATTGTTGTTTGTTTTTTTTCATATTTATGAACACATTTCAGAAGAAAGTGTGCAAGTGAATGCATGTTTATTGGAGCGTGTGTTTACTTGCAGGCTCTTTTCAGTATTGCACAATAAAAAATTCTTGTAAATAACAAAACAATGAGGTGCAAAAATATTTTCGCAAACTTCAAGCCATGCCATTCTGCTTATCCCGCTTGCGCCTGTTCACCTTTTACATACAAACAAAAATTTCATGCAACTAGTTTCATAAAAAAAATTCATAATGTAATGTCTATATAAATGGAGCTGGTTGAGCGTAAAGAATTTTATAGGCGTAGGTCATAATCTTATTCGAAAAAAAGAAATACCTGCAAATTTAAAACATCAACCTAAATGACCGTTTCAAGTGCAACGTTGTCATGCACGTAACTTCTATGCCGAAATGTGTCTTGAACAGCAATCTTAGCTTGTCTTGTTTGTAAGACTCATGAATAGAATCAGGGATAACATCGCGAGATAGACAAGAAAATAATTAAATTGTCATTACTTTACAACTACATATAAAAGCAATTCCAAGAAGATAACAAACAAGCAGTCAATTTCACCACCCAGCGCACTATCAAAGTACCATTTTGAACTTACTCAATGCAAAAAAAAAAAAAAAAAAAAATAGAATGAATGGTGGGTATTAAGTTTCTAAAATATATCATATTAAAATATGCGATTTCATGCAAAGATACGGTCACAAATATTTTAGAGTTTGAAAAAAATATGTATGTACCAGAATAAAAATTTTGAAATGTGCATATAAGCAAATTAAATATTTCTATAATGGGTCTATTTTTTTCTTTCAAGAATAACAACAGCTTTAAATTTTGAAATCAATTTCGTGGCTAAAATATAAAAAGACACCAAATTTAGGCTTAAAAAATAATAAAGTGACAATACAATTTAGCATGCTCTTCCTTAAAAATAAAATTTAATTACATTTAAAAATTGTATAAAACTTTGAATATCTTAAGGAAACTATAGAATAAAGCAAGCTAAAGCAGGCCTTTCTTAACATAAAAGTAGAAATATAATTTTCTTGTACATTGAACAAACTTTCTTTAAGAAAGTATGTATCTTCAAAATCAATAGCCATAAAACTCATAAACATAAAAATTTATTACCAACTTTCTTTTGTTTCTGTTGAACTATAAATTCTGTTAAAACTTATTTATTTAATGTGAACTTACTGTGCTTTAACGACAAACACGAGGCGATTATTGTTAAGATGTTACTACGAAAACTACTGTATGAACAACATTATCATCTTTTAGTTTTATTTGCTTCCACCATGCCTTTTTCTCTTGCTTGCTTCTTAGCCATGTTGTCTTAAACTATAATTTCTGTTATCTCCACTTAATGTGTTTGAGCGGTAACATTAAGTAAGAATTTTGTATTATGACCCTTGTGTCTTTTGAATACCAACATGTCTTTTAAAAAATCATGTTACCGTAATGAAACACTGTGTTCTAATTATAGTGGCGCACAATTAAATAGTGGTCACTCAAAAGAGAAGTTTAGAACAAACACAAAGAAAAAAACTTTTTAAGATTATTAAGTAAAAAATTACGAAAACTATAAGTTACAAAACGTGATATTGTTAAACTATGCAGAGTTGTAGACTTATTTTGTCCTGCCGTAAATAATTGAAGGGAGGCAGTAACACATGTGAGAGATTAATAAAAGTGTAGTCCATTCAATATACATATATTTTTTATGATTAACATGTGTTGTAGTTGTGCTTAAATAAACTTAACTAAAGCGTGGTAATGGCGAAAAAATTTGTTTAATTTTCTATTAAAAATGAAATCAGGACAAAATTTAGAAAGAGTGTAAAATAAAGTTTAGGAAGTAGAGAAATTTTTAAACTGTGTACAAATAAAATTTATTATCAACATCTTTGTTATTATTTATCTCTAATAATAATTTAAATTTTTCACAAAAGAGGTTACGATATATGACATGATACTCTTTGTTTTGATCAATGCTTAATTAATTTAAAATGCTATTATTCAGTCTATTTATAAAAAGCTTATTGTTTTAATTTTTTTAAAAGGCGAATCAATTATATGTTGATAGCGATGGCTAATTCATTGATTTTCATGCTTACGGCGAAAACTAACAAATTCGATATCGCTATCACCTTACAATTGATTCGCCTTGGAAAAAAATTCACCACCATTATTTTTGATAAGAAATACATACCGACCTTACTAAAGTTAAAAATATCATCCTTTCCTAACTTGTATTTTATTCCAAATATTTTTTATATAAATAATTATTATTCTTTAGCAAGGCTAAAGCACTTTAAATTAGTGTTAGTAATTATAAAGGGAAGGGTGAAAATGGATAGTAGCAGAATAATATTAAATTTCTGGTTCGCTTCAATCGTCGCCAGCATTCTTTCTATCCATCTATATGCAAGATTATTATCAATTCTAAATTTTTATAGCATAAACAAACGTTTGGAAGGATGTCAAGTCATAGTCTCAAAAGTGACATAATGTCCATGGACATTGTGTCGTTTTAAACACTTAAAACAAGAACAGCATCGCTTGCCAAAGATTTCCTGCATAGACGGCCTTCCGCCGAGCGAAATGACATTTTCCTCTATTGTATAACCAATACTGGCTTCGCTTACCAAATCGTTTTTGCTGGACGTATGGATTTTCTTCTCTATGATATAATCCACACCTGCTTCGGTGACCAAAGATTTTCTTCATAGCCGGCCTGAGGCCGGGCCCAAGAATTTTTTTTCTCTGTGGAGTAACCAACACCGCCTTCGCTTACCAAAGATTTTATTCAAAATATTTAATAAAATAAAATATATCTATAGTATCATTGGACATTATGACACTACGATTCGATATAATGTCCATTGATATTATGTCATTATGTCCTTGACATGCCGCAAATTTATTACATTTATAGTACTTTACTATTACAATTGTAATTTTTTGTCTTGCTATTAGCTAAGATAGCTTACTTTGAGCAGTCTTCGTTTATCTAATTCCGAAATTACGTCAGCCTATTCAATGAATGTATAGTACCATTATGTGGAGTGAATCCCCTAAACGTACTTTGAGGTCACTCTTAATAGAGACAATAGCTCATAAAATATATCGGTGATAGGGCCATAAAATATTTGCTTATATCAAACCCAATTACGATAGGCCCCGTCCTCAGGCCAATATTCATTTCATGATATTCATTTTAGGAATGGACCGCTAATATCCGGACTTTGGTCACTAATGTTTGGAGCAGAAATAGGAGCTTCAAAGTTCCTGTGCAACACCAGAGCCGTCAGAATGACGCCTGGGTATGGAATCGCACAGCATAAAGCATAATGTGTTACAATTACAAAGAAACTCCCGCATATAAACAGAAAACTATTGTCATAGTTTGCTTTGTGGGGTACTTTGGCAGATTTTATACATTGTATGTCCTACATAAATAATGATATAAAAACACAAATAACCCAAAATAAATTAAACTCTGTTAGAGTAAACTAGAAAACAAACTTTGGTAATTAGCGCACACAAATACAGCATAATAAAAAGTACTAATAAAAAACTTTGATATTTAATATTTGAATTAAGTCCTTGTTTAATTCAAAGTCTCCCTCCAAATGGCGAAATAATTAATGCATTTAATATAAGAATTGTGTTTAAACATCTTCATTAATTTAATCAGGATTTTTACAAAATGTTTTTATCATTCCCTTAAAGCCTTCTGGCTTTATAAGTTTTACTATTTACTTTAATGCTGTTTTTGTCTTTTGTTATTTCTATTTAATTTTTATTTGCCTCAAGTTCTCTGCTCAACAAAAAAAATCTAATAAAAAGGCAAAACAGGAAAGATAAATTGAAAAAAAAAATGTGTTGAAGTTTCACAATCCAGAGAGAGTTGATGTGAATACATAGTTTTTGGCCTGTTGTTAAAACAAATCACTTGGTATTTATGTTGGCCCTTTTAATTTAAATTTTAATACAGTAACTTACAAAAATGTAGTAAAAATTACTCTAAATTTTTTAAATTAATTTCTAATAGGTGTGATTTTGTCAGTTTTATGCTGATAAAGAAAGAACTCTTAAACTCTTTTGGTTAATGATACAAAATAGACGGCAGGTAGCAGCAATAAATTAATGCCGTATAGAGAGAATACAGAAGGCTAAATACTTTGTTAGTATACGGTCTCATGTTTTTAACCGAAATTGTACTAAAGGCTATTAAGCACAACTTCATAACTTTGCTCGAAAAAAACAGAAAAAATAAAATTCGATTTTTATTAGCTTAACTTTTTTTGCAGAGCGGATGGTTAAAATAATATAACACTGATATATTCTGTTGAACTTAATTTTATTTATTTATTACTCATTTATATATTAAAAAAAATTATTCTTTTCAATAAACTAAAATCTTCTTTTGGAAAACGAGATGAAAACAGTCGCTTCATTTATTTTATATAATCTTTATTATTGAAATAATTATAGAACCTTAAAAAAAACGGAAATGTTTTTTTTTCTTATATATTTAAAACAACAATCATTAATGTGATTAAATTTTAACTAGTATGATTTTCTCTCGACTTTATAAATCTGTACAATTTTCTGAAAAATTAAAAAAATTTTTTAAATAGTTTGTTTTCCATGCAAAGTTTGGGTTCGTCAAAGCGTATTATAAAATAAAAATTTAAATATGGGGAGAAAAATAATGCAACTTTATTTGAGTTAACAATTACTAAGAGCTATTTTGCACCACGAAATTTTTCATGAAACTGGTTTCACGGAATTTTAAGGGGATGTTTTAAACTCGTGTATTATTTGAAACAACACAAACAACTACAATAACAAATATGAAATTGAAAGCGAAATGCACAAATTTCAATGCCATGAAAAATTTTATGTTGTGGACGCTACGAAAATAGCTTAAACTGGAAAAGAAACTTCTAAGAAATTGTGTGAAAAAAGGCAATCTGGACTAGCTCTAATACAAAGAATATATTCGTCCCATTTTTAGTCTAATTAAAATTTAAATATTTCCTTCTGTTTTTTTAATTAATTTTAACTTTAAATGTGAAAGTAGCGAGAAAAATATTTATATAAAACTTGTAGTGCCAATGATATGGATGGTAAAGAGTATCAGACCCATGACTGCTAAATTTGTATACCTTACAAGACTTTACGTTAAGTTTGTAAAAATACCACAGGAAGTTTGTTTCCATATCGGTTATCTGACAAAATCAATAAACATAGTGCAGACTTGTAACAAATATTGAAATTGAAAAAGATGCCTTAATAAATTTTGCAGAACCATTGCTGAAACTACAAAATCAACAGTTTTGAAGATTGCATACAGCAACAACTCCGCTTAAAGATTCTCTTTTTATATGCTAAGGACCATTTATGTTTGTAAAAATATGGGTTGCATACAAAATTATAAATTTTTATGAATAAATATAAAAGCAAGTTGCAAATTGCTTACGGCTAAACATTTGGTATGATTCAATTTTATAACCTTAAGTCTCAAAATTTTTAAGTTTTAGATGGCGATGACTACGGCCTTTCGCAGTTTTGCTCCACTTTTGTTTAATTGTTTGTTTTGCCTACAACTCTAAGGTTAATTATGATTGAAATTGAATGTTATCGTTTTATAACTTCTATTTTAGTGTGTCTTATTCTCTACATGTATTAAGTTAGTGTGTATAGCCATGTTTGTGTTGTTTTGTTAAGGTGTGCTGAAATTTGAATGAGAATTTAAAACTGTGACTGACACTACAGTAATGCATTTTCCAATTTAAACTTTTTCGTTTTCCTAAACTTAATTTTTTAAAAGAAACGAAGAAGAGTGTTTCAAAATAGAACATATTCCAATTCTCGTTTTGTTTTGCATATTCGAGACATCCAAACAGGGAATATAAATAAATAACACATTATTTTCTTAAACATCTTTTGTTTAACATAAATTTGTGGTTTTTGTGTTCCCTACTACTGAACTTTAAGGCTAAACACTTAAGACGAGAATGCTACACAAACACCATGCAGCTTAAAAAAGACAAACTCGTTGAGTGTGCTCTCAAGCGATATGCAGCTTTGCGGTGAAGGCTTAAATAAACTAGGAGATTTAATCAAGATAAATTGGTATACGGATTTTGTATTTAAAATGATGTCTTATTTTGATCTACTTAGAGCTTACGATATTTGCTTAGTGGAAATGGTCTTAACACTGCTTCAATATAAAGTGGTATTTGAGGGATTCCATGCAATAAAAACAATATCCCAACATTTCTTCGTGCACATATCGTTCAAAGTTGTACGCCATTTCATGCTTAATATTTTATATACGTTTCATCTTAAGACTTTTGTACTTTCCATATTTTAAGAGTATAAGTCGTTATTTCAATTCATGTTTTGAAACTTTGTGAATAAGAACGATACATTTGAGTTATAAAGTAAACGTCACATTTCGTTTTTTGACGCTACATGTGAAAAGGTGATTTTTTAAACGCAACGACTTTTTGCATATAACGTAGTTTTATGAGTTATGGTTGTGTTGATGAAAAATTTTAGTAAGTAAAACTTCGTTTTTCTTTTCATAAATTACGACACGGTCATAACACAATAGTTTATATACTTTTTACAGCAATAACTTTATAATTTAAAAATCCAAGACACCACCTTTAGTATAAAATTAAATAGCTAATTATGCCCAGCGTTTCTAAGGCCTACTTTGGAGGCCTTTCAAAGCACAGTATACTATATAATAAGCTTGTTTACTATGCGAAGGTACTCCGGACACGTGAGAAATCTCGAAGTTAAAAATATAGCGAAAAATTGTAAAAAAATATTTCAAGCTTTTAATTAAATTAAAAAAAAAAATTATCGCAAAATAATATTTCTATACAATTGATTAAATATTAATTTTAATGACAGCCTTACTGGAAATTTCAGAAAAGTGATAAAAGCTTTAAATTGGAGTTATATGAATAATACAGAAATAACTGTTGAAGATTTATTTAAGCTAGAAAAAAAGTGGGAGACGCTGTGGTATAAATAAAAATTTATTGGTTTTCAGAATGGTGAAATAGCGAACGTTATTGATAGTCGCAGTGCATTCTTATGGTTTAATAATAAAAAAAAATCAATAATACCTACAATAGTTACTATTATCAGAAAAGAAATTTTATTATTCGTAGCACTGCATAAATTCACTTTTCGTATTCGATTGCCTTATCCTGAGTAACTACAGAGTTAAGAACAGTTTGTGGGTAAACCGGAAAACATTGCTAGTACTTTGCACACAAATTGTTATGTTTGCAAAAATAACAAACGTTGTTTCGGACAATAATATCACTAGCATAAAGAGTTGCTTTCCTCCTCAGCAGAGGATCTTAAAGATGACATATAATTTTTGCATGTTTTTAAGAGTTTTGTAAAATAGCTAGAAAATTATTAGGTTCAGAAAAATAAATTCATAATAAAATAGCATACATATATTATAAATCCCTTTGTAAGTTTGTTTGCTTGTCTGTTTGTTTGTAAGTTTGTAAGATTTTAATGAAATTTGACGCGTGGGTAAATTTTTTTCCTCATGTTAAAATAGACTATTTATATTTTCAAGTAGCCGATCAGAAGGAGAAAAAAAGGAAAAGCGGGCATTTTTATGTATCTCTAAAAAAATTTTAACAAAGTTTTGGATAGTCGATTTTAATCACATAAGAAACATTTTCTATGTTTCATCAACAAAGGGGAAAGACGGACATTTACATCTATACCGATTAGAATAAAATTATAAAAATAGTTAGATATTTATGTAAATGGTAGAATATTCTATGTTTATTAAAAACCAATACGAAGTGGGATTAAGGGAATATCCATACAAGCAGTTTTATGAATATTAACCGATCTTAATAAAATCGGATTCTAAAGATTTTTGAAATATAGACATCTTCTTATCTATAAGAGCCAAACCATTCCGATGTGTTTGGAGCAGATCCACATAACAAACAAGGCTATAATATATTACACAGTGCCTAGAAAAAGCCCTACAACTAACCCAATGCATTATTATTTGCAAAACACCAATTAATAATATTCCAAAAATTTCCTCAATACTAACTAAATAACCATTGAAGAAAAGAAAAAAACTGAAAGCAAAGAAATAAATATTTATGCAAATTTTATAACATGATAATAAAGAAATCAAATCAGGCAGAAAATATGGAACAAATTTACATTTCATCATAATTTTTATTTTTTGTTCTTCATTTTAAAAAGAAATTTACAAAATTTATTAAATCAAAAAGCTACAACAAATTTTATATAGAAGAATTTATTAAAATTCTAAAATATCTTAAATCAAATTTGTAATTTATTCCTAAAACTCAAATGTACGAGTAAAAATAATTTCACTACCCACCATTCTTACATTGAATAAATTTTATAGAAACCAATCATGAAAAAAAATTAAAAAAAATGAAAATTTGTAACAAACGTTGAATATATTGAAATAACAAAAGTCTTATGAAAGAAACAAGAAGTACGACAATTCAATTTCTACATACATGTTACAAATTTTGATGTACACAAAGTATATCTATATACTTTGCATGTACATATTTATACACTAACATATACATATATGTAGTTGTGATAGTTGGGTTTTATGCTAAAGATGAATTGCTTACAGCAGTGTATTAAAAGCATATAAAAAACATTATTTAAATTATTCTTTGAATAATATTCTTCTGAATTATTTAAAGTAAAAGTAAGTTTATTTTTTTAATACATGGTAAGACCAAACCAGTAGTGTGTGCAATTTACATGCTTTAAACAATACGACAATAGTTTGCAAAAGTGATTAATTGATTCACTAAACGATAATAGACACAAAATAAAATTGAGTGGCATCTCCGCCAACAATTAAACGAAAAACACAAAAGAGAAAAGTAAAAACATGTGATTTAAGCGAGGCACATACAGGTGTTTAATACTTAGATGTCAATTTACACACATGAATACGTACGTTCCAATATGCATGAATAGAGTATGACAATAAGAAAAGCATAATAATGGTTTTGGTAGTAGAGTTGCGATTAACTCTTCTTAAAGATGGTCAAAACATAAGTTTATGTGCAATTTTTTTAACAAGTAATTTATTTTTGATATAAATCTTAAATGTACGTATATTTACTAAGTAAAACAGGTATGATTAATTTATTAAGAATGAAAACGAACTGTACTTTTAATTTGTATTCAAATATATGTGTATGTTCTCTCCCAGTAAAAAATATATGGATTAATCCATAATCGAGCAATAAAGGAGTAATGACTTGTTCATCAGTTTGGAGTAATAAGCGAGCTATCGAAACTATTTTTTGTTTTATTGTTTATGCCTCGCTTAGTACTCCAAATGGATCAATGGGGGATGTATCAGTTCGTTTTTTTTTTCTTTGACATAACTGTTAATTTTTGATGTTTTCGTTTCGTTCTTATATTCAGTCAGTTTAGTTTTAAAAAGTGAAAGACGTATTTTTTAAAAAAGCGAAAAGGTACGGTTATAATAACAAATTTGTTAAAAATGTTTGAAAATTTAGTTTCTAAGCGTCATTTAAGACGACTAGTTAAAAAAGAAATTGAAAAATTCTCAAATTGTAATCGGGAGACTTAAAGAGAACAAGAGGCATCAGTACCTAACAAAGTCAATGAATTATCAAATGAAGATAGCCAAACGGAAAACTTTGTTGTTCATTATGATATCAGTGAAAATTTTAAAAGAAGCTCGTTTCTTGATTAATTAAAAATCGCGTTTCGAACGAATGCTGTGAAGGTATGGAAGTTCTACTATGCAGAGAAATATTGTTAAAAGCAGTGCATGTAGAAAACCCACGGTGCTTCATAGTGAGCCCAGAAATAATAGATATGGCACTAGGTGAATACTCTCATTGTGGTTTAGAAAAAGGACTGATGATGCACGGCCAATACATATCACCTGATGCAAATGCCGAACTACTGATCGATATATTTGTGGAATGACGCTTTATAAAAGCTCATTAAAGTCATTACGGTTTGTGGAAGAATACATCAAATTAAAGGATAATATTTTTCTCAATTGATTCTTTGAAGGACCTAAATTCGGCAGAACAGCTGATTAAAACCGAGCCTGATTCAGAAGTGGTAAGACTGAGTTTTTTTTTTAATGCAATCAGTTAAACAAGTACTCAAAATTCTTTGTTTTTTATTTTAATTTATTTCAGATTTCGTATATTAAACTGCGGTTTAAAAAAACCAAATTGAAACAGCAAAACGCAAAATTAACGGCGAAATATATGCTGGTCAAATTAAAGTGGGATGGATCAAAACAAACAAATACAAATTGTTTAACTTTTTTATTTTGGTAATAGCTGAATCATGTCCTCAATAATATATTACGTTTTATTTTTTCTTTAATTTTCTTGCAGAAGAACTTAAAGAAACGTATCCAACATAGCCGTAATCTGAAAAATCTTTCAAGGCGGCATTTCTTAAATGTAAAGCAACTGTTTACCAACAGACCTACTTGACAAAAACTACGGCCTCGTCGAATATAAAAAAAAGTAGTAACATTAAAAAAATTTTAAATTGTAAAAAATAAAAAAATTTGTATTTTATATGGAGGTTTACTCCATTTGTGTTCCATTAGGAGACAAAAACGACTACTCACTTTATTCTCTTTAAAAGACAAAAACGATTACTCCGTCTGTCGTCATTTTCAAGATCAAAGAGAGTACTCTATAAGGAGCTTAAAAGGAGTACTCGTATCTGCGGACATGCTATGTTAAAAATCCAATGTGTTTCGGAGTTTTATGGAGTAATCCATTGCTCGCAAAGGAGCGCTCCATGATTACTCTTTGGATGATCCTATTTTTTACTGGGCTGTTAACGCTTATATCTATGTATGTATGAATGAACATTTACCCAAGTTGTACGTTGTTAATTTTGTCGACAGCCACTTGCAACTATATCAGCAGTGGCGAATATCGTTAAAAGTATTAACTCAATTAAACAAACCGAATATCGTAAAAAAAACAATACGTCAACTGTTATATTTTTCGACAATTTTTTTAGTTTTCTCTGCTTCAATAGAAGTATTTATAATGAAGCTTTAGTCCATATTTTAGATAACTTAATCCGAATATAATTTATCATATATTAAATTGAGTGAATTACCAAATATATATTTGTAAATTTTTCATTTTCAGAACACCACTGTCTATCATTTTGAGTTTGATAGTACGTGTTTTGGTTCTAAAATTACCCGTCATATATTTTATAACTTAAGCCTGGTCCATTAAGAAAGATTTAAAAAAAAAACGTGAACAGTTTGTTGTATAGAAGACTGCGACAAACGGGATTTACGGTATCGAAAAAAAACAACTTAGAAAACATTAAAGAAAGTCTGAAATGTAAAAAAAAATACTTGAAAAAGAAACAATAGTATTTTCAAAATTATTTGCTTTTAAAGAATTTTTAAGCGTGTCTGAACAATATGGTTTTAATAAGACACATAATGTATATAAATATATATATATATATATATATATATATATATATATATATATATATATATATATATATATATATATATATATTGTAATACACTATTAGTTCGCGCTTGACCAAATTATTATGAAAAAAATTAAACTTATTTTTAATATATGGGTTTTGACATTTAGCGTTTACAGGAAAAATAAATTAATGCGTCATCGCTACTATAACACAAATATAACACAAGGCAAATCATTTATGAGTTGGTAGCGATATCGAATTCATTCATTTTCGATGTAAACGCAAAATTTCAAACACCATATAAAAACATTATACATATTTTTTTACATGGTGAAATAATACAGGTGGTCTCAATGTCAAATTCATTAATTTTGCCGTAAACGCTAAATGTCAAACTCCATATATAAAAAATATGTATACATTTTTTTTATGTGGTGTTTGACATTGAGCATATGCGGCGAAAACTAATGAATTCGCCATTGCGGCCGCCTGGTATTATTTCGCCATGTTTTTTATAAAAAAAAAAAAAAAATATTTTATTCGCCATCGTGACCACCAAGTATCAAGGCGAATCAATTATTAGGTAGTAGCGATGGCGGGTTCATTAATTGTTGCCTGTAGTTTAATCAAAAAAATGTAATACCGATTTTTTTCACACATAAATCGAAAATGAATGAAGTCGCCATCGCTACCAGCAAGGCGTATCTATACCGTAAACGCTAAATGTCAAACACCATATAAAAAATAATTATACTTTTTATATTTAGAGTTTGAGACTAAGGGTTTCGGAAAAAATTTATAAATTCGCCATCGCGACCACTTGGTGTCGATACGCCTTGGCTATTAGCATGGCGAAATAACACAAGTGGTCTCGGTAGCATGGGGAAATAATACAGGTGGTCTCGATGGCGAATTCATTTTTTTTCGCCATAAACGCTATATAGTGTTTGAAATTTAGCATATGCGGCGAAAGCTAATGAATTCGCCATTGCGGCCACCTGGTATTATTTCGCCATGCTCAGTAGTGAATTCCATGGCGAAAATATACTAGGTGGTCGCAATAGCGAATTCATAAGTTTCGCTGTAAACGCTAAATGTCAAACTCCATACATAAAAATTATGTATAACAGTTTATTATATGGAGTTTGACAGTTAGCGTTTAAGGCGAAAATAATGAATTCGCCATCGAGACCACCTGTATTATTTCGCCATGAGTGAATTCATTAATTTTCGCCGTAAACGCTAAATTTCACCTTGAATACACCTCTTTAGTTTATTTCACCCAACAAGTGTCAATAAATTAAAATACAACATAAATAAGTTTAATTTCTGAAGTAAAGAATTTTGTTATAAAAAAATATAAAAATAAATATAAATAAAATACCATCTATTAAAATTTAAAAGTTTACGTGTGCGCTTAAAAATGTAAGAAAAATATCTGATTTGTATTACATTTCAATGGCATTTGTGTGGGTCATAAAAGTAATAAATTTATTATGCAAATTGAACTTTATTTATTTATTTTTATATTTACATACATATTTTTTTGGATAAACTTATTATACGGCCAATTTAAGAGATCCACTTCGGCTTGTACAATTATTAAAAGGAATATGTGCACTGCTGTGAAGAGTTTCACATACCTAAAAATTAAAATAGGTTCATCCTGAATTATTATCTGTAAGAAATCAATTTAAAAGGATCATCCAGCTTTTTTCGATATTTGGAAATGCGGTATCAAAAAAAGAAATTTATGGTATAACATTTAAATATTTAGTAGGTGGCGCAGATCGACAAGAACAATTTAATATTCACTTCATAAATAAATCTTGACCCAAGTGGTGTCACGTAAAATATTAAACTGGCTTAGAACACACCTGTTATTTAAGGCAATCGCATGATCGGTGAAGCGAGCATTGAAAATGTTTACTGATCTGTAGTGCTGCTCTCCCCGCCCTGACTTATCTAAGCCACATTTTATTCTTGAAATATGTATCTGGCACCCTAAGCAAAATTCCTTAAAACTTTATTATGGTTACCGGCGCAAGATTAAGAAGCTTAACTTGTACACCAAGTTCCTTAACATAATTTTTTAACATGACACATAACAGCAGCAAAGCATAATCTATAAAAACAAACAGAAGTAAACTAAGAAATATACGCTACGAACTGATAATATCTTAATCTTTTAGAAATAATATTGATTGAATCTTAGGAGTAAGAATGAATTAAAAAGTCTTTGTCACAAGTTCTTTATTGCATTATAAGATTTTGTTGAAAAATAATATTTTGGCAAAACGTTTAACAAAAGATAGGTCTTGAAGAAAAACAGGCTTAACTAAAATTCTTGTAAAAGAACTACTTTAATCTATAGCTCTCAATGTAGTTGTAGCAAGTTCTTTAAAATTTTGTTTTAAAAATTTTTATATCCATACCATATTCAAAACTTGATGCTGTTATTACAACTCTTTATTTTGTGATATGTGAAAACATTTTTTTTTTATTATTTTTAAAACCAGAATATGTTCAAATGCATGCTGTAAAGTTTATGATTTGGCCAGTATAATGGATACAAAATAAAATTTTTAAAAATCAGTACTAACTTTTATATGTTTGTGCAACATAATATGAATTTAAAATACTTGTGCATGTATGCATATGCTTCTGAAATTCTTTTGTGTAAAAGACTGAAATTTTATGAGAAGTTATATGGATAAAGTTTCAATTTTATATGTCAACAAAATAACTTTATTATCCAAAAGATGCAATATGTGTAAAACTTACGGGATTTTTGAATATAGAATTTTCTTTTTATAGATGATAAAAAGTGACTAATTTTCACATTATTTATTCAACTGAGATTTTTTGTACTATATGTCATTTTAATGCCACCAAATTTATTAAAAGAAAACTTTTACTGATTTTATAACCATATAGTATGCACATCTTAAAATGAACTCGTTAAGTCAGATTCGTAAATCGATCAGGTCTTACGTTGATTAAATAAATTATAATATGGTATGTTATATGGTAAAATGTATAGGCTTTTTATCCAACAGAACTAATTGAAAAAGTTTCCTTTAAAATAAAGCATCATCAAATTAAAAACCACGGGAAACATTTACTAAGTAAATTAATTTTTAAAAAATTATTGTGCGAATTTCTTAATATCCCGATTTGGTATCTTTAGTTTGTGACAAGTTTCCTGACGAGCTAAGTAAGCGGTAGCGAAATGGTCATCGAGATGTGCTTTCACCTTCAATAATCAATATCGGTTATTTATAATTTAAATCGGGATATTTATAAATAAGCACAATACTTTTTTAAAGCATCATCAAGTTTCTCAGTAAAGACCGAAAGAGTTAAGAAAATAATTAGAAGAAATTTAATGTCTCTGATTTTGAAATTATCTAACTATTTTCGTATTTTAATCAAATGAATAATTTATAATTTATTTATAAAATACAATCTAAATTTATAAAAAATTATTTACAAATATTTGTGGTAATTTAAACAAAAAACAAAAAAATAAAGTCGCTAGCATACATTAGTGTAATTAATTAGATGGGCTTATTAATTGACGATTTCATTGAATGATAAATAATGCTAATAATTTTTTTTTTGCATTATTATTATTTTTAATAATGATAATTTTTAATGAAAAGGTTTCTTTACGTAATTGTGTTTTCCTGAAAGCCACGGTTCAAATCCAGATTGGAAACAAAATTAAAAAATTTAATAAAAACGAAAGGCACAGCATTTACATTTCATACTTAAGTCGTAACAGTCAATATGATACTGGAACCGCATATATAATATTGTGAGCAAACAATTATAAATGTGAGCAAACAATTGTATTATTGTATTGCATTATTAGTAACATAAATTGCTTTTGTATTGTAGATTAGCCAATTAGGCCCTATGGGCTTGCGGCATCCTTTTTTTTTTGGAAATAAATAAATAAATAAATAAAATAAAAAAAAAAAAAAAAAAAAAAAAATATATATAATACAAATTGCATATCGTTGACATATCGAAGGTTGGTACGAAACACAAGCAAATGTACAAGACGAGTTACAGAGAGAGCGACAAAGAAATGCTTTAGGTTGTGTGTGAACTTCGTCTAACTATATTAATATAAAGATAAGCTGATGATGTTTACAACTTACACAACCTAACGTAGATAGATGCGAAAATGCTGGTGAAGGATGTAGTGGTACAGAAAGTGCTGCATTTCATTGTGCTTCACGTCCGCATATATTTGTAAAAAAAAATTTCTTTTTAAGAAAACTTTTAAAAATTAAATCAAAAAGAAACCTAAGCCGAAAAAAATATATTCATTTTAGTTATTCATTCGGTTATTGGTATTGAGCATGATAAAAAAAAATGCAACATTTGAAGATGCATAACTTTCATATTATATTCTTAAATTTTAAAAAATGAAACGACAGCAAGGAAGTACTTCATATTGAATTTTTAATGTTCCCTAAAAACTCAGAAAAGAAAAATTTAAATAACTCAACGTTGCTCATGCCTTTTGTGAAGAAGATCATTTTGAAAAGATTGACTTTAACATATGGATTTATTTTTCTAATTTGTCGCCTGAAATATTTTTTTTTGTCAGCTTACGTCGTTAAAGAGCTTTAACTTATTTTAACTTTAATTATTATTGTTTTCTTAAAGAATGCTCACAAGCGGATGTACTATTTATATTGTGTTACATAGATTAAGTCATTATATTGGTAAAGGAAGCTCTACTTAATAACAATAATTTATAAATTTTTTGTAGTATTGGCCATAACTTTTTGCTTTTTGTTATTATTATTATTATTTTTTTTTTTTTTTTTGTTTGCTCTCCCAATTCAAATATTGAATATTAATATTCTCCTCACACACAAAAAGTTAACGAGTGAATAAGTTTTTGTTACTGCTGGCACATAAATAATAATGGGGATGATTGGTCAACCATAAATAACACAACCGGCCCAAAGTAATCAAAAATATGTTCATGCATAAAAAAATCTGCATATTGTTTTCCCATGAATATTTATAATTTGTTAAACAAAGTGTTTATTTTATGAAACAAATGCGTCAGCCATTGAAGTGGAAGCATGTAAGTTGAAAAAGTTTTTTACTACAAAAATATATGAAATGTTTTACTCATAACATCTTTTAGATTACATTTGACTCAAAGTCATAAATCTATCGCTGATATACGCAGTTGCTAAAAAGTTTACCAATAAATTGTTTTTTTTTTATTATTAATCATTATAACAACACACATGACGTATGAGTATTTAATAACTCTTTATAATTAAAAAGTAATCATACGAGTTAAACAATAAGCTGTAATCGTTTCAGATTATTGCCTGTGAAGACGTACTGTTACAATGGTTCAATCAATTTAATTGTTTCTGGTGGGCAAAACATAAGCTGATCGAAAATTCTCTTCAAATTTTTACCTGCAACCCTTTTTTCAAATAAATATAAAACATTCAAGTTTTCTGAGAATTATTAAAAAAAATTCTTAATCATAAAACGTTCATCATGTTCTTAAAGTTTTAAACAACCTTGATCTAAATGTAATCATGACTCTATACCTATTTATATATGGTACTGTTAAGATTTAAGATTTTCATATCCCTTAATTCTTTCAATAAATATATAGTTTTTAATGTATGACTACAACTAAACTACGATTAATCACATCAGAGCTTTTTACTGCGAATTCCCGACATGTTTTTGCAGAGGAAGCATGCACATAATGTGTTTGAGAATTAAATTCAAAACAAAACGTCAGTCGAGAGCAGGTGGTCTGCCAGGCGATTTGGTGCCAATAATAAAGTTAAAAACAAAAAATTGATCATTATGTATTTGGCAGATATGTTTTATTCATATATTCAACTTTGACTAAAAAAGTGCATCAACACCACTGATACAGATGGTATCAGGCATTTTTAACTCCATAAAGAGTTATAAAATACTTAATCCTTCTAGTAATTAGTACTCTAAAATCCTTTTTAATGCTGTGACCCTCTATGTTTCCACCAATTTAAAAAGGAGTTGACATTTTCTCAAAACCCTTAAATATCTTGGACAGGGCTGGTTATTAATGGAAATTACCTACAGCATAAACACACAATGTTAACTGCCAGTACAACTACCACGTAGCAGAGTACGAGTGAGGTTTGCATAATAAAAATTGAATAGTCGTTCTAAATTGAAAAAAATTTCTCACCGTTTTGCGATTTTCCGCGTTGTGTCTTACTTGGCATTTTAGTAATTTTTATATTATTTTCATCAGTTAAATTTAATCCAATAACGGTTAAAACATTAATAAACGTAAGTGACAAAAATCATGATAAAAACTTTAATTATTATTTAAATTTGTGTGCGATGTGTGGTTTTATCAATTAATTGCCAACTTTTTTTTTAATTAAGAAAAAAGACACTTTTTTACAAAATAAATTTAATACGCAAATAATGCTGATACGAGGGCTGCTCTATATATTTCTGGCCTAATAGTGAAAATGCGAATATTTATAATCAAAAATGGTTTTATTGTTTTTCATAGTATTCTTCAGCATGATTTATACACTTTTGCATGTGCTCAAACCAGTTGTCGAAGTACTTTTTTCACTCCGATTGAGACACCTCTAAAATATAGTTTTTAACAATTCAACAGCTTCTTCTGGCGACGAAAATCGTTGACCAAGCATTTTTTTCTTGATGTGCGGAAACATGAAGAAGTCATTAGATGCCAAGCCAGGGCTGTACGGCGGATGACCCATTAATTCGACGTTTTGGCCGGTCAAAAACGCTCTGGTTTGAGCCGATGTGTGTGAGCTCGCATTGTCATGCTGAACAATGATTCGTCTTCTCTTGTTGGTTTTTCGAATTTCTCCGATGACTTCAGGCAAACAAATTGTAGTGTACCACTCAGAAGTGACCGTCCTACGTTGCACAAGCGGAACAGTCGCCACATGACCAGTTTTGCCGAAGAAACAGGCGACCATTTGCTTCGAAGTGCTTCTTCCACGAACAACTTTCGTTGGATTTTGCTCGTCTTTGAAGACCCACACGGTCGATTGTTGTTTCGTTTCGGGCTCATACGCATAGATCCATGATTCGTCACGAAGCACCGCAATCATATTTTTGCAACATTTCTTTGCACCAATCGACACGAGCCTATTTTGAGCGACTTTCAAATTGTGCGGGATCCAACGAGAACAAACGGTTTTTACGGCCAGGTGTTCATGCAGTATCGAATGTATGCTGGTGGAAAAAATGTCCAAGGATGCCTCTATCTCTCAGTATGTCGCATGTCGATCTTGCATTATAAGTTCACGCACGGCATCAATGTTCTCTGGCACAACAGCCGTTTTTGGACGACCTTCACGGAATTCGTCTTTGAGCGAGCTTCGGCCACGATTAAATTCATTATACCAATTTTTTACAGTGCTATAGGATGGTGCTTCATCGCCATACAAAGATTTAAGTTCATCAATGCACTCTTGTCGTGATAATCCACGTCGAAAGTTGTGAAAAATGATGGCACGAAAATGTTCACGAGTTAATTCCATTTTTTTCTATATTATTTTTTTAAGTCACTGTTAACAACACAAATAATGGTCGTACGTCAAAACGTTTTGAGTACGATTATGCTTAAAAATTACAAATTTTCCAATGGAAATGTCAGATTGCACTTGGCAGCACTCAGTGTTGCCAGGCCAGAAATATATATAGCAGCCCTCGTATATATTAATGGGTAGCAATTGGTTGTTTATATTATAATTTTAAATGCATAGTTTTCAATTTTAGAACAATGTTTTTGGGTAACACTGGGGTTAGCGTAGCTAGCATAAGGATCATGACTATTTTCTAAACTATCATCCATTATCATATTTTCTTCAACAAAATTCCTCAAAAAAATTTCAAAAACCTTTTTATAATGGTTTAAAATATATTTAAGCTAATATACATCACCTCTGGAAACATACTTTTGTTTATAATTTTATATATTGGTTATTTTATAGCGTAGCAAAAGATATGCTAAATTGTTTATTTATTTTAGTACAAAACACAAGGTCATATAGTCAAACTAAGTCACCTAAGAGACATAAATATAAATTTCAAGTGTCTGTCTGTAGCGGTTTAAAATATAACGTCATATACTTTAAATAGCGCCATCTATAGGTTTACCCTTTAATTTCCAATTTAAAATTTTTTACTTATAAAGAAAATACTATACCCTTTAAATTACATCACATGTAAGGACACCCTTCAATTCATAGTTTTAAATGTTTACAGATATTTTTATAGCGCCCATAAAAATAAAAAAAAACTATTTACTATTTATTTATAAAGCCATAATTTATTTTATCCCATATTTATGTGCCTTACCAAATATGTTGTTCTACCCAATATTTTTTTGCTAATTCAGAAATAGACAAAAATGACTCGATCGGTAATTTTAAAGACAAATTTACTTTTTACCCACACAAATAATTTTCAAATATTTTCTGTTGATTTTAAAAGAAAAAAGGACAAATCTATTATTTAATGATGTTTACAATGTACACAGCAAACAGCCATTAAGAATCGCACCGAAATAAATTCTGATAGTAGTTTATTTTTCCTGCCCTTAAAACAAAACCACAAAAAATTTCTAATAATTTTTCTTAATATATTTACAAATTGATAAATAATTAAAAATAATAAAAAGATATATCAATATTAATGTGAACTTAAGCCCCATTAAAATTATATGTTTGACTATAATACTAAAATAATTCGATTAATAATTATCTTTGTTTTAACATTTTGCAATATGAATTAAAACATAATAAGGGGTTTTAAAATGCAAAATTAAATAAATAAAATGTAATTGAATTATTGCAAATGCAAAAGCATAATATTGAAAAAATTGAAAAAGTGAAAATAACAAAATACTCGCCACAGTCAAGTTAAGTATAAAATCCATTTAATGGCTTATTATTGTTTAAGTTATATTTTTTATGCTCTGACGTTATTCGCCGAATGTCATAAATATTTGCGATAATTATAAACACATTTGACGCACATATAAAAATCAAAATCACTACAAAACAATAGTACAAGTAATTTAAATTCTTTTTGAAAATTAAATACAAGTATACGTGACTTTAAACGAATTTCAAGATTTAAAATTATTATTATTATTTTTTTTACAAATTTTTTTTTATATAAAAGTATATAGTGTTAGATGAACATACTATTGACTTGTTGTAAATATCCATGACATACCAATATGTAAGCATACTTTTAATGGCAGCGATGACAGAAGGTAAACTAAATAAAGACAATAGCAACAGTCGATAAGGAACCATTTTTAATATAAAGATCACACAAACAGTGCTAAAAAATTTAATAATGAATACATTTGGTTTCTGTTTTATATATTTAAAAATTGATATTTTAAATCTAAGCAATCAAGAGAAGAGAGTTCACTCAACAACCTTTGAACTTTTTAAGATTTCGGAAGGTCCTTATAAAAAAAATTATGAGGTGGGATAGATTAGTTTTGATTGCTTTTGCTAGGGCTTTGATCTTATGTAAGACCAAATAGGGAGTTTCGCAGGCAATCATGTGTATATATATTAATCTACAGTTTAATTTATTTTGCTCGGATGGCTGTCTGCACGGTAGAAATCTCTGTTAGATTTCTCAAAGGCGCACAATTAATAAAGAATTCCCTGGTGAGGGAAGGTTTCTGTGCGTTGAAAAACCTGATGGATTAGAAAACGACTAAAGCAAACAGTTAAATAAACCTACATATATTTATTCAAAATTGCCTGAAGAATAATAAATCATAAAATGCATCATTTCTAATGACACAAATATTTATAAAATGATTTTAAGTAATTAAGTTTCACTAAACTTTGTTTTTAAGCAAATACAAAATCTGTTTATTAATTATTATTTTTTATAACTTATATGAATAACTACGCATCTCAAAGTATTACAACAAAATCCATTATAGAATTATTAATTACTTCTTATTGAGGTACATACGGCAAAGAATGTAAGACATGCATTAAGCATCTCCTCACTAGCTTGCAATTTTCTAACCAACAGTTTTAGTTGTATGACATGATGCATTAATTGGATGGCAGTTAAATACTTCTCTAGCCAGAGGTTGCAAAAATGTCAAATTATAAAATTCTTTTTTCTACAAAATGTTCATTCTGAAGCACTTAACTAGATGCTCTTTAGAACTCAACGACCAACGAGCTTTCCTAAATATAAATACTTGAATAAAGCAATCTAATCCTTTATGAACCAAAAACCTAGATATGAATACAAATTGTTCTGCATTATGTATCTGATGTATGTCACAATAATTTTAATAGAATTTTTAATTATTTTATTTTTGTTTATCTAAAATGTTTAAGATAAATTTGAAAATGAGTATATTTGGCCCTAAGCTATATTCGAATGGAACAGTTTTAGTTGCTGCTGTTTAAATATGTACATATGTATTTATATATAAAAGTACTTCTATTAAATAAGATATTTAATAAATAATGCTGTTTATCCACTTTCAATGTGATGAAATTTCAACTCTTAATTAATGTTGATCTAGTTTAATAAAAAAGTAAAAATAAACTTTTGATGTTGTGTATTAAACTTAAAAAAAAAAAAAAAAAAAAAAAAAAAAAATTAACAACAAATATTTATTTAAGCCCCATATTTTTTTCAAATTCCTTCTTGTTGACCTAATTGCCAAATATGTGTGCTGTGCATTTAAAACAAAACAGATAATTTAAAAGCAAAACGGTAAATTCAATTGAAATAGTTAATCGACATAAAATTAGACAACCACTTTTAAAACGCAGGAAAAAAATAAATAAATAAAACCTATGGTAATTGACGACAACTATCGTTAGATAACCTCTTTATGGAGCACAAAATTCATTTGTTGTAATTGAAGCAAAAATTAAAGTGCATGTCACATATTATTAGAAAGATTATTTTTGAAAAATCTGTTTTTCTCGTCCTTTTGACGACCACAAACTGATTTATCGCTTTCATTGTTTAGAAAATACTCTAAAATGATTCATCATAGTAATAAAAAAGACATTTATTGGAAATCTTACTACAAATCATCCATATTTAATGCAGTTGGGCTAAAAAATATTATTATAATAGAAATTTTAATTTTCTATTACATTCTTACCTTATGTTTTGCTTATTCTTAAGCTTTACTTTGATTTTTGTCTGCTTTATTGCTTAGACAAAAATCTTTAGTTTATTTAAAATGTTTGTAAGAAGTTTCCTGAAGAGTTAAGTAAGCGATAACGAAATGGCCGTCGAGACGTGCTTTGACCCTCAATAATCAATATCGGTAATTAATTTAATCGAGATAATTAAATAAAAAGTAGCACGAAGTTTTTGTGAAAATTAAATAAAGATTTTTTATCAAATAGAAAACAAATATTTACTGAATAATTCATAAAAAGTTCTCATTTTAGGTATTGATCTTACAGTTTTTATGAACACTATTCGTTTAAATAACTATTTATAAAACTTTATATTAAAAAACACACAATAACAGTTTATTAACTAATCTAGACTTTAAGCAATCTAACGTTTGTACCTGCAACTCCTATTATTATTTTATACTTAGTGCCAAAGTGAAGTAAATACTAAGTGGGCGCACGGATACAAAAACAAAAACTTACTGTCATTTTGTTGTTGCAGAGCACCACGTTGATGTCAAAAAATAACTGACGAAACAAGAAGAAAACGACTTTATTTTATCCTTTTATTATCATTTGGTGCTACAAATTAAGTTGTAACAGTTGCTCTTACTTTTTATTATAAAGGGCATCTTGACAATTATCTGTAGCTCTTATATTAAATATGACATCTCCACTAAATTATCTGCCATTGCTTGACACAATAATTTTCTTTTGCCTCTCGGGAGGTTTGTACTGCTGCTTTCTTAATTTTTAGTTGCATTATAACAATTATTATTTTCTGTTGTACGCATGTCTGAAGGCGTGATCGAACTCACGATCTTCTGTTTTATAGCACGCACCTCTTAGCTAATTGTGATATTATTCTATACACCCACCGTTAGTTGAAGTAACTTATTTACTTCGCTCCTGCGGAAACAACAACAGGGGTAGCCAGATCTTATATTCGTAACAGTATGTAATACATACTTTAGTATGTATGTATATTTGATATGTGTATGTATTCTCTGCTGATTTGACTAGTTTTCACGATAAAGGTTTACTGTTTTTTTTTTCTCTTCGATATTATCTACAATTTAAGTCCCGAGTAGATTTATTTCTTTTTTATCTGAAGCAAAGTTCATTGCACTTAGTTCACCATTGTATATTTAAAACATGACGAACAAAAAATTAAATTTTTAAAGGCTATTTTTCTTAAAACTTATTTATTTTGTGACAGTTTACCATCTAAAAAAACTTTTCTTGAAATTTTGTTTTTTTGATTAAGAAATATTTTGATTGGTTTTAAAGATGCTATGTAACATTAAACGTTTAAATAAATCATGTTCTTTACGCCTTAATTGAAAACACGGGGAATTTTTAATTTTAAGTCTTATAAGCCGCCAAACTATAAAAATTGCTAGCTAGACAGTCTTGCTTAAAAATGTTCAAATAAGTTTTTAAAAGCAATATTTTATGTATAAGTTTGAAAAACTTGAACTTAAGAATATTCTACTGCTTAACTCATAACACATTAACAGATGCTTTTTTAAATACAAATTTATGTTATTTTTTCTTATCTCTTTACAGGTTTTCATTTCAAAAAAGAATCAAAATTAAGTAATAAATATTGTTATTTTTTTTTGTGTTTTAAAGTTTTGTGTATAAAAATAAAACAACAGCCTTAAATTAAAACTAAAGCAATAAAATTAAATAAAAACGCAAAAGTACATTAAAAAATAAACTTAAATGTGAACAAAATATTCAATTAATAGAAATTAGACGCCAACATTAATACAGTTTCGTTTTTTAATTAACGTTAATATAAATAATTTAATAAAACATATTAACACAAGGCCAAAATGGGCAAGAAAAATTCAAAATTGAAGCAAGATACCATTGATCGCTTAACAACAGATACATATTGTAAGTACAAGTTTATATTTTATCTTATAAAACCACTTAAAATTATCTTTAGTAATATAGATAAATTTTATTTAATTTTTTGATTTTTTAAGAAGTACTTTACTTGCCGCTTTGTGTTGTACAATACATTGAAAAAATTAAAAATATTTTAAATACAATTCTTATAAAGGGAGTAAGAAAAATAATAAAAACAAAAAAACCTTGAATTTAAAATATTCCACAAAATATTTTTTATGATTTTTTTTTTTTGCTAAAACTTCCAGTAACCAATGAAATTGCACCTAAAATGCGTTCCCTTCTTCTTCTTTATTAAACAAAACAAAGCAAAAAATAAAGAAAAACGTGCTATTGAAGACAAGACAAATTTTATTTATCATTATAGCCATGACAGTGCCATGTTCTTTAAAAACCTGAAAATAGTTGAAGCAATAAAAAAAGTAATTTTTCATTCCACAACAAGCATACATATGGAAGTTACAGATAAACAAATAATTCATTTCGCAAAACAGTCCCAGAAAATTTTAACAATAGCTTTGTTGAAAATATTTTTACAAGAACTATTTATTTTTTTAATTTATAACCTTTTTTTAAGCAAACGATTTAATAAGAGCTTTTGTCCGCCACTTGACCTACACTGTCCATTAGGTTGCATTTTATATGATGCAATTATTATTTATATATTTTATTTTCATACATAAATTCTTATTATTTTTACATTTAGAAAGAATGTTAGGAGTAATTCTTTATTTATTTTAGTTTTCTTCCGATTTCGCCTTAGGTCTAATTGAGCAGGAAACTTATATATACACAAGAACTAGCAAACAAATTTTTAAAAAGTTAATGGGGTATGGAATTAATCTTGTTTGGCAGAAAAACTTTTCAACTAGTTTACCAACCTTATGACTTTAACAAGAAATGAGATTTTTATAATCAATTACTGAAAATTGATTATATTGATTATTTTAGGAAATAATGATGATGATTAGTATGTATTTTAAGGTATTCTCTTTTAACATAAAGAACTAGTTCAATTACTACTTCCTTTATTGCGAACTAATGTAATGCGTTTTGTAAGCGAGTAGCAAAATATGGCAATCACAAATGTAAGTCTTTATATGGCAAGTACTTTTTATGGTCATATCTACTTTCCTGGGTAGCGTTGTGAAAATTTCTAAAGCAAATTTTCTTTTCTAGTTTAAATTAAAAAACTATAAGTTTTTTCTGCTTTCATTATTTTGGCCGACAATAATAAAAAATGCAACGGTGTGCATCATTTTTATTTTAAACAATTTAAAATTAAATTTTATTTTTAATCGTTTTTGTTAAAAATGGCCAAAAAAAATTTCTGAACCTGCGCATTCTGTTAAAATGAAACAAAGTAACGGGTGGGGGAAAAGTTTTAATTTTCTTGCAAATGGCTGAATGAGCGCTGAAAAATTTGTAGAAAATATTGTAGAAAGAGGACTAAAAAGTTGCATCTGGAAATTAGTTTTTCTTTCTAGCATGCTTTATTCAGATGAATGTTATAATCATAAAGAAAACGGAGATATGAAATTCTCATATTCCATTTTTTAGGTCTTCAAAGATATAATTGTATATCTTAATTTAAACAAAAAAAAAAAGATGAATGTGATGTTTTCGATTTATAATGTGCCATGAAGACAATGAAATTCATAGAGAACAAATAGGATATGAAAAAGGAACATAAGCTCACAATGGTTGAGAAAAAATATTACAGTCTATTTTGAAGTCGGTTTTTGTTTTGCAGGAATTATCATCTCTTTTTTTCAAGATTTTACAGTAACAAATTTTGCATCTCTTTGTTAACTTTTGATTATATTCGAACCGAATTTAAACCGCTGACCAAAGCATTAACAATAATTTAAAATTCACATAACCTTCAAACAAAAACTAAATTTATAAAAATTTTGAATTAAATTAAATTTTAGGAATATGAAGGTTAAGACCTGTATCTAGAGGCAAAACCAAACACTTTATAATTTGATTTTCCATTACAAAAATTATGTCTATCAAATTATAAGTGTGTTATCAAGGTAGAACGATCATATTGCAGCGCAATATACCAGTTTATTTATCATCTACGAAACAAAAATTAAAAAACTAGAAGAAGTGTTTTCATTTACTTAAATGCATCAACGGTGATTTTTTTTATTATGGGTAAAACTAATGAGCCCTTTTAATGGAAAATATAAAAATATTTTTATTTTTGCTACGAATTTTTCTTTACCTTAACTTAATTCACGCTGTAATCCAAGGAGCTTGTCACTGACAAAAAAGTTTTCTAGGGTTTTAAACTTATTATCGTAACTACTAGAAATTAGAAATTAAACAAAGTAATATAGTATGAAAGTAATCATATAAAAATAATTACTAATGTTAATAATATTTAAATGTATAATTTTTTTTTAATTAAAATTTTATTTCATCAGATTTTGTCAATAAATTTATAAAAAAAATACCAATAATAAATGAGAGTAATAATAATTTTCGAATCATTGTAAACATTATTTCCAGCTCGTTTACTTAAAAAAATTAATTACTAGTATTACATCATTTATTTTAATGTATTTGCAAACCAGTAAAGCAAATATTTCATTACATTAACTATAAGCAACTGCTGGTACTTATGTAGATATAATACATTAAAAGCCTGTCACACCCAAAATATCGATTTCCTTAATATTTGTTTATATATGTACCTCTACTAACAGGCATCACCAAAATTTACAATATATTTGTATTTTAATTTTTGTTTTCTATACATCGCAGTTATACCAAATGAAAGCTTTTCCGCTGCGACAATTGTCAAAAAATAAATAAAAATAAATAAATAAATAAAAATTATAGACATGTACAAACTGCATTTTTTAAAAATTTATAATAATGACACCAGCAGAGACAACAAAATACGCCAAAATAAGTTTTCAAATAAATAACATTTATCTATATTCATCCTACTCTTTTGGCGAAATAACGCCAACGCTAATTTTGTTGAAACATAGCAAGAGACACACAACGATAAACAGCAACTTTTACCGAAAGCAGACTATGGTGGTAAAAGACCATGAATGTTTCGACATTTATTTTTGTTATACGTACATACATTCATACTTATTTGCATTACCATCATAAGAGACCTGTGGTGATATGTACATATGTATTTGTATATGAAGTTATTTTCGAATTTAAACTAATTCATAGTTACAGTTGATAACGAGATATAATGTTTCGTTCTGTACCTGGTTTTCCGTAAAATATTTTTAATTTTTAATTTTTACCCTGACCAGGATTCGAACCATCGATTTTATAAATTAATGAAATTTTACTTTATTTTCGGCTTTTTGGTTCTTTTTAATTAATTTTCTAAACATTTTTAGAAAGAAAAATTATTTACAAATGTATGCGGACGTTTTCCAAAGAAAACAAGAAAAATTAGACGCTAGCAGAATGAAATGCAGCAAATTCTGGACCGCCACATCCTTCATCAGCATTCTTTGCATCTATCTACCTTATGTTATGTACATCGTAAACATCATCTATTTAACCAACTAATCTTAATGTTAATTTGGTGAGACGAAGTTCACACACAACTTAAAGCTTTTCTTTGTCTTTTGATTGCACCGCGTATTTACATTTATACTTAACTCATAAAAGTCAATATGATACTGAAACAGTGTCTATAATGTTGTGAGCAAACAAGTATGAATAATTAAAAATAAAAAGTTGCATTTGTGACTATCAAATTGCTAGAACAAAAAAGCAACAACAAATGTACAAGACGAGTTACAAAGAGAATGACAAAGAAAAGCTTTAAGTTGTGTGTGAACTTCGTCTCACCAAATTAACATTAATGCTCTGAACACATTCGAGACAGCAGCTACCGACTGCAAAATATCAGAATTAGAATGCATGTGTTTATATGAGAATGATCAATTTGTGACAGCAAGGCAACAAGGCGGCAGGTTGATGTCTAGGCTGAATTCGCCGCTGCAGTCAAATTAAACTAAAGGCGAGTTTCACAATGTCGCAATTGGCGACAATATACAGTTTAGTGATGGCAGTACTATAAGACATGTAAAATAATAAGTGCTTAAAATCTTTTATTATGAAAAACGAAAAAGAACAATAAAAATATAAAATAAAAATTATTTATTTAAAGATTTAGGTGTAAATCTTTAATAAAACTGTAACAGGATAATTTCAGTACAAGAAATATTTAAAGAAAATAGTGTTGCTGGTGAAGACAATAATTGATTTGGAATACAAAATACCTATTTATTGAATTCTTATCTGTCTCACGTAAGTGCTACTAGATAGATTTGAGTAAAATATTGTGAGGAGATCCTTTAGAACCTTGGTTCAAACACGGATTTTTTTTCTAGAAAAATAGAGAAATCAATGTAAAATCACCCAATTTTACCGGTATAATTGTACTTAATGTATGAATGTATTAAGATACACATAAAACTAAAATTCCTTTTTTGTCTGGACAAAATTTTGTTAAAAATTTACTTCTGTTCTTAGTACTTGCTGGTTGAATTTATTAATTTCAATTGTTGTATGGGATATCTATAAATATATAACACGAATGGTTTTAATAGATATCAAAAACTGTTGTTTTTAGTATTTTTTATTTTAGTGGACAAGAAACTACGTAACACACACTACTGTACTTATTATTGAGAAATACTTCTTTATATTTTCAATCTTAAAGACAATCCAAACGAATTATTCTACTCTTTAAATAGCCTATTACAAAATAGTTAAAACATTTTTTTAAACTATAAATCGGAGCTGCTTCTGTAAAAATCGCTTAAATAACATCACTGAAATACAGTTAATTCGTATTTTTATTATGTAGCTGCTGCCTTCAAACTAATTATGTGGCTGCGTACAAGGCGACAAATGTTGCTAGCGTCATTTGCTGTCGTGTGTTCGTGTATCTTGCTGTGTCGAATGTGTTTAGAGCATAAGATTAGTTGGTTAAATAGATGATGTTTACGATGTACATAACATAAGGTAGATAGATGCAAAGAATGCTGATGAAGGATGTGGCGGTCCAGAAAATGCTGCATTTCATTCTGCTAGCGTCTAATTTTTCTTGTTTTCTTTGGAAAACGTCCGCATACATTTGTAAATAATTTTTCTTTCTAAAAATGATAAAAAAATAATTAAAAAGAACCAAAAAGCCGAAAATAAAGTAAAATTTCAAAATATTTTTATTAATAACACTGTGCTCGATTTTGACACTTTGACACTTTTTTGATACCTGAGCACCCTACTGGTATAGCTAATTCGAGTACGCTGAATTGAATGGCATTAGCCGTCTATAGAAGTTAGCGCTCGTATTCGCGATTTAAAATTTGTAAGCTTAAGTAGAAAAAATGGTATTTTTATCAATATGAACATTTATTATTCGGAATCTTTTTGATTTTAATTTACTTTAATCGTGCTCGATCCCCCCAAACATAAATATTTCATGATACTCTCATGAAATACTTTCTATTCAAAACAACAAATTGAAATGTGTTACTGCGGGGAAAGCATATCCATATGGCCATTTAACTTCCGCTCATACAGCTCATCAGTGGATTTTACCTAAATTTGATATAGAAAACTTGAAAGTCTTATATCAAAAGGCAAATTGATTAAATGAGAACTCCATTAAATTAATAAGACAACAACAACTCAGCAAACATTCAGAAACTATTTTTATTTTTTCTTTTATTTTTCTACATAAGGCATCCCATTGTATTTGAAAGATCCAATGAAAATATAGAAATAAATATTGAAACAATTTTTATTTATAAGCAATGTGCACATGCAAATATATCAATATGAAAAATAGTTACTGAATGTTTTGAGTTGTTACCCAGCAAAAAATTAGACATTACCTTAAAAACTACTTGCCATATAAAGACTTACTTTTGTGGTTACCATATTTTCTTACTCGCTTCCAAAACACATTACATTAGTTTCCAAAAAAGGAAGTAGTAATGGAACTAGTTCTTTATGTTAAAAAAGACTACCCCACTAAATGTACTCATTATTTCCTACAGTAATTAATGTAATCGATTCTCAGTAATTGATTATAAAAGTCTCATGCCTTGTTAAAATCATTAAGTTAGCAATCTAGTTGGGAAGTACTTCTGCCAAAAATGCTTAATTCCACACTCGATTACCTTTTCAAAAATTCTTTGCTGGGTATTGGCTTTATGTCTTATTGATTCAATGACGTTCTCATTCTTTTATTTTCATACTACTTAATCTTGAAAAAATACGACATAATTCGTTAAGCGAATTTTCATCCGTATTAAATACTTCAATAAAGTTTTTCACAATGTCTAGTTTTATATGTAGCGGCAGTAACATAACTTTATCATTAATTTTTTCGCAATTTAACTGTTTCACATTGCGGCCAGTCATGTTTGTTGTACTGATCATAACTATATCGTGAAATTCATAGACGCATTAAACACATATTCTTAGTGTAACCCGTTTGCATACCCTTTTTATGGTACTTTAGCGTACAAATTTAAAATCGCGAATATCGCGAATACGAGCGTTAACTTTTACAAACGGCTAATGCTATTGAATTTTGCGTACTTAAATTAGCTTTACCAGCAAGGTGCCCAGCATTAGATATGGTTTTAAGTCATCTCCAGAGTCTACTAAAAGCCACCATTTGCGTTTTTCCACATTATACATTTCGGTAAAGTCATCGCTTATTGCCTAAACAAAGGAATTATTACATCATCCAAGTCGGCTGTTATCTGTGGCCAAAATACGCTTTTCATAGTCACAAATCTAAAATAAAAAATCGCTTCAGCCATTTTTAATTACTTGAAATTAATAACGAATGTAAAGTAATAAACAAACAAAACACGTATTTAAAATAAGAGCTGCTTTCTTGTGTTTGCGAAAAATTAAAACAACATCGAAAATCGCGTGATTTGTAGAACAGCACCAAATCGTTCGTGGTTTGTGAACCATTGTTTTGGTCCAAAATACCTTCGACAATACGACAATATTTATTTATTTTATTCCATTATTGAAAGCAATTCTTTTGTGTAGTAAACAGAAATAATTGACAGACTAACATATCTGGCAAAAATGATAAAAGAAGAATTTAGAGCTGAAACTGTAAATAAAACTTGAAAAAGTTTGTTTTTGTATATGATGAAATGGACTTAAAATTTTAAATATCTAATTAATAATGCTCTCTTGAAAATTATGGATTATCGCCGAGGTATCGGTAAAAAAAATAAGGATAATTATATAAATTATCAGCTCTAAATGCTTCGTAATATCCACCTACTAAATTTATGTAAATGCTGTTTTATTTTCTAATTATAAAACAAGCAAAAGGAAGTAGAGAGTATATTCTATAAATGCACTACGTGCTGCGTTTTTAACTATTTATTATGGATTATTATAAATGGGTTTTTGCAACGAAAATATATTTGGCTCATAGTGGCTAATTAAAAAGTTTTCACTTTCCAATGAGTTAATTGTTTTAATAACAATTTTTGTTCATAGTGAAATGTAATTAAAAATTTTCCACTTCCCAACGAGGTAATTGTTTTAATAACAATTTTTGTTTAACGGTTTATAAATTTTTATACATACTCCAAAATAAACTAATGTCTTTTAATAAAATCGACAAAATTTAATTTAAATATTTTAAATTAAAACATCAAGTGATAATATTTTTTATTTACAAAAACTTTTAAATTAACTTCAATATACTTATACTTTATTTGATAATATCTTATTGCTTGTCTTCTTTATACTGTCTTAAGACATCCAGTGGCCATTTATGAGATGTTTTTGTTAAAATTCCTCTTTAGAATGTTTTACAAAAAAAAAAAAAAAAAAAAAAAAAAATTAAAAAAAAAAATTAATATAAAGAAAAATACAACAAACTTTTACTTTTTAGAATTATTTTGCCCGCTTTATGCAAATGATACAATTGTCTGCCGTTACATGGAACAACCAAAGTAAAATATTGAATAAAAAAATCTGCAATATAATAACTTTAAGCCAAAAAACCTTGTTCAACTGTCTATTCATTGTTGTCAGTGTCAATAATAGACAAGTTAAAGGAAAAAAGTTATTCCTGTTTATAAATATGAACTGGGGACTTAAGAGGAAAAACCAAGAAACTCTTGTATTTGAATGTACAAAGTAATTTGAAATATAATCGTTTTAAGCTGACAGGTTAAAAGCAAATTGAAATAGAAAAAAAAAATAAATTAGGAATAAGTTAATAAGTACAGATAATAAAATGTTTATTTAATATCATTAAATTTAGGACCTAGATTTTAACTATTAAAAATCATTAAAAGCAAATGACATATTTAATTTAAATTCTAAGACAAGACATGGATGAGTTTCAAGAAGGCTACTTATTTTTTGCAAATTTTATTATATAACAAAAACTCAATGCCAATTATTTGTATCTCAGTTAATCATTTTTATCTATAGCTGGAAAGTAGCTCTTGTTAATATTTTTTTAAATAATCAAGTCAATATTTTAATTAATATTTAATTATTATATGTATTTATTTAATTAATATTAATTAATATTTTTGCTAGTTTTTTTTCATAGTGTTCAAAAGAGGTTTTTCAACACTCTGCCAGACAATAAAATTATCCGAACAATGGCTGAGATCAACGAGACCATACTTTTGAACAGTGTAACTAAATTTTTATTTCGAAATATTTATTTCGTCTAAATTATTTCTTGTCAGATTTTTTTAATTTCCACATAGTTTTAAACCGTAATTGTGTAATAGAAAAAATTACTTTTATAACTTTTAAGGAATTAGTTTTTGTAATGCTTATAAAATAAAAATAATAAGTCAGTTTGGCAGTTTAGTGTGGATTATTCACCTGAAATGGAAAATATGAACTTGTATGAAGGATTTTTACACTAAGTTAAATGCTTGTACATTTACGGTGCTGTTTTAGTTTTTACTTAGTTATTTAAGTCTTTGAATACAACATTATCCTTAAAGACTAGCATCTATTAGTATTTTAAATTAATTATTTATTAAGTCCAATAGACTGACGTAATCATTAAATAAGCGCATAGCTTAATTATGAAAATTAATAAAAAGAATTTAATTCGTAATTTAAGATATTTACCTTTATTTACTCCAATAAATAGTTACGGTCAACAAATATGTATTAAAGGCCTTATTCACAATCAATTTTTATTTTTATAATAGGTTTATGAAACAAAATTTCCATACAAAATTGGTTTTATAAACCTGTAATAAATTTAAAAATTGATTGTGAATAAGGCCTTAAATAAAAAATTTAAGGAATATATTTTCCTTTATATCTCTAACGTTTTTGATGAGAGCAAAGCACTTTTGAATTTATGAGTAGAATTAAGATTGGAGGATTGGAAGTTGTTGAAATTAAAAAAGGGGAGAGCATATTTCAAAAATTAAATTTGAATTATTTCAATTTTACGGCAATGTATAGCAGTGGTGCGATTCCACATTGCAGATGCATATTCCAATTTAGATCCAACAAAAGAAACGAACAGCACTTTCTTGGAATAGAGATCAAAATGCTTATCAGACTGGCGTCATATAAAACTCAAAATACACCAAGCTTTAGGAGTGATATAATCTATGTGACTACTAAATAATTAATTTAGTATCACAAACGACACCTAAATATAATATCTTATTAACAACTGATAAATTAAGTCCATATAAAACATAGTTAGAAACTATTTTATTCCAGTATCTGTTATATGTCATTATATTTACATTTTGGGATATTAAAATGTAAACCATTATTCTTAGACTACAAATTAACTGTCTACAGATCATTCTGTAGATCAGAAGCATCCTTAGGTGTTGATATCGATTTAACCCTCCGATGAGTGATAGTTCTGAACTTCACGGCCGTGTGAAGAGGTCCTTTTTTGTAAATCATGTTTTTCTCATATAAATTTTTTTTTTATTTTTTTTTTTTTGTTTTTATTGTTTATAACTAAATTCTACATACAAAAATAATTTTCTAAATTTTTTTTTTTGCTTGAATTTTCTTGCTAGTAGTATACAATTAGAATATTGTGCCTTTCCTTGAAAGCAATAAAGTTCATGTCTTCGAATTTTTCTTAGAATTTTTTGTTTTTATCATCATCCCTAATGTCTTTGAGTTTAGGTCTTTGTGTTCAGAACAAGTAAATTATGTGTTGAAACAATAAAAAAATTATAACGATGCCCAAAAACATGCATTTATTAGTGAAATTCAGTACAAGGTTCATACGGACCTATTCACACGTCCTCGTATTATTCTCACTAAAACCTCAATAACTCCTAAAGTAATGATCCGATCGGCTTGCTTTTTTCCCAAAAGATGCGCAACAAAATACTCTTAAAATAACTTTTTTGTAGTGGCCGAAGTAAGAGTAATTTCAGTTTGAAAAGGCAAAAAGGTCCTAGGGACCTTCCCACTCAAAAAAAAAATAAAATAAAAAATAAAATAATAAAATAAATAAAAATTCTTCCTTGCGGAATACGAATAATTGTGAGTTAAGGATCTAAATAAACACCATCAGAAGAACCAACGTTTAATCTCTCAGCAGATAGTAACGAAAGAAACTTAACATTTTTTGATGAAAACGAATTTTCTCAAGTTTTAGTAAAAGTAGTTTGTATGGGACCCGATCAATTGCTTTAGAAAATTCTGCATATATCGTATATGCTTGAATGCTTTTTTGAGGCAAGAGATGCAGTATTATTAAAAACTAAAATTAGCTAATTTTGTGGTAGTTTATCTACAACTGAAAAATCCATTTTGCTTAAATGAAATATAAATGTTTGTAATGAAAGAATAACTTTTAGAATAGAATGTTTTTAAAGATGTTTGCAATGTTTGTTAATTTAGAAGTAGGTCTGTAATTAGAAATATTTTTTCAATCACCAGACTTATGAAAAGGAAAAACAGTACCAAATTTCCACTTCTGCTTAAAAAATCCAGACTGAATTGATTTATTAAGAATAATTTTAATTTTATATTAATCTTGAGACACAATGTTTAATTACAAATGCACATTTATAAGAAGTAGATATGACGGCTTGGCAATGTTTTCTCTGATTGATAGTTAGGAATGAGATAAAACGATATCTTATATAATTTTGACAATATCAATAAAGTCAGAAAAAATTGAGAAATTTATGAAGATAAATTTTTCAACATTTATATATCTGATACTCCATATAAACGAAAATAAAACGAAAAATTTAACTAATTTTTATGAAAGAGTTCAAAAGCAAAGTGTTTTATTTTTATAATTATGACTTCTTTAAATCCTGGTTTGTAGCAAACCACGTTTGGCAGCAACCATATTTTAATATCACGTATAATTATTTATAGATTAATTTTATTCTTCTTCGTATCTCTACAACATTTTTAATTGTATCATAAAATCTGGTCCCATTATCCATTTGCTGCTTAATTTACATTCACTTCTTTCATTCTTTTTGGCTTAAGCAGCAGACCTTTTATTTGTCTTTAATGAATATAATTTTATAATTAATCATTTTATTTGCTTCTGCTTCATTGTCATCTACATCTTTTACAAGTAATTAACACAATTTAAAATCCTGCTTTGTTAAAAGTTTTACCACAAAAACTTTATTAATGCAAGGAAATTAAGGCTATAATTTCATGAGAAATAACAATGATAAAGAAATATTTTTCATTTTATTAATTGAGCAACATTAAGTACAATGAGTAGAGCAAAATTATAATTTTATTTTATTTTAATTTTGCAAGACATTTTTTATTTTTCATTTTTTTTAACTTTAAGTATGCTACTGAAGGCAAATGAGGCTTAAAAAATAATTCATTAAAGTTTAATAGTGATGTAAGATTTGATATTGTTCTTTGATTTAAATCTGTCTCAAACTTCTGAATAAAACAAACTATTTGACGAGGCAAACTTGATTTCACAAAAAAAAAAAAAAAAAAAAAAAATTAAATGTGGCAATCGATCATATAAAGTGTCGAAAGAGATGTTATTGTAAATCAGCATGATCGGTTCATGTCCTTCGAGGCAGCAGGCAAAATACCACGCCTACCTCAAAATTTTTTATGTCGTTTGGAACAATTAATTAACTATAAATAAATATATAGGGCGATACATAATTAAAAAATAAGAAAAAAATATTTAGTGAAAAAATTTGTCGCTAACCCATGTTTTCCGAGTTACGGGACTCTGAAATTTTCATTTTTTTTAAATATCAATATGGGTATCGTTTAAAAGCTTATGAAGAGATCTGTAAGGAAACACTAAATTTTTTTTTTAAACTGCTTAACCCATTAAGAGCCGATGGCACTTTTATGTAAAATTATATATATGCAGTACCAAAAATTTTTGTTGCTTCTCTGTCACCCCAATATTTACTTTTTTGATTGGAGTTACTTCACTAAAGTAGATTTACATACGAGGGCTGCTATATATATTTCTGGCCTAGCAACACTGAGTGCTGCCAAGTGCAATCTGACATTTCCATTGGAAAGTTTGACATTTTTAAGCATAATCGTACTTAAAACGTTTTGACGTACGACCATTATTTGTGTTGTTTACAGTGACTTGAAAAAATTAATACAGAAAAAAATGGAATTAACTCGTGAACATTTTCGTGCCATCATTTTTCACAACATTCGACGTGGATTATCACGACAATAGTGCATTGATGAAGTTAAATCTTTGTATGGCGATGAAGCACCATCCTATAGCACTGTGAAAAATTGATATAATGAATTTAATCGTGGCCGAAGCTCGCTCAAAGACGAATTCCGTGAAGGTCGTCCAAAAATGGCTGTTGTGCCAGAGAACTTTGATACCGTGCGTGAACTCATAATGCAAGATCAACATGCGACGTACCGAGAGATAGAGACATCCTTGGACATTTCTTCCACCAGCATACATTCGATACTGCATGAACACCTGGCCGTAAAAAAGGTTTGCTCTCGTTGGATCCCGCACAATTTGAAAGTCGCTCAAAAAAAGGCTCCTATCGATTGGTGCAAAGAAATGTTGCAAAAACACGATTGCGGTGCTTCAAAAGACGTTTATAAGATCGTCACAGGTGACGAATCATGGATCTATGCGTATGAGCCCGAAACGAAACAACAATCGACCGTGTAGGTCTTCAAAAACGACCAAAATCCAACGAAAGTTGTTCGTGGAAGAAGCACTTCGAAGCAAATGGTCGCCTGTTTCTTCGGCAAAACTGGTCATGTTGATACTGTTCCGCTTGAGCAACGTAGGACGGTCACTTCTGAGTGGTACACTAAAATTTGTTTGCCTGAAGTCATCGGAGAAATTCGAAAAACCAACAAGAGAAGACGAATCATTGTTCACCATGACAATGCGAGCTCTTACACATCGGCTCAAACCAGAGCGTTTTTGACCGGCCAAAACGTCGAATTAATGGGTCATCAGCCCTGACTTGGCACCTAATGACTTCTTCATGTTTCCGCACATCAAGAAAAAAATGCTTGGTCAACGATTTTCGTCGCCAGAAGAAGCTGTTGAAGTGTTCAAAAACCATGTTTTAGAGGTGTCGCAATCGGAGTGAAAAAAGTGCTTCGACAACTGGTTGGAGCGCATGCAAAAGTGTATAAATCATGCTGGAGAATACTTTGAAAAACAATAACCATTTTTGATTAAAAATATTCGCATTTTCACTATTAGGCCAGAAATATATAGAGCAGCCTTCGTAGATGGTAAAGGGTATTTAAGATTCGGCATAGCCAAGTATAGCACTCTTATTTGTTCTAATTGCTAAATTTATTAAGAAAAACGTATCGAAAAATGTTTGTGTTAATTTTTTAAAAATCATAAAAAGTTAGACAATAGTAGAATAATATTCTAGATGGCAATATCTTTTATCAGCATTTTTCGCACGTATTCTCTAGAAGTCAGTACACTGTGAACATTATATATTTAAACAATCAATTGATGAAACTAAAACATGAGAAATATTTCATAATAAATTACTGGTTACACGAAGTCCGCACGGAAACTAATGCATTATTATTATCTATTTATTTTTAACCGATTTAAAAAAAAGGAAATTATCAATTTGTATGAATGTTTCATTTTTGTGCCTGCAGAACTCAGCCATTCCTGAACCGATTTTAAAATTTTTTTTTTATATTGAAAGTTTATCCTTAGAGATTTGTCCTGTTAATAATCTTAAAAATTAAAGGATGTCACCATACAACATACATCTTTTTAAGTGAATTTATAATGAATTAATTGTAATAAAATAAAATTGTTTCTTTAAATATGAGTATAAATTAATTTTGAAATTTGATTTCCTCACATATAAATATTTCATGACATTTTCATAAAATATTTATTATTTAAAACTAAGAAATTGAATGTATTACTGCAAAAAATAAAAATAAATACTCAATGTTTATTGTATTTTTGTATAAAAGATTTTTGAGTTTTTGTAGTTTCTTTTTGCTTTATTGATTCAAAATAGTTCTTGTTCAATTAATTTGGATTTTGATATAAGACTCTTACGTTTTCTATACAAAATTTAAATTCATAGATAAAATTTATGAGCAGTAGCAAAATTGCCTGCAGAAATACATTTCATTTTTTTGTTTTAAGTAATAAACGGTTCATGAAAATATCATGAGTTACTAATATTTGAAGAAAAACAATTACATTAAATTAACTCAAAAAGATTACAAATAAAAAATTTTCATACATAAGTATAAATAAAACGTTAAGAGTATTTCTTGAATAAATGCATTTAATAATTTTGTTAAATTAACAACAGAAAGAATCAAAGTGTTTGCCAAACTGTCTGAATTTTTCTACTTGCTCATTGTCAACTTTAGTCAATTTTCAACGAATGTCTAACAATACTTTAATTTTTTCTTTTTTAATTTCTTAAATATTTTAACCTCCATAATCTTGACAATTTTAAGGAAAATAAGAATGCAGTCCTTTGAAACGTGTCCCAAATATGATTTACAAATATGTACACTACTAAATGGAAAATCGTAGAATAACAAGTAGTTTCCATATAAGAAATGATCTAAATGTGTTTAATTTCTTTTCACACTTTAAAATTTAAACAGGATTATGGATTTATTTGGTAGTGTACTAGAACTTGTGCTGTTCAATTTGAAAAAAAAAAACAGACTTGGTTAAGTCTTAATTTAAATTATACATCTGTGAACAATTGTACATAAGCTTTTCTAAATGTAAGTTATTTAAGGGGCAATAAAATTTCAGAAATATAAGAAATATTTTGCTATGACAAATAACAAGATGTATGTATTACGTTATGATATTTTTGATAGAAATTTCTTTAACTTAGATCACGTTTTATGTTACACTTATAGAGCATCAGCTCTAATTTAAAACGACATTTTAAATAAATCCCTTAAGTGCTGTAGGATATGATGTTTTTAAGATACTTATTTAAAATATAAATTCTCTACTTGATTGCAAAAACCTAATAACAGATATTAAAATTCAAAGCATATTTGAGTAGTCCCAAAGCTGGATGTATGCAGCAGATAAAGAAAAATAATAAGATAAAGAAAATAAATAAAAGCAATTATAATTGACTGTGTAAAGATACAAGCCAATAGTTAAATATAAGTAATTTCAAAGTTCACGGGTAGATTAAGGAAAACGATATTACTAACCAGCATCAAATTGGTTTTATACAACTGTGAGCTTGTTAACTAGTTATTTGACATAAAAGACAATGGGTAGAGTGAATAAAAAGGCAGTTTATACTATATAGTACCTAGTACTAGCACTAGCTTAAACTTTTCAGTACTAGCAAGGCTGAAAAGTATGCACTACAAAAAGTGTGAATAAAGCTTTGCTACTACTAGGTAGCTAGTACTGAAAAGAAACAGCTTATACTAGAAAATAAAACCATTTAAGTGTTGACACTGTTAAAAAAATTTTTTTTTCCTCATAAATTCTAAGCAAAACTTGTAGTAAAATATTTTGGTAACGCTATGATTTGTTTTGATTATTTATTATATACATAAAGTATTTATTATATAAGCTTGTTTTGATTATTTATTATCATGATGGGTGACAAAAATAATGCATATATTTTTGATATGGTCCAAAAGCATAAAATTATATTTAACTCTAAAAATATGGGCGAGCGCAAATTTCTTTACTTAATGCGCTTTTCATATTTTTCAATTCTCTGTAGCCCCATATATATTTTGATTGGAATTACTTCACTTATTTAGATTTGTTCCAAATGATATGGCAAAAAAAGGCTTGGTGTTTTGCCCGCTGTCTCCAAAGAAATGGATTATGCTGATTTTCAATAGCAAAATTTTCGAAACTATGTCTGATCGATTGCGGTATTTAAATTTTCTTTAGCTCATCTAGTGTCTTGGGTAAGTTGATTTCAACACTAACACGGAAGGACAGACGACATTGCTCAATAGAATCCGCTATGCATAAGAACTCAGAATGTATACACTTTATGAGATCAGAAATGGATATTGTAGAAATTATACTTAGTTACACCCTTTTTCCACCTGTGGTGAAGGGTATAATAAACGACAATGCACTTTTTGACGAATAAATGTATTTCCAGCACATTAATAACATGCTTACAAAAATTTAAGTTAAAACTAGTAATTTTAAGTACTTACTAGTTTTTATTCACACATATATTAAGCAAACACTAGATAAACTACCTTAAAGTAGGCAACAAAAAAGCGCTAGCTTTATCTGAAAATTTTATTCACCTCAAAACTAGTTTAAACTTAAAATTTGCTAGTTTTAGCTAGAACTATATTTTTATTCACACCGCCCATTATGTTTTAGCTTAATTATCATCGATTATCGAACTACGAGCAATACAGACAACATCACTAGGAATAACATTACAACAATGAAGAAAGATACATAGTAGAACGTCTTAAACGCAATTAACGTAACACTACCTGTAAGCAAAGTACCGGTCGATTTGTTTAGCATAAATATTCCAGATAAATGAAAAGCACTTTTCAAAATCATTTTATTGAAACGCAAAGAAAAGGCTCCATTTTAAATAAACTTATTTTGATATAAAAATTCAATTAGTTGTGAAATTATCTAGTATAAATTTTTAAAACCCTTATTTTATGCTACTATTTATTTATTTACATGTTTTGCAGACAAGCTGAATGGCTTTGCTAAATTAATAAAAAAAAAAAAAAAACATAAAAATATAAATAATTACTCCTATTATGAATAGATTTTCCCTCGAAATTTTTTTCCCATTCCCCAAATTCCAATCATGAATAATTCACGTGAACAATTTTTCACTTAAACAAAAATTCCCTTTATCGTGATTGATTTTTCCCTCGAAATTTTCTGACTTTTCCCTTAGATTTGTTTACTTAAATTTTGCTGGGGAACTGTATACATGTGACAGTTTTTATATGTTTTAATTAGAATATTTACATCAATAATGCAAAACAAAGAGACCTATTGCTTGTAAATTTATGAAGATTTTGTATTAAAAATACATACATAACGTTATATGAAAAATGGAGATATAAAAAATCTAATACAAAAATGTATTTTATTGAAATGGGTCAGAAGTAAGTTCTAAGGTAACTTCAAGGGCTTTTAAGCGTTTTGCACATCACGTACTTGAAATAAAATTGTTAATTTGTAACCAAAAATTTTTTTTTTTTTTTTAAACTTCAAGTTAACAATTTTTATTAAAATTTTTCTTCTTACTTACTTCAATCTGCACTGATAGCTTATTTATTTTGAACAGCTGTTCAATGAAGGGAACAAATATTTCATGGGAAATCATTTTCACTTCGAGGGGAATGAAAATTTCATGGGAACATAAATTTCACTTCTAACACACAGGGGTAAGTAGTACTTAAAAAAAATAAATATTAACAAAAAAAAGTAAAAAAAGCTTAATAAAAAATACTTTACAGAAAAAGGAAAAGTAACACAAATTGAGTTATGCCTTTTCTATATTCAGCCATCGATACAAATTTGTACAATTATTTTAAATGCTATTGAATACAAATACAAATAAATAAAAAAATTATGAAATTGTTTAACATCTATTGTTAAATGCAATTAAATGCATCAATGTTCTATCCTTTTAATTCTCAAAATGGTAAGAAGAAAAACTAATAAATAACTTGCACAATAACCAAAGGCTTAGGTTTATGCATAAATAGTATCCTCAAGTAGAGTAAAACAGTATCTACAAGAGTGTATTTGTTAAAAACTTTCATTTAAAATAGGAAACTTTTTCAATTTCGTGAAGCTGCTTCTTAATATGTACTTAATGCTAAAGACAAGCAACTTTTGATGAGGAACACGAAGAATTAGTGACATATTTTAAAAAAGGTCCTTATTTAATATTAGGATTGCTTGTAGGATCATTTTGGAGCTATTTCGCGTCCTCTGAATATGGCAAGATTAATTTGGAAAAACAGGAAGTTGGTAGGTTCCTACAAGCGATAAATTAAACCAGCACGCTTGAATAACGGTCTATATCTATATATAACTTGCCTAAAAATATTATGTAGGTAAATTTAAATGAGAAATCACTTTAAACAGCTATTTATTCACTTAAAAACCGGTCCAATACATTTCATTTATAATAAATTTAAAATTTTAATTGCTTTTGAATATTGATTTTATAATTAAAAAATATATAAAAATTAAAAATAATTATTTTATTCCAACGCACAAAAAAGAACTACCAGAAAACTAAAAAGGACTATTTTTTCATCATTTTAACTAACGAAATGAAACCTACCAAAAACATAAGTAATTTAATGTTTCTATATTTATTTTAATTAAAATATTTTACCTAGGAGAAGATTAAAATTAAATTCTCTTTCATTTATTTCAACCTCCAAAAATGAATCTACCAAAACAGTGAAAACAACTGCTTTTCTCATTTAATCCAAACCACAGCAAACAACATAACGAAACATTAAAAACTACTGTTTGTTATTTGTTTTAAACATTAAAACAAATTTAACCCAAATTTACATTTTTGCTGTTAATATGTTTCATATTTTTATTTCAAATTAAATTTAAATTAAATATAGTGCAATATTTAAAGTAAATAATGTAATAATATAGTTATAATTAAGAAATTTAAATAATAAAAAAGCTTAAAACTGAACAAGTTTTTTTATACCATAAAAGTTACAATTAAAAAAATAATTACCATTAACTTTCAATAAACTAATTCTGAGTTTTACAAATTGCTGAATATATAAATCAATTTCAATATCCTCATCAAAAACTTTTACAACAGAATTTTGCGAATTCTGCATTCTATCTGGTTTTAATACTCCAGGAGCTTCTTTTTAATCTGAAAATTGAATAAAAATTTATATTATTTTATTTTAATAACTATAGCATATGTGAATTACTTTATTCTAAAATGGTCCATTTTTGCTTAGCATCGGCCCAAAATGATTTCAGTCCTGAGTCTTTTAAGTTAAGGTTTATATAAATTGGCAATATTTCATTGAGTTTAGTCTAATTTCAAAAGAAATTATTAATTTTTAATGGATAAAATATTTCAAAATCTATGGTTATCTAAAACATGTATCTTATATACCCTTCAACATTTATGTAAATCTAGTTTAGTGAAGTAACTCCAATCTAAAAAGCAAATATTGCATATATATATTATTTTACATAAAATGCAGCGGCTCTTAATGGGCTAAGCATTTTTTAAAAAATTTTAGATTTTCCAAAGTTTAAAGTAATACTCATTTTAATATTTTACTTAATTTGATTTATTCAAGCAATACGCAATAAATAGAATCAGAGGTCATAATACTTATATTACATAACAGCAATGAAATAAAAATTCAGCAGGAACTCTTTAGGGCCGCGCAAACTAGATAGTCTGAAGAGGTCACCTGCACGGTCCCGCGGACATTATGGCCCCATTATGACAGTAGGAGATCCGCAAATCTGCTGGAGTTTCCTCGAGGGCAGCTGGGTACACTGGTGGCTGTGCTGACAGGGCACTGTGTCATTGGTACCCATGCTAGGAGACTAAATCTTCCGCACCATTACTGCTGTAGGAGTTGTCAGGTTGAGGAAAGGAAGTAAACGGTGGAGCATCTGTTCTGCCATTGTTCAGCTCTTTCTGGAAACAGAGCAGCCATTTTCGGCAGTCCGAGACTACATGGTCTTGCAAACTTATAGGTCTGCGATGTTGCTAGGAAAAACTTGTTTATCCGGTCCTCGGGGTGGTTTGGGTATGGATCTTGAATGGTAGCGTAGGGACCTGAATTGATCCTTGCACATCCTATTCCAGGTAACACAACGGGACCTTTAGGACCCAACTGAGTCGGTTTACTCACGCCGACAGCTTGTGCAAAATAACCCAACCTAACAGCAATAAAACCTAAGTATACTAAGTGATAAAGAATATCATAATACAAATATATAATACAATTACCAGCTCCCCAGCCAAAAATAATTAAAAGGATAGCAAAATAAGCATAGTACTAAAATGGTCCCAAACAGTAACAAAAGCAAATTCTCAAGAAGGCGAGAAAGAAAAGATAAGTTAAAGTAAAAAAACATTATTAGGATGTGAAGACACATGTAAAGAAAACGGCAGTAGATTCCACCAACACGCAATTCTTACCATAAACGATTAATCAAAAAAGAACAAGATATCTTTGAAATTAGAAGTTGTGAGTTTCTATTAAAACGTAAAAATGTAAAAGATTGATATTTATGCAAAGGAGTGCGACTCTTGAAACCTTATAAAAAAGAACTAGATTACGTATCATAACGAATAAGCAAAATCACAGCCCAGGAAACGCTGACAAGAAGCCGAGATATGCTTACGAAGGCGAACATTGTAAACAAAAGGGACAAACTTATTTAAAAGCCGGCGAATTCTGTTTAAGTACATATAGTTTTTGCAAGAAAAAACTTCTAAAGTTGTGGCACGAAAAGGAAAGCTTAGTATCAAGGATTATTCCCAAATATTTTACATGATCTAATAATTCAATGCATACGCCATTCAAAACTATATTCAGGTCAAGAATAAAGCGGTTGCTATGTCCAAACATTAAAGACTACTAATGCTTAAGGAGTTTTTCGACATCCATTCATGTAAATTGAATAAATCAGTTTGCAGGCCGATCTGGAAATTTTGAACTTATTACTAAGCTTTTCCATCAGTATCTTATAATTAATGGCGTTGAAAACCTTTGATAGGTCGATGGAGACAACAGAGCAAAAGTTTCCGTTATTAACGTTATTTCGAATGCAAAGAAGTGGTATTAAAATCTCTACGAAAGGCAAACTGCCTGCTTCTCATAAATTTGACTGGAAAGTATGTTAAGTATCTGGTCTTTCATAATGTGTTAAACTGCTTTAGATAAAGCTAAAAGTATAGTAGGAATCGGAATAACCCTAGCAGTTTTCAAAGGGATGGAGAAGTTAAAATGGCATTGGCTTAAGATAGAATATACTCAGGAACAAGCTTTAATAAACTTAATGGAAATGTTATTAGGTACAGTAGTTGAAAATTTAAATTTTCCAAGCAAGCTGACAATTTGTTTTTTTATGAGCGATAGTAATCTAAAGTTATTAAAACAAAAATGGTAACTCTACGTTTAATTTGTTTACAAAAAACTAAAGGAAATAAAATGAAGTTAAAAAAATGAAGTGAGAGAACATATGGCATCGAAAATTTAAAGCAATATTCAATATTCTTGAATAACATTCTTCTAGATTCTTTAGACTTATTAATCAGTTTATAAACCAAATCGTAGTTTGTTTACAAGGTTCCATATTAAGAAATTATTGCAGTCATTGTAGATAGAAATACGTTTAATACAAGACTTCAATGTTTCTCAGATTGCTTACAGTGATAGTACGTACACTCAAAATATTAAGTAGGTAAATTTAAATGAAAAAACACTTACATTTCATTTAAATTAAATGTAATTTTCAATTGCTTTAAAATGTTGATTTGATAACTAACAAAATATGTAAAAACAAATAATTTTTCTTTTTCTGTTTTCTTTGGAAAACGTCCTCATACATTTGTAAATAATTTTTCTTTCAAAAAATGTTTAGAAAATTAATTAAAAAGAACCAAAAAGCCGAAAATAAAGTAAAATTTCATTAATTTATAAAATCGATGGCTCGAATCCTGGTCAGGGAAAAAATTAAAACAAACGCTAGGCACCGCGTATTTACATTTATACTTAACTCATAAAAGTAGAGCTGTGTCGTTTGCGAACGAACGGGTTAAATTGACCGAATCAATCAAGTGAACGGAATGATCCGGTCATTTAAATCCGGTCCTTTCGTTCAATAGTGTACGGGTTAAATTCAACGGATGACTTAATTGAACGAAATGAGCCAGATAATTAACCGGCTCCTTTCGTTCAAATTGACCGATTCAACGAATTGAACGAACGAATCAGTCTTTGATAATTGACCGAAAAAGACCGGTCACTGAAACGAACGACCGGGCGCATGTCTACATAAAAGTCAATATGATACTGAAACAGTGTCTATAATGTTGTGAGCAAACAAGTATGAATAATTATAAATAAAAAGTTGCATTTGTGGCTATCAAACTGCTAGCACAAAAAGCAACAACAAATGTTCAAGACGAGTTACAAAAAGAACGACAAAGAAAAGCTTTAAGTTGTGTGTGAACTTCGTCTCACCAAATTAACATTAAGCTTAGTTGGTTAAATAGATGATGTTTACGACTTACATAACATAAGGTAGATAGATGCAAAGAATGCTGATGAAGGATGTGGCGGTCCAGAAAATGTTGCATTTCATTCTGCTAGCGTCTACTTTTTCTTGTTTTCTTTGGAAAACGTCCGCATACATTTGTAAATAATTTTTCTTTCAAAAAATGTTTAGAAAATTAATTAAAAAGAACCAAAAAGCCAAAAATAAAGTAAAATTTCATTAACAAATAATTTTTATTTTATTCCAACGCACGATAAATAACCTATCAGAACAGTAAAAAGTACTGTAAATTTTAACTAACAAAATGTAACCACCAAAGCATTTGTAAAACTTAACCTACTAAAATAGTAAAATTAACTGCTTTTTTCTTTTATTCCAACTCTCTAAAAGTAACCTACTAAAAGAAAACAAAACTACAGGTTTCTTATTTATTTTAGACATCAAAAGGTCTCAATTTATTTATTGATTATTTTTTCTATTTTGATACACAAATTCTTCTTATTTTTTATTTGCTTAACATTTTTGTTCTTCCTTGAAAGTCAACGGATTTCAGGATTATTCTATGCTGAAAAATAATGTACTTTTAAAAAATTGTTTATATTTTTGCAACCAATAATTAAAGTATATATCGCTCATTTAGAAATAGAACGCCTTAACTCAAAAAAAAAAATCATTTTAAGATAATCACAGTTGAAGTTTTTACTTATAAAATGATCCAGAATAAAAAAAGAAATTTATTAAAACTTGCATCAAATTTATATTAAAGAGAATGTTTTGGACAAACAAAGAAAAACGTTTGAATTAAGACTTTATTGTTGTAAAAATACATCCACTATACTAAAATGTGTCGTTATTTATGAAAAGAAAAACCGAGTTTCACTTTATTTGTAAAAGGTCGATACATTTTAAAAAGAACGCCTTTTTAAATATACACATATACAGTCACAATACGAATATGACGATGTTTTAAAAAGCAATATGATCTTCACGTTATGAAAAATTTTTAATTTTTAGATTATAAAGTTATATTACTAAATGAGCGATATATTTATAATTCAAAAATTTAAATAACATACCTTGGTTAGGAACCAATCAATGGACCCAAGTGGGCTGTGGCAATACGGCTTCCTGCCTAAAGACTACAGAATTTAGAAGAGAATACCTGTAGAAAGGGAAAATTATTTTTTAAGACATAATGCAAATTTTAATGCTATCTACAAAACTTACCAATATTTTTTGATGTTTTCTTCCATAAATTTTTTTTCTTAATATATTTTTTATAACTGACATATTTTCTAACAGTTTATATTTTTTTATTTAATTTTTTTAAGCTATTGTAAAATAGTGCTTTCTACTGACGAACTTTTTTTGTTTAAAGTATTACATTTTTACTGAAACAAGGTAAAAATTAATTGATAATTTTGATTCTAACAACAGACAAACAAGTTAAATAAAAATTGTCTTCCTAAAACAGCCACAATTTCATTTATTTTGAACTTTACTGAAAACTTCCTAAATAAACGTCAAACAGTTAATGTTAAAATGTAATGTAAGTGTACATATATTGAAGTTATTACATTAAGGTTATCAAAATCAAATTTTGGAAAAAAAATGTAAGCACTTACAACACAGACGATTGTATGATGCGCATGAACAAAACTGTACACCTTAAATTTAAAAGTCAAATGGTATTTTTCACGTATTGCATACTCTTGTTTTTAACTAAACCGTAACAAAAAAAAAAAAAAAAGAAATAAATGTAACTTAAATTAATGTTTATACAAAGTATAAAGAATACTTTTTTATTGCGGTTTTTCCTTTTGTTCTGGTCCATAAAGCGAACTTGTTTGACAACAGTATTAATTCAATTAAAAGAAACTGTCGTTTTTTATATAAAAAGCAAGAATGGAAACAAAGAACTTTTTTAATAAAAACTCAACATTCAACATGAGATTAATAACAGTAGATCGGCTTTAACATTTTAAAATAATGAACTTATTTTTATTTACAAGTATTTAAAACTCGAACCACAGGTAGAAGTGTAAAAGCTGTTTATTTCGTCTTTATTTAAATGAGAACCTACAATAAGTAAAAATCTGTGATTTTTTGTGGAGTCTGCATTGCCTTCAGTCATTTATATTAAGCTTCAGAAAAGAGCGTTGGCATATTTTTGATTATGATATACGCTCATCTAAAGAAGCAAAGCTTACATTATCAATGAACTACAAAAGTGGCATACACTTTTATTATATAAAATTTTGTATTAAAGATTCCTGATATGCAAATGTAACATTCTTCACACACTCTCTTCCATTCTTTTTGATAAAATAAATTTAAAAAATATATATTAATTTATGGAAGCATGCCAGACATGTTGCCAACACACTTGAGGACACAATGCTAACAAATGCCGGTTTTAAAATAGTTAAAGTCTGTTGCAAAAATGAAAAAAAAAATTCTTCATAGCAAAAACTAATTAATTGCAGAGGAAAAAACATTGCAGAAGAAATTAAAAATTCTTCTTTTTAAAATGGTTAAAGAATGGTGTTTTTTACTTTTGCAACCCACTTACAAAATATTGTAGTAGGAAAACTATCTTGCTCTTGATGCAACTAAACTATTTTGAATTTATGGAATGTCAAAATGAATTTAAAAGCTCATGTTATAAGGCTTTTCAATGAAATTGGGTTATTAAAGAAGTTATTAGTGGTTGGTTAGAAAATATAACAAAGAATTTATTAGAAAATAATTTATTCTCCTTTTTTACCAACAAACTAGTTGATGTAATCCTTGCTACTTAACCCTCCGATGAGTGGCAGTTCTGTACTTCACGGCCGTTTGAAAAGGTCCCTACGGACCTTTTTTGTAAATCATGTTTCTTTCATATAAAAAAATTTTTTTTTTAATTTTTTTATTGTTTATAACTAAATTCTACATACAAAAATAATTTTTTTAATTTTCCTTTTTTTTGCTTAAATTTTCTTAAGAACAAAAAATTCTAAGAACTAGTTTATTGCTAGTAGTATAAAATTGGAATATTGTCCCTTTCCTTGAAAGCAATAACGTTCATGTCTTCGAATTTCTTAGAATTTTTTGTTTTTATCATCATCCCTAATGTCTTTGAGTTTAGGTCTTTGTGTTCAGAACAAGTAAATTGTGTGTTGAAACAATAAAAAAAAACTATAATGATGCCCAAAAACATGCATTTATTAGTGAAATTCAGTACAAGGACCATACGGACCTATTCACACGTCCGCGTATTATTCTCACTAGAACCTCAATAACTCCTAAAGTAATGCTTGCTTTTTTTTCCCAAAAGATGCGCAACAAAATACTATTGAAATACGGAGTAACTTTTTAGTAGTGGCCGAAGTAGGAGTAATTTCATTTTGAAAAGGCAAAGAGGTCCCTAGGGACCTTTTCACTCATCGGAGGGTTTAAAGAAATATATAAAAGAGAAACTCGTTCTATCCTCAAACTCAAAATCCACTGTTAAAGTTACCAATTGCAATCAATTAAAAATATGATATATTTTACTGCAAAAGCTTAACGAAGAATCTAATAAGAAAAATTTACCTTTTGGCAAAATTAAATAAAACAAAACCATGCTTGGGCGCAGTTGCTGCATCCACACTAACTTCCAAAAATTATTTAAAATCAAATAAGAAATCATGTTTGCAACTAAGACTTTAAAAATTGAATTAAAACATTTGCTGAAAATTTTTAACACATTTTTATTACTGTTATTATTTACTATTTGGTTGTAAGTGAAACACGTAGTGCGTTAGTTATATAGACTCTATCATGATATGATAAGTTTTAGCACTGCTTGCCATGTTTATATTCCTTGTAAGTCTGCAATCCTCTAAGCAAAGTAATCTAGTGTCCAATGAAAATAACAATTTTTATTATTCTTGCATGCCCGTAGGAGATTCGATTTGAACTTTTTTGGTAACTTCTAAGCTATATGTATCAGTTTCTAGTATATGGACATCAGCACCAGTGGCCTAAATAGTCGAACTATTGGCAAAATTATTAAACCATTTATAAAATTAACCAAGCGCCCCCATCCGGAACTTTACCAAGGTGATCCTCGCAAAGTTATGTTAAATTACTTCGTCTTTAAATAAGAAAAAGATATTGTATACTTTAGTTTCTTTTACAGCAGCTTAAGTATTTTTGATTAAAGGGCGGCATATAAGGTAACATATTAATTTTGCTAAAGTTTTTTTTCTTCCCTTCTTTCCTAACAAGAAAATTGTTTTGAATTTTCTTCCAAGCCAACTTTATAAAAGGTTCATATTTAGTTTTGACAAAATTTTCTGTTTTTTTTCCTACATAATGAAAAGTAAAGCTGTTTTTTTCGACTATTAAAATAGTATTGGATAGTGCATTTCTTTAATGCTGTTTTTAAAACTGAAAAATTAATGAAGGTTGTTTTATTTTAACTTAACTTTTAACTTGTAACTTTTAACTTCGAAAAAAATATGTATTTGTACTTTATAATTGTAGAGAAAACTGTTCTCGTTTATTTTATGTCAAGATGGAACTCTATAAATATAGACCATTAAAATTAACGTTAACTTAGTTTTTTTAAAAAGAGGACATATGCCACTTTCAAGAAAACAAGCTCATAAATGTATGTACTATATAATTGTTATTTTGTAAACGCTCTGATATGAAAGCTATTCTACTTGTTTAATTTTATTAAAATCTTCCTTTAAATGCTTATTTTCTTTTATAAGCAATTTTTATTAAATTCTTTTCTTTTTCCAGTCTATTATCAAGAACGCACAATTCAACAATATCCTAAAGAAAAAATGTTGTATTAAAAATTGCTTTTCGTTTTTTTTTTCATTTACTTTAAAAATATTTGTTTTTAATATAATTTTAAATTAACTATCATGCTTTTTTTAAACAGCAGTTAAAAAAAATTGCAATTATAAGTAAAGGACATCATTTCTTTAAGTAGTTATTGATTTTATCATCATTAGTATCTTTAGACTCATCAAAACTGAAGCTGAAGTCTGTAAAAATTTAAAAAGCATTGATATTATTTATACGTTGATAATATATATAACATTTATATTTATATATATTTTTTACTTTAGCAAACTTGCTGGCATTTTGTTTTCTTTATTTTGTCACTATTTGGTCGATTTGGAGTATTGGAGAGTTTATATTGCCTATACTTCAATATTTGTACATTTTTATATCTCTAATTCTTAACAATGTTATTTAATTATTTTTGTAAATTTCAGAATTCAATTAAAAGCAAATACTTCCTTATAAATATTTCCCAAATTTTCATTTTAAAAAATATGTTTTTCCTTAAAGCTCTAAAAAATGTTTTATCCAATTTCCATATAAATTAATCTACTCAAATATGCTTTTATTTACTTGTGACAATAAATTCCTTCTACAACTGTGGTAATACCCAGGATTTGTTATTGTGATGAAAATGGATTAAGATTAATTTAGAGTTTGTGTGACCCTATTTCAAAAACAAAGAGCAAAAATATGAAAAATATGCAAGATAACAAATGTTGTTGACAAAAGAAATATTTTTGGTTCATATCTTAAACACGATAAAATCATCAAGCATTGACATCAATTCCAAATATGATTGTTTGTTGAAATCCAAAAAGGCAACAACAAAATGATAGCAACAGCATTCATTTGTGATAGGTTGGAGTATTTTTATTGTATTTTCTGTCAGTTGTTTCCAGCAATATAAGGCAAAAAGAAAAATATTGTGTGACATTAAAAACATCTGCTTGTTTATTTTTGCGACTTAGGATTTAATGTAAAGTTTGGCCTTTAAAGCCGCTTAGATAACTTAACAAATAAAAGAACTTTTTAAGAATTAATTCAAATATTTTCATTTCATAAAGTAATTATTTATTTTGTTTATTTTATTTTACAGTTACCGAAAAAGAAATAAGACAATGGTAAGTAAAAATTGAGTTTGAATAAATATTTTTATGCATAAGTATAAACCTTCTAAACACACATTTAAGATTTTGTAAATACAATATCGCGTATTCTTCTGCATTTTTTCCTTTTCAAATTATTTAGGCACAAAGGTTTTCTAAAAGACTGTCCGAATGGTTTACTCACAGAACAAGTAAGTTTACAAAACTTAAAACTCAAATTGTATTCTTGCACTTATATTTGCTTATTTATTTTTTTGTACATTTTTTAAATTTAAGTTTTTATATTTTTAACCTTCAAAATTCAATTGCAATTAACAAAAAACAAATTTTATTGCAAAAAATTATTTGATCAATTTTGTTATTTTAATTTTTTTGATTTCCATTAGAGTTGTTGCGACTAAAATTTTTTAAATATATAGTTTTGAAATATTTTTATTGTATTAAAAATTTGCTATTTGGCTTATCACTGAGTTAGTTAGTGATACACAGTTTTCCATCCCTTGATAATTTTTAATAATAAAACCACTTTTTTTTTAAGTGGTTAAGTCCATTTTTTCATGTATTGAGATATATACGGGTTTGCGTTTGATTCAATTTAAAAATATTGACCAAGTTTAATGAATTCGCATGTTATTTTTTATACTTCACACCTTTTAGATTTTATTATGAAATAAAAATTACTAGAAAAAATAACCGATTTTTTGAGTCCACATGGACTTATACCACTTTCAAAAATAACATTTTAGAAGAAATAAATACAAAGGCAAATTTAAGTCTATATTTTTTTGATATAAGCTTTAGTAAAATAAATTTTTACGTAAAAGTAATTGTTAAATAGCAATCATGTAAATATCTTAGCAATAAGTTTTTTTTAGATGAAACAGATGAAGTCAGAAGGCTAAAAAGATACCCCATATATTGTGTCTCCCATTTAGACAACGATAAGCGAAAATTTTTAGGTTAAGACCTTACAACCATGTACGAGTACTTAATATAAATTTAAATAATATAAAATAATATTAATTAACGTTAATATATGTACGGATATAAACAATCTTTAATTATTTGATTGATCATTACATTTTTATATGATATATAGTTAGTGTTTCACTACAAAGCAATAATTTCTGTTAATATTGCCTCTTCTAGAGATTTATTGCAGACAAAGTCTTCTCTTTTCATTACCTAAAAAAAATGAAGCTTTTATTCGGCAAGCCTTAATTGCATTATAATAGTCTTGGGCAGTATAATATTGGTCTTGTTCTTTAATGCTGTTCCCAAAACTGCAAAATATTATCAGTTTGAAAGAAATTGTTGGTTTAATTAAACTTATTAGGAATGGACTTATTTCACTTTAAAAAAAATATTCGTGCGATAAAATTGTACAGCAAAACTGTACATTTAAATTACCGTTAACTTAGTTTTTTGCAAAAGTGGACTTATACCACTTTAAAAAAAGCAGCTCAAATATTTGAAAATAATATTTATTTCTATTTATTTGTACACTCATTTGCAACAATTTGTGCAAAGATGACTTAATATAGCCAGCACTGAATTCAACATAATTTTGATTTATATTTTACAAACATTCACTACTTGTGCTTATTTGAATATAATTTGCTTCAAACTTAACACTGCAAAGCTCATTTATCTTCTGCAATTCTAAAACACGCCAACACCGTAGTGAATAAAAATCTTAATATTTTTGTTTGAGTGTTTACTATTTTATACTTTATTCCATAATATTATTGTCTGAAGTTTTTTGTAATGTTTGTTATCTCTTGCATCGTAGTCAGTTTGATAGCACTGGCTTTTCTATCATCATAATACTGTTGATCTTAGTGTTTTTATTATTAAGTATCCTTGTTTTTTATTTCTAACTTAAATCTCTGTTTTGAGTGATGATATAAAAAATGTTTTGTATCTTTTTAGCTTGATGCTGTTGATTTTTTTAGCAAACGAAAAATTTGTTACTTTAAGTTTTTTTTAATGTTATGAAATATTTATGCATGTTTTTGAGTTTTTTTTTTTGGTATTTGTCTAAATTATTTTTTATTAGGTTTACTTTAATAAAATTGTTTCTATTTATTTCTCTTTGCATTTTTCAGGGTTTTATAAAAATCTACAAACAGTTCTTTCCACAAGGTGATCCTAGTAAATTTGCTTCATTAGTATTTCGAGTGTTTGATGAGAATAATGTAAGTCAATATATATTGTACATACATATGTATATAAAAAACCAGTTATCTCTTCCTAATATAATAATCTTTAAAACATTAATATGCAAATTACACACAAATTGCTGCACAACAAACAATCAATCAGAAAAATTTTTGAACTCATTTAACCACAATCTTGGCAAAAACAAGGGCAAATAATAATACATTAAAAGGGCTAGACACGAACTGTTAAAGTGGTCATAACAATGTTTGGATAAGCCAATCATTCGCTAGCAAAATTTCGCTGGCAATAACTGTTGGCGGTTAAAATAGTAGCTAATAGAGCGGCTATCGTATCGCAAAATAAAAAAGTTAATTAAAATGATAAAAATGTTGAAACAAGAGAATATGTAAAAATACTACACATTGGACACAAATTAATTCTTTTATTCACATTTACTACAAACTTAGATTTGTACTACGATTCACTAACTTTAAACAATTTGACAATTGTTATATTTGTTGTCATTTTCTGTTTTTATGTTGTTTGCAGTAACGATTAAGTGATTCACAAACTTCAGCTTAACGGTAATAGACATCTTTGAAATAGAAAAGAGAATAGTAAAAACATTTGAATTCAAGCGAGGCACATGCATGTTTTTATTTTTTAGATGTCAAATTCACACATGAATAAGTATTTCCCAATATGCATATATGGAGTATGACAATAAGAAAGACAACAAGACAAACAATTGTCTTAGCGTAGAGTTGCGATTAACTCTTCTCAAATATATTCAAAACATAGTTTTATGCGCAATTTTTATTTTAATAAAGAAATTTATGAATTATAATTTTCCAACTCATTTGATTAAATTAATTCAAAGTTTTCTCTCAAATCGAATTTTTGAAGTAAATATTGGTCAAGTACATTCCACTCAGATGGAGATACTTGCTGGATGCCCCCAGGGCCCGTATATCTCCCCTATTTTATATAATATATTTACCGCAGATTTTCCCACCATAACTGGCTGCAATGCCTCCATATTTCCTGATGACATTTGCTGATGACAGTTTAGGAAAACTAGCAGATGATATACTCAAAATACATAACCGAAAGTCCATGATTATATTTTGAAATGGAATATTATAGTCAATACGCAAAAGACCCAAGCAATGTACTTTTCGCGACACCGTAAACCATGTTTACAAGGTAATAAGACTACTCTACCCTTTAATAAACAGAAATTCCAGACTCAGTGCTGGGAATAAAACTCTTATATTTAAATCAGTATTTCAAGCTATCATGTTTTATGCTGCCCCATTATGGTTTACTGCTGCAAAAAGTTACAGGTAGCCCAATGCCTTGGCATTATTCTACTATTACATAAAAAAATAAAAGTATTATTACATTTAAACCAACCGATAAACGTAAAAAAAAGAGTAATGAATTTCATTACTAAGAAATTTAAAGAATTTTTCGAAACATTTACATAAAGAAAACGGAAGAAGATTTATATAGAATACTTTTATTTGAAAGCAAGATCTCCTAAAATTATTTTAAAAATATGCTCCTATGGTAGCAAACATGTGGTGAGAATAGAAAGTTACATTTTAAATGGGATCGAGTAAAGTTTAAAGCATCTTCTGCGACTTTGTATTTCTTCTGGGTTGTATTATATGCAGAATCGATGGAACAAAAAGTGATATGTCAAGCTGTGTCGATTAGGGAAAAATTATTCGAAGAGTCTTATTTCCAACAGAATGTTTATAAGTTATATAGTGGTGTATAACAGCTGATATCGCTTGTTGAAATTTAGGGTAAAAATCTCATAAATTGTACACTCTAAACCAATCTAAGCGGCAACCCTAATTGGAATGAGAACACTTCACTATATGAAATCCTCACCTTAATATAGTCTATTAGTTATAAGACTGACTTCAAAATAATTAATTAAACACATACTTTTGTAAGATAACTATTAGTTCCTATCACCAGTTTCTACACTGTGTACTTACAATTGACTTTACACAACAACTCTAAGGTAGAATAATAAATACAAAAATTTAAAAGACCAAATGCATAATTTCTTTATCTTCTCAGTAAATTTATGATTAAAACTCTCGGCTTATTTTAATAAAGGTTATTTTGTCAACCGTGCAAAAAAAAAAAAAAAAAAAAAAAACTGCAGGAGAATATGAATTTTTGCTTTAAAATCACAAGTATGAAAAACATTTTGCAATTCTAGGATAAAAGCAAATCAAATTTATGATAAATATGGATTAAAAATATGCGATTGACTTGATAATGATATCCTAAAAATTTTTTGTTCTTCATGCATTAAAACTGATTAACAGCCATATCTAAATAAAAGCGCAAATAGGAACGTTTTCTTCCGCATAGCTTTTACGTTGAAATGCCATACCTAACCACAAGCGCCAACGCTTAAGTCTAGTTAACGAACGCAGCTCAAAAATAAAAAAAAAGTTGTCTACGAGGTGTAAAATGGAAATCTAAGCAAAAAATTTCCTCTCCTATGATTCCCATATTGTCTCATTTCGTCATAAAATACTCGATATATGCCATATTATATATACAAACGTTGAAGGTCCGTAACTCCAAAACTAAAGCTCGGCTAAAATTTTCACTTAAAATTTTACACCCCGGGCACATTTTTTCATTTCTGAACCAGATTTTTTCGAAAAATACACATACATAGCTTTCCTAATTATTTTAAAAACAATAACAATTCTGATGTTTGTGTTGTGTAAATTAAAAATTTTATGAAAAAATTAAAAATTCGTTTTGTTTTTGTTTATTTTTAATTATTTTTATTATTATTATTATTATTATTATTATTATTATTATTATTATTATTATTATTATTATTATTATTATTATTATATTTGACGCCTTGTCAAAATCGGATTTTCAAACTGCAAAGCGTTGCCACCGCCTTATTTCGGTATGATCCATATAAAATGTACAGGCATGAGAACTTTTCACAGCAAAAATACGCTTTCCGCCCTTGTTTAGGTGTGGCTGAAAACCAATGAATCATATTAAACAAATTAATTATTTGATGCATGAACTTGTCATAAGTACAATAATTTATATCAGTGATCACAGTGATACATTAATATTTATTAACATTCAAACGCAAATTCTACTTTTGTTAAAAAAAATGTTATTGCAATAATGTTTGTTTGATGATACTTAACTTTGCCTCTAGATCATATTCTGACATCAATTAATTAATTTGAAAAAAAAATTAATTAAAAAAAACCCCCAATAAAAAAATTTTTGTTCACGGCAAATATAAAGTTAATTACCTTTAAATTTGATTTCGAAATATTGAACTATGGGCAATTTCATGAATATGTCAAGCACGCCTGAAGAAATAGAAATAACCTCAAAACTCTTGTCAATAAGAGCTAAAGAGAAACATGGAGTATCAATACAATATTAAGGAGCAAAAATAACAGTTAAAATTTATTATCTTGCAAGTAGATTCGGTAAAAACAGCGAATTGGAGTCACTGGGAAATATAAACTTTTTTTCTAATTATCTTGTATATTATTACACTGTCACGTCTATCGTGAAAATCAATATTTGTGTTTATAAGCAAGACAGAACACAATAAAATAGATTGTAGCGCACGGTATGCAACGAACGAAATTATACACTATAAAATCATCCAAAGATTGGTTTTGTTTGAATATGACAAGAATATAAAATTATACTTCTTATTTTTAATTATTTCTCAAAATCTCTTCGGTATTAAATCATGCACGAATGCAATGTAATGTCTTTTAAAATATAAATATCCTCCGCATGCATCATAACCTCCTTATGATTATTTCATGCTTGCAAATTTATTTCATTCTGTAGGAGTATAAATTTTAGGCACGGTGCCATAGAAATTTCAATATATGGCTGAAATGCAGTGCAAAAAAAAACTAAAGACCAAGTAGTTTTACTCCAATTGAAGGTCTACTTTTATAAAAATATTTTAAATAAACGCTATCAGAACTAATAACTAAGAAACTGGAAAACCCGCACTGCTCGACGCATTTTTTTTATCTACTGTTTGATTTCTTTCGTTTTAAAAATTACGAGGGCTGCTCTATATATTTCTGGCCTAATAGTGAAAATGCGAATATTTATAATCAAAAATGGTTTTATTGCTTTTCAAAGTATTTTTCAGCATGATTTATACACTTTTGCATGCGCTCAAACCAGTTGTCGAAGCACTTTTTCCACTCCGATTGAGACACCTCTAAAACATGGTTTTTGAACACTTCAACAGCTTCTTCTGGCGTCAAAAATCGTTGACCACGCATTTTTTTCTTGATGTGCGGAAACAAGAAGAAGTCATTAGGTGCCAAGTCAGGGCTGTACGGCGGATGACCCATTAATTCGACGTTTTGGCCGGTCAAAAACGCTGTGGTTTGAGCCGATATGTGAGAGCTCGCATTGTCATGGTGAACAATGATTCGTCTTCTCTTGTTGGTTTTTCGAATTTCTCCGATGACTTCAGGCAAACAAATTGAAGTGTAACACTCAGAAGTGACCGTCCTACGTTGCTTAAGCGGAACAGTCGCCACATGACCAGTTTTGCCGAAGAAACAGACGACCATTTGCTTCGAAGTGCTTTCTCCACGAACAACTTTCGTTGGATTTTGCTCGTCTTTGAAGACCCACACGGTCGATTGTTGTTTCGTTTCGGGCTCATACGCATAGATCCATGATTTGTCACGAAGCACCGCAATCGTATTTTTGCAACATTTCTTTGCACCAATCGACACGAGCCTATTTTGAGCGACTTTCAAATTGTGCGGGATCCAACGAGAACAAACCTTTTTTATGGCCAGGTGTTCATGCAGTATCGAATGTATGCTGGTGGAAGAAATGTCCAAGGATGTCTCTATCTCTCGGTATGTCTAATGTCGATCTTGCATTATGAGTTCACGCACGGCATCAATGTTCTCTGGCACAACAGCCGTTTTTGGACGACCTTCACGGAATTCGTCATTGAGCGAGCTTCGGCCACGATTAAATTCATTATACCAATTTTTCATCGCCATACAAAGATTTAAGTTCATCAATGCACTCTTGTCGTGATAATCCACGTCGAAAATGATGGCACGAAAATGTTCACGAGTTAATTCCATTTTTTTTTATATTAATTTTTTCAATTCACTGTAAACAACACAAATAATGGTCGTACGTCAAAACGTTTTGAGTACGAATATGCTTAAAAATGACAAACTTTCCAATGGAAATGTCAGATTGCACTTGGCAGCACTCAGTGTTGCCAGGCCAGAAATGTATATAGCAGCCCTCGTATGTTCGCAAATATAAAAAAGTAATGCTCTGCAAGAATTTCCAGATTTACTGGATTCGCTTCACTTATTGCTGATAAATATATAATCATATGGTGATGGATAATAGGCCAATAAGTTTTTGATGTCAAACGCCATATCGTTGGTTTAATGTTGAAAGGCCCTAACTCAATGTTTTACGAAATTAAGTTTTTTCATGATTCCAATAATTTTCACACATGCTTCCTATAAAAGCTTTATTCAATAGTGTAAAAAATTTAATGCCTTTGCAATTTAAATATTACATTCTGATGAATAAAGTTATATTTCTGTTTTTACTTTTTCCTGCAAAGTTACAATTATGAGACCCAAGATATACAAAACCAATAGGAAATTTTACACACAGCCAGTGTATATAAAATACTTTTCCAAACCAGCAGCCTTATTCTGTAAGTCGATAAAACTAAATCGCCATCTCTAAAATAATTTAATTTTGACAAAGCAATTTTTTATTACAATTACGACATTGGAACATTTAACCCTATACTTAACACTGTCTTATATATTGAGTAAGACTTACAGATACTGATTAATTTAAAAAAATGTGCACGAATTAGTTCAACATTTAAGCAATTTAGCTTAAGTTTTAGCTCAGTGAATTACAGAATACGGCCTCAGGATTATATAAGTTTAGCATTTGAGACTTTATTTTTTATATGTGGGATTTATTAAAGCACAGAGTCCCTTTTTTAATGCATTTCATATGCCAACAGCGAGGTAAAAATTCCTTTCACAGAGCTCTGACGAATATTTAGGGCTAAGCTGTTTTAGCTAAAAAGTTTTCCATTGTTTCCATATTGTTTAAAAAAAAACGCTAACCGTTAATATATACACATATACATATAAACAAAGTTCCAAATCAGAATTTTTCGAGGAATTTTTAAATGTTATGTATTTTCTAACCGTTCAGAGAAATATTTATATGTAATATTTATTTAAATATTTTTTTGCTTAAAAAAAACTTTATTTTAATTTTTAATGACATAAGTTTGACTTAACGAATATTTCTTCACAAAACTAGGGCGAATTAATTTTATCAGGTGGCATCGTTGCGCCGGCTGACTAGTTTTTATTCAATCTTCTAATGTCTAGAGCAGCTGTCAAAAGTGTATCGTTTTATATTACAAAAGCTATTTTTTATATTCTTTAAAACAGAATTGTAACAAGAGTTTGAAATCAATTAAAAAAAAACAAAGCTTATTGAAAGCGTTATTAAAAAGGCGAAGAAAAAAGAAAAATAATTAATTATGTTTTGCAGTTTTTCATGCACTTTAGGCGGCGCTGCTACCTGGTATAAATTCGCCTTGCACAAAACTTTTGAATATTAGAAAATATTGTTGCTAACGCAACAAAAAATAAATAAAATAAATTTATCGCTGTTAGCAAAACACTAACTATGGAAAGTCCAAAATCGAAAATTTAATTTTAAAATTTGAATATCTCGCAAGCTTTGCGACACAGCGTACACCCATTCTTATACTCTGTGTAGATATGTATTAGAAAAATCTGTAGGTAAAAAATTTTTCTTTTTGCAATACTATGAAATTAAATCTTTCCGCCGTATTAATAAAATATTGTTCATAAAATATTCAGATAATACTGGAAATAGAAGTGTAAATTAAACAAAATATTTAAACTAAACGTTAAACTACTTAAAATTGTAGCAATGCAAAATGAGATGTATAAGCAAATTAGAATTATTTAAATGGAAATACTAGCATGTCAACCTAAACACAAACGAAAGCGTACTTTGATTATAACAAATGAGATTGCTATTTAAACACAATATTGCTCATATTACAGCTGACATACATTTCGACATTAAATGAATAACGTTTGATTACAGCCCTGTCATAGTCGTTAACATAGTCACCCTCATTGTCATTATCATATGTTTTGTTATGCAAACGATTTGTATCATGAAATGCTCGTAACAATCAATTACAATCTCGCATTCAATATTTGATTTAATACATGATTTTTTAAACCTTCATACCAACAACAAAAATGACACTTATACTAGAACAATTTGGGATAACTATTTTTATTTATTTTTCTTATTCTTTGCTTAATGGTTTTTTAGGATGGAGCGATAGAATTCGAGGAGTTCATACGCGCCTTGTCAATTACATCAAGAGGAAATTTGGATGAAAAACTACAATGTATGTCTAATTTGGAAAATGGAAATATAAAAAAAAATTTTATGATTTTTGTATGCGAGCAGTGTGTGAGACATGTTTTTTATAAAAAATTTATTTTTTTATATTACAGGGGCATTTCGTCTATATGATGTGGACAATGATGGTTATATAACCAGAGAAGAAATGTATAATATAGTAGATGCTATTTATCAAATGGTGGTATGTATGTTAGATATATATTGAATCAAATTGATTAGCTTTCATTTAGTTTTAATTTTTAATATAAAATTATTTTTAAAAAATCTTGTAATAATCGTTCGAATTATACTACTTTCAATTAAAATCGTTCAAGGGTCAACAGCCACAAACAGATGATGAGAATACACCACAGAAACGAGTGGATAAAATATTTGATCAAATGGATAAAAATCATGATGATCGTTTGACATTAGAAGAATTTCGTGAGGGTAGTAAAGCTGATCCACGCATAGTGCAGGCGTTAAGTTTAGGTGGTGATTAACCAAAAGAGTCATAGTTTAATTCAAGCGTTAATTAAACTAAACATAAATCCAATGAACTATAAAAAGCCAAAAAATATAGCAAAAACACAGAACATAACATTTTGCAAATACAAACACCTACACTCACATTCACTTTATAACTTACACTAAACAAATTTTTGTAGAGAAGAGATAATAAATAACCTTTAAAGGAAATAAATATAAATAAAAGCAGTAGTAAAAGCTTAAAAACAAAACAAAACAATGCAAGAAATCACAAAAAAAAATAATAAAGTTTTGCTATTCTGTAAAAAATTAGAATTGGAAATAAGAACATAAATCAAACTCGCACACACACACATACACACGCATACATATAAACACTGTAAAACTACTAAAAAGAAAACCCAAATACCCACCCTACTACATACACATTTAAATTAACAACTTAAGAAAAAATCTCTTCGACAACAGTTTTTTATCTAAAAAGGGAAACACAGAAAAAAAATAGCAATAGCGTTTTTTGTTTTCTTTTACCGTCTAAAGAGAATAAGAGGAAAAAAGAAATCTATTAAAACTACTTCCTATTTATTAATCTAACTTAAACGCAGTTATTACACTAGAAAAAAATACTGACTTGATGAAGGAAAGAAAAATAAAAACTGTACTCAATTTATTTTATGGACGCTTTATGGAACCCAAAAAAATCAAAATACAATATCTTAAATATTCTTAAATAAACTTAACTAAATAAAAGTATTTCTGAGAATGAGTTATGGTTTCTTATCATAGAAAGAAAAAGATTTAATATATATAGATTTAGAAAACTTAGATCTATCATTGATTTTTATTTTACACAGAGAAAAGATATTCGTTATCACAATGAAATTTGTTATCAATTTATTTAATTAGTTTTATTTTTTGTGTCAGAAAACGCTATACATTTTTCTGATTATAACAAATGATATTTAGGTTTCAGTGGTAGTGTTTTAACATCTTTCAATTAATAGAATAGATTTTAGTGAAGACCCAAATCGTTTAAGATTAAGTTTTTTAACAGTTATTAGCTTTTGGTACAAAAAATCTGTCAAGATTATGATCTATCTAGTATAAAAGTCTAATTATGATTTTAGTAGATAACTTTGCACATGCCAACCGATGTTTTTTTTTCAATATTTTTTCTGTGTTTAGATTTTCATGCTTTTTATTCGATATATGATTATAAATATTATGCAAAACTTTTGCCATTTATGCAATATATAGTTTTTTGTATTAAAAACGAAAATTCAATGACAACAGCTACAAATGTACGTAAAGATCTATATTCTGTAGTTCTTATCACTTTGTTTTATCGTGGTTTTTACATTACCGATTTAAGTTTCTCTGCAAATCGATAAAGGAAGTTTCCAAATATTCTTTCTTTCTAAAGGCTATTTGTCTTCGCACAACATTTCGAAACGATTATTCGATATTATCTTTATTTTATGAACATAAATTGTTGATATGAAATAGTTTACATTTCCTAGCGTGCAATATAGGTAACGTTGATTTAACAACTCCTTCAGAATAATTTCTATTATCGATATGGTATTTAAAATACGGCTTTTTACCTTAAACTTAAATTGTATTCTGTTAATATTTTACACTGCAAAATTCTAAATTCTTAAGGGTTCCGCACCCAAAGGATAAACCCGTAAACTTATTGCTATTGCTTGTCCATCTATCCTCCTTCTTTGGAGCCGTTATATAAGTATAAGCTTAACAACTATTGATTGATTTTCGAAACAGAACAAAATAAACTAATAAAAAAAAATAATAAACTTATTATGCAGTGTTATACACTCTATTAGCAATTTTTAATACATTTGGTGTTCTTTGATAAAACAGAAGTTTTGTATCCTCGTAAAGAGGACGAGCTCCCCCAAGGATCAGCAAGCTAACAGAAGAAAGTTACATTGCTATTAGAACGGCCGTCGTACTCGAGGCTCTAGAAAAACATTCTCTCACCAAACTGCTTTATACGAAACTCGCACCTTCCATTAACTTTAAAGCCTTCCCGACCGTAAATGGGTCTATTAGGCTAAATTTAACTATGCTGTGTACAGAGCTACAAGAGGGCCTACGGAGCACTCCGTTAAGCTCTATAAAAGGTCTCAAACCAAGGCACGCAACTAAGATACGCCTCTGCCATCTCCTAAGCCTCTACATCTGTGCAGTGGAAATTCTAAACCAAACTGAAAAATCATAAGTCACGGCGGTACACTAAAAGGCGTGCTTTTGTATTGAGTTCACCTCCACGCTTCATCAAGCTCTGATACGCGCGGTAAGCTCTGTTTGTGCGCTCAAGCACATTGTCGATGTGCCGATAAAACTCAAAATGTTCATGGAAGGTAACTCCAAGGAACTTTAACCTATCCGAAGTTCTGATCATCTCGCTTCCAACTCTCATATACGGTTTTAAGTATCGGAAATTCGGGTATATTTATTTCTGATTTCCCTTAAATATCACAGCATCAGTTGTATGAATGTTCAAGTTTAGGCCCCATCTATTGAAATAGTCTGCCACGTATTGACTCGTTCGTTATCAGTCCTTGCCCTTGCACCTAAAGAAGCAATAATAACAACTATTGAAATGAAGGTAACGCTCATCTGGTAATAAGTGTAACAAATAAAATGAAATAATGAATGAAAAAGTGTTCAAATTTGAACAACAAAGAAAAACCATAAAACTAAAAATTTAAGGATGGCCTATAGAATGCCCCTTGGTACTTGGCTTTTAATCAAATCAAATAATTAATCAAACTTATAACGTATAATATCGTGCAAAATATATATATGCTTTAAGTGACCAAACAATTTAATTTCGCTTTAGATGCGGCATAGTATGGTCGATTCCGTTAAGACATTTATTTAAGGAGCCTTTCATTCATTAGGAATATTATGAAAGATGATTTCCTACCCCTTTTTACGAATATCTGGATTTTTTTTAGTTAACAGTGCTGTTTTTCGTACTAAAACATATAAAAATTTAAACCTATGATAATACCGCCGTATCGCTCAAAAAACTTAAAGGAGCCAGGCTCATATAGGCGTTAAACTAGATATTAAATTCCTTATAGTATCAGCTGTGCAACATTTACATTTTATCTCATTAAAATGGTTGAATAAATTTGTTGGTATTGTAACGATTCGGCTAAAATAAAATTCTAAAAGTTATTTTGCGTAATTCTAAATTAATATACACAAATGGTATTTAATAAAGTTTTTGACTGGAGGATTTTCGTGACAAATAGTTACATAATTAAGGGACAAGATTACAGATCTGACATGTGAAAAATACAAAAATTATTTTTTTTTTAAGTGAAAAACTAAGAGACAGATCGGTTCTTTTAAATAACTAAAAAACTTTAATTCTTCCACGTATAAAACTGTGATTTTACTCTCGGCTTACCCAACTTTTAAAGCAATAACGAGGTTCACTAATGAGCTTCACCAATCTTATATTGAATATGTGGCCATTACCACCTACATAACTAGATTCCTATTATGATGTGGTCTTATTTAATCGACATGGATAACTATGATTTGTAACAGAGTAATAAGTACTGCGGAAGCTACAGCCACCAGTTCGTATAGATAAGCCTTGCCCAGAATACGCATTAAACCTCTTGAATATAAAACAACTTTCCGCTGCGGTTAACGGGTATACTCCTCACAAAAATAGTCTTTAGTTACAGTACGTTACATTAATTTAGCTAAAATCGTTGGACAGAAAAATAATTTTTAAAATTTGAGAGCATGGTACAGTATGGCTGTAAAAATAATATAATCATAACTCGTTCTCTGAAATAAGAAACAAGGCCGCAAACTATATTAACTTTCTAGGCTTTTTTTATTAATTTACACCTATCGGAACCTAAAAAAAAGTAATTAAAAATATTGATATTAACACCAATTTAAAACAGAATAAAACGCTTTTCATTAATTAATAATATTGATAACCAAACAAATTTATTAATTATAAAAATATTAATAATATTTACAAATATATAGTTTTAAGTGTTGTTATTAAGGCTCATTTAATTACTTCAAAATTTTAAATAATATAGAAAAAAAGGAAAATATTAAACAAAGATCAAATTAAACCATTAACAAACAATTGAGTTTTTTCTTAATAATTTTTTACACCTTTTCAAAATTTTTTATAGCACTAATAATATTGATAAAATAAATGTGAATAAAAACCTAATTCTTCGCCGAACGCATGATGAGTTTTTTAAAAAATAATAATCAAAAAAAAGGTAAATTAATTTTAAAAAAATGCTTTCATTTCTAACACAAAATTGGGCATGCAATTTTTTTACTTATCTTTTCTAAAGCAACTTTAAATATTGTGTGCATGTTTCGATTAATTTTCTTAATTACTTTTTTCGTTTTTGATTTTTATTCATCTAATCTATTACAACAATTAAAACAAAATTCACTAAAATCCTTAAAACAACACCTTTAACTTAAAATGTATTGAGTTAATATAAAACTACTCCTTAAATTTTACAAAATAAAATAATAAAACTTAAATTTAAAAATATAATTATTTAATTTAAAAATTATGTTCTGATATAATTAAAACACCTTAATGACTTTTTCTCTTTACAGCTTTTCTTAATTCTTTTCTCTCTTCACATTCAATTAAACACGGAAGCAGTCACAGAACTACCAAACCTATAGAGTGAAGCACAAAACTATTGGAATATAATTTTCTAATTGTTGGGATGATCCCAAAAATCCAAAGATTTGCCTCTTAATTATTCAGCTAACCTTTTTTAAAATTAGAAATTGGTTAATATCCAACTAACTCCGACGTTATATTTTAATTCAAAATTTTTGCAATTTTAGTTAGTAATCCTTTACATACCAAAAATATTTGAAAAAAACGTTGAATGAGTCAGAAAAAGGACATAATGTTCTTTGCCACAGATAGAAGTACAGTTGGTGCTTGTCAAAACAGATATCATCCAATACGTTTTTCATAAAGTTTCTTCGACATTTAAATTTTATGGGCTATTTTTTAACACTTTTAAATATAAGAGCAACCTTCAATCTTGCAGATCTTCATATGCAACTACACACTTAGTAAAAGGGCTTTCATTTCATCGTACCACCAATGGTGTGTACTACAGTATAACAATCATATGATACAGGGCATATAAAACTTTAACGAACCCACTATTTGATTAGCCATCTCGTTGTCACCCAACTTCTAAGGCTTTGTCTCACTGTAAGTACCTCTAAAATGCTAAGAATATTGGATCGCTTACCTTTTTTTAAGCCCGATAGAACTTTAAATTGTAAAAAATAACACAAAAAATTTAATTGTAATGAAAAATTTTTTATTTAAATTGATTTCGGGCATATAGCCGCAGTGGCTGCGCATTCTGGACGTCCAATTTCGGGTCACTATTTCAAGTATGTCACGAATAACACGATTAATATTGTCCTCCAAAGCGTCAATTGTTGCTCAGCATAAACCAGTGACTTCACGTGGCCCCACAGGAAATAATCGAGAGGCGTTAAATCACGCGACCTTCGAGGCCAATTGACAGGTCTTTTTCTCGAAATCAACTTATCACCAAATTTTGATTTAAATAACTCGTTCGCCATACGGCACATAGCGCCATCTTGTTGAAACCACATTTCGTCGGGATCAATGTCATCCATATTTTCAATCAAAAAATCATTAATCATGGTCTGGTAACGGTCTCCGTTGATCGAAACCTCAGATCTGGTCTGGTGTGTAAACCACACCACCACACTGTAGGGTATGTTTTGCATTGGTCTCACTCCATATGCGGCAATTTTGCTTAACAAACCAGTTAACGCAAAAATTAACCTCATCAGCAATAAAAAAAACCGTACATAAGTTAACGAATAGATGTTTCATTTTTAAAGTAAACTTGGATGATTGATAGCGTTGTTTAAGCTGTATCATGCTTAAAATAAACCCGTAGTTCAAATGAGATTTTCTCTATGGCACTCCATTGCGACATACGGGGGAAAATCTCAGGTTTACCATTAAGAAAAATGGCACAATCAGGCAATGTAAAATAAATATTCCTCTTGAAAAGCTTAAACAGCCTTAGGCGTACTCTAATGATCTGACAGCTTTTGATATGAATCCTTTTAAAATCCATAGCCGCCAAGTAAATTGTTCACCAAATAAGAGCCCAAAAGGGACTTTAAGTCAAAGGAGTTACCGGTTCTTGTAGCATTAGCAATTTAAGTAATGTTTGTTCAGATCGCTTAATTAATTTTCCAGCTGCACGCAGCAGAATTGCTTGTAGCTTAAAAATCTAAAACATAATTATATTAAAATTGTAACAAAATTAAAAAAAAAAAAATTAAAATCGCGTTTCAAAAACAACATTAGTTTGAGTGTATATTTACATGTTGGGTTGAGTAGTTCTGAGACCGTCCTTTGTTTCCAAAAGTCACATCACACTCATATACAAATTACACTTTCTCTTTCCGCATTCTTTTTTCTTAAAAGTAATACAGACACAAATTTACATAAACTTTATAAAATTATATTATTCAATCACCATTCTAAAATAATTTCTGTAATTTTATGTGTGGATTCAGCTTTCTAAACACCTCTTTCTAAGGAAATATTTTAAAAACTTTTTTCAGTCGAATACTTTAAATAAGAAGCGAGGTAATTTTTTAGAAAAAAATATTTCTGCCGAAATAGAAAAAAGTCTTTAAAATATTTCAATTTCTATTTTTATGTATTTATTTTTAAGATCAATAATATAAACGCAAACGAAGTTGAATGAAATGTATCCATTGGAAAATCTGTAAGAAATATCATAAAATCAATGAGAGTAAAGTAAAATAGGGCCAATATTTGGCAAAATAAGCGTAACCAATATTCTTTTGAAAAATAGTTAATATATAACAAATTAATTAATTTTTGTTTAAAAAAATGAATAAGACTTACTTAACTATGTACTTATTCATTTCCTGATAAGTACTTTGAACAGCTTCTATTTATGGTTTTAAATCTTTTTTAAAATCTAATAAATAAAAACCCAGTGGTTATGTTTATTTTGTCAGACATTTGTCCTGACTTTTCTTACATCCCTGGATGCCACATTAAATCTTTTGTGTTTGTATTGAAGTTTAAAATCATGTAAATGTTAAAAACATAATTTTATTCATATTATCTTAGAATTTCTTTTTGTGTATAACTATTTATTGTACTGAGTTTTTTTTATCTACTTTAATTCTTCTATACGAAACAAATTAAAAACTGTTATTTTATTTTGTTATTTTCTAAATATGTACTTGTACTTTTTTAAATGTATTTATAAAAAAATAAAATGAAACAGAAAATATTTATATTCTCAATTTTTATAATATTGTGTTGTTATGCCGGCTGACTTTTCTTTCCTTCCATTTCTATTTGTCTTTTTTTCCAAATTTCAGTTTTACTTGTCTTTTGTTGTGGAAAACTTAAAGTTTTAAGTGCTTGGTAACTAAAGGTTATGGTTATTACAAATATTTAGAAGGTTTTATAATCACCCCTCTCGCATTTGCCGTAGGCGTATTTCGACTACGACAATTTTGTAATAGATTAATGATAAATATTACGAGCTATCTTTAATCTATTACAAAACTTTAGAAAAACGCTGAGTTCTTGCTACAAAAACGTCAAATACTATAAGGGTGAATATTTGTTTATTGTTATTATTTTTGTTTTGGCATTATTCCACAACATACATACTGGCCGTGTGGCAAACATCTTACAAATTAAAAGCAGGGTTTGGTATGAAATCTCTCTTGTAATATATAATCTTATCCTATATCATTTAAATAAAATCAACAAAGAATCTTAGAGTGATTAAAAACAAAACATCAAATTCAAGAAGCAGTGCAGCCAACAAAAAAGAACGTGCGGCCTCAAGTGCTGCAACCTCGAACATAATAATTTTTTTCACAACTTTTATTTACAATCTATCCATTGAAGGATAATAGGTAAATTTGATTCAATCAAAATCAAATAAAATGTCGAACTCCATTGAGAACAGCATTGTACTAAAAACATATGTATTTATATAAATTAAATCCTAAACAGCAAATCGAGAATATGATGTCTCTTAAGTCTTCTGATTATCAGTTTCGTCAAGTAGATAACATATTAATTAAAACTATTTTTTCAGATTTCGGTAAAGTTTTGTTTATATTTTTTTTTTCTTTTTACACCGTTTTACGGAATCTAAACAAACTATAAATCCAACTACAATTTTAAATTTATATTACCCCTAAAACTGAAATACCGTTTGTGCCCCATATGAGAGTGCATTATATTAAGGAATTTACGTTATAATAAAAATGCATTTCCTTGGTGTAAGAGTCGTGTCTAATTCTTATTCGCAATATTTTATAAATAATATTTTTTTGGTAATTTTTGCTTGCTACCGTTTGCATGCTACCGTTGTATTAATCTAAAAATCGCATAATACTTTGTATTTCACATATCGCATATTGTTACGTTTTTCCCTTATAAGACAAACGTACGGATTCTTTTGACTGCAAATACTGTGGCTCATTATAAATTCTGTATTCTTATTTTGCACCTTTTTTGTCTATACTTCTTGATCATACGGTCTTGTGAATCCTATGATCCCGTATTTACTAAACATGCGTTATTATTACAAACGCAGCCAGCCACACTACTGTGTTACTCTGGCGGGACATGAGATACGTGATGCCTTGTTTAGTAACCTTAACCATCTACAGACAACTCCACTACCCCTTTTATTTTCCAGCCAGTCATAGCCACAATATACGTCTGCCACACACTGTTATGCTGTTACACTTCCCTGCGCTAACGGCTACCGCTCTTACTTTTATTGTAAAGGGCGTCTTGACAATCGTCTGTTACTCCTATATTTTAGACGTCTCCATTAAATTATCTACCATGGCGTCACACAATATTGGTATTTTGCTTCTCGGGAGGTTTGTACTGCTGCTTCTTAATTTTTAATTTATTTGTTACAATTTTTATTTTTCGTTGTACATGCTTGAACTCACGATACGAATCCATACGATAGCACACTTGATATCGGATGCGGTGATAAGACCCCTGCCCTCTTTTAGTCAAATCTTAAGTATCAAATAAGTTTAAAAAAAACTTTTTCTTTAATTAAAAACGAATACCGGTCTTCTTTAAATATACCCAATCCTAAAAAAATAGGTAAAGTCACATTCACAAATGAGTCAATATCCATTTCTATAAGCGAAGTTCTGTCTGTGTAGAAAATTTCTTTACATTTGCCTATAATACTTTGCATTGCAGATTTGAAGTATGAATTGTCTATGATAAGAAATGGCCATGACCTTTTGAATGACCAAATGAAGCTACGAGCTACTCGTGTGTTTGTCCCTTAAACCTCAATAAATTCAAAAAAATCTTGTTGGACGAGTTTATCTAATTTTTAAAATTTTTGTTAATCTATCAGCTCGATCAAGAATATTCTCACGGAAAAAATTTTTCTCGGGAAAAGATTCTCTAATTATGAATTACTTGGGAACAAAAAAAAACAAATAAGAGTGCTATATTCGGCTATGTGGAATCTTATATACCCTTCACCATCTATGTAAATCTAGTATAGTGAAGTAACTCCGTGAAAAAAAGCTACTTTTGATGTGAAAGGGAGTAAACAAATAAATAAAAAAAAATTGGTGCTGCATGTAATTTTACATAAAAATGACATCGGCTCTTAATGGGTTTAGCATTAAAAAAAAAATTTTAGTATTTTCTTAAAAATGTCTTCATATTGAATATTTAAAAAAATTTTAAAATTTCAGAGGCCCGTAATTCGGAAACTATGGGCGAGCGCCAATATTTCCACTTGATGCTTTTTTTTTTATTATTTTTTAACTCTTTTTCGCCTCATGTATATGTATTTGCTTTTTGATTGGAGTAACTTCATTTCTCTAAGTAATATAGAAAAATAAGAGGTGGGCGTGGTGCTTTGCCTTCTGCGTCTAAGGACATGGACCAATCTTGCTGATTTCAAATAGAACCGCTTTCAACTCTATGTCTGATCGATTGGCGTATTTAAAAGGACAGACGGATAGCACAATCGACTTCGCTATGCATAAGAAAGCTGAATATAAATACTTTATGGGGTCGGAAATGGATATTGTAAAAATTTCAAACTTAGTTACACCCTCTTTTTAATTTTTTTTTCACTTTCCCCAGTCAATAAAAAAGAACGAATTTATAATAGGAGAAAAGGAAAAGTGAAAAAACTCCCACGGATTTTTTTATGATTGGGCTGTATATGTTTGTTTGTACAATTGATTTTAATCACATTTTTATTTAATTTAAAAAAAATGAATATTTTTGTTTTGTTTTCTAATCATGTACTTAATTCTGGCTGATCACTACATGAGCAACAATGGAGTTATAAAAAATCATTCTTCATTTTAAGTGAAATATAAAAAGAAATTTATCTTTTTTAAAGTTCAGCGTAAATTCATAAATTATAATTTTTGTTATTATTTTTGTATATTCCGTTTAAATGCCTCTTTAAAAAACTAATGCATTGATTGAGTTGTAGAAAAAAGCTTAAAAATTACGCAAATTTAAAATTTAAAAAAATATATTATTTAAAAATATTTAAGAAATATGCAAAAATATTGAAATCATAAACCCTGTTGGTTGCTTACATATTTCATATGTTTATAGCTATCAGTAAAAGAAACCTTATTTTTTAATGTAGCAAATTTATGTTAATTTAAGTAAAATTTATATAAATTTTGGAACACCTAGCAAACAATTATAAATAAATAAATTGTATTAAAAATTGTAAATGCTTTGAACCACGTTTATTAAGCATGCCTTAAATAAAATATTAAATATTCTTACACAATAACAGCTAAAAATAAATTAAATATTAAAATATCACCTAAAAATCTTACAAAATACATAAATTTTAAGCTGCAACAATCAATTTTTAACGCTTACTATAAATTTTTACACTAATAAAGATTTTACAAGAAGAAAAACAAAATCAATTCTTAGAATTCTACTTGTACTTATTATGCTAACATTTTTTGTTATAATAAAATCAATCTTTTGTAAAAGTTTTTTTTTTACTATTTTAAGTAAACTTCATCCCCGTTTAGACGAGCAAACATTTGATAGAGAAAAATTTAGTTTGATAGCAAATTAAGGGTGGGGAAGAGAGAATCGATTTTGTGTTCGGTACTCGGCGATACGCTTTGTTGACATTCTCTTTACATACATTTTAAAGCGAACAATAACAATACTAATTAAATGTTGATGGCAACATGTTCGACTGTGTGAATGCGAATGAAAAATCAAAAGAGATTTTCAAATGTTTTGCCTCCAAATGTTCGTCCGTCTAAGCTTGGACTTTGTGAAAATTAAATCACATAATTATTTTTTTTATATATTATAATAAAAACAAACAAGTAAATCAAATAACAAAAATAAAAAACAGATGACATCTCAGTGTAGAATTCATTTTCATTATGATCCTGTACTTAATCTTCATTCGTATCAAAACTTATGCTTTCTTGATTAGAAAAAAAAATAAATATTTCAATCATAGGCACATTTAACCACCACTCAGCGAGATAAACTTTTTTCTCAATTTATAGAAAAAAAAAATTTTCAAGTATTTTTTTATTTTTTTTATTTTCTTTATTTCGCTATACTGATTGATCGTACAAAAAAAACAATCATTTTAAATAATAATTTTTAATTAAAAATTTTTTCTTTATTTTTCAAATTAACATTTTTAACTATTGTGTGAAAAAATTGCCATCCATTCTAATGGAATGACAAAATGTTAACAATTAAAATAATAGTTTTAATTGTTTAATATTAACCCAAAATAAAGAGCGCAAATCGATATGATGACACATCAAACTAACATCATTATTACTGCAACATATCAAGTTTTAAACTTAATATCAATGTTGTTTTGAAGAAGAAATAATGTTTTATTTATTAGATGAAAAAAAAAATTTAACATTCGTTGTTGTTTTTTGAAAATTATTTCTTTTTCAAAAAAAATTTTTTTTTAGTAATACGGCATTTACACTATGCAATTTTTTCAGGCATTTTTTCTCAATTTTCTATTTGACTTACAGCCTTATGCGTTATCTAAAAGTAAAAATTAACTGCAGAAACATCCCCTCAAAACTCAAGCAATACCATATTGCTTACTCCTCCTGCTTCACAAGCATAATGTAAATGCCGTATAATATAAACAGGCCGATTATTGTTGCATAGTTATTGCACTAGCGCATGTAATTTAAAAGACGCTCTCTTTTCTAACCTTCAATTCGTTTTCAGTCCTTTATATAAACAGGTCGAAAATAATTTATTTACATTTAACCAGCAAAAAATAAGCAAACCACAATTAAATACTTTATTTTTAAAACGTGTTAAACAACATTTCCCTAGATGTGAGTAAACTAAAGAAAACTTCCTATCATCCTTGATTTTAAATTTTTGTAATTTTGGTATACAAAATATATATTTTTTTTTTTCAATATAAACATATTTTTTAAAATAATAAAAATTATATTTTATTTAATTTTGTTATTTAAGTAAATATTTGTTTTCCATGATGATGCTACTCAATTGAGTAGCGAAATATCGAAAATATATTTAAAAAATAAAAAAGACCTATTGCTTAAAATTTTAATAAAATATAATTAATTAAAAAGGTCAAATAAAAAACTTTATTAAAATAATAAAAATTATGCATTTAACACGGTTAAAACTAAACAACCACCACCTTTGTAAATTTCATGTAAAATGCTATATTTTTATTAAGAACTTCAACGGTAACATGAAAAATGAACTTATAAAGAGTATGATATTATTGACAAAGATATATCATCACTTAATATGCAAAAGGGCGTTCCAAATAAAAAATTCAAAATTAATTTCCGGATTGATTATATTGTGCCAGTTTAAAGAAGCAACAAGAGGGTAAAGCTAAATCCTAACCGATTTTTTTTTTGTGTTTGGGTCTATTTTTTTCACTAAATTTTACATATATTTATATATAAATAAATATTTACCATAAAGCATTAATCGGAAACAAAACCGATTTTTTTCATTGTTTGATACGTTTTAAAACTAAGCTGCTTAATTAACTTAAAGTATACATAAATAAGTAGATACAAAATCAAATTTGTTTTATCTATTTTTTTCCACCGTGCTATCGAAAAAATAATGCTATCGTATCCAAAACTAAAATAAATAGAAACACAAACAAAAATGACATTTAAAGAACTTGGGCGTATAAACATCTGATAAGCTTCAAATTTCTGCAGAGAACGGTAAAAGTAAATTGAATCGAAGTCATTGCATTTATTCCTGTTTTTTACTTATATGTTGTAATACACAAAAAAAGTTTGATGAACAAATTTGATATGTTGCTTTCGCTGCGTTGCTACGTTTGACCTTTCAAAATCTTACTGTCATATTTTCGAGTGTTGATGCTGAGGCAGCCTTATAAATATATGCTTTTATTTTCACTTTCCTTTAGTTTTTTGCTATCAAAAGCAGTTTTCTCTTTAACTCTTACAACTATTTGTTAGGAGCCAAAATTCTCTGCCATGGGATAATAAGCATTGACATAAATACATATATGGCTTAAAAAAATTTTATAATTTAAAATTTAATTTAAAAGCATCTGTTTTTTTTTAATTTTCAACTAATTTTTAGTGACGTTAATTGTTGAGGCTTGATACAATTATGTGAAACTTCATGAATTATAAAGCACGATATCCATATTCTTTATCATTCTATCCACATTCTTTAATATATCTTGCTGCGGTTATTTTAATGCCGCAAAAGAAAGAAGAAAAATCAAACACAAGAAATTAACTAGAAAGAACTAAACTAAGTTCATATTTACACTATGCAATTTTTTGAGGCTTTTTTTTCAATTTTCTATTTAAGTTACAGGGTCATGCGTTATCTAAAAGTAAACTTTAGCAACAGTAAGATCTCCTCAAAATTCATGCAATAAGATATCGCTTACTCCTCCTGCTTCAAAAAAAAAAAATTCATGTCAGTTTCATGAAAAATTGCATAGTGTAAATGCCGTATGAGTTTCTTTTAAAATTTTTAATTTGGTTATTTAAACGTAAAGTTGTGACATAAAGATCTTCTCTTTTTGAAGAAAATACTCGCATATGTACAATAGCTCATAAGCTCAATAATTCAGTTAAGGGATTTTGTAGGAATGGTTGATAATATTTTGTAACAGCTGTTGTGACTATTTACGTAATCATCTAAATCTGAGTACATCCCTCCATGAACTAGACAGCTGATGAGCTACATAGCTCTAGCTTGTATAACAACTATAGTGAAAAATATCTTGTATATATATTGATTTATTTATATTATAAATATACTTAACAACTTATTAATGAAAGAATAATAAAAACAACAATGAAATAAGACACCGAATAATGAACTTTTGTTTTAAGGCAACTTAAAAATAAAAATTCATAACATTACAATTTACTGCTTCCAAACTTAAATGTTATATAAAGCAAGAGGTCGGTAAGCAAGAAACTTAAAGTGAAATCATAAAATATATTAAATTAAATATTAAAAAAAATATTTATTAAAAAGCCTAAAAAAATTCAAATACAATAACAAAAAAATAATTAAATTATATTCATATTGAAGCAATATTATATTGTAAATTCAAAATAATTTTTTTTATATATTTAAGCATGATTAACTCCGTTTTTGAATAAAAAACAAATTTGTATAAAAAAATTGAAAATGTTCTAGAATTTTTTATATACTTTTTTTTGCAAAAGTTTTGAAAAAAAACAAATATCTGTTTTTTGATTAAGATAAAATGTTATAATAAAATTTATGAAAAGAAATATTTAAATAAACTTAAATTAACAAAACTTACGAGTATTTACATTCTAGCACTTATTTAAAACAGGTAAGTGAGAAAAAATTTAAAAAAACACTACTTTGTAGTAAGTTAATAATTAAAAACAATTAAAGCTTTAGTCCTTAGCATGATTTATAATTAAATTAAAAAATAATATTCCCACGAAGGAAGTTTTACCATGGTCGCCAAACATTGTTGCCTTCCTCCGTAATCTCTTTTTTCATTTCTCTTTCAACATGATAATGAATTTGTTGATTTATTTCTTGGCAATGATTGCTGGCCAAAGTGTTATTGTTGATGGGCATCATGCTCGCCACAGGCATTTTATTATATATTCTTTGGTTGTATGCTGTCAATTCTCTGCTTAGTGCTGCTCTAGGAGCAGTAAAATTATTGGGTAATCTACTAGTTACTGGTGCTGAGGTTGTAGTTGTTGGCGTTGTTCGTATATTTGGCACATAGCTTCTTATATGTTGTATTAATTCTCCGCTAATTTGCTGATCATATTTGTTCAGAAATTGAGAAACTTCAGCTGCACAATGTTGAAAGCCAGCCCAAAATTTGTCTACGTTTAGAGTTTCATTGTGACGTACAAATAGCGCATTTTTTTCTCTTAGACGCTGTAAGTGCCGTACGGTTAATTCAAGAATGTCAGCTTTTTCAAGTTTTGAAACATTTTCACCATCCTTAAAAGAAAAGAAAATTAGTAACGTGAAAAGGTGTGAACTTATATAAGATCGTAGCAAAGGGCCACTTGTCTATCCGCGCGTTAAGAGCAAAAATATTTAAGAAACTTAAAAGCTCATGCTTTAAAAACCATGTGAACATAAAAAATAAATTTTAAAAAAATATAAAGATTTTCTTAAGCATTCCCTAATGTCATACACTTTTGTTTCTATTGCATACCTATTAAAAAATCTTTATAATTATTTATAATTTTTAATAAATATCTTAATGCCCAAAAATATAGAAAAAAATAAAATATTATAAAAAAAACCTAGATACTAGTTACCAAAATTTATTTTACTAAGTACTCTTTTTATATCCTTTTCAGACATACGCTTTAATTTAAAGAATTAAAATTTAAATTGAGTAATTAATTTTGGTGTTCACACATATCCAATATAATTTATTCAAAATTTAGCAGAAAAATATAGTTCTGTTCAATAACAAGAAGTTGTTACTAATTGTTATTGGAAAGTGTTTACTTCAGTACTTAAAAAGAAGCAGCGAAAGAGTAAATAAGAATATAAGATGTAAATGTTAATATATTTGTTACTATTATTTGTTACTGCCAAGAACAGAATAGCTGACTCTTGTTCTGTTTTACAAAATAAATTAATAAATGTTAAATACTTTAAATTGAAAGTGTTTATTAAATCAGCCCACGAAAATATTTACACCACATCCTTGCTAGACTAAAATGGTGTGGCTTTTTTGCCATAATTTGTATGGCGATTTCAAAACTGAATATCTACAGCTGAAATTTTTACAACCACACAGCAGAAAATATACAACATTTATAGTTTTCGGCTTTTAATATTTTGAATTGAAGCTAACTTTTGTATAAGAGTTAGAAGAAAGCTGAGATAACTATGTACTTGTAAACGCCAGGATAATAAAACAATAATCAAAAGAAATATATTCAAATAAAAGTTAAACAAAAAATACAGAAAAATGTTGGCAACTTTGCAAAGTATTCGAAAAAAGGTGCTCACAATCGATGACAAAGCTCTTGCAAATGCTAACTGTTGCAATACAAAATGCTTTAACCTTCGCTTTTATGGTATCTACCCAGGTAGATATTTTAATTTTCAGTTGTTAATAATTTGCACATTTTTCATCAGATCTCAAATTGCTTTCAGCTCAGTTATTAAAATTTGCCTACTTTTTATTAAATAACCAAATAAAATAATTTATTGTAAAATTGCGGCAGATTTTTATATTTTGTGTTTTTGTGTATACGGGCTTATAAGTATATACCCTGGTAGATACATACATTAAATTTTATGAAAACTTATATCGTTTTGATACTTAATTAGCAAATTTTTCTCGTAAGTTGTATTTTTGTAAACTTGAGTCCTTGTAGCAGTTTTGGCACTTTGTTTGTGAAAGGCAATGTGCAGCACACATTGGCTTTTTACAGTTGAAGCATTCTTTCCGAGTAGCTCTCTTCCTTTTAGAGTCGTTGTATCACATGTAGCAGCCAAAGGTCAACGTCTTTTTGGTCTTTTGGTTGAGTATTGTGATAGCATTTTGCACATTGTGTCAACGCCTTCTTTAGTTTTATTGTAATATAAAATAATTCCAGGCTTCTGCTTTGAGCCCGTAATACCAGAGTCGCGATGTATAGATGAAAGGATTTCATGGTTTCATTCGGACCAAATCCAAATTCACTCGAAAATAATTGTCAATTTTTGGAGGCTTTGAACTGTTAGAGTATACATCGTTTGTTTTGCTTTAGAGTTCCGACAATAGTCATTTTCTATTTTATAAGTTCTTCAAGATAGCGAAGTAAAAAGTTATTTACCTTCACATTTCGTGCAAAATTTTTGTACGGAGCAACTTAATACTTCACGATGCGTTAAGGTCTCTACTATTAGCCTTTTTTCCGATGTATATTTGTCCATTTAGAGTATACGTAGTTTGTGAATCGCAATGCCACCAAATTTGTATACCATACTTTGCTGGTTTACTAGGTATATATTGAGTGAACTTTGTGCGACCTCGATAACCATATAGCTGCTCCTAAACAGTTATACATTTATAAGGTCGAAAATGATTATTCAAATTTGAGTTTATCATTTCAAATTTATGTCTTATTGGAGCTACTTTATCTAGCGAGCTACCCTTGTCATATGATTCTTAAAACAAATAAAACGTAAAAGTTGTTGGAATCGATTGATAGACATTGTCACACAAAAAGGGGAAAATCGTTGATTAATAAAAGTATTGTTGTTCTTATACCACTTGGTTCCATCTTACCTAGTAAAAGAGTTATTATTTGTAATAAAAGCAACTTTTTCATTATCAGTTTCATAACTATCGGATTTGATTTCATCATTGAGCTCAATACTATATATATGCTGCACTAATTATTCTTATAATATTAAATATTTCGATAAAAAAAATCTACATACATAAAAAATCGTACAATAATTTAATGTAAAAATTCATTATCTACCCAGGTAGATACCATGAATTCACATACAAAAACATCTTCATAAGCGAAGGTTAAGCATGGAACACCGCTTTTTTGCTGTTTTAGATACATATTTATTTTTATGGTTATTTGTAATTATTGTTAGTTCGCGTTTACTTTGTTATTTTTGGAATAGTAATGTTGTTTATTTTTATTTTACTCTATCGTTGCTAGTTTCTGCTGGAAATTTATTGAACAGACCTAATTTTTACATTAAAAATTTGTGTTTGTAAATTTGAAAAAATGAAAAGAAGTTCGGCTTTAAAAGAAAGTTTGCTTGTTTTTATTTGAAATATGGAACTCTTCCAGCCAGTTCGATCAAGTTCTGACTGCACGCTTGCTTTGAATCTCCATATTCCAAATATTCAAAAAATTTTCATTTCATTTAATTTGAATTTATTTTATTTTTTATTTTTATGGCATTTAGTTTTGTCATTGTATAAAATTTTCTCTCACTGAACACACTTCATAAAGGTTGTATAAGGAAACTTAATCAATTAATTACCCAATGAAGTACTAATTTATTAATTGATTTCTTATAGGGTAATTTGAGTTCAATTAGGGCCTTAATTGCGTAAATACCTTTATTGCGCAATTGAAACGTATGTCTGAAGTCTGTGTTCACTATATTTTAGTGCCTCGTTTCTGTGACATAAAAATATCATAGTCATCCTTTTTTATAAAAATTATTTTCTTTCAAACTAATAAAAAACAGTGTAAAATTAAGTGATTAACATTTTCATGTGAAAAAAGTTTCACTTAACTTTCAGAACTGAGCTACAGGTCACATCGATGTTTAAGCTTTTAGTAAAAACAAAAAAAATGTTCTTCTTAATTATGAAGATGCATTATGTGCCCTAGTGCAAAGTTTTCTTGCTTGATCTTTAATGTTCAAGTCAATAACATTAGTATATTTATTCATAAAATATACATTTGTATTTATTAACAAAATAATAAAAAGTTTTTCTTAACATCATTCTTGTGATGTAAACAAAATTCGAAGAGCATTTTACACTAAATATTTAATAATTTTATTTTCATAAATACTGCATATTTTTGTTTATAAAAATATTTATACAATTTAAGACAACCTGACACTATAAAAACAATAAACAATAAACGTAATTAAAAATTATTTTTATATCACAAAAAGTACTATGTAAATGACAACTGACTCATAAGTACTTCAACAACTAGCTAAAATTTGTTGTATAAAATTCATCTACATATTTAAAAAACATTAATTAGGAAAGTTTTATTGCACAAGGGCTTAAATAAGATAGAAAAATGTTTAGGAAAAAATTTAAAAAAAGTTAATAAACTAAAAATGTTGTTGCATAAAACTAAACATGTTAAATTTTAAAATTCTTTATTTAATTTTCACTTGAAATGAATTTTGAATTTCTTTATATATACACTTAAAAATATTACAGAAAATAAATTACAGTGATAAAATTCCCTGATTTTCTGCCAACGAATGTATCGCTTTGCGACGCATTACTTCTTTAAGACGCTGAGCCGTAATTATCTTGATGTACGTTTTGTTTATAGCAAATTACTGAATTTAAACTTTAATTTTATAATAAATTTAAATAGATAAAATTTAAAATTCTTTTGAATGCTTGTTGCTCTGCTTCGTAGAAGAAAGCATATTACTAGAAAGTTCTATTCGGAGTTTTGTTTTTACACAAATATAGACGCAAACACAAAAGTATTTCTCTCTTATCGAGTAAATAAAGGAATATTTTATAAAGACGGGAGTCTTTTACAAAAAAAGAATGACATTTTCAATTAGACGATTTTTATTTGTACCAACTGAACTGTGTAATTTTTTAATTGATTTAAAAAAATTGTTTTTTAGTGGAAAGGTGATGCTCACAGATTGCTCCCATGTAAAAAAGGCTTAAAATATTAAAAATTAAAGGGTGCCTTTATACAACATACATGATTTTTACATGACTATTAAACCATAATGGACACCTTTAAATTTTAACAAAGTTTATATCACTTTGGCACACAAAAGCAAAAACAAATATTTTAAACTGTTATAGTTAAACACTAGAAAATTACACAGGATGTGCCCTTGTAGGTCCGCTATAACAATAAGTATAAATATTGCAAATAAGAAGTTAAAGAGAGTCGCAATAGTTGATACAATTTGGCGTGTATGGACTTATCTTTTGAATATAGAAAATTAGAATTTAAAATTTTTGTTTCATGTTTTTGTTTTAAAGAAACGTTTTTTTTTTTCATTAACTATTTTTATTTGTATTTTGTAGCAGAGCAATTTCATTATGCAGTTGCTAAAAGCTGTATATTACATTCTAACTTTCTTCCAAAAAATTTACATATTACTAAATTATCAGTTTAGCGATAATGCTCATTTCCGAATCTTATTGGCAATAATTTCATAAAACAAAAACTCAAATAGACATTCAATAATACAAAATTTAACCGTAAAGTATAAAAAATATATACATATACATTATAAAACTTTAACGCGGTCATTTTTGTACGTGAAATATTTTTTGAAAGTTTTGATCTTGGTGTAGTTAGTAATCAATATGGAATACAAGCCACTTATTTTTGTATTTTTTTTTTTTTTTTTTTTTTTGCTGTCTGTCTATCTGTACATCACATAAAATCTGCTTTATGGATTTGAACAAAATTTTGTAAGGAAGTCCCTTAGTAAAAATACATATTAAAACATTTTCTAACTTTTTAAGCACGAGGTCAGTTTATAAATAAGAACATTGTTTATTATTTTTTATTTATTTTTCAATATTTCGCCTCACCGTTGGGTGGCATATCAATAATGACATTTTTTGTTTCGTGTTTCCTGAAGATGCCACCCAACGGTGTGGCGAAATATTGAAAAAATAAATAAAAAATAATAAACAATATTTTTATTTATTAACTGAACTAGTGCTTAAAAAATTAAAAAAGAAACTTAATTATAAAATTAAAAAAAAAAAAACAATTATATATATATTAAAAAATAAATTTTGTAGAAAAGCTAGAGATACAAATATGAAAGCACCCAACTTTAGCGGTATAATGGTGGTAAAAGTGTTGTCATCACATTTTATTTATTTATTTTTTTTTTTAATGGAATATTTTTATAATTGTCTACAGATCTTTCAAATAAACAGTTAAAACCCAATTTTTCAAATTTGAATTTTAAGAAACTTCGAAACTACACGCAGGCGAAGTCGTGGACACTGCTAGTTTTCAAAATAATCACACCACAACTATAGTTTATAACAATTAAGTAAAATTATTTTAAAACTGATTTCAAAAAAATGAATGAGTTAGTCCCAGATGTGCGTTTTTTTATAATTAGTTGAAATTTGTTAATAAAAAGTGCAAGCTGATGATATTGTATAATAAAACACTAATGTGTGATGGCTTAAAAATTTTAATATAAATAATTTGTTTGTTAGATTTTAAAATGAATTCAAGTGTTTCACATTACTTCTTTTAATTTCATAAGTCTACAATTTATGGTTTTTATTATTATTATTATTTTTTTTTTTTTTTTTTTGAATTTAAAAAAGTTAGAGTGTTAACAAATATTTGACATAGCAACTGCTTTATAAAAAGTCAAGTTTTATAATGAGTTTCATTGTTACTTAAAAATCCGTAATATTTTATTCAAACACGTATGAAAAAAATGTTTAATTTTTTTTTAATTTTATTTGGTTTTTATTATTAATATCACACTTACATGTTTGCGCCCCTTTCTACAAAAATCTAAACCGTAAATTGTCACTCTTTGAAGAAACTTTAGCAACATAAAAATTTTTATGCATTTCTTAATTTTTTAAACAAACATACATTATTATATTATAATAATTTTTATTATTTTTAAAGACTGTTAAATAACTATTTATAATTTTTAAATTAATAACCTCACTTTACTTATTTAATATCAAAAGAATTAAAAAAAGGTGATTTAATGTTTTTAGTTAAAAAAATATTTTTATCTGCATAAAAAATCATTTATTGAAAATTATTCTATTCGAAAACACCATTTTCCTAATAATTTCTAATACCTACCGCCTGCAAGGTGCCAGTCATTAAATCCTTTAACTCATCCAAGCACTTGTTAATACGAGCACGTCTTTTACGCTCTAGCATGGGCTTCATAATCTTGCGATACTGATAAGTACGCGATACCGGTTCCATTGGTAAAGAATTCAACATAAATTGATGATTGGGTGGCATTCTGGCAGAAAAACTCATCCACGTTTATATAATAATCACGAGCAACAACTAGGCAACGCAAGAAATTTTTTTTACAAACACTTTTTTTCTTTTCTGATTTGCTTGTATCGTTAATATGTTATATGAATATGTAAATTGATTTTAGTTTTTTAACAAAGTTATTTTATTATTATTTTTTTTTATAATAGAAACTATTAAATGAACTTCAACACATCTAGAACCACGTCTTAACTTCTACAAGTTTATCAATGAAATGATTTTGTCTTGTTTGAAGACAATATTTTTATTATTTTCAGTGATCTACTCAAGCAATTGTAGCAACCAAAGACAAGATCCCCCTCTCTAAGAATGACATTGGTATGAGAATGAATTAAAATGTCACAAAGTTGAATTCAACATTAACACGAGAGAGCGGTTGCCTCGTATACATCAAGCGAATTTAATGAAATTAAAGCTTCTACACAACACCCCATAAGCCACGCGCTCGCTGCCAGACACACAACAGCACCAAAACACGATCACACTAACGACAGCATGTGTAACGAACAAGATCATTTTTATAAACACATTAAAGTCCATGGAAAGCCGATAGATGGTTGGCACGATGACTACAGTCATTGTCAGCCAATAAGAAAACGTGGTATAAACCACCTAAGAGAGTTTTTAGTTCGGCTTTCGAAATGACCATTGAGCACTAAAAAACTGGTTTATAGTTTTATAGAGTAAGTGACGATGGTTTTTGTTTATTTGTTTGTTTATAAAATGATTTACTGTAACAGGAGTAGCGAAGCATAAAACTTTATGAATGAAATTCTTTAAAAACAAGAAAAAAATGTATTTAAGCCTCTGAAATGTTCGCAGCGTGTGATCGTTTCTTTGCAAGCAAAAAATTGTGGCAAACACAAATAAATAAGAAGAATAAAGGAAAGATCATATGAAACTTGACGATACAAAATAAATTCTTTTTTAGTAAACATAACTAAACGTTTACACATGAAAGTAAAATTCAGACTTATAGTCACAATTCACTAACATAAACACACACATCTTTTTATTTTCCTTCCAGTTTTCAACTATATTTTAATGAATTTTACATTCTAACTTTTTGACATTTTCTGAAATCAGAATTACATATTTACAGGATTATGACATAATAATCATAAATTTAAATTATAAAAATAAGACAATAATTATCAGTATTGCCATCTCTTGCTCTAGAAATTTTGCGTATGCTGTATACTGGGCAGTGATTAAAAATGCTGGACTATTTTTCAATGCATATCTCGTTGCTTAACTGTTGCTGGAAAAATGTGCAGCAAAAGCAAAAAGCAAATGCAACAAAAAAAGAAAGAAACGGATTTGGTTTAGCTGACTATGTGTTTCTTTCTGCAGCAAAGCAATCAGCAAAGCAATTACTTTAAAAACGTTTGCTGTTGCTAAAGCAATCTTTATTTCTATTTTTGCTATTGCTTAACTCTTTACTATGAAGTTGTGGGTGACTACGATTGCTTTTTCTTGATGTTACTTGCTGTAACTCGCTGCTATTCATCCCTTTTAACATTGGAAACGTGTTTATGTATTTATTACTTACAATACATAAGAAAATAGATGTTAAAAACGCTGTTTTTATTACACCATTAAATAGTGTGTTTTCTCTTTTTTCTTGAAAAGCAACAGCAAAAGAAGAAACAAACATTAACTTATTGCTTAAGCAACAGCAAATGTTTTCAAAATAAATGCCTTGCTGCAAAAATAAACACATAGTCAGCTCAAGCAAGGGCATTTCTTCCTCTTTTTTTGTATTTGCTTTTTGCTGTTGCTTCGTTTATAATGAAATGTTTTGAAAATGCTGAGACATTTAGTTTTTTTTTAATTGCTGAAAAACATGTAAGCAAAGCAAAGATTTTAGTGTTGTTGCTATTTTAAAGCAAGCAATTAAAACCCCGATTCTGGGTAACTCTGAATTATTTATTATAAAGAAAGATGGTAAAATTAATTCACTAAAATATAATAAAAAAAATCAGAATGAAATTAATCAAACTACAAATAGTATAGGCGGAACGTTCTGAAAAATATGACATATTACGAAATCGCAAATGAAGCTTTCGAAACAATTAAAAAAAAAATTCAAGAAAATTGTCTTAAACATTTAAAATTTTATTGCAATGCATATACAAAACTAGCAAGAACTTACTTTCATGTGTAAACGTTATGTAGAGAATTAAGTGACAGTGTATAATGACGATGCTTAATTCAAATACCTTATAAATGAGAAGTTTAAACACAAAAATGTAGTCCTTAGTTTTGTTTTGAAATATATGTAATTAAAGTTGTCACAAAAAATTAAATGAAAAAAAAAATTGTATTAAAAATCAAGCACGATTCGTTCTTGCTTATATAAAAAACAAATGGTGATATTAGCTCAAATTATCAGGAGTAAAAATTTCTCGAAATATAACGAAGTTTAGCGTTTAAGATTTCTTTTAAAAGAATTTTAAAAATGATTGGAATTTAATTTCGATTTTATTACATTAGTGTTACACAACCCGAAAGGTACTATTTCAAAAATAAATATATCAGCTTAACATAGGGAAGATAGGATATAATTTAGCTAGTTCGTAACCGAACACTAACGAAGATTATGGTACAAAAAAGCTGGAATAAAGAAGATTAAAACTTTAGAAAAAATCGTGATTTAGTAGCTACTACAAATCGCAGTCGTCCAGATATTTGATCTGTTTAATAAGTCTTCTTTTGAAATTTCAAAATATTACTTTTAAAATTATATTCTTTAAAATAAATTTATGATTAAATATTTTCTTAAGCCTACCATAATTATGCACATTTTTTTTAATATGTTAACTACTGTACATGTGTTTTAATAAGCTAAAATTCATTTTCAATTTTCACTTAATACAAAACTATTTTTTTTTAAAAAAGGATAACAAAAACTGGTTATCGGATTTCTTTTTCGGTGAAAATTTAAATGCTTTATAGATTTTTTTTTTACATTATATTTTTAATGTTAAGTTTGTCTCGTTATAATTGTTTATTTTTATACCCTTCACCACAAAAAGTGGAAGAAGTGTGAAAATCAGGAAGATCGTTCCATGTCCTTCGGTCCAGCGTGCAAAACACCACGCCTGCCTCGAATTTATTAACATCATTTTGAACCATTAAGTAACTCCAATAAATAAAAACAAACATATGAGGCGATACAAAAAAAAAATAAGAAAAACATCACGTGAAGAAACTGGCGATCGCTCATATTTTTAGCGTAATGGGCCTTTGAACTTTTCATAGAAAAGTAGGATTGGGCACCATATATTTATAATTTCAATATGGGTATTATTAAAAGCTTCTTAATAGATCTTTAAATTCCAGAATTTTAATACTTATAAACCCATTAAGAGCCGATGACATTTTTATCCACAATTATATATAATATTTAATTTTTTTCTTGTTTTTAATTCTCTATCACCCCAATGATTGTTTAGATTAAAGTTACTTCTTCTAACTAGAAGGGTATATAAGATTCGGCATAACCGAATATAGCACTCTTACTTGTTTGTATAAATGTTAATTGAAAAAAACATAATTTTAATGTGGTAGCGTTAGATTCTATAGATTTTAGTAATTGTTTAGCAGAAGAAATTAAATTTGCAGTCTCGGCTTTGTCATTAACGGTGAAGAAGGTATTTTTTTGTGCCTAAAAAGTTTATTATAACAAATGATTAAACGTACAAAAACTATAAACAAGTGGCTTGGTCCAAAATCAAACATTTCTAGCAAATTTTTAAAAATGTGTATGAACAATAATGAATATAATTTGAAGGCCAGCTAGAATTGGCTGGTAAAAAGCCTGGGAATATTTACTAATAAATTGATTTAAGCAACTAGGGTAAGATTCGAAATGTTTTTAACTTTACTTTTAAATCGTTACAAATATAAATAAATATTTCCATAGCACCGTACGTGACATTTGTATTTTTATAGAGCAGATTAATTTTTGAAAGATAATAAAGACGTTATGTTGTATTCAGTACTAAATTGCGGTCCAAAATATCGAACAAAATAAAAATATACTGTACATAACATACACCGGTAATGATATTGAGGTAAAACTAAATATAACAAAACTATTGTGGAGTCATAAAAATACTAACCCCGAAACGGTCTTTGGATAAATATATAATAAATACAATTTAGTATCGTAGTTTCTTGCTTTGAACTTTAATTTCGGAACACCTGAGATATAAATGATGTAGATAAATATTGGTTTTCAGACATATAAGAAATTTTTTCAAAATCCATTTATTTCATTGCTGATAAAAACTTTCAATTAGTAAATTCGACTCAAAAAGGTTCAATGGACCTTGAATGCAACATACACAAGCTTTCCCTTAGCTCTTCGTAAAAAGAAAGAACCGCCAAAATCGCAAAAAAGAGATTAACTGCAGATTCTGGCTTTTAAGGGTTTAAAGCTCTAGATCTTCTTTATTTTTTGGTCTGGTGCACTTTATTTTTAATTAGTCTTTAAATCGCTGTATTTTAAGCGTCCATTTAAAGTGTAATACAATTAAATAGAAATCATCTAATATATATTATAAATTTCGTTTTAAGTTTGTTTATTTGTTTGTTTGTTTGTTTGTGCGCCATTCACGGCTAAACGACTGAAACTGATTTTAATAAAATTTGAAACACCGGTAGATATGTATCCTCATAGTAAAATAGTATATTTATATTTACAAACAGGTAAGAATACTATATTCGGCTATGCCGAATCTTCTATACCCTTCACCATATATGTAATTCTAGTTTAGTGTAGTACTTCTAATCAAAATAGCAAATATAAAAATAAATAATAAAATCAGATTCTAAAGATATTTGATATATAGATATTTTCTGATCTATAAGAACGAAACTGATTTAACGCAAACACGGCTATGGTAAATCACACAATGCCTAGAAAGGCCTTAAAATTAGACCTAGGCAATGCCAGGTACGATAAGCTAGTACTAATTAATTTTAAAAACTTGCAGCTTAAAAACAAAGTGAAATAAAATTTATTGTAGAACACATTTTTGATAATAACTCTCCACTTTTAATCCTATTATGATTCCCTTTATATTGCGTAAAGGATAAGTTATCTCAGATATTGTTCGTGCGTTTAAAAGTAGAAGGAAACGAAAAATAAACCAGTGGAAAAAAAAAGAAAACAACTGGTCTAAATGATGAGGTCACTTTTATAAAATGTTCCCAAACAGTCAAATATTCTAAGAGATATTAAGCAGTAGAACGCTAATCTTCATATAAATTGTTGGTTTATCGCCTCTTAGAAATATAAAAATATTTTTATTTTATTATATATTCCTAATTCCCTTTATTCTTGTTAGTTTATTAACCATAACAACTTTTGTTATTGGTGTTATCTGTGTTTACTGTTTTTGCTATTGCTGGTTTTAAAGCACACATTTATAATGCTATTGCTGGTTTTAAAGCACACATTTATACATACACACTAAGTTGGTATGTTGTACTTCTGTTTGTGTTTTTAGGTTGGTACTAAAATGATTTGTAGAAGACCTACGTTTACGAGATTGAGCGACAATGATTCTCGTGGGATACATTGAATGAATGAATGAGTCTTAAATAACAAAAACACAAAAATACTTACATATAATGATGATTAAAATTAAATTGCGGATACGGCAGTAAGATGATATCAACAGAAAACAAGAGAAATTTCTTTTAAAAATTTTACTTTAAGATTTATGAACTGAAAATATTTCGCACAGAATTATTTAATTTTTTGCTTTGTTACTCGTAATTATTGTATAGAATGCTCAACATATTATTTAAAAAGAGAAGTTTACTTGGTAGGAACAAGCACATGTAAATTATTTACCGTTATACAATTTGATTTTAACCTAATGACAAAACACATACGTGAATAAGTTACACGTTAAACTTTAACGTATGCAACCGACAAGTCAGTTAAAATACATGTTTCCTTATGAGCGATGACACAATCAGTACGTGTCCATAAACGCAAAGTAGTCGTACTTTACACTTTTAACTTTTGACGTACGTTAAATATTTTGACAGCTTTCAATTGCTTCTTCTTTGTCTTTTTTATACCTCTTGCTGTGTTTTAATTGTATTATGTTTTTTCTTTTTTTGTTAATAAATCAGAAGCAGTGTTGCCGTTTGGTTAAATTCTTTACATTTTTTAGTTACTTTTGAAGGCTTCACGTAACATGTATAATTTTTGTAAAATTTGGTACAGACACGAAATAAAGTAATATCACTGAAAGAGTACTTTTTTCATCTTTATGTTTTTTAAACCAAAATATCGCATTTACATACATTTTTTATTATTATTACCCTGGAGTTAATGACGGCGTCAAATGTCAAAAAAAAAGTTGAATCGTATGAAATTGTATGAGAGCAGTTAATCTCAACGCGTTGCAACGCCGTAAAAGTTCAATCTGTTTCAACTTTTTCGGCGTTGAAACGACGTCGACATTAACTCCAGGGTTATTTCTTTTTTTATCGTGTCAAAAACTTTTTGATTCTCACTACCAAAATTGTGTTTTCAGTAGTAATATGCTGAATAAGTTTGGTTGCCTTACCCAATTAATAGAATTAATTTGAGTCAATCCAAAAATCATTCAGGTAAACTTTCTAAACAGTTGCTGCAGGTAACCTTTAGTAGTAAATATTAATATAAAAAATGTATCATTATTATATTTTATTAATAACAAGAAATAAATTGTGATAGTAGTATTAAAATTTTTAATATTTCAACCGTTTATTTACAAATCTTTTTTCTGTGTGTATCAATATCTCGATTTAGAAGAGAATTGTCTTTTAATTAATTGTCTTGCCTTCGGGAAGTGCCGGATTATGTTTCACAAAAATTGTCGTTTAATTGAAGTTTTAATCAAATAAGGATCAAAATTGTATTTAACAACGATATTTTTAAAATAATTAGTACAGTAAACTCTATTCTGTCAAAAAAAAACGGTTTTATTAAAAAAATCCTACTTTAAATAATTTTATTGAATGATGACAGCATGCACCTTTAGTAACAAGTCTTAATTTTAATCACATTTTTATTTTTTTTTTATTTTTGGCGTTTTGTGTTTGTTCAGTAAATGAATTTGTTGCCTTGTTATTTTCCCTAAAATATAAAATACAACATTTTACTATATTTTATATAATTAAATTACTATTAATTCAGGGATTTTTCAAAATGTAACATTTAATGAAAGAATTTAACTTCCTTTAAGGAAAAGCGTAACTTTTTCCTGCCTTTCCCTGGTTACATTAATGAAAAGATAACCAGCTGATTTAATATCCGTCAGCAAAGTAACCATTGTTCTATTCTCATCCGTCGTAACTTTGACTTCATTTGAATGCGTCAAAGTACAACGTATGAAGTTTAAACAAATAAGAATGCTTTGCCGAATCTTATATATCCTTCATCCAAAGAATTGTTTGTATTAATTTTCTTTAAATATAGCTTATTTCCCGAATGCGTTTATCTTTGATATATTGAAGATATTTATGGTTCACCTGAGTTGTTTATTTATCACCTTGAGGTCATCTGTGCTCTCTCTTTTACTTAAGAACTATTTAAATATAAGCGCGAATGTTTGTACCATTTATGGACCCACGTAGCTTTCGAAATTATGTCGGTGGTTATAAATTTTCTGTATCTCCTCTGAGGAAGGACCTGGTAAAACTAAAGGGCATAAAAAATTTAACTTACTTTAATCGTGCTTGATTCCTTCAAACATAAATATTTCATGATATTCTCATGAAATATTTTTTATTTAAAACTACAAATTGAAATATTCATGTTTGAATGAATCAAGCACGATTACTCGTAAAGTAAATTAAATTAAAAAGATTCCGAATAATAAATTTTCATATCGAGCATAAAAAATGTTTGTTGATTGTTAAATCCACAAAATATGCCTTTCTATTTGTTATTTCAACATTTTATTTGAATTTATGCTTCTTGTTGCACAATGAAACCTAGATCATATTTCAAAACAATTCAGCTTAAAAAATTACAAAATTTAACGAAATAATATTAATTCCATTCCATGAAAGACTGACAGCCAAATCTAAATTAAAGCGTAACGCGCAATCTATCTGCCAAAAAATTCTCATGTACATACAAAATGTATGAAGCAAATCATTATAGCGCGGCGTCAAAGTTTAGCAGTTGGAAAATACAATTTTGGCAGCACGTTAGGAAGTGAAGTTGGCTGCAATTTACAATTTAGTTATTTTCAAGGCAATCTATCGGTTTAATCTCTTCTTTATTCTTATACAGCGGGTTTTATAAAATAAAATGAGTTAACAGTACTGTAAAAGACACGAAGTTGACTCTCTCATTAATGGATGACATTCCAGCGCAAAAGCTTTGCATCAGATTGCTTTGCGTCTTACGAGCCAATTGAGGTTTGGCTGTTAGATTTAAAGAATTGTAATCCTTGTCATATAAGGTAAAGTATGTTTCACTCAAATTTAACATTTATTCAATTCTTTTTTATTGACAAACTTACCCTTCTGATCTGGAATAAAAATTTTATATAATTTGCTTAAGAATGTATTTTTCTTTCCAAATATTATTATTGCAAAATATTTAATTCATACGTCTAAATGTTTCGTTCACCCTGTTCAACTGACCCTTTAAATTAAACTTAAATTTTGAACGAATTTTTCTTGAAGCCATCACGTTTTTGAGAGACTAATATATTTTGTTTATTCATATGTCATGCATTTATTCAGTCTTTGGTGTCTTTTAAATTTAATGCAACATATTCCTATTAACTAGAAATTATTATCTTAAGATTATAAAATCTTATTGCAACACGCGCTATTTATAATTCTCTTCATGGTTGATACGATCACATTTTTATTTTATAAATTTTATTTGTGCTGCTTTTGTGTTTTTACTGTTTATAAAGTTTAGTTCCCACGTTCAAGCTGGCAACCAGCAACCAAGCAGGCAGGCAGGCAAGCTACACAGCATGCAACAATTGCAATAAGATCATCTTAATTTAAGCATCTTTGTCGATTTTCAAACTATCAAGTAGTTGTTTTTCTTTTTTTGGCAACATTCAATTTCACAGTTTATAATAGTCAGCACAACACCAGCAGCAACAACAGTAGCAACAACATTTAGCAGTTTCTACTCGATGTTCTTTATACCACAAAAAAAAACACCCACAAATTTGCTGATCATGCTTTAATGTTTAAAACTTTGTTTTCTGTAGTGTTTTTTGTTTTTAATTTTTTTTTTATTGTTTATGAATTGTTTTTCGACTTGTGGCATAATAAATCTATTGTTACAGCCGTTTTTTTTATCGGCTGGCAAATTTTGAGTGTGCCATTAAAATTGTTGGATTTTTTTTTTTTAATAAAGGCATTGGCGTCTTTGTGTGAAATAGTTAGCAGAGTGTTTACGTAATAAATGACTACACAAATTATATTCTAGAAAATACAAGCAACTACAATAGAGAAAAATTGTATTTAGATTTTTACCTAGAAAAGATTTTTTTTGTTTGTTTGTGAGCGTTTACTATACAAAATATTAAATCGAACCCAAACTATTAAGAGTAAATCGTGGCCAGTCAATAAGATTTTTGTACTTATACATACATGGACATTTGAACTTTTTTTTGGATACCGAAACTCTATGGTAGTAAAGGCCCACTCACACTATTATACAAGTCTTAAGATTTGCATTAGATTCTGTAAGAAAACTAATAAAATTTGTTATGATTGCCGAAAAATCCAACGTAACAAAATTTTTATAAAAATATTTGGCAAAAATAAACTTGAACTACAACTTTGATAACAACATACTTTAAAATAAAGCGCAGAGTATTTTTTTTAGTTTAAATTTTATCTAACTAAAGAGTTAGAACTTTGCTTTACGTGTCATTTAGGTTTTTTGGTTTTGAGAGGAGGAAACACATTGCTAAACTAAAATTGAATTATTCACAATATGCTAATGTAGCATTTTTAAACCACATGACCAATAAAGAGCAACAATATTAACCATTATGTGATTGCTTATAATTAAAATTAATTCTGGGTCGCTACAGAAAACGAAACAGGAGAAACACTAAATTAACATACAATATGCGTGACAACTCGTGCGGTTATCGTGCAATTTTAATATGCAATGTATTTATTTTTTTAACCAAAATTGCAATATTATCAGCAACAAAGAATAATAAAAAAAAACTTACAACTTGCATCCTCTACGGAAGCAACAATTATATTCGCAACAAGCTTATACTAACTGCAACAGCTAAATAAGTTAAACAAACATTGCGAACACTAACATGGGACAAGAATTAAACGCAATACCAAGTACAGAGCGTGTTGAATATTAAATAAGGCCGACCTGACCGTTAGCAACATTGTACCTACTACTCATATAAGAACGGTTAAGTGTAGCTAGACCAACGAATACCTCATTTAAACCAAATTCAGTCATACAGCCAAGTGACTGTTTGTAATGCAGTGAAATAAACAATGATCGCATGTGCAATGCCACGTAATCTTTTTTTTTATTTTTTTTTTGCATTTGGTACTTCGACACAATGGGCTTGATGCTGCATTGCTTTAAAAAGAAATTTTTCCTAACTTTAAATTTAGAAAAATATTAGTTTCCAGCATTTTTAAGAAAAGAGAAATTTTCACTAAATTAAAGATAAATAAAACTAAATAAATTAGAATATATTTTAATTAACAGCTCCACAAATTATCACAAGTTAAGGTTAAATTAGAAGTTCAATACGCTAACGCAATAGCCGTAAACAGCGATTAGTGATGCTATAGCCATAAGCAACTCTTATTTGTTTTGCCGTTTGTTAAAAGAGCTGGGCAATAAAAAATATAAATAATTACTCACCAATAAAACGCAGGGAATATGGAAAATAAGAACAAAATAAAAAAACAAACAGTTTATACCTAAAATTCAATAGTCAGCTCTATATGGTTATGGTAAAAAATCAAAATTTAATTGATATCTATGGTTGTTATAGCGATGGCAATATAGCATGTCACCCATAAAGTTGTTTTGAACAGCTGTTTTATATGATTATGGTTGTGGCACATCTAATTTAACCTTTAGAGCTTAGGTTTTGTTAAAAACTTTAATACGCAAAGTTATAATTAAAAATGTTGGCGTATGTCCGAATTTCTTTCATCAATTCCTCTAAATGTATAATATTTATTTTTGGAAATTTAAGGGTGTCCCAATTGTTAATATAATTTGATACATGTTGTCAAACTATAAAGCTGTTACAAATAGATAGCTAAAATCTGTTTTGAAGTCGGTTTTTTTTAAAGAATTATAAAATATTTTTGGAGCCTTTCATGTGAAAATATGGACGTTTTAAAATGCGAAATATTAAAAAAAATTGTTTTTTTCCGGTCTGGCGACTTTCCTACTGAACAGATAAAAATTGTTTATCATAGCCTTCAACGGCAATTCATGCTTTAAAATATGAGCAGCTCTAACTCAAGTTTTTAACTAACTCTTTAAAAATATTGCCACTGTGAGCGATGCACATACATATTGCAACACTATTTCTTTGCCCATAAATGCCGCATTAAATCATTAAATCAAGACGAAAGGGGGAATTTATAAAATATATACGAGCTTTAAACAAAATCACACACACACAAACTCGTAGAATAAAGAAAGACTCAGTTACAATGAAATAAATAGTGTGGCGTTCATTAAATGTGTTTTGTGATCGTGGGAATTTACAAAGGCAACAGGTGCAATATATGGATGAATTTTTAAAATATAAAACATTGTTCAACTTGTTTGACTTGCAACAGCAGTATAAACAATCTACGGTATAACAGAACGCGTGTGAATTGTTTAAAAAAAAACTATTTTAGTATGTTAAACACTGGCGCTGAGCAATAAAAATATGTTCTACAAAAAAGGTAATTGCGATCAAGCAAGAATTTATTTACAAACACATTTCGTGGCACAAGATGGTTTTTGACGAAAGTCATGCAAACATTTTTAAAACAATTTTATAACACCGCTAACCGTTATTATTTTGTATTTAAGGGTTTCATTATACTTTATCATTTGTGAATTTAAATTTGAGGACGTGACTGATAATTTTCATATTTGTATATATGTATAATAAATAAAGCATTAAGATCATTAAAATACTAAAGTATTCTGTCAACCATGTGTTACTGGCAATAATGATGATGTTTTCGTTTTTTTTTTTTTTTTGTTTTGTCTTATTTCAATGATAACAGCAATACTAAGGCTGATGTGAAAACAAATAAATATACAATAAATCTCACGCTTCTATTTGTCTCACGCGTATCATTCAAACGAAACCAAACAAACAAACAAGTCAGCCATATTGTTACAATAACTCCGTTCATTCCCATTTTTTCTTTAGTGTATTCTAAGCATTTTTCATTCATAAATTTTCTCTAAATCTACAAAGATTAGCATTTTTGTAATGGGTTATGGAATAAGTATATTTAGCATCAAAAAAATACACAATGTCATACTCACTAAAAAAAATTAAAGTTTTTTAATAATAAATATATAATAGTAAAGCTGAATCCTAAGAAAATTGTTAAGCAAATTTTTCTTTTTTCTTAAATGCATGCAATATTGTTTACTATTGGTAACAATTTCGTATGCAATAATTGCAGGTCATATAATATCACAGGTGGAAAATATTGTTGCCAGAAACATAAAAGTGAAAAACGTACAACTTTTAGAATTTTATTTACATATCGCTCATTTACTTTTAGAACATCTTAACTCAAAAAATACATTATGAAATAATCTCGGTTTTAATTTTTGAGAAAAATATCTGACTGCTATCTACTTCAATTAGTAAAATGATTCATAAATATAAAACCCATTTAAGAAACTTTCATCAATTATATTGTTACGAAAATAAAATCTGGCAACCCCTGTTGTTGTTTCCGTATGAGCGTAGTGAATAAGTTATGGTGTGTGTATATAGAGTAATACTACAATTAACTAACAAAAACTGAGCAACCACAATTTTTGCGGTGGTAGAGGTGCGTGCTGTAAAACAGAAGATCGTGAGTTCGATCCCGCCTTCGGACATGCGTACAACGGTAATTAATACCTGTTATAATGCAATTAAAAATTAAGAAAGCAGCAGTACAAACTTCCCGAGAGGCAAAAGACATTTATTGTGTGAAGTCATGGCAGATAATTTAGTGGAGATGTAAACATTAATATGAGAGTAACAGATAATTGTCAAGAAGCCCTTTATAATATAAAGTAAAAACGGTAGCGGTTAGCGCAGGAAGGTGTAACAGTATAACAACAGTTTATGGCAGACGTGTGTTGTGGCTACTGGATTAAAGGAGATGACTAGCTTGGATAAAAGGAGTAGTGGAGATGTCTGTGGATGGTTAAGGTTACTAAACAAGGCATTAAGTAGTTCATGTCTCGCCGGAGTAACACAGATGGATAGCTGCGTTTATAATAATAACGCATGTTTAGTAAATACTAGACCATGGGATTTACAAGGTGGGATAAAGAAGTATAGCCAGAAAAAGCCATAAAGTAAGAATACAGCATTTATAATGAGCTACAGTGGTATTTGCAATTAAAAGAGTCTGTACGTTTGTCTAAAAAGGGAAAACGTAACAATATATTGAAGAGGAGATCTTGGACAAACTATGTGGGATGATTGAATTATGACATTATTGTTGTAAAAATATATCCGGTAAAAAGTAAAAACGGAGTTTTACTTAACAAAAATTTTTAACCAACACATCCATAACTCAAAAAAAAAATACATTATATTGTATTATACATTTAAAAAAAAAAATATCTCTTTTTCATATATACAGTTTCGAAACGAAATGTGGCGATGTTTCAGAAAGCGATATGATTTTTACGTTATGAAGCTTACTCCACAACTCTAAATGTATCGTTCTTATTGACAAACAAAATTTCTAAACATGAAGTGAAATAACGATTTATTCTCTTAAAACGTAAAAAGTACAAAAGGCATAAAGATGAAATGTATACCTAATATAAAGCATGAAGTTGCCAACAATTCTGTACTCAAAAATTTTAAATTTTGAGTTATGACGTTCTAGAAGTAAATGCGCGGTATGTATTTTGCAGTATTTTTTAATGGGCTCTTGACACAATTATGTACGAAATGCTTTGAAATGTTGTATCTGCCTAATTCCACTTTTTCAAGATCCTTCAATGACAATACCACTGTAAGAGCCACTCCAGTCTAATATATATGCAAACCCTAAGAAGTCATCAGCAAAGCTCCAGATCGAAAACCATTCTGCTTATGGCAGAACAAAGCATTCCATGAAATAAGCTGGTGTAAAAAAAGCTGGTTAAAGAAAAGCATTTCACCCCAATCTAATAATAACAATATGAATGACATATTACTCTAATATTTTGTCCAGAATCTTGAAAACAAAGTATCGCTTCTTAATTTAAAATTTATGTCCACATTGCAAAATCAAGTTGAAAATAAACGAACGAACGAAAAACAACATTCCCATTCAACCGGACACCAAGAACGCGTTCACAGAAAAAATGAGCAAAATTGAAAATAAAAACAAACAAGTGGACAAACGATCGAATGAACAAGTAACGCTCTATAAATTATTCATTATTTTGAAATGAAGACATGATAAATACAACATAAGCCATAAGTAAAGCCACAGTCGCTCCAAAACCCAAACATAGAAAAAATCACTATCAACATGTTGTGTGTTTGTATGTGTATTGAGTATCAATCGATTAGCAACAAAAGTCTCAACGAAACACATAAATTGTTATTGTTCGCTACGAGTGTCTGTTGTTGTTGTTATTGGTGGTGACATAAGTAACTCGGTCGATTATTTTTTGTTGTTTCTTTCAACATATTACCAAACATCCTTAAACGTATTGATTATTACTGTTAAAACATTGTGAGCAGATATTTTTTAAATGTGAGAATATTTTGAAATCCCATTCTCATGTTTGCAATACTAAACTAAAAGTCGATTTTTTTTTAACAGCAACAGTACAAATATGATGATTGGTTTTATTTATTTAGTTCGTTTAGCTGTTTGTTCGCGTTACTTATTCATGAGCCAAACGACGTCTGACACGCGCATGCGCTACATTCACTATCTGTTAAAACTGTTGCCAGTTGCTGGCTGTTGTAATTTTTCTTACCGTTTATAGTCTGGTTTTGACAATGATTTAGTAAGTGCTGCTATTAACTTAATACAAGTATCAATGTTAGTTTACAAACTACGTGATAATTCGCTTGAAATGCGGATCCTTTTCATTGGATGTAAAAAAAGTGTTACTTAAAAGCAGGTGCATTTTATTTTTGCTTCGGTTTAAGTATTACTTTTAATTTAATCTAATTAATAAGTTTGACCTTCATGTAGGTAAAATAAGTCATTCATCAAGTAAAGCATATCTTTATAAGCTGCTATTTTTAGTAACCACAACATCGGTTTGATTGAAAAAAATCCAAAGAATCCAAAGTACGTTTCAACAAGTATTTACGGTCACTCCCGGATATATAAAAAAATTACTCCAAACCTGTGGCCCCTTGACATCTTAATGACCGTAGTTACATTCGCATAAAAATAGTTATTCATCTTTCTCAGTTGAACCCCTAAATTAACTAGCCACCACGAATATACATTTTCTTGTCTAGCTCTGGCTGGACTAAATAAATTATGCCTTCTTTTTTTTAGATTTAAGATATTATTATTAATAAAATACTTCAGTTTTCAAAAGTTCTACTGTTTTTTGAAAAAAAAAAAAAATGGGGCCTGTTCTTATGCAACCGCAGATCTAGAAGCTTTCGTTTTTGAAGTTCATTTTCAAAAATTATATTTTAGTTGAAAAATGAAATAACAGGTCTTTTTCTTTATTCTACTGTGGGATCCCGTGGGAATGCAAACTGCACCAAAATTTCGAGAGAATAAAATTCTTCTTCTTCTTGTACGAAACAGGCCAAACTTTTTTTTCGTGCAGGTTATTTAAACTTGTGTAAAAGCCTTTAAACGCAAGCAAAATACAATTTAAATTTTTATTTCTTTTTCTGATTTATTGAAATTATTATTTCTTATTAAAACAGTCAGTGTTTATTTTGTGTTTAAAATTTAGATTTTGTGTTCCCGTAATCTTACGCAATTTTGTCCTTATATGACGGAAAACAATCCTTGTTCTCGTTTTCACGAACTTTACCCAAAAAGTAAAAAAAGCAGACATAACAATAGCTACCAAATTTCTAAGCAAAATAATTGCTCCTCTTTAGCAAAAACTCATACAAAACAAAAAAACTAAAGCTAAAAAAAAATTTTTAATTTAGATGTTTTCTGACTAGCGAACTACTCTATTTGAAAATCGGGTCAGTCCCATTACCATTTCTTTTTGCAATAAAGCATATTTTATTATGGCCATCAGAACCTTTAAAACAACTCAAAGTGAATATGGTTTTGTCTGCTTTTCTTAATTATGCTGTCAAGTTGAAGGGTTTCTTTTATGTACATTTTTGCGCGTGACATATACGATAATAGAAGCAATAAAAGAAAACATATTTTGCATGAATTAATTTACTTAGTTAACCCAACCTAATACAATGGTAGTTTTTATAGGTAGTGGAGCACTATCACTAGGCAACTCCTCTATCTGTACAACTGGAATCAGCTGATTATGGTGGCTTTGATGTTGGCTTAGCAATATTTCATGAATATATTCTATGCAGATTGAAACTTCCTATATACGCAAGCGGAAATGCCCGATATATATGTACTCATAAGTACCACCTTCAAGGATACTCAATATATTTTTCTGTTTCTTTAAAATTTAATTTAATTTAAAAATCCGCCTTTTGTAGAACTTCTAAGAAAAAAAAATCCTATCAAAAATTGTAAAGTTAATTTATTTTAATCTACTTTTCTAAATAACTGTAAGAAAATCTTCCTAGTTTTTGCAAAAGCTATTAAGAAATTAAAATGGGCTCATATTTTAATTTTTATATGACTGTTTGCTCATACTAAAAAAAATGCATAAACTATTACAAATTTTATTGCACCATTAATATCGCAATTACAATCACTGCCAATGTGCCTTTGGTTTTTTTTAATTTGTTTTGCTTTAATCTCTTCAATTGTTTCACATGACAGCCAACCATTGAAAACGATGAAGTAAACGGTAACCACATAATGGTTATTTACATATTATTATTGTAAATTATTGAAGAAACAAATGAAATAAAACCGCAACAAGATGACACTTTCGTAACTATGTGTGTGTGTACGCAGATAAACAATCATCAGCAGCAGCATCAGTTAAATTTTTGAGTTCAGGAAAAAACATAAAACCGCAGCTTCCTCTCTTACTCAGAAAAGAAGCGACACACATAAACATTTTTAACACAAATACATTACCATGAGAACACAAATTGCAGATGACTCAGTTCACGAAAACTACAGACATAATACGAATCTCTGATCTTAATTTAAACTTTAAATGTCTTTCTTCTTGTGTTCTTAGGGCCAGTTTTTGAGTTCGTATTTAAATGTCATTTAAATTTAAGTTCTATTTAAGTACAAAATTCAGTTTTTTAATGCACACTTAAATAAAACTTAAATGACCAATCTTGCGCATTTAAAGTCCATTTAAATAATACAGTTTTACCATATGGTTATGGCATTTTTTGTTGTTGTTTCGCAAAACTAAACAATATTAAACAAACATTTTAGCCATTGATAGAACAATATTTTATGTTTTGCATACATTTCTTAATGAAAATATTAATTAAAAAGTTAAATCAATAAATAAAATAAGTTTAGGTGGTGAATACATGAGTATCGCTGACATTTTTTAATATGTTTAAAATATTTTTCACAAAATTTGCAATTCATTGTGTTTGTTAGCAGCTGTTTTTCATAAACAATGGAGATTTATTTTGATATTTCGTAATGCTACCATATTTTTGTGATATTTAAATGAGAACTTAAATAAGAACTGAAAAAATGAAACTGCATTTAAATACAACTTAAATTTAAATGAAAATTAACTAAATGCGTATTTAAATACGAACTCAAAAATTGGCTCTTAAAGTGAGACAAGTCTTGTTTGTTTCAATATTAGAATAATAACGGCTTAAAATTAACAGTTATAAAGAAATTTAGAAGCAAAAATTGTTGAATTGCATAAAAAAACTAACAAACGAAATAAAAGAAATATTGGAGATATTTATACTTCAAGGAATGATTTAATATTTTAACTAAAAGTACTTTTTTAGTTTCAGCCTTTACGTTTTGCTATGATTCGTTAATTTATAATGCTAGAAATACAACTGGAACAAACGACGAATTTCGTCCAACATGATGAATTCATCGTGCAAAATTCGTTGTGTAAATTCGTCGTATGAAGCACAATAACGCCTAAAAATACAGCTGTTCTATTTTTTTATGTTCTTCACTTTTTGTGGGCTATTAACCATTTTTGATGCTTTTTTGGTTACTTTTGTGGAATAGGGCCATAGTGTTTTTAGATTGAAATTTGACACTTATATACATACATAGATACATACATACATACATCATACATACATACATACATACAAATAACATATTTCAAAACATTTTTAATTTTCTCTATTTTTTAATAGTGAATTTTTGATTTAATTGGATATCGCTTTTTGTTTATTTGTACAAATTAAATTCGGAAATCTAAACATCTAATAAAACTGTAGTGGGGTCATTTCTGTACATGAAATATTGGTTTTTTAAATTTTGATGTTAATGTAGATAGTAATCGATACGGAATTTTTGTCTGTCTATCTGCCTGTCTATGTTCGCATCACGTAAAAACTGCTCGATGGATTTGAAGAAAATTTTGTGAGGAAGGCCCTAAGAACCTTGATTTAAATATAGAAATCATTTTTTCATAAAAATGTGTCATTTCGTAGAGAAACTATAAATACCAATGTAAAAGCGCCTAATTTTACCAGTATAAACGTAGTAAACTAGTTATTAGCACATTTTATTTTTTTAAATAAAAATTTTTTACACTGTCTGCAGAACTTTGAAAAAAAATAGTTTAAAACACGTTTTTTCAAAATTTGATTTTAAACAAATTTAGAAAAGACACACAGACGAAGTCGTGGGCACTGCTAATAAATAATAAATTTATTGTCTTTAAGGTTACTTTTTTCGCCACAATGTCTGTCTGTCACAGCCCTCTATTTAAGAACTCGGAAAATATGGGCGAGCGCTAATTTTTTCACTTTATGTTTTTTTCCCCTTTTTTTAAATCTCTATCGCCCCATATATTTGTTTTTTTTTTTTATTGGAGTTACTTCATTGTTCCAAATGATACGGAATAATTAGAGGCAGGCGTGGTGTTTTGCCCGCAGCCTCAAAGGCCATGGACCGATCTTTCTGATTTTAAATAGCAACTCTTTCGAAACTATGTCTGATCGATTATCATCTCTAAATTTCCTCTAGTTGATCTAGTACCTTGGCAAACTTGATATCAACACTAACACGGACGGACATACGCACATCGCTCGATCGACTTCGCTATGCATAAGAAGTCAGAATATATATACTTAACGGGATCGGAAATGGATATTGTTGAAATTACAAAGGGAACGACGAACATAGTTATACATTTTTGCACTTCTTGTAGTCAAGAATATAAAAAATGCGTGATCCTCGCAGAGCTATATTTTTGATATCGCTAAAGTATGCTGCAATATTAAATTAATTGGGTTGATTCCGCCAGTATATATTTAACTGTTGTTATAATTTTCGGTAATAACCATCGTCACTGGCTGTGTACTTTTGATGTTCGGCGAGAGCAATAGCCCTGCAACATATTACAAAAATTAAATTAAAACATAAAGCGTGGCCCATAAATTTCACGAATCACTTCGTAGGTGAGTCCAAATAGCGGTTTTATTATTTTAAATATCTGTATACATAAAATAGTATTTGCACTCAGAAAAAATAAAACAGAACTTAAAACGGAATCAGAGTACTGATTCGAACAAGAAAAAAATTGTATTTTTGTTTTTTTTTCGTATAATGCTGCTCTAGCAATTGTTTAATGCCCCTAACTCTTTTAGTTTTATCAGTTCACAATTGTATGTTTATAAATGTTTAATGTATTCATTTTGTTGTTATTTCTGTTTTCTGCTGCTGCGGTTGTTTATTCGTTTTTTTTTCATTTGACTTTCGTCATTGAGTTGCAAATGGTTTTGGGATTGTGGCAAACCACAGATTCCCACGGTTGCCAAGACTGCACACGCGCGCGCACACACGTATAAATGCTTGATGATTGTTGTTGGATGGTTGGCTGACTCGTTGACTTGCTTGCTTTACTGACACTCTGTCTCCCCAGTGTCTTTGCGCTTATTGTGTTCTTATATTATATTGTATTGTTTTGTATTGTACTCTACACTTCTATTATGTTCCCAAGTTTCTATAAACAAATAATTGTCTTCTTTTGTGTGGCTTTCTTTGAATTCAATTGTCACTTCATATGCTTTAAGAGTGTGTATCAACAATATAACTACAGAAAAGCACTGGCGATGACAAGCACTTCTTGTTTTATTTTATCTTTAGAGTTATTTGTCTGTTTTGTAGGTTATTCGATGTGTCTGTGTATGTCACTTTATTTGTTGGGTAGTTAATCTAATGCAAGCAACTCATCGCCACCGAACACAGCTGTAACGCCGTGATGTAGTAGTTGCGCGTGCGCAATTTGCAATTCATTTTGATTGCCAGCCATTCAACACTATATTGTGACTACTTGTGCTTGTACTGTCACTACAACCACTATCACTACTATCTTTTATGTTGTTGTTTTTTTTAATGCAATTCTTTTATTGTTCGTTGCTGGTAGTTTATTTTTTTTTTTTGCGAGTGGTTATTGTGTTTTTAAGTGCTGGCTAATGGTTTTGAATAGTAAACTAATTATATTATCTATTTTGCTTTTTTGGCCGGCTATTAAAAATTTCGTATTTAAATAGTGTTGAACTAGTTGACTAGTTGAATATAATGACAAAACCAAACACATTGTTTTCAGCCAGTGCACACTGCAGTGTGAGAAAATGCTTTACTTTTTTGTAATCTTTAGTTTTTTACCAAAATGTTATACAATAAATCAACAGAATAGTAACAAACATGTTTATTTAGTTTAATGACATAATAATGAAAAGCTGTTTGTCAGTAATATAGTGGCTTTAGAGGAGTGAGGGTTTTTTCGTCTCGCTACTGATACACAACTCCTAATTTATACTCGTTACTTTCATTATATTTTGTAAAATACGCATTTCAAAGTTTTATTTATAACCACATTTATAAACTAATCGATTTAGTGTCACGTGGTAATGTTAAAGCTTATAGTCTGACGTGTTGGTTATCAAGTTGTCATTACAAAAGATTTCGCAAAAAAAAATTGTTTTTTAGGACTATAATTTAATTTAAGGAAGAATATCATTTTACGAAAATGTTATTGATCCTTAGAACTGATAATATGCTTTATTCACAATGTTCTCCATAAAATTACAACTTTTAATAACAATGAATATATAAGCCACCAATTCGTAACAATCTCATTTAAGCATTAGAAAATTAGACATCGATTATTTTCTTGTTTGATTATCTTGTAGTTTTTGAAAATACATGCAGTGAACTTCGACGTGTAGAAAACTGAATGATTATACAAATATTCCCACTTATAATAATATTTTTTATGGAAAGTAAAAACGGTGTTTAAACAATGTTTACACATTCTGAAAGAAGACCATTATACAAACCAAACATTCGACAAAAATCCCGACAGTTGTTCCTGAGGTATCTGTGTTTATGTTAAAAAGTCATCATGATTTTGTTTTTGTTAAAAATGGTATTAAAATGGTATGTATTTTCGTTAGCTTATCGGCTTTTTTGTAGCTGCTTTTCTTTGATTTCAGTATACCTCGTTTTACGAACTTAAGCACTTTTTAATCAGCATTATGAATTAAAAGATCAAAAGTCTCCGATTTTCTTAAACTTCCCAAAAACCATTCCGGCTTGTGCCATCTTTATTGGTTGTTTTCTTGGTACAATATTGTCAGTATATGTCAGGTAATATAATTGTGCGTGGGTATATCTTTATGATTTCATCTACCGCCAATTTTAGGTAAAAATAAATAACGAGAATGAATTCCTCGGCCCCAAAAAGATTAGGATTGTAATTTTTCTTGAATTCAAAAGAACATTTGAGATCATTGATAGGGAAGTAATGTTGGATAAGCCAAAAATATATGGAATATAAGGAAAAGAGCTGAATTAGTTTAAATCTAATATAGAGAACAGAAAACAGATAACGAAGGTAAATAATTTAGTATCGGAAGAAGTAAGGAATGACTTTGGAGTTTCCCAAAGCTCCCAATTAGCCACACTGATCTCTATTATCTATGTGAAAGACTTTTCAAATATAAAAGAAAGATGTAGTCCTTACGCACCATAATAACGAAAATATAATTAATTTACTTTATTCGTGCTTGATTCCTTCATATATAAATATTTCATGATATTCTCATGAAATATTTATTATTTTAAACTAAACTACAAAATGAAATGTATTACTGCGGGAAAAGCATATTCATATGGCCATTTCACTGCTGCTCAAATAGCTGATCAGTAAATCCATATGGCCATTTCACTACTGCTCAAATAGCTCATCAGTGGATTTTACCCAAATTTTGTATAGAAAAACAGAAAGTCTTATAGCAAAAGCCAAATTGATTAAATAAGAACTCCATTGAATCAACAAGACAGAAGACAATAACAACTCTAAAATGTTCTACACAAAAACACAACAAACATTTAGTAACTATTTTTATTTTTCTTTAATTTTTCTACATAAGAGATCCCATTGGGAACCATTCATATGTATTTGAAAGATTCAATGAAAAAATAAGTGGAAAAACTGATAAGCTCTCAGTGTATTTTGCCGTACGGCCTGGCATTTAAAATCATTGTAGATTGTTGCCTTGACCCATAACTACATTTTGTAATTATTTTTGGTGTCTAATTGTTTGGAGAGCCTTGCAGAGACTTTGTTTAGTTTCGTCACTTATACTAGTCTCATGCTAAGTTTTTGTTATGCATACGGATTTATATGTATATGTTTCAAGTTTGCTAATATTAAATATTAACATTAAATCATAAAAAATTAACTCATGTTTTTCTAAATATATTTTCGTTAAAATGAAAAATTTATTATTCGGAATCTTTTAAAATTTAATTAATTTACTTTATTCGTGCTTGATTCCTTCAAATATAAATATTTCATGATATTCTCATGAAATATTTAATATTTTAAACTAAACTTCAAAATGAAATGTATTACTGCGGGGAAAGCATATGCATATGGCCATTTCACTACTGCTCAAATAGCTCATCAGTGGATTTTACCCAAATTTTGTATAGAAAAACAGAATCAAGAATCAAGCACGAATAAAGTAAATTAATTAAATTTTAAAAGATTCCGAATAATAAATTTTTCATTTTGATATATTTGCATGTGCACATTGCTTATTAATAAAAATTTTTTTTCAATTTTTAGTTTATTTATTTCCAGTTGTAGAAAATTTGCTAATTTTTTAAAAAAAAGTTATTTATATTATAATTCTTCTTGTTTAAATACCCACCATTTAATCGAATGCTGCCCTAATGGATATAAGCATATGTTTATTTATAAATGTATATGCATGTTGTGTCTGGTTGCTTTAACGTATAAAAGTAATAAAATTTAACAACTGTAAAACATTTGTTAACATTAAAAACAACAGACAAATTTGTATATGAACATGCAACAATAAAACATGACAATAACTGAAAAAAACGTATAATAACTGTATGAGATACCATCAGGGGAAGCAGAACAAGAATAATCAAACAACAACGACATCAACCGTAAAATGGTTAAATTTTTGTAGTAACTAATTACACCGTGAGAATTGTATTGACAGTGCTCCCCTCTTTTTGATCTTCTTTTGTTTTGACACTTTTTCATTTATTGTTTTGTAAAGAAAATTAAAAGAATAAAACAACAAATACAACTTTAGACAATAACAGATAAAATATTAAAAAATAGTATATATGGGTTGGCACCATATGTTCATATGTTGGGGCATCTTGATGACACAATGATATTTATTATTAAATTCTGCAAAAAATCTGAAGCAGTGTAGAAATATTATACAGATGTTCCCAGGAAATTAATTTAATTAACAATTTATTAAATTTATTTTGTACAAAAATGTTATGTATGTGTTGTACCAAACCAAAAATATTATAATTAAATAAACAAAGCATGTATTGTATATATATTTTTTATCCTCGAACCCTTGCGTTTAATATTCTTAAAACCGGAATTCCTACCGAATTATATACGATGTAGTATATAAGCTACCGTTAGCCTATGTACAGCTACTCGCACTTAAAATGGGACACAGAAAAAATTATATTGCAGTGTTTATAACGCAAAATAAATAGATTTAGTAAAATTTTGAGAACTTATGTTTATTGTACTTTATTTTATTAGAACAAAAAAAAATTCAGTCAATTGCATTAAAATGTTGCAACATTTGCCATTTTGTATTGCAACTCCTAAAACTAAGTCTCAGTCTTAACGTGGGACATTGCTCTTTCCGTATTTTTATTTCTTGGTAATTAATTGTTCAATACTTGGTTGGCTTTACTTTGCCGACAAACAGAGCTTGAAGACGTCAAGTAATTACAAAAATCAGGTTCAATATTGTACCACTCTTTTAATAGGCGGAGGCCAAAAACTATTTTAGTTCTGCCCACATATGTTCCCTAACATTAATTTTGGGAAGTTAAATAAAAGCCAATGCCTAGGCATTCGGCACTGTCCCAACGATTTCTTTTAAAATGTTTTTATAATTCTTAGAGTCCATAATTTCGATTTTTAATTTTTTCCCAATCAGAATTTGAACCGTGGATCTCATAAATGAATTAAAATTTACTTATTTTCGTTTACAATATGTATTTACCGAACTCCAGCCGCTGACATACAACCCCATATTATAAGCGAATGACCACAATATTTGACTGTTGTTGTCTAGAAATTAAGTAAAAGGTTTTCTTCAAGCGCATTTTTTCATCTGGTGGAAAGAGGTTAATTTATAATAATCTATGAATATAATAGAAGCAACACAACTATTACAACAATAATGCTTACCTTTGACCGGAATGTTACACCATTATTTGCATGCTCTTGAGCGAAAGCCTATTTCAGTTTTTGATTTTTCTATGACATTAATGGCTTTCGGTGGCAAGACCTTCAATGTAATTGATGCTTCTAAAGATTTGGTGGACTGTGTCAGCACTAACACCAACATATTTTATTTCATACAATTTGTACTCAATGTCAATTGAAGACAAAAGTGGATCGTTCTCGATTAGCTTCAATCGGAAAAATAGAAACTGTTTGCACAATTACTTTTTTGGACACTATTGATAACCTTTTTTCTTTTTATAATATTGTTACGAATAATAAAAACTTGGCAACCCCTATTAGTTGGTTGTTTCCGTATGAGCGTGGTGAATAAGCTAATTCAACTAATGGTGTGTTTATAGAATAACAAAACCACAAGTTAGCCGACAAAAGCTGAGCAGCCTCAATGGCTGCGTTGGTAGAGGTGCGTGCTGCAAAACAGAGGGTCCTGAGTTCGATACCGCATTCGGACATGCGTGCAAAGAAAAATTAATAATTGTTATAATGCAATTAAAATTAATAAACAGCAGTACAAACCTCCCGAGAGGCAAGAGACAATTATTGTAAAGCCATGGCAGACATTTAGTGGATACGTCAAATTTAATATAAGAGCAACAAATAATTGTCAAGAAGCCCTTTATAATAAAAAGTAAGAGCAATAGCGGTTAGCACGGGGATATGTAACAGTATAACAACAGTGTATGCCAGACGTGTGTTGTGGCTACTGGATTAAAGGAGATGACTGGCTTGGATAAAAGGAGTAGTGGAGATGTCTGTGGATGGTTAAGGTTACTAAACAAGGCATCGAGTAGTTCATGTCTCGCCGGAGTAACACAGTAGTGTAGCGTGGATGGCTGCGTTTGTGGTGATAACGCATGTGTAGTAAATACGAGACCAAGGGTTCACAAGACCAGTAGGATCGAGAAGTATAGCCAGAGAAAGGCATAAAGTTCGAAGACAGAATTTAGCCACAGTGGTATTTGCAATCAAAAAGAATCCGTACGTTTGCCTGTCGTAAAAGGGTAAAAACGTAACAATATTAAACCCTGTATCTTTGTTTCTATTAACTATTTCTGCAATTACTCTAATAGTTTTGTGGTTCTTATAATTATTTATTACAAATGCTTTTCTTCAGTTGTAGTTTGACGCTTTTGTACCATTTTTAAGAAAATAGAATTTTAAACAATATGAAAGGCTATGAAATGCTGATTTCATGTGCCAAAGTTAACGGTAATTACAAAAAAAAAATTAAACTGTCATATCAGAAATTTTAAAAGAACTCGGGTTCTGTAAAGTTTGTAACGAAAAGTATGCAAATAGAAATTTTTATTGAGATTGGGTTTTTATTTGCAGAGAATAGCATGTTTAAAGATTGTATAACACTTTTTTATAAGATAAAATTTTTTGAATTTATATTTTAGCTTGGTCATTACATCTACAAAAAAGCTTTTCACCTCGGTTTTGTATTGCTGGGCTCCTAAAATCTGCAACTATGTATCCCTAAACGAGTTTATTATAAATGCCTAAGTTACACAGTGTTCTGTCACCTAGCTAAATTATAATTTAAGACAGGACTTTACCTCAGGTATTGAATGAACACTGGTCATGTTGTTTAATAAAGTTTAGAATGACCGTTATATTTGCTGACCGCAGGTAATTCATTTGTCCGCTGTGAGTTTTTAATAAAAACTAAAAAACTTTTTCTCTTCCAGAGGCATCGTTGAAGCCTTTCTCGGAAAATAGTGAAAAAAAAAACAGAAATATGAGTTGATATTAGATTAAATAAATATCGCTTGATAAAGATACCGAACCATCGTTTAAATTATTTTTTTTTTAAGTTTCGATAAATAATTTTCAACGAACTATACTGGACACATTTTGCTTTAAAATTTTTCTTTGAAATAGTATATAATAACGAAAGTAGACAAATTTCTTACAAACAATAATAAGGAGCTCCCAGTCCATGGCCGTTAAATTAGTTAGTAAAAAGAATTAAATTATTAACGCTATTAACGCACCATTTCGAGGTAAAGAAAAAATACAGTATTTGTGAAATTGTTTTGGGGCCTCCTGAATCTATTTTAACTATTTTTGCGATGATTTCTGTAGGTGGGTTAGTGTGTATCACTTTTTTTTATAAACTTTTAAAGGTCATACAGTGATACAGCGCGTGCAATACAGTAAAGAAGGCGTGAGGGGTAGTTTAATTGAAGTCCCAATCCTGAAATCATTTTTTCGTTTCACAAATACAATGAACTTTTATTTTTTATGTTATATCAATGATGTGCGGTAAAGTTAAGTGTAGGCCACTGAAGATATTTTCATAATATACCTGAATTTTAAGTTTTTGTTTTTAATTGGAACAGCCTTAAATGCAAATTTTTCCAAAATTTCTCATTTGAAACCTATCTTTTTCATTTGAAACCTATCTCTGGACAGACATAACATAACATAACATAACATAACATATCCGATATAGATATATATATAGATATATGAGGAAATTACCATTTTTGAAATTTCATATAAATCGGGGTAGCCGTGACTTTTAAGTCGGAAGTGTGCAAACTCTAGCTTTACCTTTTCTACCATCCTGTTCTACTCCTTAAAAATATAAATAGCATGTTGCAGCTTTCAGATAAATATCTAATATCATTAAAATCGGTTTAGCTAGTTTAAAGTTATGCCCTAATTAACAAACAACTAAGCAAAGAGATTTAATATATACGTTCTTATATTAGATAGTAAAATAAAAGCAAATAAGAGTGCTCTATTCGCCTATGCCAAATCTTATATACCCTTTACAATATGTGTAAACCTAGTTTATTGAAGTAACTCCAATCAAACACAACAAATTTTTAGAGTAAGAAAATAAAAAAGAAATGAAATACTCTATACAATTTTATATTAAAATGCTCTTAAAGGGTTAAGCATTTTTAAACAATTTTGGTATTTCCTCAAAGACCTCTTTAAAAGTTTTTAAATGATACACATATTGATATCTTAAAAAATATTGTGCACAATCGTACTTTTCTATGAAAAGTTCAGAGTCCCACAACTAGATAAATATGGGCGAGCGCCAATTTTTTTTATTTTCAATTCTCTATCGATCCATACATTTGTTTTTTTTTTCTCGATTGGATTTATTTCACTAAACTAGATTTGTTCCAAGTGATATTGAAAAAATAGAGCCAGGCGTGGAGTTTTGATCACTGCCTCGGAGGACATGTACCAATCTTGCTGATTTTCAATAGCAAAGTTGTCGTAACAATGGCTGATCGATTGGAGTACTTAAATCTTTTCTAACTCATCAATGTTGAACAGAAACGGGCAGAGGGACTTCGCTCAATCGACTTCGCTATACATAAGAACTCAGAATATATGTATATACTTTAGGGAGTCGGAAATGGATATTGTAGAAATTGCATACGGAAAGACAAATTAAGACATACCCTTTTTTCAACATTTAAAATCCAATTAAAATACAATACACCAATATTAACTCATTTTAAGGTTTTCTGTCTTACATTATTATATTTTACCAGTTGTTTTCCTTTAGATTTTTTACTGTTCATTTAATTTATTATCTTTAAGCAGAAACCAACATAATTCTATTATTCAAATTAAAGGAAAATTTGATTTCGGGAATTCATGCCCCACACTTTCAACTTACGTTAATAATTATAACAAATTATTTTTTCCTTTAAAATGAAATTATAAAAACTCAGAAAGGAAAGATGTTGTTATTTAAAACAATATAAACAACAGCAGGAACAACACTGTTTTAATGAGGTTGTTGGAAATTAAAAATATGAAAATAAAAAACTATTAAAGAAATGCCAGCAGAGAAACAAAAAGTAAACAGATGTTAAAATAAAAGCATTTTCTGAAGAATGTCGTCTTGGTTTGTTATTAAATTTTATTAATTAAGAAATAATTAGTTTTTAAATACTGAATAATATGACGAAAACCACACCGCTCTTCCCTAAATTACTTTAAATTAAAAATACTACGCAGTATTAAAGAAAACGTAACTGAATTTTTCTGCAAAACTCAAAATCCTTTGAATTAATGCTTCTCATGTAAATAATTGTGTTTAAGTACTAAACTACGGATACTGATGTTAATAAATATAGACTCAAAATAACTTACAAAGGGTTAGAGGAAATATACTATTGGATAAGTATTGGGGTTGGAAACAAATAAATTTTTTACTCTCGTAAGTAGGGCTTAAAGTTATCAATCATGTGTATCTTAAACTGTCTTCGTAGTTATTCTGAAATTATACTCCCTAAAAGAACTTTTATTAGGGGGTAATGGAAAATACCTTTTATCTTCACCAGCCTAAAACATGGGAAGTAACCACCTTGGACGTGTGTTTAAAACTAAAAAACTAAAAAAGCAGAGATAAATAAAAAAAAAATATTTTTTTCAATGTCACAAAAAAAAATGAGAAGACTTGCGGTTTAAGAGCAACGAAAATAATTCTTTATTGTTTTAAGTCCTAATAGATTCACTTTCTTTCTGTTAAGTTTGACTTTGCAGTGACTACTTGGTAGTTTGGCAGTTTCTAATTATAAACTTATGCATTTATTTATTTGTCCCTGATAATCTTGTCGTATAGTGTATTTTTTATTCACCTATTACCTAAGTGTAAAGAAAGAAAGAACATTTGTAAATAAAAATTAATTATTTGTCAAGCTTTCAAATTGGCTTTTTCCTTTAAATGAGCATTCATCTGCTTAGGCATTAAACTTTCTTCAATAAAACCTTTGGCCAGTGGCATTTTTAAGTGCCGATATATAACAGGTCAGGTTTTTGGGTTAATAAGAAAAAAGAAACACACATCACTTACCAGCACAATCGAATAAAATTGCAAAGTATGAGGCAACTCTAGCTTAACTAGTTAAACAATAAAAATGAAATTAGAATAAACCACGAGAATGTTGACTAAAAATTCAATATTTTGAAAAGTATCGCGCTATATACACAGACCAAATAAGTAAATAACCAATAATGATTTTTGAGGGTAAAAACACGTCCCGTTGGACATTTTGTTACTGCTTACGTAGCTCTTCAGGAAACTGCGCACAAACGTTTTTAATAAGCTAAAGATTTTTATTCACACAATAAAGTAAAGACAAAAATCAAGGTTTAAGTGAAGAACAACAATAATCAACAATGATTCTATTTTTATTTCTCCACTGATACGGCTGACTTTTTTTCGGCTTTTGACAGTTAAAAGATGATGAAAAATAAAATATCACGAATGACTACGATAATTTATTTTTATTCTATGCACGGCCACTTGCAAATTATCCAATTAAAATAAACCCCAGGAATATTGCTATTTGATAATCTTGTCGTATAGTGTATTTTTTATTCACCTATTACCTAAGTGTAAAGAAAGAAAGAACATTTGTAAATAAAAATTAATTATTTGTCAAGCTTTCAAATTGGCTTTTTCCTTTAAATGAGCATTCATCTGCTTAGGCATTAAACTTTCTTCAATAAAACCTTTGGCCAGTGGCATTTTTAAGTGCCGATATATAACAGGTCAGGTTTTTGGGTTAATAAGAAAAAAGAAACACACATCACTTACCAGCACAATTGAATAAAATTGCAAAGTATGAGGCAACTCTAGCTTAACTAGTTAAACAATAAAAATGAAATTAGAATAAACCACGAGAATGTTGACTAAAAATTCAATATTTTGAAAAGTATCGCGCTATATACACAGACCAAATAAGTAAATAACCAATAATGATTTTTGAGGGTAAAAACACGTCCCGTTGGACATTTTGTTACTGCTTACGTAGCTCTTCAGGAAACTGCGCACAAACGTTTTTAATAAGCTAAAGATTTTTATTCACACAATAAAGTAAAGACAAAAATCAAGGTTTAAGTGAAGAACAACAATAATCAACAATGATTCTATTTTTATTTCTCCACTGATACGGCTGACTTTTTTTCGGCTTTTGACAGTTAAAAGATGATGAAAAATAAAATATCACGAATGACTACGATAATTTATTTTTATTCTATGCACGGCCACTTGCAAATTATCCAATTAAAATAAACCCCAGGAATATTGCTATTTTAACCCGATCAAATTATTAAAGCACCGTTATTGATTATTGAAAAAAATTAAAGTTAAATTCTAAAACAAGTTAGAGTGCTATATTCGCCTATGCTGAATCTTTTATACCCTTCACCATACATGTAAGCCACATGTGCATATGAATTAGCATAAAAAATTCTTTCCTACCATTAAGTTTTTCCGTTAAAACCTATTGTCGGAAATTGCAAGGTTTTCTTAGATTTTTCATCTACTCAACTTTACTGCAGGTAGTTGTACTTACTAAATAGTAAAGCCAACCATCTAAAGAAATACAAACGAAAGTTGAAAAAAATATATGGAAAATTAAGCGGCATGCGTGGTGTTTTGCCCAATCGATCGCACAATCGACTTCGCTATGCATAAGAACTCAGAATATGTATACTTTATTGGGTCGGAAGTGGATACTGTAGAAATTACAAACGAAATGACAAACTTAGATTCACCAATTTTTCACTTTTTGTAGTGAAGCGTGTAACAAATATATGGTGGATAGAGAATTAAAAATTTGGCACTCGCCCATAACATCTGAATTAGGGGCCTCTGAACTTTTCATAGAAAAGTACGACTGTGCACCATATTTTTTAAGACATCAATATGGGTATCATTTAAAAGCTTTTGATGATTATTTCAGGATAAACTTAAATTTTTGAAAAAATGCTTAACCCATTAAGAGCCGATGACATTTTTATGTAAAATTATATATATATAATATATGTCAAATCTTATATACTCTTCACCATATATGTAAATCTAGTTTAGTGCATAACTCAAATCAAAAACAAGAAAATTAAAAAGAAGAAAAAAAACTTTATATATATAAAAACTTTATATATATATATAATTTTCTTGTTTTTGATTTTAGTTATGCACTAAACTAGATTTACATATATGGCGAAGAGTATATAAGATTTGACATAGCAGAATATAGGACTCTTACTTGTTGTTTTTTGTTTTTTTTTTTTTTTGGAATACTAATACGACAATTTATTATAGAAAATGCACAAAAACTTATTTTCTGTAATTATAAACAAACATAGAAGAAAACATAAGTCTGTTAGTTCTTTAGAAACTTTTGAAATAGTTTGCCTATCTGCAATGATTAACTTTTCTCGTCTTAGAAATCACTGTGCTAAACTTGCATCTTTATGCAAAATATTTTCAACTAACTCTATTAACTTATTTTAAACTTATTTAAAAAAAATCTTTTTATATGTATTTATTTTGATGTTGTTATTGCTTTTAACAAGTCTGAAGCTCTGAATACATTCGAGACAGCAGCTACCAACTGCAAAATGTCAGAATTTGAATGCAGGTGTTTATATGAGAATGATTAATTTATTGACAGCAAGGCAACAAGGCGGCAGGTTGTTGTCTGGGCTTAATTCGCCGCTGCAGTCAAATTAAACTAATTTCTATTTTATTGGCGACAATAAACAGTTTAGTGATGTCAGTACTATAAGACATGTAAAAGAATAAGTGCTTAAAATCTCTTATTTTAAAAAACGAAAAGAATAATAAAAATATAAAATAAAAATTATTTATTAAAAGATTTAAGTGTAAATTAATAATAAAACTGTAACAGGATAATTTCAGTACATAAAATATTTAAGGAAAATAGTGTTGCTGGTGAAGACAATAATTGGTTTGGAATACAAAATACCTATTTATTGAATTCTTATCTTTCTGACGTAAGTGCTGCTGGATAGATTTGAGTAAAATTTTGTGAGGAGATCCTTTAGAACCTTGGTTCAAGCACGGATTTTTTTTCGTAGAAAAATAGAGAAACCAAAGTGAAATCACCCAATTTTACCGGCATAATTGTACTTAAACAGTTGTCAGCACATTTAAGTTTTGTAAACAGAAAAATTTTAACACTTTTTACATACTTTTCAATAATTGCTTAAAACATATTTTTCGAAATTTGAATTTAAAAATAAAAACTAGAAATGCCACACCGACGAATTAAAAATACTACAATTGGCATGGCGAAAGTGTACGAAGCATAATTGTAAAAGTTTCTGAGGAATGTATTAAGATGTACATAAAACTAAAATTCCTTTTTTTTTTTTGTGGACAACATTTAGTTATAAATTTACTTCTGTTCTTAGTACTTGCTGGCTGAAGTACTTATATTAATTTCAATTGTCGTATGGGATATCTGTAAATATATAACACGATTGGTTTTAATAGATATGAAAAACTGTTGTTTTTAGTTTTTTTTTTTACTTTAGTGAACAAGAAACTACGTGACACACACTACTGTTTTTATTATTGCTTCTGAGAAATACTTCTATATATTTTCAATCTTAAAGACAATCCAAACGAATTATTCCACTTTAAAAATCGCTTAAATAACATCACTGAAATACAGTTAATTCGTATTTTTATTATGTAGCTGCTGCCTTCAAAATAATAATGTAGCTGCGTACAAAGCGACAAATGTTGCTAGCGTCATTTGCTGTCGTGTGTTCGTGTATCTGGCTGTGGCGAATGTGTTTAGAGCATAATGCTAGTGTCGAAGAAACGAATTGCCATAATACTAACGTTTCGTAAGGCAAACAAATTCTTTTTAATATCAGCTTAGATTACACTCTATTAATGAATTTACACTATGCAATTTTTCATGAAACTAGCATGAAATTTTTGTTGGCTTGTGAAGCAGGAGGATTAAGCAATATGGTATTGCTTATGTTTTAAGGGGATGTTACTGTTACTAATGTTTACTTTTAGATAACGCAATAAACTTTAGCTTAAATAGAAAATTGAAAAAAAATGACTAAAAAAATTGCAAAGTGTAAATCTGTACTAAATGTAGATTATCTAATTTTAAATACTGAATAACGCAGGCTGCCGACTGTAGATTAATTTAGGTGATGTTATTTGATTTGTTTGCTGCCGCTAAGAGCAGCAGAAAGTTAAACATTTTCTTTTCAAAAGGGTTCCACAAAAAGTAAACAGTCTAACTAGACTGACAAATCGTCTTGTGTATGTGTGTGAAACTTTGTAGCATTTCTGATGAGAAAAAAAGGGGAGCATATTCCGTGTTATACACTCCATTAATCTGTCGTACTTACTCAACAACTGTATTTAATTGAAAATTTCTTCAGCTGGTACCACTTGTACTTTTTTTTAATCATTTCAATTGAAGAAAATAATGTTTTCTGTCTTAAATGTATTTTAAACAACGACTGATGTTTTCAATAACCGTGGGAATTGCTTGAATTTGACTTTAAGTTTAAAACTATACAAGCTTCAGTTTAAATGAAGCAGATAAATTATTCTATTAAGTTTAGATTTATGGTTTTAACTCATTCAGCCTAGAAGCAATTGATTACGTATAAGTCCCAACTACTTACCTAATAAAAGTTACCTGTTATATTAACAGTGTATTTGTGTTCTCATGCAATTGTAATTAAAAGATTTTCAAATTTTCTAGCAGTAGAATCACCAGCCACATAGCAAATGTGTACCAATTGTCGTTTAATTATTACGTAAGGCGCTTATGTTTGTGTTTATGTTATACAATCACCTGCAACAATTTTAATTATAAAAATTTTTAATTTATATTTCAGTTTAATATACTCTTTAGTGTACTCTTTGGTAATTATTTCGCATCTTATGTGCAAAATTATGTTTTAGAGCGCAGTTTGCTTAATGACATGCAAAAGCACTTTAACTCACCTTCTTACTGGTAATTTTATAAGAGCTGTTCTAACTTCTAATGCTTAAGAATTTGGATATAAAATTTCTAAATTGGTTTTGTTGTAAGCAAACTAGCGTCTACTTGATATTGTACACAATTATAATAAAAAGTGTTAGTTTTTGTTTTGTTTATTTCAAGAATGCTCGGTAATTTGAAAAATTTTTTGAAAGCATTTAATGTGAATATGATAAGTTTTAATTTACACCCGCATAATAGAATATCACTTACAATGAAAAATTTCCTTAAAACTAAGAATATTTTAGAATAAGTCTCACAACCGACATTCAAAAAAAATATTTTATAATCATAGTTATATTTATATACACTATTTATTACATTTATTATGCAGTAGTTCAGATTAAGTGGGAACAAAAAACCATGTAAGAGTACAAAAACTTAAGACTGTCAAATAATGTTTTACTTCATTATTCATTTTTGAAACTATTTTTCGAACTACTACTTAGTTCTACTTAAGTTTATGATTATTTTATTTTTTAAATTTATTACGACAGAAAAATTACTTTCAGATAAACAGGAAAAAGTAGACGCCAGCAGGATGTAGTGGAACATTTTCTACACCGCTACATCCCTCATCTGCATTCTTCCCACTTTAAGGTTGTGTACATTAGCTATTTTACCAACTAATTTGATAAATAGGAGTACGGGATATATTCACAATCATTGTGGACGAAGTTCACACACAATCCAAAAGGTTTTTTCGTTGTTTTCTTAATTAAACGTCACATATATTATTTCTTGCTTTGTGCCAACCGTCGGTTTAACAATGAACGCAATTTTATTTGTGTTGATGCTGTTTCAGTATAAAGAATAATAATTTGTTAATATAGATTAATAATGAAGACTCCTGGTATTATAACAAATGAATTAATTATTCGGCTTAAGTTCATTTTAATTTCTTTAGAAAAATTGTTTACAAACTTATGCGGAAGCTTCTCTAAAAAACAAAACAAACAAAACAATCAATGAGCCTTACCTTTTTAATAAGGCTGTGATTGTTACTTGATTTCTTGTCGTGGAAATGATATCGATGTGGAAGAAAAATGATTTTACTAAAGGGTGACATATTTCATACAGCCAGTAAGCAAGTTAATACTGCATGAGATCTTTCCTGCAGGAGATACTTCAGAGATGTGAAACTTTCGCAAAAAAACTTGTACAAAACAGTGAGAAAGTTATCAAAGCCCTGAGGCCATTTGTCGATGCAGCGTGACCGAATGCTACTTTTTCGAATGCTTTCCCTTTCAGTGCACGTTTTTTAAAAAGAGCTAATTCTGCCACTTTTGATATATTTTACCCTTTTTTGCCCCTTTTTTTGGTATTTGGCACTTTTTGATTTATTTTGAACCTGTTGCAAAAAGAATACTGGAGCAATGGAGAGTTTCGCAACACTTTATTGTTTCTGCACAGTGCAAATAAAAAAATGACACTAATTTAAACAAAATACGTCTCATTCAAGAAGGTTAATCTCCTATAAATAAAAGTTATTTAAGATTTTTGGTATTTAATCTTAAAAGCACGAGAACGATTCTCAGATCATATATATCTTGTTTTTTCCACCCACCAAAAACATTTTATTGGAATTATTTAAAAATTTTCTAAAAAAACAAAATGTAAATAACTTGAAAATAGACAACATAAATTTTCTTAATACTTTAAAGTTAAGGATATTGTTAACATATATATTGGTCATGAAGCTGAAAGTGAAATATGTGCTGAAGGACTTTAAAAAATGTTTATAATTGATATTAGTTTTTAGCAAAAATTGTATGAAAAAATAGACATTTCTTATTTTGAGCTAGTTTCAGAATTTTAGCTATGTAATAACTGATCCAGAGGTGTTTATTGCAGAGCTAAGTCTATTAGAAAATAAAACGAATAAATTAAACATTAAAGCGTTGAAATAAATTGCACATTATATGTAAAATGAAAATGCAGAGTTTATCGTAGTTATTAGGTTTTTATAATAGTTTTCCCTTTTCCGATAATTCCCTTTTTGATGACACTTTTTTATCTCATTTTTGCGCAACTTTTTGAAAATTGCCAATGGTCACACTGGTGCGACGTTTTATATTGAATTCAACTCTTGCTTAAATTATAGACACTCTTTTTGAAATTAATTTAGATGAATAAATAAAATAAATTATCTTTCCACCACCACCACCACCTTTAAGCTCAAACAGTTTTGGAAAATTTGATGATAAATATCCCAAAATAAAAAACGGTTGAGCCCCCTTTAAGCCTCAAACAATTAGAATTAACTTATGACATTTTTATATTATATTTTATTTTCTTCTGTATATTTATTTGCATGGAATAGTTAAAGATTTTTTCTATTTTTTAAGAAATAAACTATCGCCAGGAGTTGATAATATTCAAACATTCAACAGTGAACGCTGTACATAAGCTTACATCTGATATTAATTGGAACTGGCATAAAAAATATTGCACAGGCGTTTGCCTCATCGATATGGAAAAGGCATTTGACAGTGTATGGATTCCAGGACTAATATTTAAATTGCTTCAATATGAATTCCCAATAAATCAAATTATTTTAATTTACGGTTTGTTATCAAAACTCTAAAAGCTCAAAATCTTTCAAAATTGTTAATGGATTACAACAAGGAACAGTTAATTCACCTATTCTTTTTAATTTATATATATTAGATCTAATATGCAAAGTCGTTAATATCGTATCATTTCCGGATGATATTATTATATATCATTCTGATGACAAAATAGAAACTATAAATTTGAATCTTCAAAACATTTACAACTTAGTTGAACAATATACAATTGATTGGAACATGAAACTTAACGCAAAAAAATACGAAACCATTCTTTTTAGACCACCGGTCGATAAATGCAACTCAAACATAAAGAAAAACTGGAAACAGTTTAGAATAAGATCAAATCAATCAAATTGTAGCATTCCAAATAAAGATGTAGTTAAGTATTTAGGTATATATTTGGACAAATTTTTGTATTTCAACCACCATGTTAAGAAAATACTTATAAAGGCAAGAAAATCCTTCTTTTTATACAGACCATTATTTCATTCGAAATACATTAAACCTAAGGTGAAAATTATAATGTATCAATCCCTTATTAGACCTATTATAACATACGGTTGCCCTATTTGGTTCAACATATCGCCTTCATACATGGAAAAGATTAGAAACTTTGAAAGAAAATGTTTAAGAGCATGTACATCGTTGTACCGGTCTCCACAAAGCGAATATCTTAAATACATATCTAATAAGAAATTGTATAATAAAGCTAATATAATAAGAATAGATAATTTTATAATAAACCCAATCCGAAATAATATAGTAAGGTGTACCCAATGTACAGAAAATAATGCTATATTGGCTCCTTATTACACAAATAACGAATATATAATTGATTCCTTGAAAAAGGGATTTGTTCCACCTGAGGCTTTTGTTTACCTTGATAGCAAAAAAATTATTCAAAACGAAAATGGCATCCCGGTCTTCTACCATGAGTATAGACGCGCCAATATTAAAGCAGTAAACTGTAATGCAGAACATTCAAATATGAGGTATATCACTCGCATATCAATAAGAGATTTGAGGCTTACAAAAAAATCTAATACCAAAAAGTTATGGTGGTTTTCTGAATAAACATTATAATTTTGTTTCGTTTTTTTTATTTCTTGACACTAACCTTTCCTTACCACTCATTAATATATAAGCAATGTTTTTCACAAAAATTTTCATTGCAAAAAGCGGGTGATATATAATTGTTTATTGTAAATATGATTAAAAAAAATTTATAACCAACTTGTAAAAACCAAAGTACTATTATATTTATATTACTTGAGAGCCCGATTATGGGACATTGTATATAGAAATTGTTATTATTAACTAGTGTTTATAATAGTTTAAGTATAAATTGTGTAAATTAATAAACAAAAAAAAAAAAAAAGATTTTTTCTATTTCGTAGTAGTACTAGCCACTCTTATGGAGATTTCTCGCTAAACATGGCGATAAAAAATCGTTTTTTGCAATAAAAATTTTAAAATGGCGAGATTCTTGGCGATATTAAAAATACCTTGCGAAATTTTTAGCTATTTTTTATGATTTTCTCTACGATAACATTGCATTAAAAAGAGATAAAGAAACCTGTCCGCTTTATTTTATATGTTTAAGGTTGACTAAAAATTTATGTATTAATACGCCATATTAACCAAATTCGCTTTGGCACTTATATCTGCCATGTGTATTCGAAAATATATTAATTTTTAAGTAAATCAATTTAAAGTCAAATAGTAAAAGCGCTTAAAGAAAAGTTACAGTGAGATGAAAAACCAAACTTTTTAAAATTGAATGAAAAATGGCATCGACAACAAAAAACTATAATAAATAAAATACCGATGAATTAATAAAAAATCAAAAGATTTACAAAACTCGTTTTGAATATAATTTTAACTGAATTTAACAATACTGTTTTAAATGTGCTTAATACGTTAATTTTACAAGAATATTGTTTTGTATATTTAAAAAATATTGCTAAAAGAAATGCTAAAACTGCTTCCAGAAAACGTCTGAGTTCAATGTCAATTTTCAAATTAATTTTTGTGCAATTCAAGAAGTTTTTAAAGGACTTAGAGACCCTAAATACGCAATTGGTATTTATGAAACAGTATTCATAACGAATATTAACTATTTTTTATATTGGCGAAATTAAGCGATATTCGAAAACCATTTGACGAGAAAGCTCGAAAAAAATACTGGCAACACTGGCACTAACATTTATTTCTATTATCTATTCTCTTTAAATAATTCAAGTGGCAATATTAAGCAATATTTATCTTTAATGTATTTGTGATACAAGTGCGATCTATTTATATAATGAAAGCCAAAGTTATTTACGTTCTTTTGTTTTTTGAAGTGATTACTCTGCTTTCATTCATTTTAATCAACCGGGTCTTATGAAGGTCACTAAACCTCAAAGCCAATAGTTTTCGAGTCATTTGTTTAGGAAATTTTGTTGTTCAAAAAGACGCTGAGTGTTGTTAAGCTAAAAAGTAGTTCGATGGACAACAAGTGTTCCTGCAAATAAAAATAGTGTATGTATTTAAATCTAGCCACTGCTGACCATTTGAAGTTATTGTTGTACTGTTATACTTTCCGCCGCAGTGTACCCAAGCATGAACACTCTTAAATTGAATTTACTTAATAAGAAAACGTGTATTACCTTTTCGAAAAATCTATAAAACTTTAATTTTTTCATCAGTTATTTATGTAAGCACAAAGCACTAGAACTATTTTTCATTTAATCTCTTCAAGAATTTTATTTTATTACCTTGTTAGATGGCGTTATATTTATCATTATAAGGAGTACATTTACGTGGATATACAAGAACATCATAAACGTTTTTCCGCGCTTCCAGCTAAACACAAACATATTTTGTGCAATTTGTTTTTGCACATGCTTATGTGCAACGAATTGTTACTAAAATGTTGATATAATTTTTGTTGCGCGCCAAAAACTATTAGTGACACATGTGCCACACACATGCATTGTCATTTTAGTTTATCATATGTGCCATACAAAAACATACGTAAGTCTTTATAACCCAACAAGCAAATTCTAATGTTATTTGTTAAAGGTCTCCTTTGACTGTGCCCTGTTTTATATAAAGAGATAAAAATTAAAAAAAAAATATAATTTTAATTACAATATTAAAATAATTTTAAAAAATACCTTTTAATTATTAATAAATAAATAATTTAATTTATTTTGTTTTAGCTTGACATAATCATTCTATTTTATAAGTTTCGTAATTCCTATAAAAATTAAAATATAATATCGATGCAGGATCAATCTTCAATACTTAAGTGGGAACATAAATTATTTGTAATCAAATAAGATTTAAGATAATGGGATGTATTGATATACATAATTAGCCCATTTTTTATTTTTTATAAAAAAAAAAAACTATTTTAAACCCATAATTATTGCGCCTTATTTTCTTACAAACTTTTATAGATTTCGATTTCGGTATACACCTGCCACGTTTTCTCCTCTGATATATATAAAATTTAAAAGCTTCCTACTATGGCGAAATAATACAAGGTGATCGCGATGGCGAATTCGTTAATTTCGCCGTAAACAATAATTTCAAACTCTATATATAAAAAAATATGTATATTTTTTTTATAATGTTTTCAGCGTTTACGGCGAAAATTAAAATTATCAACCACCTGTATTATTTCGCCATGCTTCCTACTATAGAAGAAAAAGGAAGCTGAAAAATAAAGTTATGTCGCTTAACATGCGAATCTTCAAAATAATTACTTTAATCTTAAAGGATTTTTGTTTTCCATTTATTTAGTTCACTGGGTTAGTTTGAACGTTATCAGGTAATGGGAAAGTCATTCAGTGTGTTTCGCATGGCAATTTTGTAATCTGTCATTGTTTTTCTTCTTATTTTATTATAATTTCGCTATGTCATCATACACAACTTAAGTATTTTCCCACATTTATATGTATTCCATAACATTACACGTGCAAGTAAAGACACATTGAACATACATTTATTGTTACTGAAATTCTTCATAACATCATCATCATCACATATAAATAGATGTGAACCATATTTTGCACTTTGTTCAGTTGTTGAATTCTTCAGTGCTTAATCGTCACTCCTCATATGAAAGTGCATTTAATTTTAATTTCTATGCTGGAGGTAAGAAAACTAAAAATGGTTTAGATTTAAGCGCCAACCATGTATTATACTACAACAAAAACACAACAACAAAACTTCACCTCATAGACACGTACAACGAACTAAGGAGTTTCCCAAACGTAGAAGTACATCGAAGTTATGTTGTTGAAATAAAACATAAGTTGGTTAGATGGTTTGTTGCAAATTGTAACAACAATCAATTAATTAAAAAATTTCAATCATTGCTTGTCTCTTTAAAGCATTAAATTAAAGCGATGGCAAACCTGACGCCGCTTTGAAGTTTGGTGCAGTTAAATAATTGAGTTTAAGCAAATGGGTTTCAGTTTGTCACTTTCAATACAAATTAAATTTTTGACACAAATGTTTAGCAGTGTTTGCCTAATGTTTACGAGACTACAAAAGAAAGGTTAGCGAAAATACTATCTATGTACGTATTAATGTATCTGCATTTTTAAGAAGTAAGAGTACCATATTCGGGTAGGCCGAATCTTATATACCCTTCACATACATCTAGTTCAGTTTAATAAAGTAAATGCAATCAAAAAGCAAATTCGGGGTGACGGAGAATTAAAAATAAGAAAAATTAAAATTCAGTACTATATATAATTTAACATAAAAATTTCATCGGCTCTTATCGGGTTAAGCATTTTTAAAAAATTTACGTTTTTCCTGAAAGATTTCCAACGGTCTTAGAAATATGGTGTACAATCGTACTTTTCTCTGAAAATTTCAGAGGCTCATAATTTGGAAAATATGAGCGAGCGCCAATTTGTTCAATTGATGTTTTCTTACCTTCATCGCATGTATTTTTTTTTCTTTTTTTTTGCTTTTTTTTTTTGTTTGATTTGAGTTAAAATGAATATTGTAGAAATTAGACGCTTCCATAACATGATCTGCCATGGCTTCATGCAATAATTGCCTTTTGCTTCTCGTGAGGTTCGTACTGTGCTGATTCTTAATTTTTTAACAATTATTATTTTTCGTTCTACGCATGTCCGAAGGTTGTCTCGAACTCACGATCTTCTATTTTACAGCAAACACCTCTCCCAACGCAGCCATTGAGGTAGCTCAGCTCTTGTTAGCTAATTATGGTATTATTTAATACACACAGCATTATTAGAAATAATTTATTTACCACGCTCATACGGACAACAACAACAGGTGTTGCCAGATCTTATTTTTGTAACAACATGTAATAAGGGAGTGGTACAAAAACAATGAATGTTGACCAGATTCGTGTTGCGAACAGATTCGTGTCTGTTCTCTCCCTCTAGGTAAGTAAGATAAGCAACTGTAAGTGTTTTTTATGTTTCATACTTTTGATGAAAAAGAACACAAATATTAATTGCGCTTTTAATTTCCTCAACTTTTTTCACAAAAGTTAATCTTTTCACTCATCACTTTTAAGTTTCTTCCGAAGCACGCATGATTATCCAACACTAAATTCGTAAAATTCAATCAACCATCTCACTGAATTGTTAACGCTCAAGGACAGGGATGCTGAATATCCAAAAAGTTGAAGAAATGATATACAGGTTAAATTTGTACAAAACAGTGTTATTTTTTCGCGACATGCACCGAAAGCATATTAACTGCAATTAAAATCAACACAATTTCGTATCTGATCATCATTTATATAATTAAAATATTTCTAACATTTACAAGTTTTGGCTCACGGTGTTAATTATTTTTAATTTAAAAATAATTGTTTGCCAAACTGCTTTGGTTTAAAAAACAAATAATTAATTGCGCTGTGCGCGAATTTGATACTAATTCGATTACGCTGAATTCAATGGCCGTTTTTATAAATTGGCGCTCGTATTTGCGATTTAAAATTTGTAAGCTAAAGTAAAAAATTATATTTTTATACTTTTGGGTTAATTTTTGAATTTAAATCAATTCAGCTCTGTTGAATAAACACAATATCACATATATTCTTATTTTATTTTCCAAAAAATCTATTTCTTTTCGCGAAAAATCAATACAATATCAGGGTAATTTTTATATCCGTAAAATAAAAAATTAAAGAAATTTTTATTGTTTACTTTTTTTTTTTTTTATTTTGCTATTTATTTATCAAATGTGCTTTTTTGTCACATCATTAATCATTTCTTTATGATTCTTCTGTTTCAAGCAATTCCTCTTATAAAACCAACAAATGTGAGCGTATTCAATTTTTTACCACTGTACCAGTGTTCTAGTCTGGCTGTCACTTAATGGAATCGCTCTCCATGCTCGTCTGACTCAGCTGCTGATTGCACACTTGTTGGTATGAAAATGCAAAAAACCATTAATTTTATGAAAAAACGGTAACTATTATTTCTTAATGAATGCGCCAGTTGTCAGACCAATTAATACCGAAAACGTTGTAAATAACTGCTTTTACAGAATTCCATGCCTCAAGCTTATTCATACTTATCTTCAAATAGTTTATACTTCATCAAGCGATGGATATCTAGCCCATTAAGTATTCTTGTACAAAACGAATTATGAATTCCAAACTTCAACATATAAATATAAAATAAATTAACACAAACCTTCTTTTATTTTCATACTACTTAATCTTGGAAAAATACGACATAATAATTCTTTAAACGGATTAAGTACTTTAATAATGTTTTTTACAATGCCTAGTTTTATATGAAGCGGCGGTAACAAAACTTTATCAATTGATACAAGTGAATTTTCAACAATCTTATTTTTTCGGAATTTAACTCTTTCACGTTGAGGCATGTTTCTTATACTGATCACCACTATGAACACATCATACCAGTGTTCGAAAAAAAACTGTACACAAACCATAGCGTACGGCACTGATAAAATACTTTAAAATTCCATTTTAGTGTTTGTGAACTTGTATGTGTACCCATTACGTACACAACGTCTACAAAAAGAAGAACGCAAACTCTAACAAAACGTACTGAACAAAGTTCACAAACACTATTTCTTAGTGTTTGTGTACAAAGTACGCTAAAATGATCAGTACAAAACGAAAAAATTGCGTTTTAGTGAACTTTTTTGCGTACACTAACATTTTTTTAGTGTACGCGAGGTTTTTTATTTATTGTTGTTTGTAATAATAGAAATATTTCGCCTATTATGAATAATAACAAATGTCGTTTAGTGAAATGCAAATAAATGTCCTATATATTCTAAAAATTAATTTTTTTAATTAATTAATTTTTTAAATTAATTTTTATATAGAACATTTATTTGCATTTCACTCAACGACATTTGTTATTATTCATAATAGGCGAAATATTTCTATTATTACAAACAACAATAAATAAAAAACCTCGCGTACACTAAAAAAATGTTAGTGTACGCAAAAAAGTTCACTAAAACGCAATTTTTTCGTTTTGTACTGATCATTTTAGCGTACTTTGTACACAAACACTAAGAAATAGTGTTTGTGAACTTTGTTCAGTACGTTTTGTTAGAGTTTGTGTACATGTTCGTAAACACTTAAAGAGAAACGAAGTGTTTTGTTCTTGTTGTAGTGAATGTGTTTGCGTTCTTTGTATATGACGATCAGTACAGTATATAAACGTTGCGTACTTTAGAGTTTTTTTTCGATCACTGCATCAAACACATATTCTTACGGTCAAAACAGTATAAAAATATCGTTTTTATAGTACTTTAGCGTACAAATTTTAAATCGTAAATATCGCGAATACAGGCGCTAACTTCGCTAACAGCTAATGTCATTGAGTTCTGCGTACCCTAGTTGGCTTTACCAGCAAGGTTCCCAGCTTGTTAAAATTTGGCGAGTAGCACAGTGTTATTAATTTCTAACTTTGTTAAGAACGATGGATTCCACACCAAAACATAGATTTTTTTTACTTCTCTTTACTAATCACCAAATTTATTTGCTCTTGCTTTCTGCTTAGTAACAATTGCTAATGTCCCGTTGTTTCCTTATTGTTTTTATCACTTTAATATTCCTAAGCAACATTTTAATTCCTAAAATTTAATTATAACAAGGAAGCTCCTGCATGACAGTAATAAAAAGAAAAATTTCTTTATTTATTTTTTTTTCGAGAAAGCTTTAAATGAGACTCCCTGAAAAACTTCAGCAATAACACGACCTTTTATTTATACCTTAAACGGTCAATTTTACTTATCAATAGATTTGGTCAATTTCCTTGAAACAAGCGATTACAACAAAAAGGTGATTATAAGCTTCTTCTAAGTGTTCATTTATGTGTTCAAATTCACAGACTAAAAGGAAATTTTTCTATTTTATTTTTATATCAATTTTTTCCAAATCTAAGAAAAAAAGCATTCTGAAAAAGAAAAACCATTAAAGTGAAAATTTTTATAATTGAATTTGTTGAACGCTAAAAAATAAATTAAAAACTGTCATAAACACATTTTATTGTCCGCATATTATGCGTGGAATACTATTATTAGAACGTGGTCCTATTTCATTTTCATTTCTTATTATTAATGCTTCGTTTAATTTTTGAAATTTGGTATTATTTTGGTAAAAAAGTTATAATTGTGATAAAAACATAAAAATACCTTTTCGCAGCGATATGAGTATTAAGTTGAGAAATATATTTTTTTTTAATATTTTTAATTGAGTAAATAAGAAAATTATAGATACAAATATTAAAATCAAATTGTAAAACGAATTATGCAATCGGTGTTTTATTAGTTAATTTTTAAAATTTATTTTTTTAAAAACATTAGTGAGAGAGAAATTTTTTTATGTCCATTTTCGCGACTCTTTGACGTTTCGTAGGAAGCTAAAATAAACACATTAGTCCTATTCACAAAATGTGCATATCGGATTGCAAATTTATGCAATTTCAAAATTTCCTATCAATTCTGAACAACCTCTTTGGTTTGGCTTGCAACGCTTTTTGCAAAATACGAAATTCATATCTGATTCAAAAATAGAATTATTTTTCCGTTTTCTAAATAAAAACATATCTAAGAAAAGCCTTAAAAAACAATTTTAATTCGTATTAATTTAATTCGCATAATTAGAGTAAATCTAAACTATTGCCTTCAAGTGGGCGCATAGTCCCACCAGCATAGATATAATTACATGACCTTTAGTGATGAATCGCTCAGGAATCTTTAGTATGAGATTAGCTTTCGATGACGGTGTATGCCGAACAAAAATGCTCTTTCTCTCCCTAAGCCCCATGAATGGTGGGTTAGTTTATTCGTATGTGCGATCTCATATCCAAATTATCTACTCTGAAAATTAACGCCAAATCGCAATTTGCTCTGCACTTTACGGAGTGGCTTTATATATTTCCAAGGCGTTTGATAAAGTGTGACATGGTAGAATATGACACTCCTATTCATTTTGCACTAGGCCAAGCCTTCCAGAAATTAGGGCTAGGTGAAAGCACATGGACGATACCCTGAATCGTGATCTTTTGGCAATCTCCATGTGCGACCTTGTGAAGGAGGAAGGATTCAATTTAACGCTAGCAAAACCTCACATCACTGGGTTCTTCAATGTAAAGTTCTGTGTGTTCTATAGTCATATATGTGAACCTACAAATTTATGACTTGTAATGTGAACTTAAAACACTTAAGAAATGGTCCAACTGTCTCAATAAAAACCCATCACAAATCCCACCAAGCAATTTAACTTATTAAATAAAATAACAATTTGTTATATGTGTAGTTATTTTTCAATTAAGAACCTAAATAAGGTTAACGCAATCAAAATGGTTACACCTGCAGGTTGATAACTTAAGCAATCATATAAGAACAAACAAAATTTCACTAGTCAAGTGTACAGTTTGCCAACTGTCTTAAAAACCGTAGAAAATACTCTTTTATAACTATGAATAAATTAGGGGAGTTGTCTTAAAATATTTGAGTCTTAAAATATTTGATTTATACTTTAAACAAATTATTTAAAACTAAATACTATCAAATGACATATGCTTATTTTACAAAATATTAACTCAACTTAATATAAGAAAAGAGTTTTTTTCACATATTTCAAATTCTATTTTATTTATTAATGTTTATGTATTTTTCTTAACTCTACTACGATGATATGTACTCTGGTGCGTTTCCTTGTCAACTGTCCCTCTTGTCTTCATTTACTTCTTATTTATAGCATGCTGTGATTGCTCTCCTTAATGATATGCTTACAGTCGGCCATCCTCTCATTACAATCGACCTCGATTGAAAACGTCCTCAATTTATCATTGATGATACGGTATTTTCGTCCTCACTTGAAAGTTCATCTTCGAACAACGGTAAGGTACACCATGATTTTATTTTGTCGGAGGCGTATATAGATTTGTAATGCCGCTGCGTTCGAGTGGAACCAGGTAAATCTTCGATCACATATCGGTCCTTATCCAGAACTTTTGTAATTATAAATGGACCCTTATAGAGTGGTTCTAACTTTCTAGAAGTTCCTGTAGCTGCAGGCTCATTTTCAGTCAACACTAAATCACCTATTTTATATTGCTTCGGCCGTAAGTGTTGTTTGTCGTAGCGCTGTTTGGCTGCCGCGCGCTGTGCATTAATCCTTTCTGCTACATCTGCACGTATGGCTTGTAAAGTTTCACCATCTTTTATCTGGCTGTTGTGTAAGGCAAGAACCAGCTTGTTTTGTAAAATATCTCTTGGTTCAAATCCAAATAGAATTTCTTGAGGCGTTTTTCCCGTCGTCTTATTTCGCATTGAATTGATGGACCACTGTATTCTACGCAATTGTTCGTCCCAACGTTTGTCCTCCTTTGTTGACGGTAGGAGCATTCCCAAAATTGTTCGGTTTGTTCGTTCAGCGTGTCCATTAGCTCGTGGTGTACGAACAGCATTTAATACGTGCTTAACATCATTAGATTTACAGTAGCGTTGGAATTCATTTGACGTAAACGCTGATCCACGGTCCGTAATAATACGTAAAGGCATGCCAAAATATTCGCTTACTTCATTTAAGGCGCTAATGACGTGTTTGGTTGCTGTACTTTTTACAGGTTTAATGACGGTAAACTTTGAAAAAGAATCAACAATAACTAAGATGTGTTCGTTTCGTCTGGTTGTTTTAGGAAAAGGACCCAAATGGTCAATATGCACGGTATGGAATGGAATGGGGCTTATTTCCTCATAATGGTACTCACCCTCATGTTTTCCCCCTGGCGCTTTATTGTATGCACATTCTATGCAAGATTTTATGTGTGATTTTACAGCATTTCGCATTCGAGGGAACCAAAAATATTTTTGAAGGCTGCTTAGCGTTTTCTCTACTCCTAAGTGTCCTGCGTTGTCATGCTGACTTTGTATTACACGCCATCGTATGGATTTTGGAACCACCCAAAAAGATTTGTCATTGACTTTACGAAATAATCTGCCATTTTTTATTAGAAAGTTTGTACACATATCTTTGTCGCCATTCTTTACTTTATCGATGATATGACGAATTCCTTCATCTTGTAGTTGCATGGAGAATAACAAATCGTTTTCATTTATCGTCGTTTTAGCGATTTGTAACGACGCCGGTTCTAAGCTCCGTGGTTCTTCATATGGTGCTCGGCTTAATGCATCGACATGTTGCATACGTTGACCAGTCCGATGTTCAATCTTTATGTCGAAATCCTGTATTCGTAACCACCATCTAGCTATTCGAGGTATCAACTCCTTCTTCTGCATTATTGCTTTAATCGCGTTACAGTCGGTGATTACGGTTACACTTTTGCCATATACGTAGTAACGAAAACGTTCAAGCGTCTCAACAACCGCTAAGGCTTCTAACTCATAACTATGGTATTTACTTTCCTCATTAGTGGTTGACCTGCTGAAGAATGCTACAGGTTTCCAATTATCGCTTTCGCTCTGTAAGAGCACACCTGCTAACCCGATTGAACTTGCGTCCGTATGAATCTGGTGTTCGGCAGTCGTTTTATAACCAACTATGATGGGGCTTGTTGTAAGACATGATTTTAAAGTTCGAAAAGCTTCATTTTGATCATCCTTCCACTGAAACTGCACATCTTTTTTTAATAAGTTTCGTAAAGGTGCTGAAATTATCGCGTAGCCAGGGACAAACTAACGGAAATAGCCGCTCAAACCTAGAAATTGTCTCACCTCCTTCACGCTCTTTGGGGTTGGAAATTCTAAAACCGCATTTGTCTTGGCTACTCCTGGACTCATACCACCGCTATGAATTTCGTGACCCAAAAACTCTATTTTCCGTTCAAAAAATTTACATTTTTCGACATTAAGGGTTAAATTGAAATCTTGCAGTACGCCAAAAACACGTCGCAACTTCATCAGCATCTCCGCTATCTCGCAGCTACCAACAACAATATCGTCCATATAGTGGATTAAGTCACCATCTTCAGTTTTGTCTTTTATTAAAGCCATCAACCGTTGGAAAACAGCCGGCGCATTTTTGAGGCCAAATGGCATTCGCTTAAATTCATACATACCGTCGGGTGTTACGAATGCAGTATACTTTTGACTAGTTTCCTCAATTGGTATCTGGTAGTATCCACTATTTAGATCCAGCACTGTGAAATACGTAAACTTCATGACCTCCTGCAAGCGCTCTTCGATGTTCGGTGTAGGAAAAATTTCCTTAACCATGTGTTGATTTAGGCGACGATAGTCGACGCATAGGCGATCGCTGCCATTTTTCTTCTTGACAAGAACTATAGGACTCGCATACTCAGATGTTGACTTCTTAATAATATTATTTATTAAGAGTTCGTTTATCATTTTCCGAACCGCTTCCTTTTTCATTTCCGGTAAACGATATGGCTTGGTTACTAAAGGCTCATTTGTTGTTAGTTTAATGGTCATTTTTACTGCATTCGTTAAGCCGATTTCACTTAGTTCCTTTCCAAATATATTTTGAAACTCATCAATAAGCTTATATAACTCCGATTTTGTTCCATCATCGATTTCACCGTGTTTAATTCCTATTATTTGGGCACATGATCGCTTTTTAATTTCTGTGTTTGCCACATTCAGATATTCAAAACGCTGATCGCTGCCGTTGACAATTAGGCGTACGTTATTATTTTCAAAAATGTCTTTGCCTATTATAATATCTGAAGAAAATACGTCATCGTCCGTGACATAAAGATCTACCAAAATTTCAGTATCATCGATTTTTAGGTTTGCTTTTATTAATTGGTTCAAGGTACGGGAAGCACCGCAAACTCCACTAATTCGTACACTACAAGCTTCTCTGTCTGCCTTGATTTTATCTGCTAGGGATTTTCTGATCATGCTACACTCACTGCCAGTGTCAATCAACGCATACAATTCTACGCCGTTTATTATTATCTTTTTGTCGGTAAAACGTTTCTTTACAATATTTGTGTTTCGCACATTGGACTTACCGCAGTTTTCAGGAGAACCCCTTGGATGCACTCGTTGGCAATCTTTACATCTTTGCCGTCTTTGTGGTTTTGGGCACGAACTGGAGATATGACCAGCTTCGGAGCAATTAAAACACACCACCGGTTTTCTTTCGATAACCTTCTTAGTCTCATTTTCAGCGTTTTTCTTTAGGTGGATATTACCGTAGTCATTACGTTTAGCTACTGTTGACTTACTGTTGAATGAACAACTTGCAATGTTCGAAAAATATTCCTCAAGAGCCTCGCGCATTTGTTTCATTGAATTAAAACGAGATGTAGCAATTGCGATCTGAAGTTCACGATGTCTTAAACCTTCACGAGTATATTTTATAATTGCTGAATCGCTTAAGTTATGTCGTCTACCTAAGGCACTCATTCTAAAACAGTATTCGCTCACAGATTCACCATCATTACGCGTTGTATTCGATATTTTAAAATGTATGTCAGCTTCATCTGGTACGGTACCGAACTCTTCTCTTAATGCGACTGCAAATTCATTCCACGTTACGAATATTTCTGCTGATGCATCAAGCCAGAACTTTGCAGGCCCTTTTAGTCTACTGTAAACTGCTAACATCAGGCACCCTTCATCCCAATCGTACGCTCGCATTGATTTCTCAACCCTATCTATAAACTGTTCCACGCTAAAAACCGAATCTTTTGTTGGATCGTATTCTGGTAGAGTGTCTGAAATTTCTTTTACGCTATATGTATTACGTTGTCTAGGTTGTCGATATGTTGGTTGTACAATTGGTTGGCATTCTCTTGCTATTTGCCCATTATTGTTTGATTGTTGTTGTACAATAGTCATAACATTTTCTAACATACTACGTAACTCATCTATTTGCGTTTTTAGACTATCATTATCATTTACCTGTATTTCATCCAATTCGATTTCATCAGAACCTTCAGCCTCTGTTAATCGTTGAATTAACTCAGCCTTAGTTCCATTTGTTGGCAAACCGCGTTCTCTTAAGAGGTGCTTAAGATCAATAACTTTTAAAGTTGATATTTGCGGCATTGTTTAAAATAATTGTGTTATTAAAAAAAATAAATAAAAACACGATAATTTTACATAGATTACGTTAATTCGTTAAGTAATGTTACGTTATGACGAAAATATTAATTATAAACGTTCAATTAACACTCATCACGCTACTGTTCCTTCTCATACGTTTATATTATCGTTTTGTTTATCGTTTATGTAAGTTCAGTGTTTTATTACTATGAGCAAAATTATTAACCGTTAAAACAATACTCATTATTTTATCATTTATATTACGTTCCGTTGTATACTTAGGCGACCGTCTTGAACAAAAAAAGTGTTATCATTATTAGTTCAACTTTTTATGTTTCTGTTTATCACGTTTAAAATTTTCCTTCACTGATACCGTTATACATTTACAGTTTTGTTCATGTGAAATTTTATATTTTTCCGTTGCTTAAAAAAAATCACTCACATTCAAAAATTTTGTTTTTGTTCTTTATTTATGCTAATGTTTTTTTAATTACCGTTTTCAAAACATATTTGGCGACGCATTAATTCGTTCTGTTTATTGCATTCCATTGCGCACAAGCAAAAATGCAAACACAAGTATACGACTTAAACAAGGGATCGTCTGAGTTTAATCGCGACACACAAGCAAACTTCATTATCACTTCTTTTAATGATCATTATATGCACATATTTTTTTAAACACTACAGTTTATTTTGTTTTGGTGAGCGTTATCCCACTTCTGAACTATAAGAAAAGAGTTTTTTTCACATATTTCAAATTCTATTTTATTTATTAATGTTTATGTATTTTTCTTAACTCTACTACGATGATATGTACTCTGGTGCGTTTCCTTGTCAACTGTCCCTCTTGTCTTCATTTACTTCTTATTTATAGCATGCTGTGATTGCTCTCCTTAATGATATGCTTACATTAATGTGTTATTAAAAACCCTTTATTGAAAATTTGTAAAACTACAGTCGTTGGTTAAATACAATAGTGGGTAGTTTTAATAGGAAAATGATTTTTAGTTTGCTGCACTAAGCACAGTGATTTTTAAAATTTTTTTCTCATAACAGATATATTTATTGTTTTAATGTAAGAGTATTTGAATCTGATCAGTAATAAAAAAATTATTTAATTGCATAAAATTTAAAATAGAAGTAATTTTAAGAAAAATTATTTAGATTTTTTTAATATTCTTATATCTTAAAGTACTTTTTTATACCCTTCACCACAAAAAGTTGAAAAAGGATAAAACTAAATTTGACTAGAAAGCAAACTTGATTTCAACAAAAATTTTAATACGCCAATCGATCACATTGTGTCGAAAAATGTGCTATTAGAAATCAGCAAGATCGGCCCATGTCCTCAAACGCAGCGGGAAAAACACCACGCCTACCTATTATTATATTATTTGGAACGTTGAAGTTACTTGGATTAAAAAAAAAAAAAAAGAAATGTATGGGGCGATAGAGAATTAAAAAACAAGAAAAAAAATAAATAAATAAATTGGCACTCTTCCATATTTTTTGAGTTACGGGCCTCTGAAAGTTTTATATTTTTTAAAATATCGATCATTTTAAAGCCTTTTAAGGAAATACCAAAACTTTTTAGAAATACTTAATTTGTTAAGAGCCGGTGACATTTTTATGTGAGGTTATATATACGTAGAACTTGATTTTTTTTATTATTTTTTAATTTTCTGTCACCTTTACTAAACTAGATTTACATAGATGGTGAAGGGTACATAAGATTCGACATAGCCAAATATAGCCCTCTTACTTATCTTTTCCATGTCAGCCTCAAGTCAGTTTTCTTATTCTTTTCATTCGCAGTCACTAATTAGATATGATAAAAACTGTGCTGAAGTGAGTCAGAAAATTCACAAAAAAAATAAAAATATCATAATTTTTATGTACACACTCTATTGAAGGCTGACCTAAGAGTTGCTTATTGAAATTGTTATATTTTCCATTGCGTTTAGTTTTAATGTGGCCGTTGCATCTGAACTTTTAGTTGGTTTTCTAAAAATACTAGTCCCTTTGAAAGCTGTTCTCCTCTTTTACTTTCACTTGCTTAAAAGACATACATCTGTGCCTACTTGTATGTACATATATATTTGACAATTAGTGATTATTTAAAAAATTAAAATAAAAACAATTTTTGATTATTGGATGCAATACAAAATTCCACACACTTTAAGAAAGGAATTTTCTACAAAATTGGATACATAAAAATAATAAAATTTTATTTTATTAATTTGCAATTTTGAATATTTAAAACTCTATCGTAAAATTTGTTGAATAGATACAGTGGGTTAAATAAATATAAAACTGCAAATTCGAAAAAAATTTTAATTTTTTAATATTGATGAGCAAATAAATTCGATTATTTTTTTAATGTAACAACATTTCAGGCAGAAAAGCAAACATTTATTTGTGTCTATTCACAGCTTTTTTTTATAAATTTTAATTAAAGGTTTTAAGAAGAGTTAATTAATATTAAAACTTTATAAATGTATAATCTTATGATGTTCTTATGTTTTGTAAAATTTTCAATTTACGTTTTTTAAATTAGTTTAGTAAACAAGAGTATAATTATAAAATTAATAAAATAAATTAAAATTAATTTTTATTTTAATTTAAGTTGGTAGCTCACGGATAATAATTAACTTTAAAAGTAGCTACATACATATGAATCTAATAAGGTAAATTATACAATCACATACACAACCACACGCACTAACCCATATGTTTGTCTAGTTTTAGCGTGGGAAACGCCCGTTTGTTGAGTCACATACTGTGAGTTAATTTGATGAGGTTTGTTGCTATTTCATATGTTTGTTTGTTTGTTTGTTTTATGCCCCAGCATGTATTCTATTTCAATAAAACTAAGCATTTCATGTTTCCACCTGTACGGTGGTTCAATTTTAATTGAAGTGAGATGCAGGTATGTCTGTGTATAGAAAGACAAGTTTCTGTTTCTACCACTGCTTTTTATTTGTGTTTTAATATTCTCATATTATAGTATTTTTTCTTAGTTAAGTTTTCTTCTATGCAAAGGGTTTCATTTAGAAATGTAATAAGTTTGACAAGTGCATGTCAAGTTCTCTTTATGTCAAAACTTTTAAATTTTTAACACAATTAACAAGTATTTTAACAAACACTATTTGGTATCATACATTTGAAAAAAGACACGTTATGGCCCTGATAAATTTGTTAATTTGCCACAAAAACACAAAACAAAACTCATTACTTTGAGTTTAACACCTCATTTAGAAGTCAACAGACACAAAAAAATATTAAAGCGTGGGGAAATAATTAAATATAATTTGTCATTACGTATTCTCTTGCTTACTACTATCATCTTTTAGACTTGTGGTTAGTTAGACAGAAAACGCAAGAGTGTGTGTGTGTGTATAATATCATAAATTTTTCTGGTAATAAGCGCAAAAGAGATTTTCTTTAAATTAAAATGGTGTGTCTAGTTAATTGTCATCTAATATTTGTGAAAATAAAAACGACATATTCTGTTGAGGCTATTGTCAAACTTCTTTGTTATAATTTGCAAAATCTATATTTCTATAATATTTGCATAAACTCGGGGCTTTGCGCAACCCCACAAATAGCAAAGCGGTGACGAAGTGCAAGATATAGGTGAAACTTTCTGTTAAAACCATTGCCAATTTAAGCAAACATAATTGGTAGCAATACCGATTAGTAGTTCGACACAAGATTGTGATTTTTAAAAAGGTTTCGTTCTACATGCTTTTTCACTGCAATAGGTTAATGTGAAAAATCGATTTCGTTATAATAAGCGTATTCCACTCATTACGGGTTGAGTTCTGCAAAAGCTAAATTTTGAAAAGATGGAAATAAAATCTAAATGCAAGTGCCTACATAATCTGGCTTAATGTATCATATAGTAATTGAATTGTCTATTTTTTAATTGAATGTCTAATTGCCAAGATTTGTATATAACGGTTTAAAAAATATGCCCTCATATTTGAAATTACATTATTTTTGGGAACACCCTTTAATTTCTAAATTATTATTTTAAACTTCTTGTTATAGCGGTCTTAGGAATACAGATTCTTTGTACATTTCAAGCCTCTATCTACAGCTGTTCACAATTGTGGTAATATACATCAAATTAAATAAACTATTGGGTCACACTCTAATTTATAATTTTTAATATTAACACATGTTACTATGGCAGTCTAAGCAATCGACATTCTGTCCAATTTGCAAGCAAATGTCTATAACAGTTTAAAGGATGGAGCCATATAAGTCAATTTCCATCAATTATTGGAACACCCTTTAATATCTAAATTGAAATTATACGCTTGTTGAGATAGCGGATTTGGCACTACAGGCCCCTTGTGAGTTTCAGCTGTCTGTCTATAACGGTTTAAAATGTTTGGCCACATATATAAAATTACATCAACTTTTGGGATACCCTTTAGTTTCGACACCAAAATTTATTGCTTGTTGTTATAGTGGGGTTAGCAATACAGGATAGTTTTAAATTTCCAGTCTTTATAGAACTGTCTGAAAGTACTGCCACATAAATCAAATTAAATAAACTATTGGGGAATCCTTTAATTTATAGTTTTGAATGGTCAGTTTGCAAGCGTTTGCCTATAACTAACCTATAACGTCACCTATGGGGACACCCTTTAATTTATAAATTCGAATCTTGTTGTTATAGCGGACTTATAAATACGGGATCTTTTTAAATTTCAGCTGTCTGTCTACAACAGTTCGAAAGTTTGGCCACATATATCAAATAACATTAAGTTTTGGGACACCCCTAACTTAATTTTAAATGTTTATACGTGCTATAATAAAGTTCATAGAAATCGACATTTTGTCCAATTTTTAAGCGTTTGTCTACAACGGTCCAAAAAATAGTCCAATTTAGAATAGTTTACGGGGACACCATTAACTATTAAATTTATTTTGTTATTATTTTGTTTTGGAAGCTATAGTAATACGCAGTCATTTTATATTTTAAAGAAGTGCCCTTTATAGTACATAATACACGTTTTGACCTGAACTGTTTTTAAAATGGGACCAATCTGTAGGCATCACCTTTCAAAAAAAAAAAAAAAACAAAATCAAAATTCAGACGAATTGTCAACCTCCATCTTTTATTTCATTAAGTGAAAAATTGCTACAGTTTTCTCTTTAATACACAGTTTATAGTTGGAGCGAGTTGATGTCTTAGGAACAATGTTTTTAAATTAATCATCTTATCAAAAAATCTGTAAACTTCACAAAAATGTTTTTAATTTTCAATTTTTTATTGCAAAAATTAATTTTAAGCAAAGTTTAATATTTTTGTTGAAATATTATTAAAACTGTAATATTTTCATAAAATTTAGATGTGTTAGTGATATTCCAATAACCTGCTAATTTAAAGTTATTTTCAGATATTTCTGTTTTCAATACAAAAGGCAAAACACAACAATAACTATCCAAAAAGCACAATTAAATATGAAAAACGTAAGTAAAATAGAGGGCCTCGCCTTTTTTGAAAAACTATCTCAGTTTTATTTGAATACAATGCTGCTTTAGAGCAACCACTTCTCACCCCTAAACTAGCGGTATAATAACTTTTAAAAGAAAGTTTTATAACTTACAATATAAAGTAATATGTTGTACTTATACTTTAAAATTAAGTATTTTATTCCATAAATTTCTCAATTTATTAATTAATTTTTAAACTTGTTACGATTACTTATTAAAACAAAAGTGAAACTCAAAACAGTTTCAGTTTTTTTGTGGCAAAATTTTTGCAGTAATTACGAAAACTATCGAAATGGGATACAATAAGAATGAAATTAATTGGAGCTAAATATAAATACTTTGTATTTTGAACTGTATTTAGTTTTTTTTTTTCTCAATGCTTTTAAAGTAAACAACACTAAGATATTCAATATTCTCAAATTGTTGAAAATTTTCTAAAACAGAAATCAAAAAAAAGAGAACAACACACACATACCTTCACAGCTAAACAGCAAAAGGTTAAACACTTGTCTTTCAGACATTCATTTGATAGATACACACGCACAGCAAATTCAATACTTAAGAAATCTCTAGCAGATTTTATTGATTTCGAATTCAAACACCCCATTTACACGCTTATTTATACCCATAAATATTTAATGATATTTTGTACTCCCCCATTAAGTAATTTTCCTATTAAGCCATATGAATCATTTGCTAAAAGAAATCTGGAACAAAAAACAACTTTTTAATTAATTGAAAACAACAAAAAGAAAAATTATATACAAAATATTTCCATACAAATAAGAAGTTTTTGTAGCATAAAATATTTGAAAAAAAAAGTAATCTGGTAGATTCTACTCGCACGTTCATATAGACTCACACACTTTTCATACCCTTTGAGTTCTACTTAACGTTGAACTACAAAGTACAAAGTGTACTCGTACTTTATATGAAAAATGTTATATAGAACAAAAATTAAAAGCCTCCCGCAAAGTTTCTGCTCCTTTTTTTGTTTTTGTATTTTCTCTCATATTCCCCAAGTGATGTTAAACGTGGGAAGAAAGCAACACAAAGTCAATATTATGCTTTGCAATTACTAATGAACAACCCCACTAACCCCAACACTAACACCCAACACTAACATATTAACTGAACTTAAAGGAGCAGTAGAAAAAAGCGAATAAAACAAAAACAACATCTTGTGGATTTAAGCAAACAGTAGACTAAAAGCCACCTTGTAAATATAAATAAAAGCAAAACTGAATTAAAAAGTTTCTGTCTCCTTAATATTTGTTTTCCATTAACTTTAAATTGTTTTCTTTAAAATTGTTGTCATGAGCAGTTAAGTGCTTATTAATTATACTTGTTTTTCATTTTCCGAAAATTAAATATTTCGAAAAGTTTTAAACTTTATTATCATAGTATTTTGTGGAACTTAAAAAAGTTTTCGATATAAAATCTAAAATTTTTTGGACTAAATCTAGAAAAAGCATAGTTTAAACAAGTAAAAGTGCTACATTCTTATATACCCTTCACCATATATGTGAATCTAGTTTCGTGAACTACCTCCAATCAAAAAAGCAAATAATGGGGTGATAGAGAATTAAAAAATAAAAGTTGAGGGCTGCTCTATATATTTCTGGCCTAATAGTGAAAATGCGAATATTTATTGTTTTTCAAAGTATTCTCCAGCATGATTTATACACTTTTGCATTCGCTCAAACCAGTTGTCGAAGCACTTTTTCCACTCCGATTGAGACACCTCTAAAACATGGTTTTTGAACACTTCAACAGCTTCTTCTGGCGACGAAAATCGTTCACCACGCATTTTTTTCTTGATGTGCGGAAACAAGAAGAAGTCATTAGGTGCCAAGTCAGGGCTGTACGGCGGATGACCCATTAATTCGACGTTTTGGCCGGTCAAAAACGCTCTGGTTTGAGCCGATGTGTAAGAGCTCGCATTGTCATGGTGAACAATGATTCGTCTTCTCTTGTTGGTTTTTCGAATTTCTCCGATGACTTCAGGCAAACAAATTGTAGTGTACCACTCAGAAGTGACCGTCCTACGTTGCTCAAGCGGAACAGTCGCCACATGACCAGTTTTGCCGAAGAAACAGGCGACCATTTGCTTCGAAGTGCTTCTGCCACGAACAACTTTCGTTGGATTTTGCTCGTCTTTGAAGACCCACACGGTCGATTGTTGTTTCGTTTCGGGCTCATACGCATAGATACATGATTCGTCACCTGTGACGATCTTATAAACGTCTTTTGAAGCACCGCAATCGTATTTTTGCAACATTTCTTTGCACCAATCGACACGAGCCTTTTTTTAAGCGACTTTCAAATTGTTCGGGATCCAACGAGAACAAACCTTCTTTAAGGCCAGGTGTTCATGCAGCATCGAATGTATCCTGGTGGAAGAAATGTCCAAGGATGTCTCTATCTCTCGGTATGTCGCATGTCGATCTTACATTATGAGTTCACGCACGGCATCAACGTTCTCTGGCACAACAGCCGTTTTTGGACGACCTTCACGGAATTCGTCTTTGAGCGAGCTTCGGCCACGATTAAATTCATTATACCAATTTTTCACAGTGCTATAGGATGGTGCTTCATCGCCATACAAAGTTTTATGTTCATCAATGCACTCTTGTCGTGATAATCCACATCGAAAGTTGTGAAAAGTGATGGCACGAAAATGTTCACGAGTTAATTCCATTTTTTTTTATATTAATTTTTTCAAGTTACTGTAAACAACACAAATAATGGTCGTACGTCAAAATGTTTTGAGTACGATTATGGTTAAAAATGACAAACTTTCCAATGGAAATGTCAGATTGCACTAGGCAGCACTCAGTGTTGCCAGGCCAGAAATATATATATAATAATACATAAAGATGTCATCGGCTCTTAATGGGTTGAGCATTTTAAAAAATTTTAGTATTTTCTCAAAAATCTCTTCAAAAGCTTTTAAATGATAACCATATTGATGTCTTAGAAAATATAGTGCACAAACGTACTTTTCAATTAAAAGTTCAGAGACCCATAACTCGGACAATATGGACGAGCGCCGATTTTTCCACTTGATATTTTTCGTTTGGATTTTATTGTTCTGTATCGCCCATATATTTGTTTTGTTTTTTTATTGTACTTACTTCACTATTAAATTTGTTTTAAATGCCTTATAGGACATGGACCGATCTTGCTGATATTTAATAGCAAATTTTTCGAAACTATGTCTAATCGTATTTAAATTTTCTCTAGCCCATCAAATACCTTTGTAAAGTTGATTTTAACCGGAACACGGACGGACAGACGGACATCGCTCAATCGACTTTTTTTTAAAGAGAAGTAACACTTCAGGCATTAATACCTACTTAGTTTATAACCGTGCTACATTCTTTAGGAAAGGGATAGATGAGAGAGAAGAAAGGTGGTGAAAAGAGATAGGTATACCCATTTTTTTTAATTATTTTACTTTGCGGCGAATTTGCCAGGCACAGGAGCTCAGATATATATATACTTTATGGGGTTGAAAATGGATATTGTAGAAATAACAAACGGAACGACTTTTTTCCCTTTTTGTGGTGAAATGTAAAAAAGATAATGCAATCTGTAACATAAAATATTTTCTTCAAACTGATTTCTAATATTTAAAAAAACGAATTTCCAGCAATAATTAACTTGATACAAATAATATTTTTGTGTTCACATTTTAGCTATGAACTCTACTGTGCCGTTTTACCAACAAACCTAAAAGACAAAGAAACACTTGACATTTTTAAGTTGTAAGAAAAAGCAATTATATAAAAATCAAAAAGAAATAAAGCTAAACAAAACATAAAGATTCTTTATGTTCTTTAGTCAAATGAATATTTATTATAAATAAAGTTGGAACAGAAAAATGAGAGACCTTCTTAATCATTAGGGAAGAATATTGGAAAATTAAAAAAAATTGTAAACAATTATGAAATTATTAGGAAAATTTGATGAATACTGATAAAAATAAACATAGACAGTAATATTTTACTCACAGATGCATATATTTTAAACAATTTAGAAGATTACTATAAAAAAAATTATTTAAGAATGCAATAATGCGGAAACTATAAGAAAGTTTATGCTTTTTTATAAAGGCTTTTGAATTTGAAGAATAAATCAATATGATCTTTTGAAATCAGGGATGATAGCGAACATGTAGGAAAAAAATTCCCAGTCATATTAGTTTATTAGAAGCAAACATTCAACTGAAAGATCCTAAAACGCTAAGTGCATCGTTCAGTAACAATTGCAACATCGTGTATAAATCAGTTTGACAATGGAATTACATAAGATCGGAATTTTAAATATTGTTATTGGAGGTAATTACGTGTACATTCCAATGCGTAACAATCTGCTGCAGCTAAAGCTGCGTTATATAACTTATCAATCAACCCTAAAACGAAATGCATAATACTCGTAGTAAAAGACACTTGACAGTTATATTTTTACTAACAATTTTTCGTGAGTTTCTTTTTACCCACGACCATACAACGGTCTAGAAAAAAAATATTCTCAGGCACGACCTCATTTTTTGACTCTGACTTTAGTCAGCAAATAAAAATTTGTAGACCCAAATGCGTCAACATGCATGATTTATGCTGAGCAGAGCCATTACGCAATTAATTATCTACCACTTTAATATTTCATTGGTAGCCTTGGTAAGTTGGGTAAATATGAGTGTGTTGCTGTTGTTGCTTAAAGGAGTAACATAAAAAATAACTAAGAGGGCTATATCCCAGCAAAAAAATTTTGAGAAGGTAATCGAGTGTAGAATTAAACAGAATTGACAGAAATACTTCCCAACTAGATTGCCAACTTAATGATTTTAACAAGGCATGAGACTTTTATAATCAATTACTGAGAATCGATTACATTTAATATTGTAGGAAATAATGAGTAGCATTAGTATGGTAGTGTCTTTTAACATAAATAACTAGTTCCATTACTACTTCCTTTTTTGGAAGCAAATGTAATGTGTTTTGTAAGCGAGTAACAAAATATGGCAATCTCAAAAGTAAGTCATTATACGGCAAGTACTATTTAAGGTAATGTCTAATTTCTTGCAGGGATTCGGCTATGCCGAATGTTATATTCCCTTCATTATATATGTATAACCACATAAACCATACTGCAGATTTTCCATTAAATAGTTTATATAAAAATCGGCATTAGAAATTCTTTTTCTGTTCAAAAAAGCCTTTTTCGAAAATTGTAAGGTTTTCTTATGGTTGTCTAGAAAGTGCTTTCCTTTTATCATAAAAAAAAGTCAGCTTTAAAAACACAAACAGAAGTTAAAAAAATATATGGAAAAATTAGAGGCAGGCGTGGTGTTCTGCCCGCTACATCGAAAAACATGACGACATCGCTCAATCGACTTCGCTATGCATGGAAATCAAAACATATATACTTTATGGTTTCGTAAATATTGTAGAAATTACAAACAGAATGGCAGTTTTATATATATAACCTTTTCTACCTGGGGTGAGGGGTATAAAATATAGAACTTGAATAAAGATTTTAAAAAAGACGGGAATATACTTTTACTCAAATAGGTTCATTTTCCTTCTACAGAACTTAGTGATGATATTGTAAAAAATATTGTGTAGTAACAAGTATCTATATATAAGTGACCAACAAATATTTTACAACTATTTTGGAATCCGACACCTTAAGGCACTTACAACAGGTAGTGAATTAAGCAATTGTTATTAACCTCTACTTAAATATTGAGGTTATATTATTGCATGTAATACAAGTATTTGTTAGTTTTTTAGTGGTAAAATTATCACTTCATCAGTTATTTTAAATATTTTAAAACACAAATTAAAAACTTTCCACAGAAAATTGATTTTATTTCCATGTTGGCAATGCAAGCAACAAGTACTTATGCATAAAATTTTGCTCTTGATAAACATTAATAAATTTATTAGTTTTTATGCTATTATAATATTTCATATACAAAAGTATATATAGAAGTATACATTTATTTCCAAAAATTTTAATGCTTTACAGGTTTTCTTAAAACTAATTTTAAATGATTATTTATTCCTTACATACTAGCGTGGTTTTCAAGGACTTGCCAAGATATTCTAAAAAGTTCCGTTCAAAGTCATAAAGTGTACCGGTAGTAAGTACTTATACAATCGAATGATCCTCAGATTGTTCGCGGTCTCAGAGCACTGTCCAAAAACACTGTTGTCAAGGGATTGAGACTTCTCAAGAAATTTTATACCCAACCCTATTATATAAGAGTTAATTCTATTAAAGCTTATTGCTTTGTATATAGATTTGCAAGACGGCTTGAGGTAGATGCCATCAGGCCCCTACCTACACCGAAGGCCAAGGCAACTGACCATAAAATTCCTCTCCCACATTCTTAGCCTCTCGATCTGGGCAGAAGAAATTCTGGACCATACTGTGAAGGCATAGGATATTAGAGGTCGAATTATCTGTCGATATACAAGGAATCGAATTTTCCTATCGAATCCCCTCTTATAAGAATAAAAGAAAAAGTGAAAGTATTAAATGACATTTCTATTCTTGTTACTTCCTTTTGTTCTTACATTCAACAAACATTTATTTGAAAGCGTTCATACACATGCTAACATACATAAGTATATACATATATATATATTTTAAATTTGTTTTACTAATAACAATAATAGTTCATAGTAGTAATTTATTTTTATGTTTAGTATGTAGACAGAATAATATAACACTTAAAAACACAAGAATTTGTGCTAGAATTTTATGAATCTAAAAATATACGAGACAAGTACACTATTTGTTTAAGGAATGTTTATTTTTCATTTTTTTATTTTTTTTTTATTTTTTTATTTTTAGTAAACATACTAATAAATTTTAAAATTATTTTTAGTATCTTTTGCTTGTTTTGCTCCTTTCAAAAAAATTTTCCTTTCCAGGCACGTTCATGTTCAATATTACAAAAATAAACAAAACAGACGTTTAATGGGCTGCATCACATCTAAATTTGGATTTAAGTTGAAATTAATTTTAATTTTGTTTAGAAAACATTAATGATAAATTATATTAAAATTATATTAGAAATTAGTTTCTGCTTTAAAGTCAAAGGAGAGCATGCAACCATATGTTTTGCTCTAAATGAAAATTTATCTTGGAACAAGTGTTCGCTATCATTATTAGAAAAATTAATTTAATTGGATTTTTTCATTATTTATAATAAGAAAAGTAATACAGGAATAAAAATTCGACTTTAAGAAAGAAATAATGGTATAGCTAAATTTATAACCCAAGTGTTTCCAAGTTATTTAACAGGTATAGATTAAGTTTTTTTTTTAAATGTTGATAGCTGCAACCAATTTTTCAGAGTGTAAGGTAAACAATTGAATTCATGCAGACCAGCAAATCGCATCCTTTGTTTTAATTTAATTCAAGGCGACATCGCTTTACTGAAAGATTTTGACTTTGTCTTGTATATCGATTTGTAATGTTTATATTTGGGTGAAACTGAACAGAAGGGTTACTAAGACCTCTTAATAATTCAAAAACAAATTTTAATAGTTACATTTTATATAATCAACGCGTAGTTTTTGAAAATATCTATGGTATGAAATCTTACGAGGAGATCGAAAACTAATTTCAGAGCCTTATTTTGTGCAGATTGGGAGCTTTTTCATTTTTGTGGAACTTATTTCATAAGGAATTATTTTTGTATTTATTTTTTTATACCCTTCACCCCAAAAAGTGGAAAAATGGTATAACGAAGTTTGTCATTCCGTGTGTAATTTCTACAATTTCTTTTTCCTAATGCATAGCGAAGTCGATTGAGCGGTGTCCGTCAGTCTGTATATCTGACTGTCTATCTGTCCGGCCGTGTAAATATGATAATCGATCAGATACAGTGTGGAAAGAGGTGCTATTGGAAATCAGCATGATCGGTTCATGTCCTTCGAGGCAGCTGGAAAAACACCACGCCTACCTTTTTTCATGTCATTTGGAACGATAAAGTAACTCCAATCAAAATATAAATAAATAAATAGAGCAATAGAGCAATAGAAAATTAAAAAATAAGAAAAAAACATCAAGAGAAAAAATTAGCGCTCGCCCACATTTTCCGTGCTACGCGGCTTTAAAATAATTTTAAGCTTCTGAAGAGATCTTTAAGGAAATACTAAAATTTTTATTAAATGCTTAAGCCATTGAGATTTGATGTCATTTTTATGTAAAATTATTTAAATGCAGTACCATTTTTTTATTTGTATTTTTAAATATCTGTCACCCCAATTATTGCTTTTTTGATTGGAGTAACTTCAGTAAACTAGATTGACAAAGATGGTGAAGGGTATACAAGATTCGGCATAGCCGAATATAGCACCCTTACTTGTTGTTTGAGGGTTTTATTTCAATTTTCCAAATCTCATTTTTGTGAGATTTATTTCATTGGGAGTTATTCTCTGGCACTCTAAAAGCTTTGCTTCAACAGCATTTTAGAATATTGCAATACGCTTATTGCAATAAATAATAATAATAAAAGGTAGTTTTACATATTCGGTAGCAATATCTACGAGTTACAAAATTCACATGAATATTACGAAGTAAAATCTACGATAGCAGCGACTAAAATATTAATCACCTTTCCGCCCCTCAAGTCAACAAAAAATCTGTGTGAGTTAATTCATATTTTCAGTAATAGTTTGAAATTATTTGGTACCCAGTAAACCTTAATCACATCTATTCAAATTGTCCACACATTAATAAATTTAAAAGTAGCATTTTAAAGAAAAAATACTTTTTTGATATTATCAATAATATTACGACATCCCGTGACATCAAACTAATAGAAGACTTTCTAACAGAGAGCAACCTTTACAAACATATATAATATTAAACCTAGCTGAGCTTAAGGCCTACGTTGCTATAGCTCCTTTTACTTCTACATTATACTAATAATTTAGTTATAAGTAAATAAATAAATATTTTGCAAATTTAAATTTTTTATCCCCTGAAACTTATATACTTCGCTACCGCTATGGTGGTAAAAAACTATATTGTCTTTTATTTTTTCTACCTATGTATATGTTGTATTAGTCAATCTAATGATAATCAACATAGCAAATTAGGCTTAAGCAAACATACTTTCGGAAAGAAAAATCCCTTTTCCAATTTTGCTTATTGATTTTTTAAATTTCTTTTATTTACAAGATTCTTTGTTTGTTAAGTTGTGGAAACTTAAATAAATAATTAAAAATATTATATTATTTTGGGTTAAATATAAAAACTTGGCAGCGCTTAAGGCTTAAGAAAATATAAATATGTTTATCGTGACTAAAGTATTGTTTAAAATAAATATAATTTGTTCACCGCAGCAATATACTATTAGAGGAAAGAAAGGATGGTTTCTAAAACCATTCCAGAACCACGTTATTTTCCAGTGTGTTAAAAATTACGATTTTCGAAACATTTTCTAAATATAGCAACTATTAGAAAACAGTCTAGAAAGTTATCGGAATGGCTAAAACCATCCAAACCTACCTCTAGCAACTTTTTAAATTTGTTGAAACAAAGAAGAAGCTTTCAATATTCAAGCAAGAAAAAGGAGTGTAAAGTATGTAGATAATTAATAACAATATAATATAATTTCTTTAATCTTTTTTAAGTTAAATTACTATTCTTACTGATTTGTTATGTTAAGTCTAAAACCTGCTAAGACTAATAAGACGAGTAATTGTTTATTGAACTCAAGTAAGGTAATTTTATCTAAATTATGAAGTGTCTATTTTGCAATGCATATTATTTAAGTCGCTCTATAAGGGCATGATTGTTGAGTTTAAAATTATAATTTTTTAATCGCTTTAAGCCCTTTTTTTCTTGAAACCAAAAAAACTCAAAACTAAAAAAATAAACAATTTAAATTTTTATATTAAATAAACAAGGAACATGAAAAATTGAAAAAAATCAATAACTACTTTCATGGTTTAATTTTTAAAACTAAATATAAACAGACATATATCAAAAACGAAACCTAACAATCATATCACTCTCCAAGAATTTCGTACAACCATAATTCAATATTACAATCTTCTATGGCTGCACTGCCATAAAAATGATTTCAAATGTTTATATTATTTTTATGTGCGTTTTTCTCGTTCTGATGAAAAATTTTTAAATGAAAACTCTTTCTAACACCCTATTTAATTCTTTTAGAAGTTTTAAAATTTTAAAATTAATTAGTTGGTATTTTTACAAAACGCTCTTTCTATTACCCCAATTACATTTCACTAGAATAACATTTCAATATTTCATAACAATAACACTCATACATATGTAGCACATGCAGTTATTAAAATTTCATTAGTGAAACACATAAACAAACCATGAAAATGAAAAAATCTAATGCAACAACAACAACATCAAATACAAGCACACACAAGTGCATATTGTTACTTTACCGCCTCTGATTTTAATTTGTTCCTATAAATAGTGCCTGGAAAGACACTTTGCGCGTTCTCGTTTTTATGACGATCTCATAATGACTTTACTGCTGCCTAAGTGCATTTGCACAAACACACATACTCATTTCAAATATACCCAATCTTTTTAAATGCGTTTGTTCACACATGAATATAACAATGAAGTCAAGCGAAAAAGTCATCTAAAAGGCATGTGGAGCATACAATTTATGAAAATAATTCTTGCGAGAAAACCAACTTTAAAACATATTTCATTTGTCTGTCTATAGCGGTTCAAAATTTTGGCCACATACAAAAAATTACTCCAACTATTGGGACACCATCTTATTTTTAAATACAAATTTTATAATTGTTGTCTTTGTAAATTTCGAGCGTCTGTCTACAACTGTTCAAAAGTTTGGCCAAATACATCAATTAAGTAAATTTTGGGGCACCCTTTAATTTTTAATATTAATACTTGTTACTATAACGGTCATAGCAATCGACAGTTTTTCCAATTAGCAAGCGTTTGTATGCAATAGTTCAAAAAATAGGCACATATAGGTCAATTAGCATCAATTATGGGAACACCCTTTAATTTTTAAAACCAAATTATAAGCTTCTTGATATAGCCGGCTAAGCCCTATGGTTCAAAAGTTTGACCACATTCATCAGATAACATCAACTATTAGGACGCCCTGTTCAAAAGTATGTCCATATGCATTAAATGGGGCACCCTTTATTGTATAATTTTGAATATCAATACATGTTACTATAACGGTCCAGTTTGTAATGGTTTGTCTGTAACGGTTTAAAAGATACTCCCATGTAAGTCAATTTACGTCACATATGGAGACATCCTTTAATTTTTAGATTTATTTTAGTATTTCTTTTTGCCAAATTGTAAAAGACAAAAGTGGACAATCTCAAAAGCGTTAAGTTCTCTGTAAGCTTCTGCTAACCAAATTTTTACTGATTGATTATGAATATTTCTCGTACTCCTAGTTACAAAAATTAGTTCGTAAAATAAATGATGTTTACAATAAGCACAACAGAACCAGTCAAAATTTAAATGTAATTTTTAGAAAAAACTTTTCAGACTAACCCATGCAAGTTGACGAAAATTGTGTAAACCCTTACATTTATAACACACAATCATATTTATAAACAATTTGTGTATATAATTGTGCAAAGTACGCACACGGATGTATTTGTGAGTTCTTGGTGTACTGCAATGAAGATTGTAGCAAAACAAAATACACTTGAACCTACAAACAGATTTTTGTTTTTTAGCTTTTTTAATGGGTCTGTAGTTGTATTTCAAATATTTATTCCTAAAATATTCATCCATAAATATGTTTTAAAAGAGTTTTATTTCTTTTTCAGTGTTTGTACGCTATTTTGGTAAGTAAAGAAGGAAACAATGAGAAAGGGATTCATAAATATGTTACTTTCCGCGCAAGTAAATTGAGTTTTGGGATTCTCTATTTTTAGTAACATGGGAATATTAAACACATGTTGTTCATTTTATAGTTTAATATGCACACACCCATTAATATTTTTCATATATGATTGTATACTGCATTTTTATTACGCACCCTACGTTAGTGTTTAATAAATGTACAATTATTTATTTTAAGTACTGAAGTTTTTAAAAATCACATTTTTTGGTTTCAACAAACCTGCATTCTAGAAACATTTATTCAAGACATTTAATTTTCTACTTTCGCTACTTTGCCAGTAAAACATTTTTGGTTTACTTTAGTAGAATGAAGTACAATTTAGTATTACACTTATGAATTGTTACTTGTTTAAATTATATACTAACAGCTTATAAGCACAATATTGTATTAATCAATCGAACAATTTTTTCTGATATATTAATGTCAGGTTTTTTTTTATAATTCTAGGGCTAAAACTTTTTTTGTACTACCGTAAATAAATAAGACAGGGGCCTGTATAGATATAACTAAAATAAAGGTTAATTTTTTCGGAAGTGTTATGGAAAACAACAAAAAATCGAAGTTTCGAGGAAATTTCCTTTATTACTGAGCATTAAACACACAAGATTCTTACCTTTATTATATAAAATAATAATTGAAACCCACCACAATTTAATTTAAGGTTAAAATTAACATTAAGAAATTGTATACTTACGTATTTTATTTTTATATTATCATCCCAATTCAAAATATTCGCAGGGAAATGAGTTCCCCAGGAATAAATTTTTCCCGGGAAAAAAAATCCTCCTATTCTTGAAAAATGGGGAGAAGAATAAATGGCAGATGGAATTTTAATTTTTAAAGTCAGCTTTTTTTCAGCATCTATTTTCTTTTTCGAGAAAAAAATTTTATGCGATTTTACAAACAAACTTGAAATAAAGAAAGTATAAAAAATTTTAATACACATTTGTGAAGTTAAAATATAAAAATAGACAAATAAAACTAAATCAAAATATTTAGTGTAGCATTTCGTATAGTAGCTGAAGCAGAGAGGCAGCAGGTGGACCAAATAGAGGAATGGCTATCAAGAAGAATGTTCGTGATACCAGCAATCCACTTGAGTTACCGCAAACTCTGTAAGTACTTCAGAAAATTATATATTACCATTCTTATTAAAAATTTCGCATTCAAGTTTTCAAAAATACAACAGGCCTCTTCCATTGCTGAAAATTTTAGTGCCTTATTGGGACCTCCCCCGTCCCTTTCGACAGTTTCAAATTTTGATCTGCTTTGTGTGTTACATATTTTTTCTGGCCAAACTAAACCTAGTAAAGAATATGGAAATACATATGCTTCAAAATAACGGAATAATAAAAAGGACAAAATTTATAATGCAACTTTTTTTTGATGGTGGCCCTGCCGAGTTCGATTTCGTCTCCAAGTTGCGCCAGAACCGATTTGGTTCTGCTTTGCCACCTTTAAACATACCGCGAGCAATTTTAGGATATGTTTGCATAGCGTCCACGATAATATCCAGTTGTTTTTTATTTGTTGTTTTGGACCTAAATGAAAGTAAACTTTAATGATTTTTGTCATATTTTACACCTACGAGGGCTGCTATATATATTTCTGGCCTGGCAACAATGAGCGCTGCCAAGTGCAATCTGACATTTCCATTGGAAAGTTTGTCATTTTTAAGCATAATCGTATTCAAAACGTTTTGACGTACGACCATTATTTGTGTTGTTTACAGTGACTTGAAAAAACTAATATAGAAAAAAATGGAATTAACTCGTGAACATTTTCGTGCCATCATTTTTCACAACTTTCGACGTGGATTATCACGATAAGAGTGCATTGATGAACTTAAATCTTTGTATGGCGATGAAGCACCATCCTATAGCACTGTGAAAAATTGGTATAATGAATTTAATCATGGCCGAAGCTCGCTCAAAGACGAATTCCGTGAAGGTCGCCCAAAAACGGCTGTTGTGCCAGAGAACATTGATGCCGTGCGTGAACTCATAATGCAAGATTGACATGCGACATACTGAGAGATAGAGACGTCCTTGGACATTTCTTCCACCAGCATACATTCGATACTGCATGAACACCTGGCCGTAAAAAAGGTTTGTTCTCGTTGGATCCCGCACAATTTGAAAGTCGTTTAAAAAAAGGCTCGTTTCAATTGGTGCAAAGAAATGTTGCAAAATTACGATTGCGGTGCTTCAAAAGACGTTTATAAAATCGTCACAGGTGACGAATCATGGATCTACGCGTATGAGGCCGAAACGAAACAACAATCGACCGTGTGGGTCTTCAAAGACGAGCAAAATCCAACGAAAGTTGTTCGTGGAAGAAGCACTTTTTTGATTTTTGTCTTTGCTTTATTGTTTGGACAAAAATCTTTAGTTTATTTAAAATATTTGTCAGAAGTCTCCTGACGAGTTAAGTAAGCGATAACGAAATGGCCATCGAGACGTGCTTTGACCCTCAATAATCAATATCGGTGATTTAAATAATAAATCGGGAGAATAGCATGAAAAAAAAGAATTTTTTGAAATTTGAGAATTAATCAAACGAAAGTTGTTCGTGGAAGAAGCACTTCGAAGCAAATGGTCGCCTGTTTCTTCGGCAAAACTGGTCTTGTGGCGACTGTTTCGCCTGAGCAACGTAGGACGGTCACTTCTGAGTGGTACACTACAATTTGTTTGCCTGAAGTCATCGGAGAAATTCGAAAAACCCACAAGAGAAGACGAATCATTGTTCACCATGACAATGCGAGCTCTCAAACATCGACTTAAACCAGAGCGTTTTTGACCGGCCAAAACGTCGAATTAATGGGTCATCCGCCATACAGCCCGGGCTTGGCACCTAATGACTTCTTCTTGTTTCCGCACATCAAGACAAAAATGCGTGGTCAACGATTTTCGTCGTCAGAAGAAGCTGTTGAAGTGTTCAAAAACCATGTTTTAGAGGTGTCTCAATTGGAGTGGAAAAAGTGCTTCGACAACTGGTTTGAGCGCATGCAAAAGTGTAAAAATCACGCTGGAGAATACCTTGAAAAACAATAAAACCATTTTTGATTATAAATATTCGCATTTTCACTATTAGGCCAGAAATATATAGAGCAGCCCTCGTCATAATTTAAATACTTACATTTTTAAAAAATTCAATTCTAATTTGCTGGCGCATTTCTGACGTTCATTATACCTAATTTTTTCTAAGGGAAGAGCTAATTTTTTATTTTATTATTGTAAAATATTAATTTTAAAATTAATTATAGTTTAATTATAGTTAATTAATTAATTAGTGTGATAGACATAATAGGTTTTATTAGCAACAAGTGATATTTTAAGAATTTACACAAATTATAATTTTTAATCGGCTTCAAAAGCTTTTAAATGATATACATATTGTTACAAATAATAAAATCTGGCAACCCCTGTAGTTGTTTCCGTATGAGCGTGGTGAATAAGCTAATTCAACTAATGGTGTGTTTATAGAATAACAAAACCACAAGTTAGCCAACAAAAGCTGAGCAGCATCAATGGCTGCGTTGGTAGAGGTGCGTGCTGCAAGACAGAGGGTCCTGAGTTCGATATCGCATTCGGACATGCGTGCAACGAAAAAATAATAATTGTTATAATGCGACTATATATATATAAACAGCAGTAAAAACCTCCCGAGAGGCAAAAGAAAATTATTGTGTGAAGCCATGGCAGATAATTTAGTGGAGACGTCCAACTTAATAAAAGAGCAACGGATAATTGTCAAGAAGCCCTTTATAATAAAAGGTAAGAGCAAAAGCGGTTAGCGCGGGGAAGTGTAACAGCATAACAACAGTGTATGCCAGACGTGTGTTGTGGCTACTGGATTAAAGGAGATGACTGGTTTGGATAAAAGGAGTAGTGGAGATGTCTGTGGATGGTTAAGGTTACTAAACAAGGCATCGAGTAGTTCATGTCTCGCCGGAGTAACACAGTAGTGTAGCGTTGGTGGCTGCGTTTGTGGTGATAACGCATATTTAGTAAATACGAGACCAAGGGTTCACAAGACCGGTAGGATCAGGAAGTATAGCCAGAGAAAGCCATAAAGTTCAAAGACAGAATTTAGCCACAGTGGTATTTGCAATCAAAAGAACCCGTACGTTTGTCTAAAAAGGGTAAAACGTAACAATATTAATATTTATAAAATTCTGAAAATCTCAGAGGCCTGTAACTCGTAAAATATGGGCGAACGCCAATTTTTGCATTTGATGTTTTTTTTTTGGCGTGGTGTTTTGCCCGCTGCCTCAAAGGACATGGACCGATCTTGCTAATTTTTTAATAGCACATTTTTCAAAAATATGGCTGTTGGTTGGAGTTTTTTAAGATTCTCTTTCTGTTCTAGTGCCTTGGCAAACTAGATTTCAAACCAAACATGGACAGACAGGTGGAGAGACATTATTATACTGTAGAAATTACAATTAGAATGACAAGCTTAGATATACCCTTTTCGACTTTTTGTGGAGAAGGCTATAACAAAACAAAGAAGCAAATTACGCTGTGATAAATTCTCTTACTTAAAGCACTTAACGAATTAATAATTAATAACGAGAAAGTAGAATTCACATTATTTTAAATGCTACTGTTGTTGCGCTCGCTCTTGCTTCAAAGTTTTTTCCTCTACTAAAAAATGTTAAATTATAAGATAATTTCTTTGCGCAAGTGCGGTATCAAAATCTCGAATTTGAGCAACGACATTGCTAAAATATTTTTTTTTATTAAAAGACCCTTATATTTCTTATTAAAGATAACAAAACGCCAAATTTTTATTTTAAAGCAGATATATTAACTTTGTACCTCGTTTATTCTCTCAGTTCTGCAGTAGTTCTCTATCGATGCTCTTTTTGAACATCATGGTTTAATGTTGTTAGGTATTGCAAAGCTTTTTTCTATTTTATTTTATTTAGACTGAGATAGGGTATATTAAAGATAACTTATACCACCTGTTTCAATCCCGTATTCATATTGAGGCTTAGTTCTCAAATAAATGCTTCACAAATATATTGACATTTTTAACAAACATTCAGCTAGTTTTACTTGTCATTTCATATCATATCATTCCATTACTTTTTTATTGGTTGTATTATTTATCTCTGATGGTATTTTATGACTTTCGTTTTTCAATTACAATTGCCATAAATTGTTTTTATTTTTCTTAAAATTATTGATGTTGCTTTACGAAGAAAAAAACACACAATCTGTATTTTTTTTTTTTTTTTTTTTTGTATGTTTCATCAAATGTTCTTTTAACACTTTAAGATGAGCGTGGTTTGTCTGTCTGTCTGTCTATCGGCTTGTCTGTTGTATTTGTATGACGATACTTGAAGTACTTGTGCGTGCCTAGTGGGTTTAAAGGGCGTTTTAAGTCTGTCAATTAACTGTTGTATTGTTTCCTTTTTTAGCTTGTTTGTAATTGTTGTTGTGTGATTTGGAATGAAATATTTATGTTGTCATTGCGTGAAAACTTGTGAGTATCTTTTTTGAATGTCGTGATTGTTGTTTAGCTTATTTTCTTGACTTTTATTATCAGTTATTTGTTGTTGTTGTTGTCGTTGTTTGCATTGTCATTAATGTTTAATATTAATTCGTGGAAACTATTTTCCCACACAATGCTCCCTTTGTTGGATTTTCATTGTTTTTTTTTTATTAGTTTGGATGATTTTGAACATATGTTAATTATTCATTTTCTTAAATGATTATGCAAAGAAGCCTAAAACCAAGATTGTTACATACATCAATGTTATTTAGGGGGACTTTAAAATGAATACTTTTGATATAAAAAATAGTTTAGAGATTGACACTATTAAAAAATAACTTTAATATTAAATAAAATGTGGGAAGGGATAAATCATTTCAATAGGATTTATTTATGAAAATATTTCCTTTAATAGGAACTCAATAACTCCGTTATACAATTCGTTTTCTATTGTGAAAATAGTACAACTGCTACTTAACATGTCTCTTAAATTTCATGCAATTTATATTCCGTTTGATTACGGATATTTACAAATGTAAATCCCCAGTGAATATAAAATTTTCTCTTGCAATTCAGCTGTAAACCACAACAACATTGCTACTACGAATAGCCTTAAAAACTGCCAGGGGCTTAGAGTTTCGAAGGCACTCGAGGTACTAGACCTCATTACTTCCTTTTTTAAAATTAAGTTTTTTGACAAACGCTAGACACTGATGTATCGCGAAACTAAAAACGTTTCAGATTTGTGGAAAACTAACGGCTTACTGATTCAGAATTAAAAAGGATGAGTGCCATCTATTGTGTATCAACAGTATCCTAAAATATAACCAGTAAATTGTATATCAAAAAAGACAAATAGGCTAATCTTCTTAAATATCTAATTCAATCGGTCCAGTCAAAATAGAACATCATATTCTTTCAGAATGCGAGCTTGCACTATAATAGTTTTAACCAATAAACTAGACTGAAGCTACTAAAATAATATGAAGGATACAATTGCCCACATTCTTTTTATATATTCGACGCTGCAGAACTAAATACTCTAACACAAAGGGCATCATATCTGTAGAAGCCTTCAGTTTCTTTCCTGGCATTAAACAATCTAATGCGATTTTTAATACATAAAAAATTTCTAATTAATGTCTTTCAGTAGTCCTCGTTACAACAACCAGTGCTATATATTAAAAAAAACTTGTCAGTTCACCTTAATCTCTACCAGCAGAGTGTTGGACAATAATATTTTCTGGTTCCACTTACTGCGTTGTTGTGGTTAAATTTGTTGTACTGTTATTTTAATAACTGATGTATATTTCTTATTTTCTTTTATAATCTTTGATCTTAAGTATTAAACTTAATATACCCTACACCATATATAATAATCTTGTTTAGCGAAGTAACTCCAAACAAAAAAGCAAATAAAAAAATTAAAATAAAGAAAAAAATTAAATACCACATGTACATAATTATACATAAAAATTTCATCGACCGTTAATGGGTTAAGCATTTAGTATATCTTTAAAGATTGATTGATATTTAAAAAATTTTTTAAAATTTCAAAAACCCGTAACTCAGATAATATGGGCGAGCGTCAATTTTTTCACTTGATGTTTTTTTTCTTATTTTTTAGTTCTCTATCGCCCTATACATTTGTTGTTTTGATTAGAGTTACCTCATTGTTCCAAACAATATGGAAAAATTAGAGATAGGAGAGGTGTTTTGCCCACTGCGTTTAAGATAGCATCTTTTTCGACACTATGTCTCATCAATTGGCGCATTTAAATGTTTGTTTTAGTTTTTTTTTTTTTTGCAAAGGCAAACTTAGTTTCAACACTAACACGGACGGACAGACGGACATCGCTCAATCGAGTTCCCTATGCATAAGAACTCTGAATATGTATACTTTATGGGGTCGGATATAGATATTGTAGATATTACAAATGGAATGACAAACTTAGCACAAAAAACAAATAAATTTTTACAATTAAGTTATTAAGATTACATTTAGTAGTGATAATCCTTTTTGATAACACAATTGACAGAAATTCCTGTTTACTGGTATGAAATTATGCAAAGCATAATTAAGCACTTTAACACCACTATATAAATTATAATAATTAATGTGTTAAATTAAAAATTTAATACCAATATTAAAGCTTATTTTAACTAAATATCTGTGGCACTGTTTGCCAGAAATGGATTAGAAAAACAAACATTTTCCAATTATTAATTTTAATGATGGCACTAATATTTATTGTGTGTGTCTTTTTTACAATATGAATATACAGTTGAATTATTTTTAGCCTGATAAAAGAACAAACATGTGTTTCAATGGTTTTACAATGATGGCATTCACCAGCAACAGAAAAATAAAAAATGCAACCAAAAATAAACCAGAAATAAACAAAATGCTCTCACACATGAAAAGATATACAAATATCGAAAAAATATTTTATACCAAAAAGAAAAAAAAAACACACACAAATTCTTTGTGGAGTGGAGTTGAAAACATATTTTAAGCGGGAAATATATTTTAAGATAAAAACTGAAAAATTAAGATATTGAAAATTGTGCATTCAATGTAAGAAAAAATTAAATAGGAGAAACACATGTATCATTGAGTATAAAGATGAACGAAGCAAACATCACATGATCACAATAAAAAATCAAGTGAAGGAGTAAACAACTCAACAGGAGCCAAATACATTTTTGTAATAAAGTTTTAAATTAAAAATAAACAAAAATAAAATAAATTAAGCGTAATTTAATTTATAAAGTGATATATTGTGTTAAAAATCTACTCAGTGTTTCAAATGGGTATTATATATAAATTAATGAAACATAGAAACTTAACGATGAATTTGAACAAACCTCATAAAAATACAAAAATAAAAAGTGATCGAAATCGTTTAATAACCATCGAGGGTAATATAATTGAAACACCATCCACTGATTTAGCAGAAGACGATTTAACTAAAGAGATGGACTCAAGCGAGGATAAACAATTTACTGCGGAACACATTATACAGTTGTGTAAATTTTTGGCGGAAAAATCTAAACGAAATGTAAGTATAATTATGTGACACTTAGATGCTAGGAGTTGAGCTAAAAATTAAATCTATAAGGCCTGATACATGAATTTGTTTTACTCCTCCATAAGAAAATTTTGACAGAATTAATTTTTAAGAAATTAACACAATTCTTGAAATTTGAAATTTTTTCTAAAAGCTTCTAATACTAAATATAGGCAAAAACGAAGCATCCACCCGGCAAAAGAAACATATTTCTTACGCAAACCAGCTTTAGAGCTTATAAAAATAGTTCTGAGATTAAGAAAAAAATATTTTTATCATAAACTAAAAATCAATTTCGTACTAATGAAGCTTTGTAGAAATTAAAATTAGCACTCAAAAAATATATATTTAAAAACTTTTTCTTAAGAGTTATTGTGAAAAATCTCTATAATCTTGTTCCACGAAAGTCCACTTCAATTTAATTAAATCTTTAGAAAAGCAACAAACAATGATGGAAAGCTTTAAAATAAAGATTATAAATTTTTGTGGAAACTAAATCACAGTTGGAAGGTTTACTTGAGTTTCCTTCGTGATACCATAGCACACATTTCTCACATAAAAAATTGCTATAGTACGAAAACTATTTAAATACCGCGAAAATTTAAAGCTTTTAGATAAACAAATCATATGACTTTTACACAACACGAAGAATACTTTTTCGGTAAATTAAAAGTTTACTCTTAAATAATTGTACTTTGAGTAAATAATTGATTTTACAACATTCTTGTTTAATGAACGCTTCTTTTGTAGACACCCATACTGTAAAAATTAAATGTAAACAAAAAAAATCAAGAGACATTAACTTAAATTTTCATTGCTTTATTTTAAACAGAAAAATCTGTACAAACAACAACAAAGCCCAAAGAAACTCACAACAAAAGCCAAACAGTCACAATTTCAATTTCAACCAATCGAACACAATGATAATGATAACGAATTTGATATATATCCAAGTGAAGCTTTACCTTTAATAAGCAAACAACAACTACATATACAACAACTAAATAACGCTGATTACAAAAACGAAAAAGACGATGAATTTGAACAACAAAAGTCACCAGCAGTTTTATCAATGCGTTTATCACCTGATATTAATTCATTAAATATTTCATCAAACACCACAACAGTAGCATCATGTGCTTTACAACATTATCAACAAGAACAAGAACAGCAACAATTCATTTATAACTACCAAAGCCAACAGCAACTTCAACCTGAGCCACCACAAAACAATCAGGGTAAACGTGATATTCTACTAAAGATACGAAGACAAATATTTGAACGAAAACGTTTACGTGAAAATGGATTATATGAGCCGCAACCCTATAATAATTCTCAAGTCTGGCGACCCTGGTAAATGTGAAAATAAAATGCGGTATAAAAAGTGATAAACAGGATTAAAAATACTTTTAATTTATTAATTTAAAAAAGCTTTAAATAAAAGACATTTTGAGATGATCTCAAATAGTCGAAAAATACAATAAAAAAAAAATACTGAAATACAAATGTAGAAAATAATATTTTATAATTATTTGTTTACAATTTTTTTATTTGAAAAAAAAATTCTTCCATTAGCTTTTAAATTTAATTACATTTAATTTGTAAATAAAGTTTAAAATAACAAAATTTTATGTTTCAAAATGTGAGAAACTTTTATTTTAAGTTGAGTGCTCCAATTCCTTTTTTAAGAGACGGCCGATTTTTGCGAAATTAATTTTTGCGTGACATCTTAAAAAAAATATCCAGGTCGCATCAAATCAGTCAATACTCTTTGGCTTTATTTTTATACTCTTCACCACAAAAAGTGGAAAAAGGGTAAATCTAATGGCGTTTTCTTTTCTGACAAAAATGTTGCATATGTTTAACACTTTTTACACCTTTGTGTTCTTTTCTAAAAAATGTTCGATAGGGTAAATTATGTTCTTTGAAAATATGTTGCACGAAAAAGTGTAAGATATGTTTCATATTTTACCCTCAATTTTATGTAAGGTTAGTATGCTACACTTTTTTTTTTTAGTAGTTTTTACTCTTGATAAGTGATGTTTGCTTTTGTTGCTAAACCCAGTGTTATATTACTTTATGTTTGAAAAGCTAATTAAACATTACTGACATGTAAAGGAAGTTAGAAAAATTCAATAACAGTTTTTGTTCTATTGTGCTATAAAATGTGTAGCAAATTTTCGGGGCTAAGGCAACATGCAAAACATTTTATGTGATTGTTGGGTAACATTTATTTTCAGAAAAGAAAACGCCAAAAGTTTGTCATTCCGTTTGTAGTTTCTACAATATCCATTTTCCACCTCATAAAGTGTATATGTATATTTTGAGTTCTTATGCATAGCGAAGTCGATTGAGCGATGTTCGTCCGTATTAGTGTTAAAATCAACTTTGCCAAGGCACTAGATTTAAATACGCCAATCGCAAACAAGATCGGTCCATGTGGATAGAGAATTAGGAAATAACAAAAAACATCAAGTGACAATTGGGCCCATTTTATATTCCATTTTTAAACTTTATACTTGTTACAGTAGATTTAGCACTACAGCTTCTTTTTAATTTAAGCCGTCTTTCTACAATTTTGCAACACTCTTTAATTTCCGAATTCAAATTTTATTCTTGGTGTTGCAGTAGATTTAGCAGGTTCTTTTTAAATTTCAACCGCCTGTCTATAACGATTCAACAGTTTGGTCATATGCATTAAATTACATTAACTATTGTACCACCCTTTAATTTATAATTTAAAATATTTATCCTTCTTCTTATACCAAACAAAGTAGTGGACTTTCTGTCTAAGTTTCAAGTGTTTGTGTATAACGTTTAAAAAGATACGACTCTATAGGTCAAATTTCATTATTTTGTAACACCCTATAGTTTTTAAACCCAATTATACACTAAGCAATACAAGTCCCTTATAAGTTTTAGCTGTCTGTTTATAACGGTTTAAGAGTTTGGCCACATACATCAAATTACGTCAACTATTGGGACACCTTTTAATTTTTAAATCCAAATTGTTCGTTTTAAATTTTTTTAATTTCAAGCATCTGACTTCAACTGTTCAAAAGTATGGCCATATGCATCAAATTATGTAAACTATTGAGGCATCTTTTAAGTTATAAATTTGAATAATAATTCTTGTTACCGTAATGGTCATAGCACTCCAACTTGCAAGCATTTGTCTTTGAGGGCTTAAAAGATAGACCCATATAAGTCAATATACGTCACCTATGGGAACACCCTTTAATTTTAAGTTTTGTTTTTGTATTACTTTTTGCCATTTTTAGCCATAGTGATATACAGTTTCTTTAATTTTAAAGTGGGTCCTGTTACGGTTCATGATATACTCAAAAAACATGTATTTTATTTTTAAGGAATTTAACACGAGTCCAAAACCAAAATTGTAAATTTGTTTCATGAAATCGATTATTTTTCCTAAAAAACTTTGTGCTATTTTTTTAATTATCGCGGTTAAATTAATTACCGATATTGGTTATTAAGGGTCAAAGCAGGTGTCGATGGCCATTTCGTTACCGCTTACTTAACTCTTCAGGAAACACTGACAAACATTTTAAATAAACTAAAAATCTTTGTCCAAACAATAAAGCAAAGACAAAAAACAAAGTTTAAACAAAAACAACAACAACCAACAGTGATTCTATTTTTCTTTGCACTGTTCACGGCTGACTTTTTTTCGCCTTTTTTATACAGTTGAAAGAGGATGAAAAATAAAATATCACAAAACACTACGATAATTTATTTCTATGCACAGGCACTTTGCAAATTATTAAATTAAAGACACGGGACTATTTAATAATATATAACAATATCGGTAATTAATATAATCGGGATAATTTAAAAAATACCACAAAGTTTTTCATGAAAATAAATAATTTCAAAAATATTCCCGCATATTTAATTGATTATTTTACGTTAAATTAAATTTGTTCCTAGAAAATTTTTTTCGTAAAATATAGATTCTGTTTTTTTTTTTCGAAAATATACAATTTCTTGTAAGTTTCCGAGTGTTCTCTGAGCTTAACATAATATCTTGCTCTACTGCAAGTTTTCGGTTAAAAATATTTTGTTGTCCTCCAAACTAAGCTCTTAAGAGCTTTAGTGTTTTATATATGAGTGCTCGAATTTTCTTGAAGTCAGCTTGTCTTGAAGTCCTTGTAAGAACAGTTTGTTTTACTAACTAAGCTTTACCTATTTCCAACGTACACTTTTCTTCAAGAGTTTAACAATCGAATCTATCTATTTATAGCTCTGTCCCGGTAAGTGAACAAAAATTAATCTGGTAAGTTTTTGAATTGTATTTCTCTATTCTGATATTATTATAGTATGAATTTCAGTACAATCCAAATATCTTGCACTAAGTTGTTCTTCACATGTGGCAATTTTTGTTGCTAATATGACTTTATTATCGCGAATAACGCGTGGCTTTTTCTTTTACTTTAAATTTAAATTAAATCCTATGAAATTTTTATCAGATAGTAACAAGTAAAGATTAAATTATTTAAACTGGACATTCGGATTTCAACAGAACTCAAATGAGAAATGAATTAGGAATATTCTAATTTTTTCCTATTTTCTGTAAATAATATTTGCTCAAGAAATCAACTTACTTAACATTGGCACATTTGACAAACTGTAGAAAATCACTCTTTATTAATATGCAAAACAAAAACACATTTTGTAAATATCTTAATTTCATAATTTTATTTCGAAAAGAGGAAACCCTTAAAACTTGAAATGATCTAAACAAAAGATGATGCCTTTTAAATATAATCTTGCATTTTTATTTGTATCTTTTATATATATTTTTATCATAAATATACTATTCATTAATTTATTTTTAGCATTTCTTTTTATAGTTTATGAAAATTTTATTTATATTTTAAGATTTCTTAAACATTTTACTTCTTTTGATTTTTCTTTTCAAAAGGGAACTAAATGTACAACAACAACGAAAACGTAAATAAACCGAACACAAAAAAAGAACACTTGAACATTTTAAAATTAAAATGTCCATGTGGTAAAATAATTACTGAACATTTTACACTTGATGTTCTTTCTTATTTTTGTACAAAACACACAATTGAATCTCTTGATATTGATCTGTACAACATAAATACAGGAAATTATAATAATAATTTTTCAATACAAAATTTCTTTTTTTTTTTATTACAAATTCTAAACAAATTAATAAATTTTAGAACGGTTTTAAAATTATTTTTGTTTTAAATTTTTATTTATATGATCAACAACTTAATCTTGGTAATATTTTATTTTCTGCTGTGTTTAACATTTCAACTTTTTTGTTTTGTTTCTTAGTTTGAATTGTGTATATTTTTAGATTTTCTGTAAATATTTTTTGAAGTTCTCAAGATGTTAAGAAAACTTTTGTTAGGAAATGAAAATTCATGGAAAATAAATCCTAAAAGGGGTCATACAAATGCATAAAAAATTATCTTCGAAGAAACAATGTTTTTTGGCTTTTGGATACACTAATTACCTTTTATAAATAAAATAACAAAAATAAAAAAATATAACAAAAAATAAGTAACATAAAATAAGCAATACATAGAATGAATATAAATATTAAAAATTAATTTTATTGACGAATCTCAACAAGTCATCTGAAGAAGCCCAGCAGTTTAATTTTGCAGCGAATAAACACGTTAAGAAATAAAGTCAGTTGAAATTAAATAATACTTACAAAAAAAGCGAATTCAAAACAGATTTTTAGATGTCTGTCTATATCGGTTCCAAAATTTAGTTACATACTTTAAATTATATCATCTATTGGGACATCCTTTAATTTACAAATTTTATACTTCTTGATACAACGGACAGCAATACAGGTTGTGTGCAAATGTCAACCGACTGTTCAAAAGTATGACCATATACATTAAATTAAATGAACTATTGGAACACCCTTTAATATATAATTTTGAATAACTATACTTTTTATTATAACGATCATAGCAGTTGAAATTTTGTCCAATTTTTAAGCATTTGTCTGTAAAGGTTCAAAAGATAGGTTCATATAGGTCAACATACGTTTCCTCTGGGGACACTCTTTAGTTTTTAGATTTATTTTTGTATTTCCTTTAGCTATAATGATACGCAGTTCTTTAAATTTTAAAGCGGTCCCTTATTATACACGTAAAAAATGTGTATGTTTTATGGGGACAACCTTTAATTTTTTTAATTATGATGAACTGATTTTAAAACGGGACTAATTTGTAATCAATTGAAATCGGTTCAGAAATGACTGAGTTCTGTGGGCACAAATAAAAAAAGCAACATTCAGTCGAACTGAAAGGAGGTTCCTTTTTTTTCGGTTAGAAAGTAAATTAAATTATGTTTTTTGCCTTTTTTATTATTCTTTTAGTAAAACTAATTTGAAGGCAACAGAATAGAACAAAACATTTTACTAAAAGAAGTATCAAAAACCATAGAAATTTTTTGAAATAAGTACATACTTGCATTCCCATCTGTGACCAAAATGGAGTCGGTTTTTTTGAAAATGGTATAAGTCTACTTTTATACAAATCTAAGTTACCGGTAAACTTAATGAGCTATAGACTTATTCTTTCAATACATACAATCACAATTTCAATAAAGTTTTATCTTGACATAAAATAAACAAAAACAGTTTTGCTGTACAATTCTGTAGCACAAATATTTCTTTTGAAAGTGATATAATTCAATGTGGAGCCAAAAAAAAAATCAGTTATTTTTTCAAATAATTTTAGTGATTATTATATCATAATAAAATTTAAAAGGTGCATAGTGTATAAAACGTCTTCCGAATTCATTATAATTGGTTAATATTTTTAAATTGATTCAAACGCAAATATTTAAAAATTTCAATATATGAAAAAATGCACTCATACCATTTAAAAAAAATCAGCTCATATGTCCTTTTCTTCTAACGCAAATAAAGTCTTCTGAAACTTTAATCAGATTTGGAATTGGAAGTAAGATAGTGTAGGTATGATATCGACGCAGTACTAGAAGTTGACATTCCAAAGAAGTCATCAGAGAGGCGAATTTATAACTGAAAATTAAATGTAAAATACATACTATGATCCAGAAGCTAAACCCCTTTTTAAGAAAATAAGTATAGTATTTGAAGAACCCATATAGTGAAGAAGAAATCTTCGTTTAATGATAATGCTTTTCTTTAACTTAGACGCAGGCATTTGATAAAACTTGTGCCGATCACATAATTAAACACTATTTAATACTTTGTAAATTTCTGTACCAATTCCAGACATAAAACAAATTTTTAATATTTTTTTGATTAACTTAAACTAAAATTTTAACATAGACAACATAGAAAGATCAAAATTTATAATAATAAACCATATTAATAATTTTAACCACTAAAAAAAAGATTTTCCTTAAAAAGCCTTCTTTACCTCTTGTTCACATTGTTTAATGTTTTTCCAATTCTCTTCTGTTTTTCTTTTTTTTTTTTAGAAATATTTACGCTTTTTCTTGTATTATTTTCACTTAATTTTTAATTTTAGTTTTGCTTTTGCTAGGATTTCAATTTCATTATTATTTTAAAAATTTATGTATGTAGTTTTTGGTATTGTATTGTTTGATTTGTTTCTTTATTTACTCAAATATTATTGTTTTTCTATAGGTACTTTATTCAACAGTTTTACTTTCGTTCATTTTGATTTGTTCTCCTTTTAGTAAATTACATAAAGTAAATGTTGTTAAAGCTATTTTATTCTATTTATAACTAAAAATTATGGGCTTAAGAATATGTAGTAAATTAAAATATATTTTAAACTCTTTAGTACAATATAAAGGCAGAATAAGGAAGGTGTTTAAAACATAAAAAAAATTTTTAAATTACTTAAGATCAATAAAAAACATTAATGTATTTCTGAACAGAGATGTAGGTAAAATAGGTGTGATTTTTAAAATTATGTATAAAAGCCCAGTGATTTGAAAGCCCATTATGCTCTTTTATTTCCAACACTAGAGTTATTTGTTAATCCATGTTTTAAATACTCTTTTCTGACTAGAGTATTTTCTGCTTTTATAATGCACAAAATTTTAATGAAATTTGTTTTTTGTTTTTTATAGATATTCAGGTGTTGCTGCCTTAAAAATCTTTTAAATGTGTTAGTGGTCAAAATATTTTTCTATTGAAGGATAAACTTATCTATCTATAGTGTATGACTTTATAAATGGCGAGTTTTTTTTTTTGTTAATTCAATAAAAATAGTCAACAAGATGTAACGTTTAAAAATTATTATTGGTATTCAACCGATATAATTTTTAATGGTATATCTATTGTCCAATAAATTATTGTAGTCAACTTCCGACCACAAGCAACCGAAAGAAGAGAATACCTCAATTATCCCTCCTTAAGAAATAGTGACGCCTAAATTGCTTCCAACCATGAACTGCTTTACGAGTAAACTACGATTTATTGAAGTGCAAAAGAATATTTCATCTGCATATAGATATTTTTTAATCTCGGACTAGAACTCAGGGCATGACCCATACTCAAACAATTCCTTGTACCAGAACTAGAAAATTAGCTTATGGCAAGAAGGTAGGAGGGAGTAGTGTTTGTGGTCATTCGATTTGTACTTTTTCACATTTAAAGACCTTTACAGAAATATGATTTCACATACGAACTGTTCGGCTTACAAACGAATTATTTCTGTAATGCATAAATCGGTTCACTGGCCATTTGACCACAAATGAATAAGCTCTTAGTGAAGAGCGTACTGTATTCTAAAACGTGCGGGATCGGGAACGAGTACCCTTATCTCATTAAAACACATTCCAAACAGCGAAACACAGCCCACATTGCGTCGATGTTCAAGATAGTCAATTTTTATGTACCCGGTCGAGTAACTCTAAAACAGACTTTGAAGCACCTGCCCATACAACATTAGAGTTGTATTCCGTTCTTGGCCGTAAGAAGATCAGATGGAGTGAAATATCTTTTACACTATTTAATTTTCATTAAAAAAACTTCGTGCTATTTTTTATCTTTTACACTGTTTCAAAAAACCGAGACTTGCAGAATGTGTTTAGTCCATCGAATTGAATTGTAAAGAATTTTTCATATTTTGTTCTCAATTTATGTCCTATAATGCTGCCAGCTACTGATAGAAAAAAGTTTTCATGAGCAATTTAATTTTTTTTTTTACATAATCTAAATTCATTTAAACAAGTTTTATTTAAGACAAAATATTTCTTAGTTTTCTTCAAGTATCACTATTGGTCGCTAATAAGGAATTACTTATCCTATAATTAAAGAGAGTTTGAATTTTAAATAAAATCTATTAGTAATTTTATTCCCTTGTTTAATATTTTAGTAATTTATTTGCAGCCGTCCTTTTCTATGAAGGTTTTCCCTAATATTATTGATTTGTTTATTTTTGTTAATTTAAAAATATAATAGATTATATTGAAAAAATTGCAGCAAACGGATAAAATTCCCTAAAAATGCTGTCAGTGAATGCATTTTCTATATTTTTTCACACCTATTTAACTACAAATTATACAAAACTGAAGTCTACTTGTTGAAAGAATAATTTTATGAATATGACTCATAAATATGGTTGCGACAATTTAATTTTAAGAATTTAAATTTAATTTAAAAAGTTACTTGTTATTTGGCACATAAACGTCGAAACTAAAGATGAGGTCAGATAAGTCAGATAAAAATTACCATGAAGACGTAACCAGTAAATTATGAAAGCAAATTTTGTCCTTCTCAAATATTTATTAAGAAAAAGAAAATCCTTCTCAATATAAAAAGTAAGATATCAGATTTATTATATTATCATTCGTAATGATACGCGTCACGAAATATTGAATAAACATTTCTAAAAATACGGGTTACGTTTTTGGTCAAATATTTGACTAATGTGACCGCACCATAACAAATCGATAATGATAAAAAAAATACTTAATTATAGTTGAAATTAATGATAAATATTTCGCTTAATGTTATTTAATTAAGTAATTTGGCAGTTAATGTTACACAAAATATGTATGACTAAAAATGCTTTAAATGTCACCAATACTGGCTTTATAAAGTATTCATACTTTAAAAATAACAATTTTACTTAAATATAAAAAAAAATAATAGAATAAAATTAAACAACAATAATTTAACACTTAAGTCTATAATTACTAGTTTTAATTACATTTTACAATAGTCACACGAAAATACTTTTTATTACTTACTACTAAAATATATTTCTTATTTATTTTTTTTTTTTTTTTCTCTTTAAATAAACTAGTTGCTTAATAAAGTATTTATTTTTGTTTGTTCACAAAAAATTGTTTCATTTCAGGCATCTGTTGACTGCATTTTATACAAGTTAGCATGTACAATTAAACATCAATTTATAAATTTTTTTTATAATGAATTTTATATATTTATTTTTATCTTATTTATTTTTTTTTTGTTACAAATTAAATACATGAGCATATTTTTTACCAAATTAAAACTACTCATCAAAAAATAACATATTTTATCTTTAAATTGAATATTTTATATTAGTTACCAAAAGAGGAATTAAGGTTTTGAGTTTTTTAACACAAAATTGGAGTTTGCTACTTATAGCTTAACGGTGGGGCTGAAATGAATTTTGTTTACTTTAAAGCACTTTAATCACCACAGTCTTAGGACAGAAGTATACATTTTTAATATAACTTTGCTATGAAACTATATTGACAATAACACTGTGAAAAAGGTTGGTAACGAGTGGCTGGTCGTAAAAGAACACCTTAAAAATTTAAATAAACCTTGTTGAGTAGCTTTAATTTTGGTTTGTTATTAATTTATTTACATTTTTTTTTTTTTTTTTTTGTTATAATGATTACAGAATTTTGAAACAAAAAAAAAATAAAAAATTAAAATAATAATGCATTACTGTTTCAATGTTGTTCCATGCTCTTCAGAACCTAAATCCCACCTCCCAGCCAATGTTGCTTTTTTAGTCATTTGAAGGATTTAAAACACCAAAACTTGAATACAATACTAATAAAAATATAATAAAAATAAAATATAAATTGGAAAATTTTTTTATTTTATTGTAATAATTATATCTTCTTAAATAATATTATAATGGTTTTTAAAACAGCATCATATTTTTCCACAAAGGTTTTTGAAAACTCCGAATATGTGAAAGATAATGTGAAAGCCAATTACCAAATATGGTAGGAACAGGATTTGGTTGAACGACGAATTTGTCCAACATAACGAATACGTCGTCAAAAACTCATTGATCGTATAAAACACAATAACGACGAAAAAACCGCTGTTACAATTTTTGAAGTTGTTTACTTTTTGTGAGCTGCTAAAGGTGACCATCAACAACAATAATAATTAAAATAATACTAAAAAGTTTAAACATTAAAACGAAACTAAAAATTCAGTTAGACCATAGCCGTATAAAACATCTGTTCAAATCAAGCTTATGGAAATATAGTATTTGATTATTGGTGACATTCCGTAATTCTATGGCCATGGCCATAACCCTAGAAATGAATATTTAATTTAGGTATAAACTGTTTGTATTTTTACTTTGTTATTATTTTTCACGTTCCCTGCATTGTATAGGTGAGTTTTAAATTATATAACGGTTCCGTCATCAACTCGTGCTTATTTCGTGAATAGTTACACTTAGCTCATGTCTGATTTGACAGATAATTAACTTTATCCTTCCGCTGAACGAATATGGTTGTATATACGTTCGAACAACGCTGGGAAATAACATTACTTCGTAATTAATGGTAATGTTGCAGAATATGTGCGAAGTAGAGAATCACCGGCACCTCCGTATGTTCGTTATCCTGTAAAAAAAGTGAAAGAAACTGGCATCCTCATCGATAAACCAAAGTGTGAAAAATCAAAAACAGTGCGTACACCCGAGAATATTGCTGCTGTGACAGAAAGTGTGCGTGAAGCGCCATCAACATCAATTCACCGTCGTTCTCAACAATTAAACATTTAGAGACATCATTAATACGAATTTTGCATAAAGACCTTAGTATGACGTTATACGAAGTCCAATTGGTTCAGAAGTTGAAGCCAACTGACCATCTAATGTGTTTTCGATCCGATTTTCAAAAAAAAAAAATATTTGACGGACCAATATTTTGATGCGCTTCCTTTTTAACAAACCCCAACACATGACGAATTTCGTTCGACGTCCTGATTGTGTTCATTTGCATATATATAAATGTGTTTTTGACAACAAATATTTCCGAAAAAAATTCGTCGTTCGTCGCAGATGTGTTGCTGTCAATACATGTGAAATCTGCAATTCATGTTTATTCAAAGCGTTGCGGTAACCAAAACATATACCTATAATTAAGTATTTAAGGCCTTATTTTTGATTTATAAAGGGTTCATCAAACAGATTTCCATAAAACAAATTTGTTTTTTTACGTTTAAGGTCCTTTAAAATTTAATAAACCCAAACATTAGAGCCAAAAGTAAAATAAAAATAAAAAACTAAATAAAAGTAATACTCGTTTAAAGTTGCAACTGCACTTTGTGATTTTTGGCGGGTTACGACTTTTTGTTTAGGTAGTATAAAATATTTATGCCACCGAGGAGTCTTGTATCAAATTATAATTTTAGATGGAAAATGATAATCTCAAGTCACAACATTTTAAGTAGAATACCCATCTCACTTAGGTTGGGCTATACAGTGGCAATTAAAATACAAGTTGTAGAGTTTACTAATATTTGTAAAAATATAATATTACTTATAATTAATTGAAAGCCTTGTTGACGGTTTTTTTCATAAAATTGGGTGACAACAATTTTTCGATTTTTATGCACCTGAAATAAAACTATCGAAGTATAGGAAAGAGAGTATACTGGAGTTAAATGAATACAGGCGATGGATTCAGGTCTTTGTATGAGCATAGAACAAAAAATTATAAATGTATTAATGTAATTTGGCTTAAAATATTTATAATTATTTTTAATATTTTCTTTTAGTACACGAATTAATTTTGTTACTTTTTAAGTTTTTAATAAATACATGTAAATTCCCAAAATATTAATATAATTATTAGTTGACTATAAATATTTTTGTTTTTAATAAATTTTATTTTTTAACAATGAACACAGATTTAGTTTTTCTTTTTTTTCTAAAATATCTTTTAAATATAATATAATATAATATAATATAATTTTTTTTTATAATTTATATATGTATATGTATGTATGGGATTAAAAATAGTTTTTTTCTACATCTTATATTAGTTATAGAGTATTAGACCAAATTTGCATCAAATGCTACTGGAACGTCCCACGCCGGTGCATACACCTGATGTAGTTGTTATATGATGATTACGCAAAGTTAATTTGTCAAAGTTGGCTAGAGCTGTTTGCTTTGCAGAGGCCTTTCAAATTAAATACCAACAAAATTAAATATCAAGATTAATTAATTGTTATTTTCTAAATGTTTTACCTCATCCACTTGATGGCACAAATGCGATTTAATCCAGGGCCATTTAATAGTTCGCATTAGTGTGTTGCGAAAATCTTCACTAAATAAACAGTAAATATAAAATGTTATCGAATAATTAGCCAACTCCAGCAGATTCGCCAGTGCTCTGAACACCTAAAAATATTTAAGTAAAAGTTTATTAGTTCTTTCAATGGAAAAAATATTGCAAATATATAAATAAAATAAAAATAGATGAAGGAAATGCGCCAGTAAAATCTAAAATTTTAGAAAACTTTCCAACACATTCACTCACTTGTGTATCGCAAAAAAGGTCATTAAAAAATATTTACACGCGGTAATGAAAATGGTTTAACATTTATACAATCAGCCACATATACAGGTCTAAATGCCACCTACATATCAATATTTTGTTTAAGAGCAGATGCGTACGAAAAAGGAAGATCAAATTTCGCTATTAAATTCTAGTTTTGTTCTTTATAAATTTGCTTTCTTCAAATAATATCGTTCTTGATTACAAAAAACGAAAATTTATTTTACTGCGGGGAAAGCATATCCATATGGACATTTTCCTACTGTTGCTTCCTAATTTATTTTTATAAAATTCATGTCATGTATTAAAAGCTAAATGAATACTTTGTTTTTGTTTATTTGATATTTCATTTTGATATCTATTTGATAAATACAGATTTCTTTCAGTTTAAAGAAAGCAACAGGACTCAAAAAATCATTAATGCAAAACGTCACAGCCCAAGTGAAACTTGTAAGTACATATACATCTTAAAATAGTGCTCCTATGTCGCTTTGTTCCACGTTACATTCTTCGATATTCTGGTGGCATCACTGATGAAATGGCGTTGAAAATAGAAATAAATATTTTTAAATAAAAATTATCGGCACAAGTAACTTTTTGTTTTTAAATTTTAATATAAATAAAATAATATATTTTCTGTTTTTAGTAAAGAAAAATAAAACCAGCCTTCGCATCGAATAGTGTCCAGATATATAAGATATGTCTTAAATTTGTGCCGTTTGTTTTTTTTTCTTCTCGTTCGATCCAAAAGCTTTCATTAAAAAATTCGGCACCATTATTTGGGATATCATTCTCCTAAAGTGTTCATAGCGGCTTTCAAAAATATAAGTTTTTATTGAAACTAGAGTTCGCTTTGTAATCAAAATTTGACCAAGTGTATTATCAGCCGTGGATGAAGAAAAGTAAAATGAAAGTTGATTATTGTTATATTTGTTTGAACTTTGATTTTTGTCTTTAATTTATTTTTTAGACAAAAATCTTTAGTTCATCGAAAATAATTGTGAGAAGTTTTCCGAAGAGCTAAGTAAGCGGTAGCGAAATGGGCATCGAGACGTGCTATCACCTTCAGTAATCACCTTCAATAATTTGTTCGGAAGACTAGCACATTAATTCTATGGTTTGATGTATTATTGAAAACTTTTTTCTATGTTATATAATGTGCACATTCATATTTTGAATATGTGTATGTTTTGCAGGTGTAGTGCTAGCAGTTGCAGGGGTCTTTAATTTCTTAAATACTAAACCGATTTAAATGAAATAAAGACGGTGAACTAAAGCTTGACAATATCTTCAAATACATATCGCTCCTTTTTGCAACATAGTCATATCCCAAAAAACTTGAATTTGGCAAAATGCGTTTTAAGTTTTCAAGACATAAGTCCTATTATCTAATTGCCGCAATTGCAATTGCTATAACTTCGGTTCAGTTTGGGATATAAAATTTATTTTTTTTTCAACACGTACAGAAGGTCTAAAAGAGCAGTTTTGCTTAAGTAACTACAAATTTTTAATTTTTTGAGATATGACTATGTTGCAATAAAGGAGCAATATATGAAAATTAAAACAAAATCATTAGCAAATAGAGAAGATAAATTCTCCCGAAGTTTTGTGTTTGCCTAATCATATATAGATAAATAAATGTTCATAAGCCAGTGTATTGTAATCTACAAACATCCAATTTTCAAGGTAAAGGCGAACTAATGTCCACTAAAAATTCTTCTTCATCTTCTTCTTTCAGGATGTCTTTTATTATATTAACGCACTGCATTAATAACTGAGTTTGTTCTTTCAAAGTCACAATCAGTCCAATTATTATTGTGTCCTCGAAATCTATGTTTTACATCTTATTTTTACTATCAAAACTTATGCAACGTTTATAAGTTTTTGACAGCTGAGTTGATGTAAGTAGATTTTAAATGTTGTCAATGTAAACGAATGTTTTACATTTTCAGTTTAAAAAGCCTATTAGACAAATTGATTTGTTCCAATAGAAATGAAAAATTGTTGTCGTACCTTATAATTAAGAACGCCGTATCTGGCTTTTTGTAGCGTATGGTAAACAAGTGCATTCGATAATTCGATAATACAGTCGAACTTCTCTATAGTGAACTTCTATACAATGAAGCTCTCCCTATTATGAATTGATTTCAAACACACAACTTTTTCCGTTCCAACTTCATTGTTTTTGATCTCCTTATAATGAATTTCCATACAATGAAGTTTTCTATACAATGAAGCAATTTTGCAGGTATAATATTTCACTCACATGCGTTTTTATCTCCATATAATGAATTTTTTAAGGCAGTTTGGAATTCTTTCCAGCACATTATCAAATATTTTAAAAACAAGGCTGTGATTCCAAAAAATATAGGCGAGCAATTGAGTACTAAAAGCAAAAGGCTTCGAACCTGTCTTTTTGAGGATATTGATGACGCAATGCTCAAATGGGAACCTGCCGCACGTGGCAAAAACCCAAAGAGTTCGCTGATGCATTGGGTTACGAAGATTTTGCAGCTAGCACAGGATGGTTAGACAAATTAAAAAAACGGCATGGTATTGTAGCAAAAACCTTATGTGGGGAAAGTGCTGACGCCAACGTAAGAGATCGGGAGGAATGGATAGTGAATGTTTTAACGAGATTGATGAAAAAAAATCTGATCAAAATGACAACTTTAATGCCGATGAGACTGGTTTATTTTTTAAATGTTTGCCAAACAAAACACTAAAATTTAAAAATAAGAAATGCTTTGGTGGAAAACAGAGCAAAGAGAGAATAACTGTCCTAGTAGCAAGCAATATGACTGGTTTGGAGAAACTGAAACTGCTTGTTATAGGAAAGGCCAAAATTCCTAGATGTTTGAAAGGAATAAGATCTCTAGATGTAGATTATCAGTCCAACAAAAATGCGTGGATGACAGGTGACATTTTTACGAAGTGGCTTTTAGAGCTGGACAAAAAATTTGGTTTTCAGAAAAGGAAGGTTTTACTCTTCATTGATAATTGCACTGCGCATCCTAAGGAGGCAAAAGATAAACTGAAAAATATTGAGCTTGCGTAATTTCTTTCGAGCATGTCGTCCTTAGCTCAACCAATTGACCATAAAATTGCTTTACAAAAAACGAATTTTGATGAACATATTGTCAAAAATGGAGGAGAACGAACCTGTTTTGACCATAGATTTGCTTCAAGCTATTCGAAATTTACGCACAGTGTGGAATGCCTTTGTAAAACCAGAAGCAATTGCGAATTGTTTTAGAAAGGCAGGATTTTCGAAAGATAGCGTGCAGATACATTAGGATGAGGAAGACTTTCTTCCGTTAGCTAATTTAGCTGCTCTACAGGCTTCATTAAGGGAAGTAACGAACGTTGATGCATCATTTGAAGATTATCTCAATGTTGATGTGCAGACCATGCAACCCATCTGATGAGGATGTTCTGATCAGTGTTCTGGAAACTCGCGGAGTTTTGGCTATGGCAGGTACATAAATATTTATTTATAAGTTTTGTATGCATATATATATATTTTAATCCTAATGCAAAATAAATGTGTGATGTACATTATTTTACATTTATAGAGTCAGATAATGATGAAGAAGAACCGACCGGTGAAAAATTTGCTGACGTCAATAAGATGATACATACATTGGAGCACGTTTCTTCATCAATAGATATACTTCGAACTTTTGTGAAGATGAGGAGTAACGTGCCGGCTAATGTATTTAAAACTCTTAATGTATTAGAAGGTTTTGTTGAGGAAGAGAAATGGAAACTAAAATAACTGATTATTTTAAATAAAAATGGAAAAAATATAATTTTTATATGTATAATGGTTTTGTTATTTGATATTACAAGATTTTCATGTGGGAGGAATATGAAAAAGTGTAACCCAAACTAATATGCCTAATTATTTTAAATAAAAAGATGTGGAATATATAATTTCTGTATAATGAAGTTTCTATATAATGAAGTGTTTTTCTGGTCCCGTCAAGATTCATTATAGGGAAGTTCGACTGTATAATTATCAATCGATCATTTTAAAAACAAAAAACCATTAATTATGGCCCTCACCAAAAGTTACGTTTTATGTCTGCTTTGAAATTTTTCGAAGTAAAAAATGCAGTTAAGATATCAACTCACCTGGAATGAAAAACTAGGTAAAACTTCCGAAGCAATCGTCATATGCAAAATTGCCATTGGAGAAACACAGACGAGAAATAAAATTGATGTGCTACCTGAAAACAAAAGACCATATATAAAAGGCAAAATATAAAATTTTTATTTTTTAAATTAATTTTGAAGTTCTCTAAATTACCTAACAACAAAAATAGTCTTCTCTCTTCAGCATCTTTAATGTATGAGGCTCTAGACGAAGTCATTTTACGTCTTTTCTCGCAAGTCTGACGATAAACCATCATAATGCGTAAATTTAGACCAGCTATTAAAACAGTGGGTATTAATTTAAATATCACTTCCAGTATGACTTTATAGATCTAAAGTGAAAAGAAATATTTATTATTTGTGCTCAATTAAACGAAATGTAAGAAACAAAATTATTTATATTATTAAATACACCTACCGAATAAAATATAGTTCTCAAAAATGCATTGTTATCTCTGCGAAAATAAACAAAACGGCCATCTGTTTGTAAAACGCATTTAATTAATTCCCCACGGAACACACTGGGCAGGTAAATAATAAAGGTTATCATTGTTGTAAGGAATACAATTAACCTAGAATTATAACAATAATGTTTTGAAAGAAAAATAAAGAAAAGATTAAAATTGTTTTTTTTATTACCCTGGAGGACCCATAACCGGTCTTGTAATGCTAGGATGACACACCGATACATAACGTTCTATGGTCAATATTAAAAGCATCATTACACCTACACCTTTTTTTAACGTTAAAATGATTTATTTTAATTTTCAACCATTTAATTTATTTTAGTTTAAACACATACCTAAGCAACCATTTCCCAAAAATAATTCCAAATGTGCTGTGTAAAATGCTGGCCCAAATTCCTCCCATTGTCCTCTGTCCTTGTGTACTAACATGCGAATGCCAAATGGTATAGCAAAGACAATTGCCAATAAAGCAGCTGTTGAATACGCTGTAACATAAATTATAGACTTATTGTGAATTAAAAATGCTTTATTTTGCCTGAAGGTTTGTGCATAATCTTGATATAAATCTTTTTTGTAATGTGTCTCCGCTAAATTTAGTTGTGTCTCTTGTCTAAAAAAAATGTATAACAGTTGGTTATTCTTTAGTAAAGAATCTTAGTCAAGAATCTTTACCTAGTGTTAAAGTTGCCACATCTTGTCAATACAAAAAAAAAACAAATTCTAACACCTCTTGACGAGCAACTGATAAATTCGCATATGAATTAAACGACCGCATAATAGGTAACAAACATTTGTCCATGTTTGCCTGCGTGGAGAACACATCACATTCTTATTTATTTATTATTGTTTATTATTAATTTACATACCTACAATTACATATAATTAGAAAAATTTACAGGCTTTTGGGTTTAAATAACGACCCAATTCAATTTTTTTACAATATTTAAACTGAAAATGACATTTGATGGCAGACATCGTTGTATGAATAAATGTTTTGATAACGCTGTTTGAAGAAGAACATGACATCGACAACGATGGTCTACACAAGCCATATTAATGTGCGCACATTAAATTGAGCAATGGTTAAACAAATCAACGGCTCGTCAAGACGGCGTGTAAGTAAAATATTGACAGAATCCAAAGTATCTTTGAACTTTTATCCTGACTTTATGAAATTAACATCATCTTGCTAAATTTATATTTTTTATATTTTACTAATTGTTCCTGGGGCGCTTCGCTAGCCCAATGAGAATGATCGTACAACAACCACTCTTCTGCTTATTGGACCTTATGAATCAATGATCATATATCTTCCAAATATTATTGCAATTATTTTTTGTTAAAATCGATTCCGCGCATTTCTTCTCTTCTCCATTTACCCGTCCTGTTCTTTTTCTTCAAATACGCATACCCTCTTGGAACTTTTAAATAAATATCTATCTCCGTTTTAATTTTTTTAATCGATGCAGCCGTAAAAACCCGTTTTAGACATAACTCACGAACGCCGATTTCGTGTAAACGTTCGATAAACCATCCACACACAAGCAGAAATTAAATAAATTAAATGACACGGCAAGCAGAGACTTATACCGACAAAATGTAATTTACATTAGAAAAAACTTACATTTTATATAAGGAAAACAACCCATTATAAAAGTGCGCGTATAACGCATATTCGTACAAATTTTTGCATGTACTCGTTTGGAAATCGGTTGAGTGGTTCTCGAGTTATAAAATCACGAACATAGGACAACTAAAATATATATTGGATTACAAAAACAAGAAACAACCAAATCTTTGTATTCATTTATTTCAAGCTTTCTGCCTTAATTCATTACATTAACACTAATCATACATTACTACGGACAATTAAATGTTGGTATAAAAATAATGTAAATCGACGGCGTTCCTTCTTTTAAAAACGATAACTTTTTCTTCATGATATATATAAATAAAATGTATACACATAATAAATAAATTTACACGATATTTTAGAAAGAAAACAAAAAGAAGGGCATTATAGAAGTGGCAAGAATTTGTTCAATGTTATTGAGAGATGAGTTTAAAATTACTACAAATTGCTATTTCTAAATAAAAACAAGTAAGAGTGCTATATTCGGCTATACTGAATCGTATATACCCTTCACCATCTATGTAAATCTAGCTTAGTGAAGTAACTCCAATCAAAAAGCAAATATTGGAACGACAGAATTAAAAAATAAAAAAAATTTGGTACTGTTAATATATACTTTTACATAAAATCAACATCGGCTCTCAATGCGCTATATCTATCTCCTTTCACCACCTGTCTTCTCACTCATCTGTCCCTTTCCTAAAGAATGTAGCACGGTTAAAAAACTAAGTAGGCATTAATGCCTGAAGTGCTACTTCTCTTAAAAAAAAATCTTTAAAATGATACCCATTTTGATGTTTTAAAAAATTTGAAAATTGCTCGAGCGCCAATATTTTCACTTGATGTTTTTTCCTTAGTTTTTAATACTCTATTGCCCCATATATTTATTATTATACCAGTCACCACAAAAAGTGCAAAAAGGGTAGATATAGGTTTGTCATTCCGTGTGTAATTTCTACAATATCCAAGTCAAATTGTAAGAACCAAATTTGTAGACAATCGAATTTTTCGTTATTTCAGTCGAATTTCAATAAATACCCAGGAAAAGGAAATACTGATCGTTCATTTATGAACTTATATGGAAATATTAAGTTGCTTTGCTTAATACACAATAAAACTTGGATCACTATATTTATTCGTTAATTATATCGAACTTATTGAAATTCGATTGAAATTAACGAGAACGATTGTCTGCAAACTTAGTTGTTATAACTTTGCTGATTTTCCAACCAACAATCAATTTGTATTTTTATTTGAAAATGTTATGGAATATTAGCATAATATAATAAATAATATTATAAAAATTTCCTAACTTTCTAAAATACAACTTGACTTAATTTCATCAGCCTCTTAGCAGATTTTATATTCCTGTTACCGGCTGCCACTGCGTGGAGGTATAAGCCGAACTAAGTTACGGCGAACGTGTGTGCCAGCCAGTAGCTGATGTTTTGTTTAAAGCATTTGTATTTAGTAATACTATTTACCTTAAGATAATTTTTTTAAACAAACTAATAATTTTCACACCTGTCAAATTTATAACACAATCATTACTTGCAGAGTTATTATTTGAATGTGTCAAAATTAATAATAATAAATGAAATTACTGAATGTAAAAAACTATAATGATTTTATTGAAACATAACTTACTAGAAAAAAGCAATAAACTTTATTATATTTAAATATTATGTACATATGCTGGTTCCATGTAGAACGGTACTAACTTGTATATTTATAACTTTACAGGTGGAGCTAAAAACATAATAGAAATTGTATTTATCGCAATGTTATATTAAAAATACAAAAATACTATTGCATTCAAATTTTGTGCCGAAGTGTATCTGTGTGAAATATATTGGAATCACGAAAGAGTCATTTTTCTAAAAATTCGAGTTAGGCCCTTTCTACATGAGACCGATATTATGACTATAAAATAAACAGCTGTTTAAAATCTAGATCGGCGCAGATGTAACTCAAAGAAATCACGATTTCTGCACCCCACCAATTTAGAACTGCAAGAAAGAATATTCTTATAACAGTGTGATAGGTGTTAATTATTTTTTTTAAAAAGGGTCCGCCAGCTAACGTTTTTTTTTTTTTTTTGAACTAGTGCTTATTTCGTGAATGGTAACACTTAGCTCATGTCTGGTTTGACAGATAATTAGTTTTATCCTTCCTCTGAAGGATTATGGTTATGTATGCGCTTGAACAACGCTGGGAAATATTGCGACATTAAGATGTAGATTTTGCCAAAAAAAAAATCATATTTTCAGATGAAGCTCATTTCGATCTTGGCGGGTATGTAAACAAGCAAAATTGTCATTTGGGACACAGAAAACCCGCACGCATACATTCAAAAGCCGGTGCACCCAAAACCAGTCACTGTTTGGTCCAGAGGCATAATTGGGCCATTTTTCTTCGAAAATGAGTAGTGGCCGTTACAGTCAATGGCGATCGTTATCGGGCCATGTTAAACGAATTTTTGTTCACAAAAATTTAAGAGAAGAATATTGGCAACATTTAGTTTGAACAGGACGGTGCTACGTGCCACACAGCCGTAGCTAGACTTTTTCTTTAGCATTTAAAAAAAAAAAATTATTTGGCGGACCTTATAGTATATAAAAATATTTGTTTTATAATTAAAATTTTGTTCTTCTTTTAATTATTCAAATCATTTAAATAAATCATGTCATGAAGACTTTTATTTAAATAATTTCGCATCTGTTTTAAAAGGAAGCAAACAAAACAAAACCAAAAATAAAAAAATTATATTTAAGTGTTCAAAATGAATGGAAAATTGACATTAAAGCACAATATTTTGACTTTAAAAAAATAAGTACAAACAGACAGTGTGGTGTGGAGGAAAAAATAATAAATTAAAAATTTCATTGAAATGTAGTGCTAAACTTTTGAATTCGTGTATTTTTGTGGAAACTGGTTACATGAAAATTTATACAAAACAAATTTCTTATCTTAAAATTGATTGTTAAATGTTAGTTTGCGTCAAATTTCTAGTTTGTTGGTAAAAAGAGCATTACATTTACGCGCTATTTACAATTGTGCAGATATACGGCCCTTGAAACTAAACTTTAAATATTAATTTAATAATTCTTTTAGTTTTGCTGATGCATTTTTTTAAATAAAGCTTTCCTGAAGTAGAACACCGAAGATTTTTGATTTTAGTTAGTTCTTGTCAATATCTGAAACATGCACTGATGTAATCCAAAATTCGCAATTTTTTAACACTAATTTTATATTCTTCACCGCAAAAAGTGGAAAAAGGGTGTAACTAAGTTTTTAATTCCGTTTGTAATTTCTACAATATCCATTGACGACCCCATAAAGTATATATATTTTGAGTTCTTATGCATAGCGAGGTCGATTGAGCGATGTCCGTCTGTCCGTCCGTGAAACTTGGTTTCAACGTAAAATTAAATACACCAATCGATCAGACATAGTGTCGAAAGAGGTGCTATTGGAAATCAGCAATATCAGTCCATGGACTTAGACGCAGCGGGCAAAACACCACGGCTACGTGTAGTTTTTCCATATTATTTGGAACAAGGAAGTTACTCCAATCAAAAAAAAAAAAAAAAAAACAAATATATGAAGCAATAGAGAATTAAAAAATAAGACAAACACATCAAGTGAAAAAATTGGCGCTCGCCGATATTTTCCGATCTACGGGGTTTTGAAATTTTAAAATTTTTTAAATATCAATATGGGTATCAATTTAAAGCTTTTGAAAAAAATCATTAAGGAAATACCAAACATTTTTAAAAAATGCTTAAACCATTAAGAGATGATGTCATTTTTATGTAAAATTATTAAATGCAGTACCAAAATTTTTTTAATTTGTTAATTCTCTTCCACACCAGTATTTGCTCTTTTGATTGGAGTTACTTCACTAAATTATATTTACGTGGATGGTAAAGGGTATATAAGGTTTTGCATAGCCGAATGTAGCACTCTTACTTGTTAATATTACAATGACAATTATAGGTATGATTAATAATATGCTGCTGGTGTTAAAGATTTTTAAAAAGCAACTTTTTTCATGTATAAAATAAGCCTTCGATGTAAATAAATTACTGAAATGTTATCAAGGAAACTGGTGGAGTTTTTAATTACAGGCACAACAATACAAATAACAATAATAAGAACAACTAGGGACGCATTGATGCGTCTTTTGGCTGAAGCTAAGATCACACGATTGCCGTAATGCACCAATTTTTTTTTGCCACTTCGATGGGTGTTTCAACATGATAACGATCCGAAACACTCATCGAAGTTGGTAAAGGACTGGATACAATCGAAAGGGATTCAATTGCTTGATTGGCCGGCCCAATCGCCCGATTTGAACCCAATCGAAAATTTATTTTCCATATTGAAGAGGAATGTTGGATCGAAACGATTCTCCAACAGAGACGATTTATTTTCGTGTCTGGAAGATGAATGGATACGCATAGATCCAAAAATAATTGAAAATTTAATCAAATCTATGCCGCGTCGGTGCGCCGCAGTAATAAAAAATAAGGGTTATTATACAAAATATTAAAAATTTCTTAGGTTTTGCCCAATGAATTTTTGAGTAATTTTTGTTGTTGTACTAAAAGAACCGTTAGGTGAGAGATAATTACAAATTTTTTTTTTTTGTAATATTGTATGACACAGAAACTAATAAAACTGCATTAAAACATTGAATTGAAATATGTTCGTTTAAACATAATTTGACTCAGAAGCTAATATTGGACAACGTTTCTTAGCTTTTGCCCAATACTGTATATATAAATTTAAATTAGGGATGGTTAAAATTATAAATTAAAGATGCGACAGAACTCATTTGAAAATTCAGAACGAGCAATAAGAGGTGGTTACAGGATATTTGGGGAAAGAAGATTTTTGGGCAAACGTATCTGAGCCTCTACATGTATAATAAGACCTCAGCTATGTTTCGACTTGTTCCTTTGTAGAATTAAACTTATACTGGACAGCGGCTTTTCTTCCTCGTGCCGTAAAAAAAATTTTTTGTCAAGAGTCCCAAAGTTCAATACTCGTAAGCATCTTAGAATTGAAAAATCTATAGGTTTTAAAATTTCTATAATAGTTTCAGAATGCAAGGTTGCATTAAGTAACCTTCATTGCTTTAGAAATACTTGACTGTGATTAAGTACTGTGGACAAATAATATGTTTGATTATACTCCAAACTCTCAAATTTTTATTAAGAGCCAATACTAAGGTAAAATTTTTTCGATTCTAATCTATGCTATTAAGTGGCGAAATGGCGTCTAACGAGGTATCAGCCGTTTTGCCAATTGATTATGTAGCTTCTTCTAAGTAATGCAGAATTTTAACCACTACTTCCATCAATATCCAGCCTTTCACTGCAGGTTGTAAGTTAAGGCAAGAAAAAGATTTTCGCAAATAGTCAAACAGTTTTTAAAATAACGTTGTATGGACAATGAAAATATCACCGATACCCATATTTTGGCAAACACGAAGTTTCACCGTGATATGGGTAGCGGATACATCCCCACAACAAATAAGTCTTTACTTGGTTAACATGCCTTCATAATCCGCTCGGCTTGCTGAGCTCTGCATTCGTTTAAATGTTTATAATTACAAAATTTGATCTAATTTTTTTGCAATTTCACTAAACATTTCCCTTACTTGTCTTCATCAGCATGTATTCTTACATTTAAAAATTTAACAATTACTTAGTGTAATTTGTGTAATTTGTGTTGGAATATTGTGACACCAATGAAGAAGACGTATATTGGATGAATTATAAAAACATTTTACAATATATCCTTTCTTTTCCGTTTTTTAATTAAATGAACTCTCAAAAAAAGCTTATAAAGTAAAGTTCAATGCATTTTGTAGGTTCTTCCGGTTGTAAAAAATTTAAAATCTTTGCATTCAAAACTAAAACTTAATGTATTTACAAAATTAAGAATGCGGGCGGAATAAAAAAAAATTTAATCTTCAGATAATTCTGGAATATCCTGCAATGATGTAAGAGTTAACTATGCGCTTATGTGTAAGTATAATTCTTTTGCAACCAAATAATTCATATAAACGTTGGCCCATAAACATTTTGTGTACTATAGACACGTAAAAATATATTTTATAGATAAAGTCTGAAGTTGTTCTTAACTGATTGAGTTTCGACGTTGTCGGACCAATTCTTTGACATAAACTTACATTTCAGATTGATCTGTTGAAATCATTTCATTTCACATTCACATTTTACTATAATAATTTTCACATTAACAAAAGTGCACAAATTTACTTAACTTTTGTTTTTTTCCAATTGACAAATTTACTTTTTTATTTTTTATATTTGTTTTTTATTTTCAACAAAAATTAATAGCAGCTGATCAGAGATGGACAATTCATTTAACTGTATTTTGTAACAAATTATGAGGAAACATTTTTTTTCACCCCGTTAAGGCCGGTTCAACTTTAAATATGCTTTTATTTTTAACTATAGTTACATAAAAATTAATAACAGGTTTTAAAATTAAAGTAGTTTCTAAAAGAAACCGACTTTAGCGTGTGACTATGATTATGACTATGTCCATTATTTTAAAACAACTAAATCTTGTTTGATAATAAGAATTTTCATTCTCATTTTCATTTTTAGTGCGTACACTACCTAAAGTAGATAAATACAAAGAATGCTTGAGAAAAAGATGGCAACTTACAAAATCCAATAAATTCAATTAGAGTTTGAATAAAATTAGCTTTTTCTCTTTAAAACATTAAGTCGTCCTTTAAACAAAAATTTTTTTATTTAAAAGATTAAAAATAAAAATGTGTATCGATAAATAATCCTCTAAAATTTATATTCATCGTCAATGCTCCATCTGGCTTTTGGATAGATTTTTATTTAAAACAAACATTGTTTAATTTTCAGAAGAATTTATTGTTTTCAAATATATTATTTTAAATTTTATTACTGTAAATTTTATGTTATTTATTTGCATTAAGTTTTTGCACGCGTTTGTTTTAATTGTCAACAGTCAGATAGCTAAAAATGTTTCATATGAGTTTGATATCGTTCATAGAATCCCAGTAGAGTTTAGTTAAAAAAAACACTATTAAATAAACAATATGTGTAAAAATTCAATGACAACAGGATGTTAATGGGGACTTAAAACAAGAGAAAAAAAGGAAAATTTCAATAATATATTGTCATAATATTAATGGGATGCCAATTGTATTTTGTGTAATAAATCTAATTATGAAGGACAATTCAATCAATATAACTAACAAAAAACGCCTAAATGTATTTTTTTTTTTCATTTGGAATATCTTTGATTTAATTACTTTTCAACAAGCAGCGCTTCCTTAAAAATAGGATTAATTTTGATGTAATAAATATTGTTTGAGTGACCTTTTCGTTATATATATATATGTACGTTTGTATATCATTCAATAATTGAAAACCGAAAAGTAAGCAAAGGCCTCATTAGTATTTACTTTCTGCTGCTGTTCTGTTCCGTGCCGTTCTGCTTTTTAAATTTTTGTTTTTCTGTAACTACAATGCTGCTGTTTATAATAAACAAAGAAAACACAATACACAACAAAAAAAAACTACAATTAATATAAGAAAAATATTTTTGTTAACATTTTGCACACACATTATCAAACAACTTTCACGTAACTTAACGTTGAATTCTATTTTCTACTGATTCGAACGGAACAGAACAGATCGTCAAAGTAATAACAAACCATAAATACACAGTTTGCATTTAACAAAAACTGATCAGCTGATTCGTCACGGAACAGAAAGTAAAGACTAATTCTGCCTTAAGTCTAAATCAATATATAAGACGGTGCCAAATATAGGGTTAAATGTTCCAATGTCGTATTTGTAGCAAAAAACTAGAGATGTTGATTAAGCTACAGCGACTTACAGAATAAGGCTGCTGTATTGCTAGGTCCGCTAAAACAAGTCGATTTTTTTTGCAAGAATTATTTTTATAAATTTTTTATGGATGCATTTAATAAGTTACAAACTTTTTTTTGTTTACTCTAAACGACGATTTATAAGAAGTTTTAGAAATATTTGTTTTTTGTTTGTCAAAAGACTTGCTTTTCACACTGTCATCGCATACAAAATTGCCATAGATTAAAAAAATAGTTTTATTATATTTCAGTTTGTTTGAGAACGCCTTTGTATTTGTGTTAGCACAAACACATATGTAGTTCAATGATATGTGAATAATATAATATAAAATAAATGTTTATTTGCAATTTGGTGATAGAAGTTAAAATAATATTGACAATTTATTAAAGAGACCAAATATCACAATGTACACTTTCCCATATGTGAATACACAAACATAAATATTTAAAATAAGTTAAAGAAATGATTTTTAATTTTTATTTATATGACAAATTAAATCTTTTATGCTTCTTTTGGTCTTTGTTATAAAAGTTTAATATTTTCAAAAATAATCTTGTTCATTAAAAATACTTTTAATAACTACAATTTAACTCTGCTCTATCATTTCGAGTAGTTTTGCTGCTAATGAAAATGAAGCAAGAGTTTACGCAGCAAACCGATAAGATTCTACGAAACAAATTTTACCAGTAAATATTCAGAATTTCGCAAGGCCCCAGTATGATTGAGCGATATCTTTGGTAGGAAACAATTATATAAAATATGAGAATATAAGAAGACTAAAACTGCTACGGATTGTCTTCTGTACAAGTTGTAAAAAGAGAGCTGTTTATCCAGCAAGTTCTGTCTCATCTGCAGGAATGTGTTATTTTAAAATTGAATTCGTTTTTAGCTGTGGAAATTTAAGTGTTCAAGTGATAAATGCACAAATTTTAATTCTGATCTTTATTTTTAATTAGTCTGGTACAACATGGGCATTTTTATTAAATTAATTGGGTTGATTCCGCCAGTATATAATAAACTGTTGTGTGGCGACTGGCTGTGTGGCGACGGTTATTACCGAAAATTATAACAATGGGCATTTTTAATTAAAAAAAGCGATAACGAAATGGCCATCGAGACGTGCTTTGACCTTCAATAATCAATATCGGTGATTTAAATAATAAATCGGGAGAATAGCATGAAAAAAAGAATTTTTTTGAAATTTGAGAATTAATTAATATTATTAAAAAAAACCCCGTTGTTTAAAAAACTTTCTTATTGTATGCATAATGTAGTGAAAAGATGGCCGGAGCTGGGGTGGTATCTCACAAAACGAAAAGTTGTCGTTTATTTAGGGAACTATAAGAGATAAAGGGTCTTCAAATTTTGTACAAGTAAATTTCATATTAGTGGGCATAATTAAAAAAACAACTGGCTGATTTGGAGGAGCGCTCGTGGTAGAATTATTTCCATTGGAGTAGCGAAGAGCACTGGGAATAGCTTGTGTGTTTATAATACGCCCTTCAGGTGACACTAATATACCTGGTATCGCTCTCGTACATCTTATCGGTAGTAGCACAAGCAAGGTAAAATTACTTTAGGATACCACTGACCCACAACAACTAATGTGTTTCAAATCAGATTACTAACTAATTTTTTCCGCCTTAATTAATTACTCATCTAATAATTACCATTATTTTCTTGACAAGTATAAGGTTCCTTTTGTTACTCCATCAATGATACGTTTTGCAATGAACACAACATAATGTGTTAGTACTAGCTATTCAGCGGCTAACTTAACATTTGGTAGAGAATTAAGAAGCCGTTTAGAAGCACATCATGATTTGAGATCTATTATAGTGTCCGAAAACTTCGTTCTCCAAATCACACCCCACTTAATAAGGCTTGCTGATACGCTAATAATTGCAAAAGAAACTGTTGAAAAAACACAAGATCGAAACCAAGTGTATGTTAATGCAAAGCGAAGACCGCAAATTGATTTTAACATTGGCGGCAGAGTTCTGGTTGCAACTCATGTTTTAAGCAATTCTTCAAAAGACATAACATCAAAATTTACTCCTCGACGAAATGGCCCTTATATAATAAAACGTAAAAGAGGTCCTTGTTATTTTATAGCTAACGAAGAAAGCCCTGAGATACCAATAGCAGCTTATCATGCAACAGATCTTACACCATATGGGAATTTCTCGAATAAGCCGATTTATCCATTGCGTCGACCTGGTCGCCCTGCATCAAACACAAATGCCATCACTCAAAGTCAGTCTTCAATAAATGTAAATGATTCAGAACCATCACCAACTTCTACAGAATGTTCAATAGCAGAAAACAATGCACTCATTCCAACCAACACACAAAATGAAGATGCAGAAAACTAAGACACAAGAAGCCTAAAAAATACTTTTGAGATCCTGCCACATTATCGTGACGATTAACGAGGCAGAGGGGGAGGCTGTTATTTTATATAAATAATTATTTTTCAATTACTCATTATATATCTACATTGTTTTAATTTTAAAAGGAGTAATTTTGTCAGATTGTGTTATGATTGTTTTTGCATTGACTGTATTTTATTTTTGAGAGTATTTTAGTTTTTTCAAATTTAAATTATGTATTTTTCTTATTGATGTTTAATTTTTACTCGTATATTGCAATTATTAACTGCTCATTTCTTATTCATACCACTCAACTCTTTATTTTCTTTTATCATTTACATTAAACTTGAATATATTAGCGATCAAAGATTAAATTTTGTCATTCCATTACAAGCTTTCAATGAATAGAGACTACCTTTAAACCTAAAATAGCCGTTTAAATTATTTCAATAATTATAAAATAATATATGTGGGCGAATATAACGCGTTATTAAAATATTAAAATGTCTGTAAACGTCAATGTAAAATTATTTATAAGTAACTATGTAAAATAAACTGCCGCATTCATAAAATATTAAAACAGATCTGAAATGTTTTCAGGACAAAATTATGTGGAAATTTTTTTACAAAATACATTTCAAATTTATTTTATTTTTTATAAATATGGCAGGAAATGTATTTCTGTATGTATGTATTTCATTAAAAAATCCAAAATTTTTCGTATAATAAATTTTATGTCTAAATTAAAAAGGTCGCTTTTCACATTTTTTGCTAAAAAATTTTCGCAGAACAAAAATTATTTTTACCTTGGTGCTATTTAAAAAAGGGTGCGGCAACCCTGATACTAAATAATTCAACTTAAGGTCGATAAGAGCAACTCAAACCCATATTAATTCTATCGGTTTCCTTTATTTCATCAAATATTTGAAGAAATAACATGTTCATCACTTCACGTCTTTGTTTTCTTTTACTACGGACAATAAAAAGTAGTAGTTAATAATACCATAATAATTTTAATTGAGGAATTTTTTTGGCCTTATATTTTTAATGGATTTTCAAAATTAAAATAAATTTTTTGGTATAAAAAATCCATGACGTTTTAATACACTGTACCACGGTTGCAGAATATACGACATAGTTTATTATTTCCATATCGAACAGTTTTAAGCAATAATAAAATAAAAAAATAATGTATGAGGAACTGAAAGTTTTTGGAAAACCATTAAAAGTGCACAAACAAAGTAGCAAAGGAAAAAAATAAAAATTATATTTGTTAATGAAACATAAAAGTTCCTCCTTTTCAACAAGCGCCCAGTGGTTTGAAAACAATTTATTTCGGACAGAATTCAGTGTCTCATGAACCACTAAATTTAACTATCCTAATGAAAACTTACAAAGGCACGAAAGTAGGGGTAACTTTTGCCCCCGAGGGGTCAAGGGGGCTTCTAAGTAGGCCCAAAAATTGGGTACATCGGACATAAAGTTTTTTTTGGAAAGGTCTTTAACTTTTAAATCAAATATTAAAATTTTGAAATTTAATTAGAACTCGAAAATATCTAGAGGTCCCTACATGTTTGGGTTATTTCTTTTAGTCTAAGAGAATTTTTTTTTTTTTAATTTTAGCCTACTTTAACTTAGAATTTTTGGCGTAGTGTAGTTATAAATGATCGGGTTATTACTTTAAATCATTTGCTAGATTCCTAATAAATGAATAAAATAAACAAGCTTGAGCCATTTCAAAAACAACCTATAGCAAACGCAAACTTTAGAAAAATTAGGTAAAAAATTATAACGGTTCTCCCTCTCTCTTACCCTATCGAAACATGTCCAATTTTAAATCAAATCTTAGAAACTAAATTAAAAAAGGAAAAGGGTTTTTAAACGTACAACTGTTGACGGTATACTCCAAAAAGGATTTGACAGCTTTGTGGTTAATAAAGGACATGTTTTTTGGACATGTTTTCCCCATTCTGCGAATTCATATGTTAAAATAGAAATATTTCAAATTTTATTTTACCATTAGGTCAAAATGTTTCAAAGTAATAATTCGATAATTAATAAGCTCACTGCACCAAAATAATATGTAAAGGTCGGCCAAAATTAAAAAAAAATTAAGCCTATTTTCAGTGATGTTTGAAGTATGGCCAATTTTTCTGGTTTTTGTATATAAGATGCTTTGTGCTTAATCTAAGCCTATTTTCTCCTAAAATTAATAAGAAAACCTAAACATATACGCACATTTCTTCTAGATATTTTCAAGTTCTTATTAAATTTGAAAAATGTTAAATTAAATGCAGAAAAAACTTGATGTTTAGGTGTGGTTCACATTATACATCGGCCCTTAAAATTTAACAACCTGATACATAGAGAACTGAAATTTCTGTAAAGGTTTCTTGCGGAGTTCGTTGTCTGTACAAAAAAAATTTGTCTTCTTAATTATGTTTAATTAAATGTGACTCGTGTGTATCTCGATTTTCATTGATTATATTAAATTTATCTATGTATGTATATTTTTAATAGATATAATAAAATTTTAAAATTAGTTGTTTGAAAATGATTTACAAGCGACAAAGTTCCAAATGTGTTTACTGTATGTATTTATTTAAGGCCAAATTACAAATCACTGCCTCTCTTGTGTAAATATCAACTTCACTCAAATTATCTTTATTTTATTTTTTCAAACAATTCTTTTAAAAATAATTTTTGTAATTCAACTTTGAATTTTTTTTTTTTTTTTTTTTTTTTTTTATTTATTCGTTTTATTTACAATCTATCCAAGGATAATTAGTAAATTTTATAAAATAAGAAAATAACATTCACTGTTGAACTCCATTAAGAACAACAATATACAAAAGCGAAAATTGTTAAAATTATTTTAAAAATTTTCTTAATGTATACATTATATACAAAAATCTTAATATTTAATCTATATAAATATTTACATATGTATATGTACAAAAATTTTATTTATGTATAATTGATCAGGGTCGAAATGGCAAGTCTAATATGTGGTTTCTTTTCAGTCTTCTTACTTCGTTTGTATCATCTAGTAGCCTATTTTCAGTGATGTTTGAAGTATGGCCAATTTTTCTGGTTTTTGTATATAAGATGCTTTGTGCTTAATCTAAGCCTATTTTCTCCTAAAATTAAAAAGAAAACCTAAACATATACGCACATTTCTTCTAGATATTTTCAAGTTCTTATTAAATTTGATAAATGACAACATTTAATATAAAAATAAACTTTTTAAGGCATTTCCAAAAAATTGTATTCCCAAGCTACCCGAATTCGGGGCCTATCCAGAAGCTCCCATTTACCGTTGAAGACCGATCATTCTTACCCTAACTCAGAAACGCGGTTGCTTTGCGTCTGTGAAATTTCATTAAGATATCTTCAGTGGTTCAAGAGATACCGAATTTTATTCAAAATAAATCATTTTCAAACCACTGTAAAGCGTAACCACCAACATTTTCATTAAAATCAAACTAAAATATTTATTAATGTAAATGCAAAAAATGGAACAAAGAAAATCAGAAAATACAATTAAAGTCAACCATCAGCTCGCCGTTGTATATTCAAATAATATCCAAAAAAAAACTTTTAAATAAAATAAAGTTGAACAAAAAGCGATTGTTTATGGAGAATTTTTTGGAACATCGATCTCAGAAGGCAGAAATAACACAAATGTTTTATTACGATGTCATCATACTTTATAACTTAGTGGTCATACAAAAGAAAATTTATTTCCTAACAATAAACATTTGTTGCATTTGGCTATTCCTTTTTAAAAAGTCCTTACATAGATAAGAATCAGCACTTTAGTGGTTTAACCGAATAAATGGACATCATTCATACTTGCATTAAGCTAATATCAGACTGGTTTTATATTGAAATAATAAAAAGTAAAAAAAAAAGACCACAACGAATAATTGCTTTAAATTCTATAAAACAAATAACATTATACATAAGAAATATATTTGAATTCATTTGACTTCATAAGTCGCAGAAAAATAAATGCCATACTGAATTACTGAGGGGAAAGCATATCCATATGGCCATTTGACTATCGCCTAAGCGGATCATCAGATTTTTTGTTGTGTATAACTTAAACTTCATCCGTGTCGTGGTTTTTTGCTGTTTTATGAATAAATATATATTTTCCCTTATTTTGCGTTTTATTACTTCCAACATTTTTCGATATATTTTTCGTCCATGCTATATGAGGATTGCGTTAGCCTACATTTTTATTTCTTTTTTAAAAGACTTTTTATTCTTTATACAAATTTTCGTTGCGTTTTTGCCGCGTAATTCCTTAACAAACAAAATAAAGAGTGGTTAGATTTAAAGGGCCGATATCGATTTTGAATAAAACACAATTTATTTAGAAAATTATAGTGACAATCACTTCTTTTTATTTTGATAATATTGGAATGGTTAAATTATGTATGGAACAAAATATCGGCCAAACGCTGACGCATAATTGAGGTTCTATGCCGTTAATATGCCAAATTATCTCATCCTTTAGATCTTGCTGGCTTATCGACGTACACCCTTTCTTTCACATAATCCTAAAAAAAGAAGTCCAATGGTGTTAACAGTGCAGTCAAACAGCCAAGTTTTTGTTCAATTCTCTTTCAAGAAATTTACACATACTGCTTGTCAAAATTCACAAAAATTGAAAGCTGTGACGTAGGCTGCACGCAATTTCAAAGCAAGTTTTTAAGCAAGATGTCGTGAAGAAAACAAAAAAAAAATTAATTTGAAGGAAAAAACTTCAATCAGCTGTTCTCTTGAATGAAAATTTGAAAGGCTCAATTGAACGAAAATTTGAAAGCAAATTCTCAGCAAGTTGTTAAAATGAGAGTGTATTGGTAAAAAAAAATTAGTGAAATTTTAAAAATTGAATGAAAACTTGATCGTCTGACACCCTAGTAAATCACATGTTCTTAGCGACCAATTGACATCGCCACCACATGAGATAACACGGCCATTAAATTTGTCGCGCAAAAGAGCCATTGTTTCGTTAGCTGTGTGGCAAGTGGGACCGTCTTATTGAAACCACAAATCGTCCACATCCATATCTTCTAATCCGAGCGATAGAAAGTTCGTTATCATCTGACGATAGCGAACACTATTTACAGTAACTGCCTGTCCGGCCTCATATTGAAAAAATGCGGTCCGGAAGATGATTTTTTTCGAAAATTGATCATCCACTGTTACCATTTCTTGCCACCATTCTGACCATTGACGACGTTTGGAATAATCAAGAAGCTTTAGTTCTTGAGTCAATTTCAGCTTGTAAGCTCGTATATATACTATAAGTCTATATGCATAATCTTTATCAATGACGAGCGTGAGTGGTGCAATTGTTCGGCACGACGATGAGTTAAGGTGCATTGCTCTTCAGCCACACTAGCTGTACGAGCATGCAATGGTATTTTTACATCTCCTACAGACTCGGTTTGCTCAGATTTTAGCATGATTCTTCCGATTGTACGCACATTTGGACGATAAAATTGACCGAAAAAATCACGAAGTGCACGATATGCATTTTGGTTTAAACGGCTATTTTCATAATAAGCCTGAATAACTTTAACGCTTTGCGCGATTGTGTATCTTTCCATGGTTCAAATTGAGTTAGACTAAAATTGAAAAATGTTAAATTAAATGCAGAAAAAACTTGATGTTTAGGTGTGGTTCACATTATACATCGGCCCTTAAAATTCAACAACCTGATACATAGAGAACTGACATTTCTGTAAAGGTTTCTTGCGGAGTTCGTTGTCTGTACTAAAAAAATATGTCTTCTTAATTATGTTCAATTAAATGTGACTCGTGTGTATCTAGATTTTCATTGATTATATTAAATTTATCTATGTATGTATATTTTTTTTTTTTGTTTGAAAATGATTTACAAGCGACAAAGTTCCAAATGTGTTTACTGTATGTATTTATTTAAGGCCAAATTACAAATCACTGCCGTTCTTGTGTAAATATCAACTTCACTCAAATTATCTTTATTTTCTTTTTTCAAACAATTCTTTTAAAAATAATTTATAAATTTTTTTTGTAATTCAACTTTGAATTTGTTTGTTATTTTTTATAGCTGCTTATTTAAGGTCCCTTTTAAATATTTTTTTTTAATCTAAAATAATTTTTTATTTGTGATTGAAAAGATATTTTATTGAATTATTTTTAAACATTTCATTTACGTGAATGCTATTAAAGTTATCTTTTATTTTTCAATCAATGTCATAAAGTTTCAATTAAGTAAATAAGCAATCTTGAAACAAGTTAAGACGCAGTTGTTTTAAATCTAAGTATGGAATGTCACTCTTGCAGGGGTGTGTATCATACAGTCCTACTTCCAACAACTATTACCTACAAATGTCTAAACATGTAAACAAACTGTCGATATGAGTTCAAACATAAAATAAACAAGAATCTAAGCTTATAATTTCTCAACCGATTTATTTTTTATGTTGTTACTTCAATTCCAAGCGCCAAATCGATTTAAAAAAACCTACTAGCAACATTTAAAATGCTGAAATTGCGAGATTACTCGCCGAAAAGAGAAGGTGTAAAGAGAACAGCAACAAAGCAAAACTTGACAAATACCAAATTCACAAACTTCATAACTTTGAAGTTAGCTAGAATTATTAATTTTAAAGATAAACAACGCCTATTAAAAAAAACTTGGCTTGCTGATAATTGGAGTACTGTTTTCATTTGAAATTTTGCGACAAACGCTAATGGACTGGTTAAGCCGTGTAATCGAACTTTGCTGAACTCAGAAATAAACACCGTAAGTTCAGAGAATGTACAATTATACTACAAGATATTTTTCTAAAAAGCTGTAAAATATCCCATGTTATATGCAGGCATGTTCTGAATTTCACACGAAATTTTCACTTCAAATTTTTCAAAGCATTGTTGCTGTAAAATTATTTTTTACAAAAACAATGCGTTGAAAAATTTGAAGTGAAAGAATCGTGTGGAATTCAGAACATGCCTGATTGATTACAAAATCCGGAAGAGATCTGACTTTACCAGCATCCTATAGACCTATTATTTTCCTATCGTTTTTATAAAATAAGCGAAAATAATGACATTTTTAACCGACTTAAAATAAAAGCGAGGTTATCAATTCGACTGAGTGTTGCTTTTGTTTTATATTTGTGCCCCTATAACTCAGTCATATCTTGATCGATTTTGATTTGATTTTTTTTTGAAAGGTGATGCTTACAGATTGGTCCCGTTTTAAAAACAGTTCATAAGCTAAAAAATTAAAGGGTGTCTCCATACAACATATATGTTTTTTACGTGTGTTATGAACCGTAAGGGCACCACTTTTAAATTGAAAAAAATGCGTATCACTATAGCTCCCAATGGCAAAAAGTAATACAAAAATAAATCTTTAAATTAAAGGAAGTACCCAAAGGTGACGTAAATTGATCTATACGGGCCTATATTTTGAACCGTTATAGAAAAATGCTTGCAAGTTGGACAGAAGGGTGACCCAATAGTTTACTCAATTTGATGTACATGGCCATACTTTGGAACAGGTGTAGACAGACGCTTCAAATTTTCAAGAAATTCCGCTAAACCAACAAGTATAAAATTTGTATTTGGAAATTAAAGCTTGTCCCAATAGTTGATGTAAGTTAATGTATGTATGTTGCCAAACTTCTTAACCGTTATAGACAGACAGCAAAAACTTACAAGGGACCTATATTGCTCACCGTTATATACAAACACTTAAAAATTACAGATAATGTCCACTACTTTGCTTAGTACTCCTATATTAAAAAGACTAAATATTTTAGATTATAAATTATAGGGTGTTACGATAATTGACGTAATTTGATGTATATGGCTGAACGTTTGAATCGTTATAGACAGACGGTTGAAATTAACAAATAATGTGATAACTAAGTCTACTACAAACGGTTAAAATTGACAAGAAGCTATGGTGACAGGTCTGCTACAGCAAACTTATTAAAGAAACAAAATATCATTTCCGCTCATCAATTTGTGTTCGGAAAACATCACGAAATTATCGAGAAAGTCAACCGCTAACTAGTGGATAAAAAAATGTTTTAGATAAAGGAAAACTGCTTAGCTATCATTATAAATGATACACAAGTTTTTTTTAAGTATTCTGGTAACTAGTTTTGCTAGATTTTTATCTAAGCAAGCGTCTACAGTACAAAGTACAACGATTATGTAATACGAGATTATGGAGTTAAAGCTGGCCTTCCACAGAACAGTTTTCTAGGTCAGAACCGGATTTAGTTTTCACTTCTGATATTTCTTAAAACAAAATATTAACTATTTCTACATTTGATAATTAAACCGCTATATTTAGTGCCCCCATGGACTCGTATTGAGCATCAATAGGATAATTTTCTTAGACCTTTAGAAACGTCATTGAGAGATTTGAGATCACGAGTGAAAAAACACAAATTAACTAAATTACATGTGCATTTTGAAAGAGAAATTGGCCAATCTAATTATGAAGCAGCAGATAAAACCAGTAAAGGTCTTATATAGAGGACTTAATAAATAAAACCTTGTAAGGACACATGCAGAAGCTCCATAGTACGTTAGAAATAAGAACATTCATAAAGATCTAAAAGTATTTAGGGCAATAAATGAGTTCAAAAAAAATTCAAAAGATATATCTCACCAAACTGCAACATCAGTTATCAAATTAGTACCCCACCGCTAAGCTGATTATCCTTTACCGATCAACACTGCCAGCATAAGAATTTAAATTGTACTTTTAAGATTCATTATAGGCTCCTTAAACACAGATTCAATAGTAAAAAAGCTTATAATAAGAAAACTAATATAGATATATTTGCGATAGTAAATTTAAACTATACAATAAAATTATGAAAGTTCGTAAGAGCTTCCTAAATATGTTCATATATAATTTTATATTATATGAATATTATTTTTATATCGTAATTAAAAAATTCCCGTACATGATGCAGCATCAATTGGATACTAAGAAATAAATTAATTAAAATATGATATAAATACTTTGCTGCAAGTGGGCCATTTCTCAAAAAATTCGATCTGAGCAAAATCCATTCAGAGTTTTAAATACTACTTTGCTGGCCGTACCCACATTTTTATAAGTAAAATTTTTTATGCGATAAATGTTCATCTATGAAGAATATTTAATCATGCAAAACTAAGTAATCTAAAATTTAGGGTTGTGACTCTCTCTCTCGGAAAGAACATTTCTATCTTAAATTATTCGTAGCCCAATTATTTAAAAAAAATAACTCCCTGAGATTTTTTATCATTTATTTCGAAATTATTTGCTAAAACTGTTGAATTAAGAAAATAATTTGTACCTCCTCGATACGCTACTGCTTCTAAAAAATTAAGCGGCAATTTTGCAGCTAATGAAAGGCGGATATATAAATGTTATGATATATACTTAAGTTCCTAAATGATTTCCTTATGTTTTGTTCGTATGTGTTTGTGTGTGAACAATTTATAGAAATGCTAAAGAACTTTGAAAGTATTTTGCCGTAAGTTACGTTTAAAATCATTATTATTAGCATAAGAATGATTGCCTGAAACAGAATACTTTACACTGATTTCTTACTGACATGAAAAATAAGTGATATCTTTGTTGAATTAAAAAGCCAGGTAAGTTTAAATAAAAATATTAATATAAACATTAGTTCGCTTTTTTAATTTCTTTATGACTTTTATGATTTTTCAATTATGTGTTATAAATTATTAAATTCTTTAATAGCTTTATAGCACTAAGAACTTGAATAAATAAAATTAAATGATTTGAATTTAAAATTTGAAACAAATCATTTGAAGTTTATAATAAGAGCATTTTAATAATTTAATTTGAATAGCTGGGGTCAACTTATGATCTACGCTAATGTGTGAATTTTAACATTTGGTGGACATCGTGTTAGCTTTGGTTTAACTAAAATCGCAGCATATTTTTCACAAACAAGCCCCCACTTAGTGTGTACTTTTTAATCTCAAGTACAGTCATCATTAAGATTTTAATTATGATTTTAAAACTTACATAAATATACGGATGCTCGCCGAAAGCGTTTCTAAACTTTTGCAATGGGTTACTTTACCAAAAAAAATTTTATAATAATTATAGAAATGAAGAACAAAATTAAATTTTAATTTTTACAAAAACGTCTTAAAACCTTTCTTGGGTTAACTTGGTTAAACATAATATGCATTAGAAGCAAAATTTTTAAATGTCACTTAAATGTTAAGGTATTACAGTTTTTATATGTCATAATTTATATCAAGGACTTAGTTTGCAAAAATCTGACAAAAAATAACATATTTTTATTGCCAGAATAAAATATTGAGTATTTTTCAATTGAACCAATTGCTTCCTTCAAATTAGTACCCAATTAATATTTTTATGTTTAGGTCTTAATTGAATTAAAGTGTGTTGGTTTATACTCTTTAGTAAAAGCTTCTGCGGAAGTGATTCTACTGCATTTCTTGAAAAATTTTATTCTAAATTGTTAAGAGAGTTTTTTTATATAAATTAATTCGTTTGAACAAAAATTTATAGGATTCAAGCAACAAACAGGCGGTGCTGTATTTGTGTGAACTTCCTGTGATAACTTCTTTTGCTGCTACTAAGGTATTACGAGGGCTGCTCTATATATTTCTGGCCTAATAGTGAAAACATTTATAATCAAAAATGGTTTTCTTGTTTTTCAAAGTATTCTCCAGCATGATTTATAAACTTTTGCATGCGCTCAAACCAGTTGTTGAAGCACTTTTTCCACTCCGATTGAGACACCTCTAAAACATGGTTTTTGAACACTTCAACACCTTTTTCTGGCGACGAAAATCGTTGACCACGCATTTTTTTCTTGATGTGCGGAAACAAGAAAAAATCATTAGGTGCCAAGTCAGGGCTGTACGGCGGATGACCCATTAATTCGACGTTTTGGCCGGTCAAAAACGCTCTGGTTTGAGCCGATGTGTGAGAGCTCGCATTGTTATGGTGAACAATGATTCGTCTTCTCTTGTTGGTTTTTCGAATATCTCCGATGACTTCAGGCAAACAAATTGTAGTGTATCACTCAGAAGTAATCGTCCTACGTTGCTTAAGCGGAACAGTCGCCATATGACCAGTTTTGCCGAAGAAACAGGCGACCATTTGCTTCGAAGTGCTTCTTCCACGAACAACTTTCGTTGGATTTTGCTCGTCTTTGAAGACCCACACGGTCGATTGTTGTTTCGTTTCGGGCTCATACGCATAGATCCATGATTCGTCACCTGTGACGATCTTATAAACGTCTTTTGAAGCACCGCAATCGTATTTTTGCAACATTTCTTTGCACCAATCGACACGAGCCTTTTTTTGAGCGACTTTCAAATTGTGCGGGATCCAACGAGAACAATCCTTTTTTACGGCCAGGTGTTCATGTAGTATCGAATGTATGCTGGTGGAAGAAATGTCCAAGGATGTCGCTATCTCTCGGTATGTCGCATGTCGATCTTGCATTATGAGTTCACGCACGGCATCAATGTTCTCTGGCACAACAGCTGTTTTTGGACGACCTTCACGGAATTCGTCTTTGAGCGAGCTCCGGCCACGATTAGATTCATTATACCAATTTATCACAGTGCTTCATCGCCATACAAAGATATAAGTTCATCAATGCACTCTTGTCGTGATAATCCACGTCGAAAGTTGTGAAAAATGATGGCACGAAAATGTTCACGAGTTAATTCCATTTTTTTCTATATTAATTTTTTCAAGTCACTGTAAACAACACAAATAATGGTCGTACGTCAAAACGTTTTGAGTACGATTATGCTTAAAAATGACAAACTTTCCAATGGAAATGTCAGATTGCACTTGGCAGTACTCAGTGTTGCCAGGCCAGAAATATATATAGCAGCCCTCGTATATAAATATTTATATAATCTTTCAAAAAAGCTCTGTTTTTGATTTTGGTTCCATTAAAAAAAAACTTAATTTTTAGTCTTTAAATATTTTCTTTTAATTTTCAGTATATTTTTTTTTTTGACAATTTGTTTGTTAAAATCACTATATCCGTAATTTAAATGACAGAAATATGGGACATTTTTTTCGATGTTAAAGCGAAAAACTTTGGGAGAAAATAAATCTTTTAAATATAATAAAATAAGGCATGTTCTGAATTTCAAACGGAATTCTCACTTTTGTATTTTTTAAGGCATTGTTTTTGTAAAAAACTATTTTATAGCAACAATGCTTTGAAAAATTTGAAGTGAAAATTTCGTGTGGCATTCAGAGCATGGTGGCCTTAAAAACTTTTCGGGATATATAATTTAAAAAATGCGGTTGCAGGAATTGGGGTTTCAAACCTTTGTGGAATGAGATCAAAATTTAGCATACGTGAACGTTTTATCTGAGAGAGAGAGGCCTTTATATGTCAAGCAAAAAATTTGTAGAAGAAATAGAAAACTAAATTTAACTTTTCTTAAAATAAATGGCAGTTATTAATTTACTGGTCCATATATGCAAAATCTTAGATCGAAATATTAAAAAAATATTTTTTATTGAAAGAACATTTTTTCGTATTCGCTTTTTAAACAGAAAAATGTAAAATTGTGTAAAAAGATGAGAAAAAAACTGTTTGTTAATAAAACTTATTAAAAAAGACTACTGTTTTCGTTTTTAATTAATGTAAAGAATTTGTTCTTGGCATTGCTGAAATGATAAGGACTTAAAAAACTTATATAAACAACATGCATATCATTGTAAGCCGCTTTGAAACACCGTATAACCCTGTTCAGACATTCGTTTCAATTGCGCAATAAAGAAATTTACGCAATTAAGTCCCTAATTGAATTTAATTAATAAATTTTTCAATTAGTACTTAATTGAGAAATTAATTGATTAAGTTTCTTCATACAACCCTTTTGAAGTGTGTTCAATGAGAGAAAATTTTATAAAATGACAAACTAAATGCCATAAAAATGAAAAATAAACTATTTTCAAATTAAATGAAATGAAAAATGTTTAAAATTTAATGGATTTTCAAAGTTAGCGTGCAGTCAGAACTTCATCGTACTGACTGGAAGAGTTCCATATTTCAAATAAAAACAAGCAAACTTTATTTTCATTCTCTTCATTCTTCCAAATTTACAAACACAAATTTCTAATGTAAAAATTAGGTCTGTTTAATAAATTTTCGGCAGAAACTAGCAACGATAGAGTAAAATAAAAATTTACAACATTACTATTCCAAATAAAAACAAGGAATAAATGGATTTTTGGAAAAATTAGCAAAGTAAAGCCGAACTGAGCATAAATAAAATAAAATAAATATTTATCTAAAACAGAAAAAAGGGGTGTTCGATGCGTAAAGCATTTTGTATTGCAACAGTTAGCATTTGCAAGAGCTTTGTCATCGATTGTGAGCACCTTTTTTCGAATACTTTGCAAAATTGCCAAAATTGTTCCTTCCGTCTTCTTTGTAAAACTTTTAGTTTATTTTGTTCTATTTCTTTTGTTTATTGTTTTATTATCCTGGCGTTTATTTGTACATAATTTTCTCAGATTTCTTCTAACTGTTATACATAACGTTAGCTTCAAATCAAAATATTAATATATGTATATTTTGTGCTGTGTGGTTGTAAAAAATTTCAGCTGTAGATATTCGGTTTTGAAATCGCCATAAAAATTTTGGCAAAAAAGCCACACCATTTTAGTTCCGCAACGATGTGATGTAAATATTTTCGTGGAAAGTGCTAATAAACACTTTCAGCTCCAAGTATTTAATATTTATTTATTAAAACAGAACAAGAATCAGCTGTTTTGTTCTTGCCAGTAACTAAAGTAGTAGCAAATTTATTAACAGTTACATCTTATACTCTTTTTTACTCTATCGCTGCTTCTTTTGAGGTACTGAAGTAAACACTTTCCAATAACAATTAGTAACAACTTCTTGTTATTGAACAGAACTATATTCTACTGTCGAATTTTAATTAAGTAAAGTAAATTGGATATGTGTGAACACCAAAATTAATTACTCAATTAAAATTTTAATTGTCTAAATTAAAAAGTATGTCTGAACAGGGTATATGCCTAATGTACTTCTAATTATTAATTAATTACGTGAAAATAAATTTCAATCTTTGCAATTTTAATTATTTGAGGTGGCTAATTCGGTAAAATTCGTAATCTTTAATTGCATTTTAATAAGTTATTATGATAAGCGAATTTTTATTAGTTGTCTTTAAGAGTGAAAGGATTTATTTCTGTGCAATTTTTAATATAAAGTAAATATATTTGAATTTTATTTCTGTTTATGTATAATTATTAAACAAATTACGCATATTTTGTTAAATAAATAGTTCAAAAATATTTTTTTCCTATTTTTACCTGTGGCAACGCAAATTTTGCTGTTTACAAAAAATATATTTCAAACAATTCCGTCAAACATCACAATTTCAAACTACATTATATTTTTATATCGTGATATTAAATATTTAAAGTTGTTTTAACGCCACGTTTACATTAGACAATGCTGTCACGACAATAAAATAATACGCATTAGTTGTCAAAAATGCTGAAAATTCTTCTATAGTGCAGGCGTCCAGACAATAATTATGACAATTCATTATGAGCACGTTCTCGGAAAATTTAAAATAGCTTTACCGTTTCTTCCTTCTATTTTTTCATTTCTACTGTTATATGCAAGGAAAGTTTTAGTAATAAAAATAAAAAATTAATTAAAATTTCATTTAGTTAAAGCAATTATAAAAAAATTTGTCGGCATACGTCAAATCACTGTCTTATTTACTGTTTTCAAAATATGCAAGACAGCAATTCAGACAATTGAAATGTGTACATGTATTAGTGAAAAACTGTGCATCTATTGTTATTGTCATGACAGCATTGTCTAATGTAAACAGGGGGTAAAGGGAACCACAATTTTATTCTGAAACATATTTAACCTAAAAAGATTTTAATTGAAGTGTAAATTCTGCAGCACTGAAAGGGAATTGCCGCCATATTAAAAAAGCTATGTTAGGAATCAAAATTTGTATCTTTTTGCAGGAAAACCATGGAAAAGCTGTACCAAAAATTTAGTAGCACCTAATTCAGTTTCATTTTAAATCTTACTTTTTTTGAGCAAAGAAATAAAAAAAAACACTTTCGCTTTTGCATACTAACTTTCGCAACCAAATAACCAACCATAAGACTACACACAAATGAAACATATCATGCAAGAATGGAAAAAACTTAACATTTAAGTCATGTTATTAACCAAAACAGAAATGGCAAATGCTGTAATTAAAAAAAATGAACAATGAACATAGAAGTTTATTCTTTAAATTAACATAGAAAATGTTTTGACTAAAAGCTAGAAAGAAAATCATTACAATGAACATCGTAAGGAGCATTTAAGCAAACTAAATTAACTCTTAAATATATTTGCTATTTTCCATGGAAAAAAATATATTCATTGTCTATCCACGAGTCGCTTTTACAAAAAATGTTTATAAACGACCTTCAATTAGCAAAAAATGAGAAATACTCCAAACAGTTTTCTGTATTCAAGTTTCTATTTCGTATTCTCTGATTTCCACGAAATCCACTCCAGAGTGAAAAAGAAAAAAATAATAATACCACTTGATCCCCACACAAAAGCGTATTTAAAAGCGTAAAGAACAAAATTCAGCCAGAGAACATGTTTTATAGGTCAATTGTTAAGTCAGTGACTTGATCATTACACGTGCTTGTTTTAAATACAATACTTTATAAATATAATTTTTTCAGGCTTTCATTTATATAAAGGATTTTTTTACACAACACATGCTTATACTATACCGATGCTTTTAACATACATATACTTATATAATATATATATAAGTACATACAAACAATAATATACATGTATACCAACATATCCCCCTGCGCCTATTGGTATCGACTAAGGATTATGTTGATTATTGTCTCAAAGTATGTTTGAAAGTGTTAAAAATGTTTAGTCACTCACACTTATTATGGAGTGTACAAATATATGCTTTCTTTCACGTCTGCACACAGAAGTAACTTGATACTTTACTTTACGATTATCTTGATGGCAATCTACGTCAATAATGTCTGTGGGCTTAGCAATTTTAATAATTGTTAAAATTAATGTAATAGATATTTTTTGTGTGTGTATTCATTGTCAGTATACACTGAACAAAGTGTGTGTGCGTTAAATAACTTTAATATGATTTGTTAAATTCGACAACATGGCCCATTTGAAGAAAGTGATTAAGTTCATTAAATAATTTTTTTTTTTTTTTTTTTTTTTGTTGAGGGTAATGAATAATAATAGTCTGTTGAATTTATCCCTAAAAGGTTTAAATAATAAAAACGGGAGTGAACAGATGTATATATTCACTCTCGATCAGTAGTTTGATTCACTACTCTTTTTTTAACGATTGTAGGTTTGTTCAATTGACTTAACAAAAAATTGTAGTTTTCTATTCAGTAACACTTTTAACAATATTCGCCATTGCTTTAATCGAGCTGATACAGCTAGCAAGTTGCTGATCGTTAAGAAAGCGACTATAAATTTTGCGTTGTTAAATCTGTCGACAAAATAAATGATATACAACTTGCGTTTATGTACTTTCACAATACAACAGCATAAACACAGAACCAAGGCACATTAATTTTACAGGTAATAGCAATTCTAAAACAACTACAACAATAAGTAAAAAACATGTATTTTTTGTAAAATATATTTTCAGACATCAAATCAACTGACGCACAGTGGTTTGAAAACGATTCTTTTTTTTACAAAATTCGGTATCTTATGAGACGCTCAATATATTTTAACGAACTTTTACAGAGGGAGGGCAGAGGTATTTCTCAGTGAATCTACGGACGGTCAGACTATTAGCTGAATAGGGCTTAGGGCTTCTGGGTAGGGCTCCAAATTTAACATATAATTTTTATAAAAAGACATAAAAAGTTTATTTTTAACTCAAATGTTGAGATTTTTTCAATTTAATCAGATCTTGAAAATATCTTTAAAAAGATGTTTAAATATGCAGGGACAAAATTTGCTTACAACTTTTTTTTGTTTTGTTAATTTTGGCCAATCTTAACATAGTGTTTTTGGCGTAGTACGCTTATTAATTATCGGATTGTTACGTTAAGACATTTGCTATATATTTTTAATAAAATTTAAAATAAACAAGCTTAAAGTTGTATTCTGATAGCGCTTTTCGTTAACAAGTTACAAGCCTCTAAATTAAGAAAATGTAAAAAATGTCGTTTTTTTAAGGATTTTCCACAAAAAAGTGGTATTCTTTTTTTTTTTTTTTTGCTTATGTAATTTAAATTTATTTCAGTACTAGCAAATTTGTTTAAACAATTTTTAAGACAAACTATAGAAAACGCGTTAAAAGCAAAATTAGGTCAACAATTATATCGGTTCCCCCTCCAGCCCTTTAATATAAAATTTTTAAATTATTGTAAAATTCCTCGGAGTGCAAAACACCGATTAAAAAAAGGTTAACGGTAAGTCTCCAAATTTTGGCTAACTACTGCAAAAAGTATTTGACAGCCCCGTGATTAATTAAGGCCTCTTTTGTAAATAAAAAAAAACAATTTTTTTTAACATGTTTTCCCTTTCCGGGAATTTATATGTTTAAACAAAAAAAAACTGAATTTTATTTCACCATTTGATTAAAAACTCTTTTAGCTATATCACTTCAAAATTTTGTAGGAATATCCTTATGACATTTAATTTCTCAAGAAACCCCCTTAACATGATTTTTTAGTTTCTGAAAATGTAGCGTAAAAAAATAATTACAATATTATTAATCTAGATCTCATAAGCTTTCCTTGGTTGCTACTAACATGCATATATTTAAGATAGAGGAGCTTCCTAAACCTCACATTCTCGTGATTATGTTAGCTTTTTTTATATGTAAAAATCAAAAATTTGTATAAACACATTTTGTGCCAAACTTCTTGGTATTTAACATATAAAAAGAGTAAACAAAATCATGAGGAGGCGAGGCCTACAATTTTGAAATAAAATCCAGTTTCAAAAAGTGTGTGAAACTTTTTTGTTTTATGAAATTTATTAAATATATTTCCACAAAATCACTGTATGAAAAAAATTTTTGTAGGAAAAAAATAATAAGTGTAAATAAAATTTGACATGTGAAAACATAAACAAGAAAGTCAACTAATCTTTTGCCACTACCTAGTATATTAATGTGCCTTGCACAGAACATATGCATAAATTTGAACACAAAAGAAAAACACAGTTTGTTTTCATTTTAATTAAAACATGCTTGTTTAACTGAGTAGATATACGCAGATGTAAAATTTATTTTAAAAATAAATTTCTTGTTAAAAAAATTGCACGTAAATATATTTGTTGACCGTCTTTAAGAAGAGGTAATTGCAACTCTACGGCCAAAACTATTTTTATGGTTTTCTTATTGTCATACTCCATACATGCATTTAGGAAAATACGTATACATGTTTGTAAATTGACATCTAAAGCTGCCCATACATGACATGCTTTTTACATCTGACATGTCAAATTTCCTACTGTTAGGGCTCCTGAAGCATTGCTTCTGTAAAATAAATGGGAAAAGTCATCTGAAAAATTTCATTTAGAACGTGTTCTACGAGCATTTTGATCTGACAAACCATCTGACATCAGCTATTTTTATAATTCTAAAATGTATTGCCAAAAACCTATGGCGTATGAAAGCAATCAACGGCGGTTTATGTTTATATTTTATATGACCAAAATCTGAAATTGCTTTTAACTATTTGATAACAATTATGTAAATTCTGTATCATTATTCAATGCAAAGTGATCTTGTTCATATTTAGACAACAGAAATTAATTAAAATTAAGAAGTCTTCAGTAATTCTGTAACGCATGCAAAAATATTTTAAGACGACAACAAGCCATTTTGAAACCGAACTGCTTGGATGTCTGTACAGTGGAAAAAGCGAATTTGATCAGCTGTCGTAAACAAATAATAAATATGTCAGACGTAATTATACACGTACGTTTGTGACCAAATATTAAGAGTCTTCTGTTAAATACCAATTTTGAGACACATTTAGAATTACATATGACTCACACAGTTAAAAAGTCAGATGTAAGAAACATGTCGTAGGAAGTTTAAGAAATAAGCTTAAATTCACATGTTTTTAGTCTTCTCTTTTGTGTTTTTCATTTAAAATTTTTTTTAATTGTTGACGAAGATGCCACTTAATTTCAACTTGTGTCTATTGTCGTTAAGCTGAAGTTAGTGAATCACTTAACCGTTATTGCGAAAATGTCAACATATATTATTAATGTCGTATTGTTTAGAGTTATCGAATTGTAGTACAGATGATAGGAAGCTCATTAATTTCTGGTTTAATTTTTTGTCGATAACTTAAACTAATTACTAACATCGAAAGTGGTATTTTCTTATCAATTGCACTGAATGCAACAATTCTTAAAGGGACAAATTAGAGTCTGGACACAAACGATTTTTTATAACTGTTTTTTTGAAACCAAAATTTTTATCTTCCTAATTAAACAACATTTTCTCTCGACTTAAATATAATTAAAAATTTTGGAGTTTAGCTTTGCCGCAACGCTTAGGAATGGGAAAGACCAAGAATTTCAAAAGATATGGCCTACTAAAAAAGGGAATTTAAGCGGTTCTGATCATCGGAACGAGAGTTTATGAATATATAGAATTATTAAAAACAGTAACCATGATTGAGAGATGAAATTTTCATAGTGTTCTATAAAAGCAGTAATAAGTATGAAAAAGATGCTATCTGATTCTTGGCAAAGCAATTTTTAGTACAGTAATGTTACTTGGAAATAAAATTAAATGTGATAAGTTTCAAACTAAACCTGGAGTTTGAGGTACAATATCGTCTGCATAAGATCCATTTCGGTACTGGTTAAAACCATCAATAATATAAATGCCCTAACAAAGTTTGATGATTCTACCTCTGCGTGCCACAGCTAACATGTATGTTCATTTTTAAGATTCCCATATTTTCGTATTTTACTCGCAATCAAAACGTTCAAAAAATTGTTGTTCCAAGCATTTTTATATCGGGTGGAATACAGAAATGGAGCAATAAATTTAAAGATAACAAAGGCTCTAAGTTTTAAAATGGTTTGTATTTACTATTTTTGCGGAGCTTTCATTATTTTTCTATAGTCACGTCAGTAAAAATTATCATTAAACTTTTATTTCCATAAATCTGAAAATGGTCTTTTTTTATTTGAAAGTTTCAACAAAAAATACAATTCAAAAGTAATTTATCATGTCAGTTTATCTCAAACATTAACTTACAATAAATTCAATATTTAATATTATAAAAAGAAAATATTTTTTGCTTAAGCGAAGGCTGTAAGTAATTTACGACCAATGGTCGGTCTTTCTAATTTAACAGTCAACAGCCATTGTTATAAAAAGCATGTTATTGCAATTTATGTTCTATAGAATTTATTATGGATTAAAAATAATAAATACCTAAATTTAGGACATTTATTTATTTTTATTTTGAACTCACTAAAAAAAATGTATTTTGTAGTCTCATTGTGTTATTCATGCCTTTTGTAGTCTTTTAACACGAAAAAGATGTTGAAAAATACACACAAGTAAATGTACAAATTCATAGAGAAATTTAGCATACTAACCTCTCATGTAAATATAAGCTGTACCACGCATATTACGTCTTGTCAATACAATAAGATTGAGTACATTTCCAATGATACCCAGCGCACAGATGATGGGCAATATAATGCCGTATGAATATTCTCGTAAAGCTTCAGTACGCGGATCCTGTTAACAAGGAAAAAGGAAACACACAAAAATAAGACATGTAATACTAATAGTTAAAAAAAGGCAAGTAATAATAAAAATAAAATTAAACTGTAAAAGAAGAAAAAAAAAACATATTGTTTGGATTTTGATTACATGTTAAAAAAAAGATTAATTCTTCTTTTATGGAAACACACTAAATAATTTTGCGATTGCTTTATTGCAGTTGGTCTTTTAAAATTTTATTGGTACAAATGAATTGAAAATGATTTTGGCTTAAGTTCATTTTTTAATTTCTAAAAACCTTTTTTTAAAAAGAAAATGCGAACGTTTTCCAAAGAAAAAGAAAAATTTTAAACACCAGAGAATGTAATGCTGTATTTTCTGGATCGCTACATCCTTCATCAGTATTCTTCACATCTATCTACCTTAGGTTGTGTACGTTGTAAATATTGTCTATTTAGTCAACTAACTTTGTAACTAAGAATAAACCCAGTAAAAAATAGGATCATCCAAAGAGTAATCTTGGAGCGCTCCTTTGCGAGTAATGGATTACTCCATAAAACTCCCAACCACATTGGATTTTTAACATAGCATGTCCGCAGACACGAGTACTCCTTTTAAGCTCCTTATGGAGTACTCTCTTTGATCTTGAAAATGACGACAGAGGGAGTAATCCTTTTTTGTCTCCTAGAAGAGCATAAAAGGAGTAAACATCCATATAAAATAAAATTTTTTTTATTTTTACAAAAACAAGAAAATATTCATTTATTTAAATTTTTTTTTTAATATTGCTATTTTTTTTTGCATTCGACGAGTATTCAGCTATTACCGAAATAAAAAAAGTTAAACAATTTGTATTTGTTTGTTTTGATCTATCCCAATTTAATTTGACCAGCATATTTCGCCGATCATTTTGGGTATTGCTTTTTCAATTTTGATTTTGTCAAACCGCAGTTTAAAATAAAAAAACAAAGAATTTTGAATACTTGTTTAAATGATTGCATTAAAAACAAACTCAGTTTTACCATTTCTGAATCAGACTCGGTTTTAATCAGCTGTTCTGCCGAATTTAATTCCTTCAAAGAATCATTTGGGAAAATTTTTATTCTTTAATTTGACGTGTTCTTCCACAAACCGCAATGACTTTGATATGATATGTATTGGCCGTGCATCATCAGTGCTTTTTCTAAACCACAATGAAAGTATTCACCTGGTGCCTGCCATATCTATTATTTCTGGGCTCACTGTGAAGCAGCGTGGGTTTTCTGCATGCACTGCTTTTAACAATATTTCTCTGCATAGTAGAACGTCCATACCTTCACTTTCTAAAATGTAGAGTATTGAATGCAGCACTCGTTCGAAACACGACTTGCAATTACCCAAGAAGCAAGCTTCTTTTAAAATTTTCACTGATATCATAATGAACAACATAGTTTCCCGTTTGGCTATCTTCATTTGTTAATTCATTGACTTTGTTAGGTACTGATGCCTCTTGTTCACTTTAAGTCTCCCGATTACAATTTGAGAATATTTCAATTTCTATTTCAACTTGTCGTCTTAAATGACGCTTAGAAACTAAATTTTCACACATTTTTAACAAATTTGTTACTATAGCCGTACCTTTTCGCTTTTATTAAAAACACGACTTTCACGTTTTAAAACTAAACTGACTAAATATAAAAACAAAACGAAAACATCAACAATTAAAAGTTATATCACAAACAAAAACGAACTGATACATCCCCCGTTGATCCATTTGGAGTATTAAACGAGGCATAAACAAAAAAAACAAAAAAAACAAAAAATAGTTTCGATAGCTCGCTTATAACTCCAAACGAATGAACAAGTTATTACTCCTTTATTGCTTATTATTTATTATTATGGATTAATCCATATATTTTTTACTGGGAAAGGTATATTTTTATCAATATTAATTTGGTTAGAAGAAGTCCACGCACAAACCAAAGTATTTCTTCACTGTTCTCTCTGTCACTCATCTTATATATTTGTTTTCGCTTTTTACCTTCGGTTGATCGCGAATGCAATTTTTAAATTTACGTGTTTTCTCACAACAGTATAGCTGCTGTTTCAGTACCATATTGATTATTGCGAGTTAATCATGAATGTACAATTTAATTTTTATAATTGATTTCTAACAATTTCATTTTACAATTTGATTTTAAATTGAGCTCTAAGAACTTAACTTTAACAGGTAAGTCTTTTTTTTTTTTTTTTTTTTTTGTAGAACAACCAACAGATCAATCATCATCTTCATACCCAACCCGTTTCCTGCACAAAATTCTTTTAGAACTTTTATTTAAAATTAATTGATTTGAATATTTTTTTTTATTCTATAAAAGGGACTTTACCCTGAGTAAATATCATAATTGAAAGATCTTCCCCCCACTGTACAATTGACAAAAAAAATTTGAAGTGATGAGAAAAATGTTGCTTATTTCAGGGGTATTTATCCGCGGTGCTGTATAAACTAAAATCCTGATTTTTATTACAAACGATTCCTAATTTTTTTTATCAAGCAGCGATTGTCTCTATATAAATTACATATATTAATGTGCATTTTTTAATTATTATTATTAAGTTTTTTGAGGTTAAATAGATGATGTTTACGGCGTACATTACATAAGGCAGATAGATGCGAAGAATGCTGATAAAGGAATGTCGCGGTCCAGAAAATGCTGCACTTCATTCTGCTATCGTTTAATTTTTCTTCTTTTCTATGGAAAACGTCCGCATACATTTATAAATAATTTTTATTTATAAAAATATTTAGAAATGAAAATAAGTCAATTTTCATTCATTTATAAAATCCTCATTGGTAAAACATTAAAAATTATCCCAGCAAAAAATTAGACTTTAGCTAAAAAAGTACTTGCTATATAACGACTTACTTTTGTGGTTGCCATATTTTGTTGCTCGCTTACAAAACACATCACATTAGTTTCCAAAAAAGGAAGTAGTAATGGAAATAGTTCTTTACATTAAAAGAGACTACCTTACTAATGGTACTCATTATCTCCTACAATAATTAATGTAATCGATTCTCAGTAATTGATTATAAATGTCTCATGCCTTGTTAAAATCATTAAGTTGGCAATCTAGTTGGGAAGTACTTCTGCCAAAAATGCTTAATTCCACACTCGATTACCTTTTTAAAAATTTTTTGCTGGGATATTGTTAATATTAACGTTTAAAGTATGAACTTTATGAGTTTATCTGTTCTTAATACTTTTTTCATTTTGTCTTCATTTTGTTTTGTTTTATTATGCTTTGTTTGTTACACTTCCTATTTCAATGAAATGAAATTAGAAAGTTTTGATACTACGTGTTTTTAAGTGTAAAAGTGTCCTTTTTAAATTAAAGGTATATTTCTTAAAGTTCAAGTCAATACATTATTTAGTGAAGAAACCCCTACGCAGAAATATAAGTGTTTTAAAAAAATTTTAATAGAATAACAATTGTTTTACGTCTTTTCAATTAAAGTGTGTGAAATAAAATAAAAATGGATAATTATAGAAATTCTATTTTTTTGTTGTATTTATTTTTAAATAAAATCTTTCACCTTTGCTGCAAAATGTCAATCCAAAAAATTGTTAATTTCTGAGCTGAGCATGCAGGAATGTTGTTCACTACTAAACCTTTTTTTTTGAAAAAAAAGAACTATGTCTTTATCTCCAGACGTGTGAGTACTGCAAAGAACTTTGTCTTAATGGCCTCCAAAGAGTGTAAACAAAACTTAAGACGTTTTTTTTTAATTTAATTTTTTTTTATGAAATTAGGAGTTGAACTGCGGATATTAGAAATGAATTAAAATTGATTTTCATTTTTTAATTTCTAAAAACATTTTTTTAAGAAAAATTTTACAAATATATGTGGACATTTTCAAAAGAAAAAAAGAAAAATTAGACACCAGCATAATGTTATACTTTATTTTCTGGATCGCTACATCCTTCATCAACATTTTTCGCATTTTTCTACCTTAGGTTGTGTACATTGTAAACATCATCTATTTAACCAGCTAACTTTGTAAAAAATACATTTGTAAAATAATTTTTCTTGCTAAAGAAGAAGGATTTTATAAATATTTGTTTTTTTTTAACAGGGTGGTAGAGAAAACAGCAGTATATATAATCTTAAGTTTTAAGTATCTGGCTAATAAGCAACAGTTTAATTTATCTTGCTGTTCTTATTAGCAAATGAGGGGTAAAAGTTTTTCAAAAAAAAACCAAAAAAAATTAGAATTTAAATTGTTTAGGACAAGTGAAATATTACAAAACAAATCACCTATAAGAGCAAATAAAAATTAATAATTAAGTTGCCTTTCTTACTTGATGTATTTTTTTTTAACTCCTATTGACTTTTCACAAAAGTTTTTCCAATTAAGTTAAAAATTGTTCACATTGCTTAAAGTGTTTTTAAAGCTATTTGAACAATTTTATTAGTTTGATTGAATTTAAAAATAAATTTTTAACATCAAAAAGGTTTTAATAATTTAAGATTCTGCATTGCCAATAGAGTAACAAGAATTACTTTAATCTCAAATATAGATATTTTTTAAAACGTTATATATAAAACATGTGTTAATTTATTACATTTGTGTCTGCCACTTACCTCATTTGTTATATAAAGATCATCACGCAAATTATCGCCAATGACACCCACAGCACCAGCAGCTACAGCCGCATTCACATCACTTCTGTAGCCACCACCTTCGCCAATAACACCACCAGAACTACCTCCACCACCAATACTTTTCTCATTTATACCACCATTAGCTGCAGCATTGTGTGATGTTGAGGCAGCCGTTATAGCATTGTTGTCATTTTCATTAACAGTTGAGGTAACTGAAAAATTTGTACCCCATATTATCGAACACAAGGCCGGATCCTCTTCAGCTGTATAAAGTCGTGTTAGCATAGTTTCACTGCAAATTCCTACACAATTTTTGTTTTATATACAGACTTGGGAATTACTTCTTTTTATAACGTAGGAATAACAACAGTTACAATTGTGTTAGTTATTGGAATAAAAAAAATGTTTAAACAAATAACTACTGTATAAGCGCTTTTGTCTGATTTTTTTAATTTCAAATCAAAGAAAAAGAATAAAACATATTTTTTTGCTTTATTTCTTATTTAATTAATAACTTTTTAAAAAGTTTCTTAAGATATTTTTGTTGCTTTTAGATTTCTTTTGTAAAAAACTTTTAGCTTTTTTTGATTCATCAAATCTATTTGTTTTCCATCACAATCAGAGTAATCAGTAACATCATAATCATGCACACACTTATCCTCACCATCGTCATAAGCTCGACGGTGTCTAATGAATTTACTTTTTTTAATACTTTTATCACTTAAGGGTCTGTTGTGATTCCTTCTGTTGTAGTTGTCGTTGCTTGTGGCAGTAGCGTTGAAGGTGCTTGAAATTGTTGCTACAGCTTTATCTACTGTAAATGCTTTTAATTTACGTTGATTTCGTTGGTATATTTTATTGTTGTTGATATTTTTTGTGTGTTTAGTTTCTAAAGTGGAAATTGCATGCAATGCAACTTTATTGCTGCCAGCAATGTTGCACGGTTGCTTAGTTAACATTTTATTTACATAAATAAATCATTCACTTTACTCTTGTTTAAAGTGGGGATGAAAAGTATTTTTATGTTTTTTATTCTTATTTGTTTAATTCACAGTAGTTTTTTTTAACACGTTTTTCTTTTCGCTTCCAGCTACAATGAAAAAAAGAAAAGGTTTTAAGGAATTTGTTACTTAAGCTGGTTTTAATATTTAAATGGTTTTAAAGTAAAATAAATACTGGTTGAATAGTTTTTTTAATTGTTTTAATTCTAAGCTTTATTATTTAATTATTTAATAGTGATTATAAAAAAAATTATTTATTTAATATAAAGGTAATAACAGTAAAGATAATTCTTGGGCAGCTCACGTAACTAATGATTTGGGTACTTTCAATATTACTTAAATAACAGATCAAGACATAGGCATTTTATGATCCCAAAGAAGCAAATGGTTTTTCTTTTACCTTCGATCGACTATTTAAGAAAGATGTTCGATTGCTTGAAACAAAATATCTTGCCCTAGTATTTGACATTTATTTATTTTTTTTATTTTTATTTTTTTATTATTTACATCACCTAGAATAAAGTAGCAGTTAATTTAAGTATTAATTTATTTTATATATCATGTGTTAAATAACAGGTATTTTACTTTTTCCGCATTATTTTTATCACTTTTGTTCAAGAATATAACTTTTCTCTTGAGACTATAACCACATCTTATGTTATTTTTATTTAGGAGTTAAAAAGTAAAGAAAAAATATTATTTATGCATATTAAAAATTACATATCTATTTGGCTGGAAGCATAACTTTACTTCATTTACATTATTCTTGCACATTTATATTTTAAATATTTTACTTTATGTTGAAGCTGTAATATTGTGTTAAAAAAGTACTCTTTATTTCTTTTAAATTTTTTTATGGCGCCCTCAAAATTTTCCTAAGTATGGAGTCATTTATAATCAAATTTAAATAATTTCAACTTGTTTCACCAAACATATACTCGTACATGTACGGGCTTTTATGCAGCGTACAATTTTTTCTTACTTTTCTTACATTTTTAATCAAATTGGAAATTACATTAACATCTTGATAAAATACGAAAAATAAAATTTAGATAAAAGAATACGCCCCAAAATTGTAACAGTTTGAAACTTAAAAAAAGTGAAAATGAAAAAATAATAAAATGTTTTAAAAAAATTACTACCATCCATTCGAAGTGTGAAAGTGAAATAATAAAAATAAAAATTATTATCATGCTTAATTTTTAATTATAATTATAAAATTGACGCTTTTTAAGCTTAGAATTTTTTTATTGATATTTTTCAGCAAATAGCGTTCAGAGCTTTGCGACTACTAGCACACATGTTATGTCCATTATGTTTTTAACTTATAATACGTGGTACCTTCTTGGTAAAATATTATCTACATTAACAAAGTTAAATATAATAAGTGAATCATTAAAGTACACTCATATCGATTCATTCAGGTTTACCATTCGGTTAAAAGTGCGCATTCAGATTCACTCCGTACGAATGTGCGGGCGCTTGTCTCGTCTTTGGACAGAACGACAGCTTTGATAGTTTCCGACATCACTCTTACAGCTGACGGAGGACTGATTGATGTAACCACGAACGTAGACAAATTAGGTTTCATCGACTCTGCACTTGTAGGCAGAGCATTGAGGCGTAAATCAAATAAAAGGTCCTGTGGTATATAAGAGATATTTGTTATTGTGCTGAAAAGAATCAATTTTGTGGCATTGGGATTTCTACCTATAGCTTTTAAGCATTGCTATAACATTGGTAATTTTTCTGAAACCATGGAGATCGATCCTGGTCGTTTTTATACTGAAACTCAGATCGGATTCTGGTGCGTGTGGAAGCTATAGGCCCATTTTCCTGCTGTCTGCCTTCGGAAACCTGTTTCAGTTTCGTCTCCTGGCAAAAATTATTGACGTAATAATTGACAAGGATATTTTGAGAAATTTCCAATTTGGATTTAGAAGTGGACTTTCGACAACGTACACAGTGATGGTACTGACGTACTCTATTGCCAGGGGTCTGAATAGAAAGTGTTCTACAATAGGTGTTAGCCTGGATTTTGCCAAGGATTTTGATGGCCTTGTCAGCAGAGGGTTTGTTGTCGTCGTTCGCCGTGTTGTGGACAATTTCATAAAGGACCGATCTTTCAGGGTATGTGTTGGTAATGTAAGGTCTGACCAGGGCTTGATTTCTGCTGAAGTGCCACATGGCTCATTACTAGACCCAGTGCTATACAATATCTTTGTTTCCGACATACCACAACCGTCACGGGAGGATGTTTAACTTATTTACGTCGCTGATATACTGATTGCACCATCAGGTGCTAGGCCAAGAAAAAGCCGACGGACTATTTTACAAAACAGGGTCTTACCCTTAACATTACAAAAACGCAAATATATATATAACCAAATTGCAGACCATACGTACCATGTTTGACTATTGGACGAGAACTGGTTAGGACATCGGACAGGCTTAAATACCTAGGTGTCACCTTCCACGAAATTTTTGAGAGCTATCGGCACATTGACGATATTCTAGAAAAGGCCAAACGGATCTACACTTCATATCAGAGTGTTTTGTAGCGTAGGGGAGGTCTCGGAAGGAAAATGCGTGTTTTGCTCTATCGCCAAGTCATTCGCCTTGTTATCTCCTATTTCTTACCAGCTTGGCTTGGGATTTTTTTTATATGATGGAGAGGCTTTGGAATCGAGAGAGAATGATTTTGAATACTTGCCTCAGCTTGAGGCCATATTTACGACCAAGTGGCGAATTTGGCAGGCCATCATGTAGGTCAATCTATAGCGCCATAGATTTTGCGCGCATTGATGCCTAGATATTAGAATTGGCTGTGAAATTCCTAGAAGGTGCGCATACTTCAGAGGACTGCCTGGCGAGGGAGTGCTTCTCTAGAGTGGGGAATATAGAGATCGTTCGAGTATTAAGATATCTCTCATCTATGGACCTGTTAAATCTCAGGGAAGCTGATGATGCAGACCTCTTCTTCTACTACAAAAGGCTGTTTACCCTTAATATAGGGAACACCTTTTAAAGAACTGTTTAGTAATTTATTTTGTATTTATTTCTTTTAGTTTTTTTAATAATTGTTAAATCATGTTTTTGTACGTAATTTTGAATTTGTTTTATTTCATAGGTTTTTTATATGTAACTGTTAATTGGTGTTTTCTTTTTTTATAAATATGATTCAATCCTGTTTTTTATTGTTCTCTTTCTTATTTTTCTTATTGCTTTATTAATGATAATTGTTTTTTTTTTTTCTTGTTTTATGGTTTTTAACTTTTAGTTACATTTTACTTTTCTATGACAAGTCCAGCAGCCCATAACTCGGAAAATATGGTTTAGCATCAGTTTTTTAAACTTAATTTATTTTAAAGTATTACTTTATTCTTTATTACTAGATTTAAGCCCGAATTTATTTTGCGAAGGATGCGAGGAATAATAGTCTTGTTCTAATACTCCAATGATGTTTCACTATTTATTGAAAATTATAGAGTAATTTATGCTTTGACAAATCCTTCATCACGTTCATACCCTAAATTTAATATTTGATTTAATATCTTGATTTTTGTTTAACAAAATATTATTAAAAGTTTGTTCGATAAACATAAATTTTTTTTGAGAATTTAAATTTTTAGCTGTTCTTTGTTTAAGATATATTATATTATATGTATTTTTTTTTTCTACTTTTTACTAGCCAATATGGATTATATCTATTAAATAATAAAGATATGAATAATTATAAAGGGCGAGTCACTTTCGATTCAAAGTTAATTCTGTTGATTATGAAAATTTTATAAAATTGTAACTTGGTGAACTTAGGTGGCAGTTATATTTCTTATTATACCAGACATTCTGCCTTATTTTCGAGTGTTTGTATATAAGCTATTCATCCATATAGGTCAAATTACATTAATTATACGAACAGGGGTGGAATCGTTACATCCGTGATTGTACAACACGTATCGTAAAAATATGTTTTTCGGATTATGCATACGTTAACGGATGATAATTCACAATAACGCAGATTATAAAATACGTTATCGTATAAATGAACGTACGTATTTTACGAACTTTCATACGTTAACAAAACTTTGTTCAAATAAGATGAAAAATGCAACGAATTTGCTAAAAAAAAAAGGTCGAATTAAATTTAATTTTAGTTTATGATACAGTTATTATTATATTAATTTAAATCTAAGATTCATGAATGAACGCAAAAATTTGGCAAAAAACATGCTTCCTAACTGAGCATTTAAAAACCTACTGCTAACAGCCTATGGGATAAGCTTTTTAAGTGTATAGACGCAATAGTACCTCTAGTTAATGATGTAAAGATTTTAAAATAGGTAATTAGCAGTTTATATTTTTGCGAGAAAATAATTTATATTTATAATTTTGTGCTTAAGGCTGATCAAAAATAGGTATCAAGCGAAGAAAAAAAATTTTTTTTTAATTGAAAAACGAGGGAGGCCTTTATGAAAAAAAGCTGCTGGTGCCAAGTGAAGAAGTGCTAATTGAAGCAGCAGTCCTTGAATCAAGCGCTGTAGGAAAAAAATTGGGTTTGACCTTTGGAAACAACAAAATTTGAAAAACTGACCAGCCTGAATACTCTTTCTTAAGCTGTAGAATTTTTTAATTTGAAATTGTGAATCATTCAAAAGATTACGATCCGTTTACAATCGTATGTCATAATGCCATTTAGTTTATACGATTAACGTATCACGTAATTTTTTTTCGTGCGATTGTCGATACGAACACGGATGTAACGATTCCACCCCAGATTTTAATTGCTAAATCCAAATTTTATACTTGTAGTTATAGCAGACTTTGCAATAGAGGTTTCTTGTAAATTGCAGCTGCATGTCTATAACGGTTCAAGTGTTTAGCCACACACTTTAAATTACACTAACTATTGGAATATTAGTATTTCTTATAAGATAACGATCGTAATAATGGACATTCTGACTAATTTTCAAGTGTTATTTTATAATGGTTCAAAAGGTAGGTCTATATAAATCCATTTACGTCACCTGTGGGAACGCCCTTTAATTTTTAGATTTTTTATTTATTAATTTGTGATGTTTTGACCTGTAGTGATGCGCAGTTTTCTTAAATTTTTAAGTGGCGCTCTTTATGGTTCATAATATATGTTCAAATTATATATGTTGTATGGGGACACCCTTTAAATATTAAAATTATAAATGGGACCAATCTGTGATCATAACAGTTTAAATATAGAAAAAAAAAACAGAATCGGAAATGATTGAGTTCGGCAGGTATAAACATTAAAAAAAAGCAACATTCAGTCTTTTTTAAAGTCAGTTTAAAATCATTTAGTTTAGGTGAATGATAATAAATAATTTGATTTTAAGCACACAAAACAGCAGGCACAGCTAGTATATGCAAATATAAAACAGCGGCAGATTGATTCTTTATACACACTTTCCAACCCTATAGACGTGACATCAACATAAACGTATTTTCAATTTAAGACTTCAAAAGGACTTCAAGACCTTAAACGACTTCAAAAGAAGCACACATGCTTAGTTTGATACTTTTGCACATAAGATATTTAAATTTAGATGCTTTGTCTTTGAATCTTTAAACGTAGAGAAACATTTAAACATGAAGAATTTATAAAAAAAAAATAACAAAATTTAATAGACTTTTTACTGCTGCCATATAAGTAAATATGAATGGATTTGTGTATGATGTCATCGTCATAGAAAATTTACTTTGTTTTTTAAGTCTTTAGACCAGTTTTTGTTTGTTGCTTTTCATCAAGAGTATACGACTTTATACAAAAGCAACGGAATTTATGAAAGGATACAAGTTTAACAGAAAGAGAATGAATACTTTTATGTTAATTTTTCATATATAACACATAGGGGAAATAATTTTTAACTTTATTTTGAACAAACTTAACGCGTACACATTTCTAGACACTTAAACACCAAATGCTCTGTTTTAAAAATAGAAAATACATATTCACTTACAAATACATACTTTTTCAGCATCAGCCTAACGATTTGTTTCGTTTGATGTGAATTTATATTTAAATAAAGTGTTAATGTGTGGTTTTTATGTAAACATGTAGAAAAAATAAAAAATTTCAATTCAAAGAACTAGAGAAAAAAATCGAACTTTTTACCAAAAAGTTACAGGGTCATTTTCTTTTTAAAATAAGTATATTAAAGGCAAATTGCTTTTATAATGTGGTAACATAACAGTCTCCTAATTCCTTGTTATTTAATAAATTCTTAGTATTATTTTTTTTTTCATTGAAATCTAATGCAAACTAATTTAAATTTCTTCTTTAACAATCAAAAGTGCTGAGTCACTAGAAACACATGAGGGATAGGAATTAAATTTACCACGGTGTTCATCTGCTGTAAATACACATATGAGCGTAAAGAGACCAAAGAAGAGGCGTTGCCTTACTCAAGAAACTTTTTTATGGATAAACTAAACCTGTTAATACCAGCCAGCGAATCTGCAAACGGCCAGTACAAACAGAGATAATCTTAAAAACCACCTAGCGGGAAAATCATGTGTGGAAATTTTTGAAGAGTATTTAACTGTATAGATATGGCCATAGTAAACTGATGGATCGTTTACAAGCTAGTAAATAAAAATAACATTAGCTTGCTAGAATACAGAAGATCTGTTGCCGTCCCCTATATAAAAATACTCAAAAACCGTCTATTGGTAGGCCAAAAACATCCTCTTTGAAAGTTTTCACAGATGACCGATTTGATAAGGTTAAAGGATAAAGGTTTCCGGGAGAAAAGTATGGATCAAAACCAAATGCTATGTGACACTCTGCAAGGAATGCTTTATTCCTTACAATACGAAATAATTTTTCTTATATTTAAATAAGAAAATAAACAATATATTTATTGGCCCCAAGGGCATAAAAATTGTTTGAATTAATAAATAAAATAAATAGAAAAATATTTATATATGTTTTGCTTTTATTTACGGTTGATATGTCTAAGTCCCACTGTCCTATTTATAGGACAGCCTATATTTCCGTTATGTATACAAAAAATAAAAAAATTTTTGAATTTTTGTATTATTTTATCCCAATTAAACACTTTCTGCCAAAAAAAAAACTTGTTTGTTGGAATTTTTAAAAGTTGGGCGCTAATGGGATAAAAAGCAACAGTGCTATATTCGGTTATGCCGAATCTTATATACTTCACCATCTATGCAAATCTAGTTTAGTGAAGTAACTCCAATCAATAAAGCAAATATTGGGCTTGACAGAGAATTAAAAAAAAACTTTTGGTACTACATATACATATATAATTTTATATAAAAATGACATCGGCTCTTAATGAGTTATGCATTTTTAATACTTCCTTAAAGATCTCTTCAAAAGCTGTAAAATGGTACCCATATTGATATTTTAACTCGGAAAAAAATGGGCGAGTCCCAATTTTTTTACTTCGCTTTTTTTTCTTATTGTTGAATTCTGTATCGTCCTAGAATTTATTTATTTGATTGGAGGTACTTTATTGTTCTAAATGAAATGAAAAATTAGAGGTAGGCGTGGTGTTTTGCCTGCTGCCTTGAAAAACATGGACCCATCATGCTGATTTCCAATCGCTATTTTTTTTTTTGTAATCTAGATTTCCTCAGCACTAACACCAACACGGACTGACAGACGGACATCGCTAAATCGCTAGGAATAAGAAGTCAGAATATATATACTTTATGGGGTCGAAAATGGATATTGTAAAAATTACACACGGAATGACAAATTTATATATACCCTTTTTCCACTTTTTGGGGTGAAAGGTATAAAAATGGTCTTTGAAATGCCAAAATGGGTCTGAGAGAGAAAAATTTGGTCATAGATTGTCAGTAGTTGAGGTTTCTTTTATTATGATTCTACTCAGTTCGTCATGTATTCACTGTAATGAAATTTGCTCCTCGTCCGATTCTTAACTTTTTTAAATATAAAAATAAATTTGTATGAAATCTAGAGTTTTATAATAAGGGACGAAACTCTTTATGCTATATTTTCCTCGAAAAAAAAATCTCTATATTTTGGTTACTTTTTTGTGAGTATTCTATATGTTGATACAGTTTTGATTTATTCATGAAATTTGATTTATTCATGAAATTTGATTTATTCGTCAATTTTCTATATTTCGTTTTTTCGTAATGTAATACGGATTTGAATTTTCTGATATTTTTGTGAAATTGGTTCCTTTTAACGCCAATAAAATTACCTCTCTTAATCGACTCTCCTTAATACAATAGTGTCGAAAAAGGTTAGTTGAAATGCCAGAGGTAGACAATTTGTTCAAAAATAATATGCTGCATAACATAGTGTCCAAGGACATGTCGCTTTGATAAACGTAATAGTAATAGTATTACTTATAAAAGGCTCATAATCTCCGCAATTAAAAAAACAACGACTTCGCTTACCAAAGATGCTTGGCATTGCCGGCCTTCGGCCTGCCGTAAGAATTTTTTTCTCTATGTTATAAACAACACCGGTCTCACTGACTAATGATTTTCTGCATAGCCGGCCTTCAGAAAGGCGTACGGATTTTCTGCTCTAGGGCATAAGTAATACCCGCTTCACTTTACAAAGATTTTCCACATAGCCGGCCATCGACCGGGATGTAAGGGTTTTTCCTCTATGGTATAACCAACACTGCCTTCCCAACTGATAGATGGACTTCGGCCAAGCGCAAGGATTTCTCATCTATGGTATAACCAACACCGGCTTCGCTTTCCAAAGATGTTCTGCATAGCCGGCCTTCGGCTGGGCTCAACGAGTTTTTCCTCTATGGTATAACCAACACTGGCTTCGCTTACCAAAGATTTTCCGAATGCCAGACATTATGTCGCATGGACACTACGTCTATGTCGCACCGGAAAGTGACATAATATCCATGGGCATTATGTCCTTAGACGTTATGACATACCACCAAATAAAAAGCTTGCTCGAATGAAAAATATAATCGAATAAGTCTTACTCGTCAAAAAATAATTATTTAGCGCAGGTGCAACGTCCCAAGTCATAAGATTGTGTTTATACTCGATTAAAAACAACTAAGGAACACGTTTTGAATATTCATGGCTTCTGCATGACTAATTAAAATTAACTAAACGTTAGCACATTGCTCATTTAAAGATATGTTGCGGAAAGTAAACGTGGTAAAATAAAAGCCTTATTTTAATATTCTGATCGAGTTTTATGAGTTGTGAATGTTAGCTTAAAAGTAGATAGTCTTAAGCAGTATATTGTAGTTATAATGTTATTTATTTAATTTCTTTAGGTGTTTAACCTTTGAAATTAATTTGAGTTGCAGCACGAAACACATCTTCACATTTCAACAAAACTGCTGTCAAAACAACGAGTTTTTTAATGGTATCTCAAATTACCAATTGTTATAAGCGTCTACAAAAGGAAATATTAATAATATAAAAATAAACTTTAAACAATTTTAAATTTGAAAAGAAAAAGTTGTACATACATTTCGAGAATGTTAAAAGAGACATTTATATGGTTTCGTTGTAGTTACTAAATACAATTTGACATTAAAAACATTGTTAATTTGAAACCGTTTTTATATTTAAAATTATTTAGAAATGGATTTTAACTGAGACCTTTATCATACGCTGCGACGTATAAAAAAGTGAGAAAAATTGTTACGTGTATTGGGGACATAAAAGGGCAATAACAATGTGCGTACAACGTAAGATTTCTTTGCTTATAAAATAAAAAAAAAATAATAAATACATTTTCTTAACTTTAAGTCTTTTCAATCTTAACAAAGGTTACAGTTTTAGCTATTGTCATTATAGCTGCTGCTACTGCCAGTTCTAAGAATAATGGGTATTTATTTTCTTTAAAGCCTGTCATTACCACGACATGTTAATTTTGCAAGGCCTTCTTTTGAAACAAGTAAGAAATTAATTTGTGTAGAGCAATCTACAGATTAAAATTAGTTTTTATATAAAAATATACAAGCTTATGTATATATGAATGTGTGTATATGTATGTGTGTATGTGTGTGTGTGCATGTATGTATATACTTGTTTTATATTTATAAATGGATTGTGGATTCTCACAATATTGTATAATTATTCCTATGCATATGAAAATAAAGAGAAGGTTAAAAATTAAATTTGATTTTTATTTAAATTTACTTACGTTAAGTTTTAATTTTGCTTATCCATTCTCTAATTCTCACTAATATCATCCCATCAAAGAAGAAAAAATTAAATTGAAATATCGCGACAAAATGAGCTAAATATCACAAGTGGGGTTTATTAACCCACTTGCGGCGATTGTAACGTAATGAAGCTTAATAAAAATCTCTTGGTGCAGTTTTGCTATAAGATCAGCTTCTACCTATTTATATTCATTTAATCGTTTAACAAAACTGTTGGTTGTTCATGATCATTAAGGGTTAGAATCTTAACTGTGAATTTAAACTGGATTTTGCAATTGTTGTCCACGAAATCAAATAAAAAAATCATTCGATCGGTTTGCTGTTAGATGACAATTTTTAATAACTATGTTTACATCTGGCGAAGTAACATTTAATTCTGGCAAAATTTTTAAGGAAACTTGCAAACCGGACTTGCCAAAATCTCGTAAAAATGATTTGATCTTTCTTGTAGTCGCCCACTTTTTCCAATAACTTTCAGCTGACAAAGTTGTCTCTTTTCACTGATTGGCAACATTTTATGCTGTATTAAGACGGCGTGTACAAGTCTTGCATATGTTACGTATATACGACATAACCTCTAATTATTGAAGAGAAAACTAAAATGCTTAAAACAGTGATATCAACGGTTCATTTTTTAAGCAATATCAATTTAGAAAAAAAACAACGACAAGCACAATACTGCTTTTACTTATTATTATTTATATCAAAATTGCTATATATTCAATTTTCCATAATATAAAATTGCACTTAGGCTGTGATCGTTATAAGAACACATCACAATCTACAAACTGCACGTTCAATTCAGGTACTCGCCGTAGTTCGCATGAACTACATGTTACAAACTTTAAATTAAGGCAGCCGGCACAATTTTTTCTTATTTATTTTTACATTTGAAGTTGTTAGTTTCCTTAATAAGCATACAAGTCTTGCTTTTTGTACACGCAAAATTATAAATATGTATGCAAGTTTTATTTATAAGTTGTAAGAAAGGCAAACATTTTAAAAATGTACATTGAAAAAAAAAAAAATTATTGAAAGCAAATTCGTATTTACCATATTTTTCAAGTTTTCGCTACCTGTAAGGGGCACACACGCCTTTATCTTAAAAACCCTAGGATGCTAAAAAAAATTATAACTCATATTTGTTACAAGCTCATAAAAACTAATTATTTCCACATAAAAAAAAATCTTCTTTCTGCTATTTGTCAGAAATTGCTGCATTGGAAGTGTCACCATTATTACTTTTTCTTTAAGGTATATATGTATATACATAAGAAAACTTAAAACAATTTTCAAATACTCGTCGTACAAAAAAGGTGAACCTGATTTTTGGAGTACATTTCCACTAAGAAAAAAATATGAATTATTAGATGGTAGTAAGGGAAATTTCTATTTATTTTTTACCATATAAATATAAAATATAAATAATTAACGCTGAATTTAAATTTAAAAATGCAAATACTATATCTCTTCTAATATTTCAAGCACTTGGTCAGTTTTTAAAATATTGATAATTATATTTAATTTTTTCAATATTTCGATACACCGTTAGGTGGTATCTTTAGGAAACAGAAAACAAAAATATTAATAATTAGTTTTTAAAAACATATTAAAATAAGGTTCAAGGCTTTCTGTCGTGGTTAGCAAGTATGTATATGGATATGACCAAAAATTATTTTTTACCCTACGATCAATTTTTATACATATATTCCCTACAAAAGTTCAAAAAATATTTTATTTTATTTTCAGAAATCTAAATTTTGACAGTGGAAGCTAGCATCACTGAAAACATGTGATGTCACATAGTTTTACATATTAAAATAGATCGCACTCTAAATAAAAAACTGACACATGTTATAACACATAGGAAACTATTATATGTTATATTTCATGAGGTTTACACGGTGTGTATTGATTTACATATGGAAAATTTGACATTCCATATGACTTGTACACGCCGTCTAAACACAGCTTTAGCATATCAATCTTGTGTAAATTTTGTGACAACTTCTACACTATATCCATCATCATATTCAGTTATTTTATTTTATACTTTAAGGATTAAAAAAGTTTAGAATAAATTTAATACAGCATCGTTTGATGTTGACTTATAAAAAAATGTTATTTTGTAACGCCTAGAAGTATGCTAGCTTTTAGAGATAGCTACTAAAGAGACATTCCAGTTTAAAATGCTAAAGCATGTATGCTATGGCCAGTTTTTTCTATTAGAAATCTTTTTTATTGAAAATAAATTCAACCCAAGTAATTTTGTTGAAAGCAACACATTTAAATATAAAGGACCACTACCTCAATTTGGCTCGTAAATTATGGGTAAAGGAAAGTTCCTGTTGTGTCTCTAGACAACTGTGGACTACACTGGACCTCAAGCGGACCAGGCAGCTGCTCAGACTGGACAGAAAATCCATAAGTATCACGGGCTCGGTACTTACTGGACACTGTGTAATCAGCAGGCATGCTGAAAGACTCGGTCTGCCCTTTAATAATTGCTGTCGCAGCTGTGGATCGGAGGATGAGGAAGAGACCGTACTGTACCTCCTGTGCCACTGCCCATCCCTGGCTCGAAGAAGACTAAGAATTCTGGGATCTCCTTTCTTTGAAACTCTTACGGAGCTATCATCTCACTCTATAGGGGACATAGCTAAGTTCATCCGTGAATCCTCATGGTTCTCGGCTGGGTAAGGGGAGTCGCGCCGCATTCCTTGTGGTATCACAACGGGCCATTCGATTGTGCTCAAGTGAGCTTCGTCGCGAGAGGCTGCCACTCCTAACTAACTAATTAACTCATTTAAATATAAAAATAAACAACATTAATATTTATTGCATTGTTTGAAGACATAGATTTATAATAATGGTGTACTTATGAGATTTTAAGCAAAATCTAGTTGATATTAAGTAGAATTTTCCACTAGATTTTACCAACTAATTGCGTGAAAAGCAAATTATGGAAAATTACAAATATTGAATTTTGAATAGATTTTTGATAGTTGCCTTGAATAAATTTCCTTAAAAAATTTCTTCAGAAGTTCATGAAATCACAAACAACTAAAATAATGAATATCATATCGAAAGCAAAATTTTAAAAAGCCCAGTCATAAAAATTGCATAATTTAAAGTAATATTAAAAAAATGGCATAGAAAATGATATCGTACAAATCGAAAACAAGACGGCATCTTTAAAACTGATGCCAGTAAAAAGTTTATATCTAAGTTTGTCATTCCCTATGTAATTTCTACAATATCAATTTCCGTATATATTCTGACTTCTTATGCATAGCGAAATCGATTAAACGATGTCCGTCTGTCCGTCCGTGTTAGTGTTAGTGTTAAGTAAGTTTGCGAGGGAAACTTAATTTAAAAACAAATAAAATAATATAATATAAATAAATATGTCAATCGATCAGATATAGTGTCGAAAGAGTTGCGATTGGAAATCAGCATAATCTGTCAATGTCCTTCGAGACGGCAGGCAAAACACCACGCCTACCTAATTTTTTCATGTCATTTGGGACAATAAAGGAACACCAATCAAAAAAATAAATATATGGGGCGGCAGAGAATTACAAAATAAGAAAAAAAAAATAATAAGTGAAAAAATTGGCGCTCGACCATATTTCCAAAATTACGGGGCTTTGATATTTAAATTTTTTTTTTAAATATTAATAAAGGCATCGTTTTAAAGGCTTTGAAGAGATCTTTAAGGAAATACTAAAATATTTTAAAAATGCTTAACCCATTATGAGCCGATGACATTTTTATGTAAATTTAGTAGTCAGTTTTTATTTATTTTTAGTGCACTAAACTGGATTTACATAGATAGTGAAGGCTATATAAGAATTGGCAAAGCCGAATATAACACTCTTTCTTGTTTATGCTGAATTGCAAATATTTGTCTACGGTAGATTCAAATAATACTGCGAAATTCTGAAACACGATACTTTGCTCGAATACAAAGCATTTGACGCTTTGAAAGTCACGCTTTATGCAATCCATAGAAGAGCTAGATTGGGAAAAGCACATCCAAACAAATTTTTACATTGTAATGGAAGGATTTAAATTTCTTCTAAGCACACAAAAAAAAGCGTCACCAAAATTATATCCTTGTATATTTTTGATTTGTAACCAAAATTTTAACACAATTTATTCGTACTTATACACACAATCTTAGTCCCTTTGCAATTTATCTATCGTTGAAAACTCTAAAGCGTTAGATGCAATTATTAAAATATATCTTTTAAATATTTAAATTTTTCTTAAACCTAAAATTAACTTGTAGTAAAATTTATTTTACATCTTTGCGTATATTATATATAAATAGTTTTAGTTTTTTACTTGACAGAACTTCATGGTCACTTAATCTAACTCGTATTAAATGGATAAAAAGTCTATTCTTGATCTTTAATTAAAATACAACGACAGAAAACATCAAAGTGATAACTTGAAAATAAGAAAGAACTTAAAATAACAAAAGTTTTTCTAGCTTAAAAGCTTGTTAAGTAAAGATAATAATTTATAAGAAAAAAGTATAAAAGGAAACTTTTGCTTTGAATGTTTATTTACCTTCTATTTTATGGCAGACAAGAAAAGTTTTTATTTATTTCTTTATTTTTTTATGGAAAATTAAAGAACTGCTTCAACATAATTGTTAAATTCAAAAGAACCCTTCCTTTATTCCTTCATTGTATATTACGAATTGAATTACAGACTTTGTTTATTCAATTGTAAACACCCTGTTGGCATTGAAACGTTTATTTTGTTAAAAAACAAAATAATAAAGAAGAGAAGAAAAATGTTTGTTTTTGGGGCATCTCAGCTAATTTATTTTTTAGCTTTTTGGAATATTTATTCAATTTTAATAGTGATTGTAATAAAAATTATCATTTCTATAAAAATTGTATTTTCGTAATTGATAACATTAAGTTAAATACATTTATTGAATATAATAAATAGCACTGGTTTTATCTAAGGCTCTAGAAAGAGTAACTTCGGGAATAAATCATTAAAGATCTTAAAAACAGTCCAATCAAAGGAATCTTATTTTACAAATCTGTATGACAGGTTCACAAAGAATACATTTTATCAAAACCGGTAGACAGTTTTTGTTTAACAATAAAAATGGGAAAACGTGAATTTTTTAAAATTTTATCTCCTATAGAATCGAATTTTGGAATCAGGCATGACATTATACGCCTGCTAGAGAATGTGTTTCTATATATCGAATTTCATTCGATACATAGAAACACATACCTTATTTTCTTCCTTGAGTATTGAACAAAGAATAAACTCTGGCAAATTCTCAATAATTATCTATCCATGTTCAAAGTAGCGAAATATTGAAAAAATAAAAAAGACCTTGTGCTTAAAAAATAAATTAAAATAGATTGTTTTATGCTAAAACCTCACTTAAATCGGCTTATTAAAAAACCAACTCAAAAGCAGGTTTAAAATGTAAATTAGATAAGTTAGACTATCTCAAAGGGAGTGGTAAGACATTTTTTATTAAAACATATTAAACATTAATTTAGATTGCTGTAAAGTAATAAAATAATACACACACCTGATACAGCAATAAAAAATAAATGTGAATTGTACAACTATGAATTTTATTATAACTTTTTTTTTTGCAGTCAAGTGTTAGGAGTATAAATATTGAGATATTTAAAGAATAACGCTTGAATCAAGTTAATAATATTGGCCAACTTTAATGAATCGAGTGATGTTTTTTACAGAAAACACCTTTTAAATTTTATTATGAAACAATAGTTATTACGAGTAATATCATTTGAAGAAAATACTGATTTTTTTACCCCACATGGACATAAACCTTTTTCAAAAAAGACATTTTAGAAGAAATATATAAAAAGTAACAGGTAAAATGGAGACATTTATATACACGAATAACCAAATTTATTAAGAGATAATTTCCATACGTAAGAGTGTTATAGGCTATGCCGAATCTTATATATCCTTGTGTATCCTATGTAAATCTAGTTTAATAAAGTAAAAAAAGCACATGTTGGGGTGACAGAGAATAAAAAAAAAATTAAGTTCTACATACATATGTTTATATAATTTTACACAAAAGTGGCACTGGCTCTTGATGGGTTAAACATTTTTAAAAAATTTTAGTATTTCCATAAAGATCTCATCAATAGCTTTTAAATGATATCCATATTGATATTTGAAAAAATTTTAAAATTTCAGAGGCCCATAACTCAAAAAATATGAGCGAGCGCCAATTTTTTTACTCAATGTTTTTTTCTTATTTTTTAATTTCCTACCGCCGCATACATTTGTTTTATTTTAATCGGAGTTATTTCATTGTTCTATATGGAAAAATTAAAGGAAGGCGTGGTGTTTTGCCCGTTGTGTCTGAAGACATGGACCTATCTTGACGATTTTCAATAGCTGCTCCTTAACCTCTATGTCTGATCGACAGGCGTACTTAAATTTTTTGTTGAAATCAAGTTTGCAAAGTCATTTGAGCGAGTCCGTCTGTGTTAGTGTTGAAATCAAGTTTGCAAAGGCATGGTGATGACAAGGCGGTATATAAAGTGCATAAAGTTATCGTATCGTTGTTATGCTCCATAAAGTTTTATAAAGTGGTAACATATTAATTTTGCTAATGTTTTTTGATATTTTCTTTTTTCCAAACAAAAAAATTGTTTTGAATGGAGCATTTTCTTCCACACTAATTTTATAAACAATTTTTTACGCTACATTTATTTTAAACCTCATCCAGCATATTTTAAGTAAGTTCAAAATTTCTCTGTTCGTATTTTTTTATACACTTCACCGCAAAAAGTGGAAAAAAGATATACCGATATAAATTTGTCATTCCGTATGTAATTTCTACAATATTAAATTTCCACCATATAAACTATATATATATTCTGACTTCTTATGGATAGCGAAGTCGATTGAGTGATGTCCGTCTGTCAATCGATTAAATATAGTGTCGAAAGACGGTGCTATTGGAAACTCCATTCAAAAAAATAAATTGGGGCGGTAGAGAATTAAGAAAAAAATCCCAAGTGAAAATATTGGCGCTCTCCCATATTTTCAAAGAAATTTTAAATTTTTTTATATATCAATATGGGTATCATTTTAAAGCTTTTAAAGAGATCTTTAAGGAAATACTAATTTTTTTTTGAAAAGAGCCGACGACATTTGTGTGTAAAAATATATATATCCAGTAACAATTTTTTTTTTTTTTTAATTCTCCGTCACCCCTATATTTTCCTTTTTGATTGGAGTAACTTCAGTAAACCAAATTTACATAGATGGTAAAAGGTGTATAAGATTCGGCATAGCCGAATATAGCACTCTTACTTATTTTGTTTAATATTATTGTTGAGACAAAGTGTTCTCTTTTCATTTCCTACAAAATGAAAAATGAAGCTGTTTTTTTCGACAAGCCATTATTGCATTATAATAGTCTTGGGCAGTGCATTATTGCATTTTAATAGTCTTGGTCTTTTTTAATAATGTTCCCACAACTGCAAAATATCTGTCGTTTTGAAGAAATTAATGAAAGTTTTTGGAATGGACTTATTCCACTTTCAAAAGAAATAGTTGTGCAATAGAATTGTACAGCAAAACAGTTCTTGTTTATTTTATGTCCAGATGATTATAACTATGGAGAGCAGAAGTTTATGGCTCATTTAAATTACTATTAACTTAGTTTTTTTTTTCAAAAAGTGGACTTATACCACTTTCTAAAAAAGCAGCTCATTTATGCATAAAAAGATTTTATAACTTTCGCTTATTGTTTGAAAGACAATTCAAAATACTTTATAGAAATTTTATTTTTTTTAGTTTCAAAAAAATGTTGCAGATTTATAGATAAACAAAAATATCATAAAAAAAATTATAAAAACCAAAAAACATATGGAAAAGCCAAAGAAAATAAAAAATCAAACACTTCCGTCTTCTGTTACACTAAATATCAAAATATTAAAAAAATATATGTATTCAGTAGTGTTTACACACAATCACTTGTTCAAGCATAGTGGATTGTTTCGGGCTTTAATGATTTTTTTTTTGCATCCACCAAAAATATCATAAAATTTTTCGTACTCATATATACATCACGCTTAGTTTGTTGCCTTTCTTTTACAGCAGAATATTTTTTTTTTTTTTTTGATACTTAGCTATTTACAGTTCATTAGCTTTTTCAATAATGGCACAAATAAAACTACAACATAACTTTATTTGCCAATAAAATAAAAAAGTGTTATTTCTGCTTGAAGGCGATAAAACATTTGTTGACCCTAAAAACATTTAATATAATGGCGACGAATTTCTTGTTTTATACCTACAGAAGAGAATAAACAAAAGGCTAGTTCCGAGTTCTTAAATTTAAGATGAAGTGAACTTATCACTTAAAACGGAATTTTACACTAAAATACGCTTTAAATTGTCTTAAATATCACAAAAGGGCGCCATTAAAGTTTAGTTGCTTTAAAAAATCCAAGGAATCGTTTTTGAAAATAATATTCAAAAAAATTAGATTTCTAATTTAAGTGGAAGATAAGCTTTTTCCTCATTCGTTGTTCGAAGACACGCGCCGTAATATTAATATTCATATGTCACAGCTCAGTAGTTTTTGTGTGCGTAGTATTTACATAAATCATGCTTCGAGTCAGTTTAAAGCAATTATTATAAATTCTTGCAGGTATTTAGAGCCAGTAAAATGTTTAGCATAATAAAAGTATATCACCAATGAATAATAATAAGCTTTTAGTTCATTGGTATTCCAGCTGGGTTAAGCATGAATATTTTATTTTACAGATATAAAATAATTCCAGGATATTATGTCCCTTAAAACTTCTATAAAATTCATGTCAATTACTAAGAAATTTTATTTTCAAATTATAATTTTTGTAAGACTTCTTTTTTTTTGTTGTATTTTATATGCATAGAAATTATTTGTATTTCTTCTCGATCCTGTGTATGCATTATACGTAACTAAAAGAACGAATTATTTAGGAAAAACAAGGGGTAAAGAAGTTCCCTGAAAGTCAATTTTAGTAGGATTATGTATATTAAAATGTCTATTACGAACATCAACATATGATTAGTCTATGATCAAGATAATCAACCTTAGGTCTTAAGAAATTAGATGACATGCCGTAAGATTTGGTATAAAGAAAAATATAAGTAGTGTATTGACTAATAAAATGTTCAATTAACTCATACAGCAAAATATCATTATTATAATTTGGGGAAAGATTTGAGTAATCATTACAGAAAGTGAGACAGTGCTATCTGTGATCCTTTCCTTAAATTCAAGGTATAAGAACTACGATATTAAATAAGTTGTACTATTTAAACCAGATGGCAGGTAGAAAAGAAACATGTAAGCAAAGAACACAAAAGTATACAAAGTGTTAAACTTATGCAAAGTTTTTGTCAGAAAAAAAATCGGCATTAGGGAATGCATGTATGAATGTTGTAGTGATAATACATCAAAAACCCAAAATTATTAAGGTTTATTTTTGGAAGCATATTTAATTGATTAATAAAATGTTAAATTTGTTGGCCTAAACTTCTTTTGGTCACTTAAACTAGCAAAGAAAAATTAACTACAATATACGTTTATATGAGGACAAGTCAGCGGACAAATTACGGCATTCGATAACGATCGAAATTTCAATATAATTTAAATATAAATTTCGATCGATATCGAATGCCGTAATTTGCCACCAGTATCTCTCTACAAAATCATACAAAGATTCAAAATATTTGAAACAAGGTAAGTTTCTGTAAAGTGCCAAATTTAATTAATAGTAGAATCGTTGCCATCCTATCTTTGTGACGTCCATACTTTTTACTAGACTCCAAATTTTGTATCTTTTATTTACGTTATTGAAAAGTTGTGACATTTAATGAATTGAATTTATTTAATAGTTTTAATATAATAACAACGTGTTCTTTGTATTGTGTACATTCTATGAATCAACACCTTTATAGGGCATATAATATATTGGAACACCTCGATGGTTACAAGAGGCTGTCACAACATTCACTTTACTTATTCTAAAAAAACAGCAAAACTGCAACTTAATTAGGTTATTAAGTAGAACTGCTTAAATATCAGAGATATTTTCACGACACATCTGTAACTGAGTTCAAAACAATCTAAAGTTGAATAAAAGAAATTACACAAGCCCCCACATCACCAAATAACTCTGTTGAAAGCAGAAACGTTTGTCGTAGAAACATTGACAAAATCTACGATACACTTTTGAATTATCGACATTTTACTGAAATTTTGATATGATTTATTTAAACTCAACAACGAAATTCAGCGATCGATGCTAAAACTAATTTATTTGTATCTAATAATGATTTTTAATGTAGAAAGCAATGATTACTATGTCCGCGGGAAGTATCTTGCGCATGAATTTCAGGATGAGAATAGATAGTTTTGTAAGATATAAAAAAAAATCCATCTAATCCCATTTACTCTATTTGCAATTTTATAATGCTCGCTTGCAAACTTGCTTTATCCACGTGTGGATTTGGCTCTTAGCGACTTTCAGAGAAATCTGTGTAACAAGCTTTTCTAGTCTTTAAAACAGTTAAAGAATCGCTAAGAAGCTACTACGAGCTAAGACGAAAATTTAATAAAAAAAATCAATTTATAAATCTGTGTACGAATGTCTTCGAAAAAACTTCTTGGATTTCTTTCGTATAATACAGAATAATTTTCCAATTACCACAAATCTTTATAATTGATAAGAAGGATTGTGTGCTATTGTTAACAACACAACAATTGAAAATAAAAGCTCAAAAAATCAAGAAAACACTCATACTTGTTTTATCTAGAAATTATAAATACCTCTTTTTAATTTTACTTAATATAAAAAAATTCAAAAAAAAATATCTAAAACATCAATGTCTATTTTACAATAATTTTAAGAAGTTTGACCGCAATATTTTACATTTTTATTTTATTTTTCAAGGGAGAAAATATCAAAAAGTGAAAAAAAAAACAACATGAAAAACTTGAAAACAATTGACCTTGTATTCAAGCCAACATAATGAATGTTGCTTGTAGTTTTTACCAACAAAAAAAAAAAAGTAATTAAAAAAAGCAAATAAAAATCTAAGAAAACATTTTTTAAATCTTTAAATATAAACAAATACAAGTTGAAAAAAGAAGAATATTTTCAACCTTTATAAAAAGTTAAAATGTTTAAAATATGTTTGTGGATTGGTATCATTTTTATGAGCTTTTTTTATTACAAGGGGCAATTGCTGATGTATGATTACAATTTCTTTCTAAAATAAATCATTCCCATTGTATTATAACTGAACTTTTGTCCATGCAAAAGGACATAAACAATAGCTGTAACCACTGCTAGATGTGTTTGCGTGAGTATTGGTGTTTAGAACTTACGTTCAAATGTATTACTTTGCTGTTGTTTTCATGCTTAAGTTACTTATTTGTGTTGTTGTTTTCAACAACATAAGCGACTATGTTGGATTACGGAAACGGAAGTTAGCAGTTGATAAAAGGAAACTCCATTATTATGATACTAAATGCAACAATAATACGTTTAGTATTAATGAGGGTGGTGCCAGAAATCCGCGATCTAGCTAACACTAAAAAAAATAAAGTTCCATAAAATTGTGTTATTTGAGCTAGGGACAATTTTTGTTGCCATCAAAAATTTTTTTCACTTACTACTTACGACTGTCAGATATCGTTGACTCAAAATTTAAAGTAAACGTAATTTTTTATTACAAAAAAAAACTATTAGCGGCCAGTGTATTTTTTTTTTCAAATTCTATATTCAAGCTTATTGATCAATTAAGGTCTTAATATCTCAAATATTATAATTTTATATAATAAAGAAACGATTTTGCGGGCTAAAGCTTTCGATATACACAAATCGTCTTCAAATTCAGTGTTTGACGATTTTTGCTTTAACTCAACTAAAATTTTTGTTGTGCGACCGACATATAGCATGACATCAACGCTGTTAAGCCCGTGTCACACTATAATACTGAGTGTTAAGATTTGCCAATACATAGATATTTATTATGAAAAAGTGTGGTAGTGTGAAAGCAAATATATATGTCTGTCAAAAATACGAAAAGAAAGTTGACAACCTAAAATACAAAATCATTTTTGGATATTTTTCTAAACATTCTGATCAAGTTGAATCAATTATAAGGTGGCAGCTAATTTGTTATTTTTTTTTTAATAACGATTACTGCCAAATACATATATAAAAACTGTATACACATATTTTTTATATGTTGAGTTTTACGGTAATGATTTCGTCGCATTGATTCTGAATTTTTACTTTATAAGGGTTGCTTTATTACTCGTAACCCAGCTAACCATTATATCAGCAATCCCAAAAAAATACTCTTCGAAGAAACCCCCTTTTTATATCCTTCACCACAAAAAATGAGAAAAGGGTATATGTCAGTTTGTCGTTCCGTGTGTAATTCTCAAAAAATCCATTTCCGACCCCATAAAGTATATATATTCTGACTTCTTATGCATAGCGAAGTCGATTGATTGATGTCCGTCTGTCTGCCCAGGCAAACTTAATTTCACCAAAAAAATAAATAAATATGTCAATTGATCAGATAAAGTGTCGGAAGAGGTGCTATTGGAAACCACCAGTCGGTCCATATCCTTCAAACCAGCAGGCAAAACACCACGCCTACCTCTAACTTTTTAATGTCATTTGGAATTATTAAGTAACTAGAATCATAAAAATAAATATATGGGGCGGTAAAGAGCTATGAAATAAGAAAGAAACATCTAGTGAAAAAATTCTCGCTCTCCCATATTTTCCAAGTTACGGGGATCTGAAATATTCAAATTTTTTATAATTTCACTAAATTGGATTTACATAGATGGTGAAGGGTATATAAGATTCGGCAACGCCGAATAAAGCACTCTTACTTGTTTGAGCATGCTTTAAAACGGCTCACGCCATGACTCATTTAACACTCATATACGTGTATCTTCGGAGCTATACATTTAAGAAGATTTTTTGGAGACAAGAAAGCTGATAAAGAAAAAGTCTTTTCTGCAATAAAATTAGAACTATTTAAGCAGAACCTAGTTAGTTGAAAAGAGCGCTCATTTTGGAAGGTTTAAGGACAGTAAATGATTGTTTTTTGTATTATATATAAGTGTAGAAGCTCCGTGAAATATGTTACTAAATTTTGCTGTCCGATTTATATGTTTTGTTCGGAGCTTTCATTCTACTTGAAGTGTGATAGTGTAGAAACAAAATGTAATGCGATGTTACATTTTTTGTAAATCACAACAATTCTCACTAGATTTCTTTCTTACAAAATCTAATGCTTTTGTAATAGTGTGAATGGGCCCTTATTTATCACTCTACTTGTTAAAAATTTGTACTCGTATATCCATTCATCCAATATATTATGATTGTATTAATAAAATACTTATGTATCTATGTACGTACATATATGCACTGTTTTTCTTATCGTAAACCAATTTTATAGTAGGATCAATTCTTTCAACAACTTACAATTTAAATTTAACAAATATTATTTTTGTTCTTAACTTTCGTTAAAAAAGAAATAAAACAGTTTTGTTAAAGAACCGTCCACATTTAAACACATATTTTCACATGGCGAAAGTCATGATTATTTCGCCACTTAAAAGATAAGTACACCTATCCCTCGATTTACACGATAGATGCGTTCCTGAAAAAATCGTGTAAATCGAAATAAAATATTTTTGTATGAAAAATCGTGTAAATCGAAAAAAAGAGCCAAATACAAATAATTTAAAATATTTTTTTAGCAAATTCATTTATTTAAACGTTAAAAATAACGAAAAACATATAAATTATAAATAAAATAATAATATAATAAAATATATACTAAAAAAAAATCATATCTTTGAATTCATTAAGTTACATGTATTAAAAAAAAATATATTTTTCGTAAAGCAAAATAAACCTTATTTATAAACAAACTAGTATTTGACAGTCTATAAAAAGAAATACACATGTGTAAATATATATTTTTAATAATAAAACACACATCAGTTATCAGATTCAATCAGTTCTTCATCACTCTCTTCTACTACTAGTCGTATCTGTTTAGTGGGTGACATATCGTTTTCATCACTAGATAATGTTATATTTGTTTCTGGATCTGTAGTTAATATATTAGATATAATATCGGTTCGTGGAGATTTTGAAATGTAATTTGTTATTAATGCTTGTGTCGATTTATTGTTTAAGTCCTTGTAAACCTCCCGATATTGGGCTAAGCCCTGTGTTATATATCGCTGGAAAGCAAGGGCTCTTTCAATGCTTAGATCATTTTTTAAAAAATGATTTCCCAACTTTCGACCTATCTCAAGCCCTTCACTAATATTTTTGGTTGTTAGTGCTATTGGTTCAGCCAGTCCTTCATCGCAATCACTGTCGTTTTCTTCGATCAACATTTCTACTAAATCTTCAACATCAAGTTCTTTATTTGTCATCAATTCTTCAATATCAAGTGCACTAAAGTCATTAAAACCTTCTCCTCCCACCGTACGTGCCATATCGACTATCTCAGAATATTCATCATCCAAGGATTGAGAGGACATACTATTTTCTCCTACATCTGGCCATAAATTTTTCCAACAGCCTTTGAGTGTTGATTGTTTAATTGCATTATAATCCAATGTGACATTTTTGACACAGTCTAACAAAGTATATTTTTTCCATGCATTGATTACTGATAAAGATTCATCATTCTCTATTATATCTAAGATATACTTGAACGATTGCTTGATATATAACGCTTTAAAAGTTGAAATTATTCCCTGGTCTAAGGGCTGCAACAAAGAAGTAGTATTTTTTGGAAGAAATATAACTTGCACATTCTCGTGTTGCAAGTCTTTTGGATGTCCAGGTGCGTTGTCAATAGCTAAAAGCACTTTAAATGGCAATCCTTTTTTGTTCAGATACCGTTTTGCATCTGGAACAAATATATTATGAAACCAATCATTGAACACAGCGGCCGTAACCCATGCCTTTTTATTGGCCATCCAATAAACGGGTAAGTTATCTTTATTTAATCCTTTAAATGCACGTGGTGTTTGCGATTTGTTTATGACTAAAGGCTTCATAATATGATCGCCAGAAGCATTGGAACAAAAAAGGATTGTTATACGATCTTTAGCAGCTTTGTATCCACTTGCAGATTTATTAGCCTTTGAAAGAAAAGTCCGCTGCGGCATTTTTTTCCAAAACAGGCCCGACTCATCTGCATTAAAGACTTGGTCAGGAACGTATGATTTAGCAGCAATAATTTCAGCAAATTTTTCAGGATATTCTTTGGCTGCATTAGTGTCAGCGGAAGCTTGTTCTCCTTTTAATTTTAGATTATGTAAGGAATTTTTTTGCTTAAATTTTTCAAACCATCCTTTACTTGCAGTAAAGGATGACTTATTTGAAGTTGATGATGTAGATGGTAGCTGATCATTAAGTTTTTCATGAATTTTTAAAGCTTTATTAGTAATGGCATTGGTATCAATTGGAATTCTCTTTTGAGTTTGATCTTCAATCCAGATCATGAGTGCCTTTTCCGTATTTTCAATTATAGTATCCCGTACGTATGAAGTTGTACTCAAACTTGTTTTAGTTCCAGCTGCAACACTTTTCATGATTATGTCTTCTTTTTTCTTTATACTTCTAATTGTTGCTTCATGAATGGAAAAAATTTTAGAAACTGTTGTCACTCTGTCTCCTTTACGCAGTCTATCTAAAATCTGAATTTTAGTTTCCAATGATATAACTTTTCTTTTTGCTTGATCTTTAAAAATATTTTTCGGCATGGTTAAAAAATTATAAATGAATTAAGAATTATGCCACACAATTTTGAATAACTAACTTCACAAATATTTTAATTGTTCTGAATATGTACCACGACACACGCCTGTCTGTTTAACACTAACTGAATTGATTGTCTATACATTTTTGAGCTTCTTTTGTGTATGCATGCAATACATGGGAATTCCCTTTTTATATCTAATGGCGGTGTTACCAGATGAAAATAAACGTTTGGTAACATTCGTTAAATTTGAAAAATATTAAAAAGCTTTAATGTATGTTATTTTTTGATGAAATATTTAAAAATTATTATTTATTTTACGTGACATATTTTCTGAAAAAAAAAATTAATTTCTGATAAAATTTTGAAAAAACCGTGTAAATTGAGGTAATTTCTATATCCCTCGATTTGTACGAAATCCAAAAAAATCGTGTAAAAGTGAAATCGTGTAAAAAAAGTATCGTGTAAATCGAGGGATAGGTGTAAAAGAAAATATACAAAATATCATTTCATAAATATCAAGTCTTTTATTAAAACACAACCGCTTAATACAAGCAGATATTTGCAAGATTGTAAGAAATAAATTGCCACTTGTAGCCATTAAGAAGAAAAGAAATTTCCTTGTTACTGTACAAAAAAAATATATATATATATTTCTGGGATTTTATATTTTTCCATATCTATAATAATCTTTTTGATTAGTTCGATTATAATATGTGCTTAAAGGAATAACAAAAAAAGGTTCAGTGCGGCTTTAAACGATAATAGTTCGCATGATAAACTTGTTAGAAAAGGGCATTTCATAGTTTAACCATTTACATATTTTATTAAAAATTAAGCATTAACCATCATGTTACAATAATATAAAGTTATATTAGTAAAAAGTTTTTTACATAACAAAAGTTACTGCAAAGTTTTCCGTGTTTAATTGAAGTTTAAAAAATTACATATAATTTTTAGAAACAAATTAAAAAATTAATATGTCGGTGTTTGCAAGACACATGTAATTTCTTTAAGTACCAAAGACATTGCTACTGACCTGTTTTAATTAAATTAATTTTTGTATTAAGTTTATCTTGTCAAGCATAATGACAGCCTGCATTACAGTAACTGATCTTGAATGAAAGAAGGGTTAATAATTTTGAAGTCATACTTACATTTTCGAGCTTTTGTGCACCGCATTTATCACATAAAATCAGTTCTGTATTTAAGAAATAAATGACGTCTTAAATTGCTATCACTACAAATGCAAAAACTACACATATATATATATTCGAAACATGCGTGTCTACATAGGAAAAACAAAGAAAAACTGTTTAATAATAAACTTGGTTGATTTTGGCTACAAGGCGAACTCTAGTATATTTTAAGTAAATGTTAAGTATGTCGATTAGAAATTTAAAAGCTAAATTTTTTTATACCCTTCACAAAGAAAATTGGAAAAACGGTATATCTATTTTAGCCATTCCGTTTGTAATTTCTACAATACCCATTTCCAACAAAATATATATATATAAGTTCTTATGCATAGCAAAGTCGTTTAAGCAATGTCTGTCCGTGTTCTAGTTGAAATCAACTTTGCTAGTGCACTAGATGAGCTAGACAGACATCAGACATTGTTTTGAAAATTTTGCTTTTTAAAATTAGCAAGATCAGTCCAATTCCTTTAAGGCAGCGGCAAAACAACGCGCCTGCCTCTAATTTTGCCATGTTATTTGGAACAATCAAGTTACCCCAATAAAAAACAAATATATAGGCCGATAGAGCATTAAAAAATAACAAAAAAAAACTTGCATTAAAATAATTGTTGCTCGCCCATATTTTCCAAGTTACGGGCCTCTGAACTTCTTATATAAAAGTACTATTTTTTAAGATACCAATATGGGTACCATTTAAAAGCTTTTGAAGAGATCTTTAAAGAAATACTAAAATTTCTTAAAAATGCTTAACCCACTAAGAGCCGATAATGTTTTTGTGTAAAATTTTATCATGGAGTTACTTCAATTATATAGATTAACATGTATGGTGAAAGGTACATAAGATCAGGCATAGCCGAATAAAGCACTCTTACTTGTTATTTTCTACGTTACATGAAAATTTGCTGATCAGTATTATAAAATACGTATGTATATCAGAGACCAACAAAATCTATTTAAATTGTTAAAAAAAATCATATTGGTAAAAGAAATAAAATTTGTTTTGATTTTAATAATTCTAAAAATATCACATTTTTCTTGTCTACAATTTGTCTTTTTTTTAGGTAAATAGTTTTTAAAGTTTTTTTTATTACAATTGTTATCCAGCAGAAGAAGAAGAAGAAGAAAAAAAATGTTTTACCCTGGAGTTAATGTCGACGTCGTTGACGGCGTTTCAACGCCGAAAAAGTTGAAACAGATTGAACTTTTACGGCGTTTCAACGCGTTGAGATTAACTGCTCTCATACAATTTCACACGATTCAACTTTTTTTTTGACATTTGACGCCGTCAACGACGTCGACATTAACTCCAGGGTTACATAATTTTTATTTTCCAATAATATTTCAATGTTGCTCGATAACAATTATTTTTTATACATATATTTTCTTATTTTTAAGTTTTGAATGAATTATTGACGTTCTTTATTTATGCATAGTTTAATAGATGTATTGGATTTACACATTCTTGACAGATATAGCGGAATAAAGCTAAATAGTTATCTACATACGTCAAACAAATATTTAACATCTACCGTTTTATTTTTTGTTAATTGGGCTTAAAACGTTATGCCAGAAATTCACAAAGGAATATTGAAAGAAATATAATCATGTCCCAACGTGTGTAGCAATGTTTCTGATTGAAATTCATGTTTATTTTTATCATCATATCAAAATTTTCTGATATTGCATGTTTTTCTTATGTGATCTGGTTAAAAGCAGTCGTAGTGTGAGGGTTTTCCATATTTAGAATACGTGGATTCTCGTATATTTTTTGCTATACTTTGTGTTTTATCATATTTAGCAATTTTACAAAAAAAATTTTCTGTGCCTTATGGCTCAAAAAAACACTGTTTTACTTTTACTTCAGACAAGGTTAGAAAAACTGTGTTATTCTACAAACTCTTTAAATAAATTTTAGAATCATAAAATCAAGCGTTGTTTACCACAGAGACTAACAGGTGAAGGAACTTGGTTAATAAATAGATAATGTTAATCATTTTTAAACATTGGATAAAAAAAACTTTAATTTGTGCTGTTAATAAATAATTCCTTTATTCAAATAATTAAAATAATTAATCATACATAAAGCTGTAGTAAAAAATATCACTGAAAGCCAATTTTTGTGTGTTAATTTTACTTCTTTTAAGTAGAATAATTATTTCAAAAATAATAATTCGAACAAAAGAAACATTTATGTCATATTAAAAAGATCTCTATTATATTTATTAAGTTTTACTAAAATAAATTACAAAATACGATCAGCAATCAAATTTGTACGGTAGAAATAATAGCACACATCATATAACCCACAAAGGAACAATATTTAAAATACACACTAAAGAAATTGAAGTAAGTAAAGAAAAATTTTCTTGTAGGACTTTTGTTGCAATAACAACGTACAGAGGGGTATTTTGTCAACTAGCTGGACATTAGGCCAAAAAATAATTTTGAGAAATGCTAAAATTTGAGTACGCAAGGCTTTTGCTTGAGATTTGTCGTTTTGGGACACTTGTTAAATTCAGGAAAGTTGAATAAATCGCGTAAGTTTTTATTGACTTTTTACAATTTTAAAAGGTTTGTAATATATTTTCTTGTGGCTAAACGAATAAAGATCTTGTATTGATTTTGTTTCCTGTGAAAGGCTTTATTTGCAGCTACTTATATTACTTTTTTTGAAAAATTTTGGTTTCCAATTTTATGATAAAAAATTTCCTTCGAAAGGATCTCCGTCGCGATCTTAATAATCTTATGTATCAATAATAAATTTGCGATCTCTCCTTCTATACCGTAGAAAAAAAACCTTGCGAGTTTTTGCGCAATGTAAAGTGGGTATAAGACCCACTCCAAAAAAATGTTATTGCCTATTCTGTATGCTTTCACCTGTACTTAACGCTGAAAAGGATTCAGATTCGGAAGACTTCTTTAAAGCATTAGACGAAGAAGGACCATGGCACTAATTATCATCTTAGTGCAAAGGTGTAGTTCTTTTAAATAAATTAATTGTTATTTTATTTAAATAAAATTTACCGTTGCAATTATAAATAAACTATAATATGAATAAATTAATTATTTTCAGATAAATAAAATACTAAGAAGTAACAAATTGAAAAAAAAAATCTTTTTAATTATACTCTTGGGAGGCGGGGATTTGTAAGGTATTAGAGAGATTAACAATATATATTTTTAGGAAATCAGAAACAAAATCGAAAAAAAATTTTACACAGGGACGTTTTTGGGGCTGGGATTGGAGCAGTGATGCTAGGAGATTTTTGTAGAAATCCCATAGCATATACAAAAAAATTTCTTTTTTCCCAATTCCAAATTTTTTCCCTCATTTTTTCTATACACTATTTTTAAAAATTTTCAAAAACTAAAAATTTACAGTTTATTACTTTACAAAAATACCATCGTATTTTCAAATAAAATAATAAATAACAAAATAAAGATAATTATTTATACTTGAGTATCCTGTTCAGGGTTTATTACTTCCTGCACGAAGGTATAGGTCGATAAGCAGTTCCCGGAAAGACTTTTTACATATATCTAAAAATTTGTGGGACACTTGGCCCTGTGGTTATGTACCCCTGACATTTTTAAATTCAAATTTCAAAAAAATAAAAATTTATTAATTCAATTCGGGTACATAAATTCAGGTTCATTTCAAAATAAAAAAATTATATAAAAACGACTAACATAACATAAAAAGTGACATAAGAATAACATTAAAATAACTTAAGAACAACATAAAATATATTGCAAAAATTATTTATACTCGTATAATGCCATATAATACATTTTTTTTAAATGACTAGATGTGCTTTTAAAATTTACACAATTAAATTTACACAATTAATTACACTTGTAAATTAGATTTAATAATGCAAATAGAATTTAACATATTACGGCTTAGTTTGTTTCCTCTTTTTACGTACTTCCGTAACTAAAGAAAAAATCCTTTCGTCGTCAGCATTAGCATGTAGCAGACCTAGTAAAATTTTTATTATTTTTGCAAAATTTATAATATGAGTTTTTATCTCTCAAATAAACTTATGACTAATATTAAAACTAAAACAGAAAATTAAACAACCAAACAAAAAAGACATAAACCTTCATGAGAACCAGGCGTGCTTTTGATGTAAAATGAAGGAGATAATTAACTATTTAAATTAAAATTTAAGGGATCTTCATTAATAAAGCCTATAGGTGATAAATAATTTATATGCATTCGAACTAAAATACGATACACTTAAAGAAAAGTGTATATATTTTTTTAATTTTAGGTTTACAACTGGAAAATATATATTTTAAGTTGTTAAAAATAAAAAATCTGCAATAAAAAAAAAATCCCTACAATTCGGCAAAATTAAGAAATCTTTCCCTTTTTCCCTCCAACTGACATTAAAAAGAACAATCCTAGTGGAGGGAAAAATCCCTCCACTTGGCATCACTGGATTGGAGAGATACCTGCCCCTGCCAATATAAAGTAAGTTATATTTTAAAATCCATTTCATTTAATAATTACATCCTTTTTTTAAGTAATATTTTGTTTCACGACTTACAAAAAGGGGCGGGGAAACATGGCATTTTATAATCTCCTGAGACCTGTTTTTAAACATTCCTTGACATTTTAAGTAGTAATTGCTACACAATGTGACTTAAAAATAAAAAAAACTTGCGTTTTTCATAGGTATGATAAGTTCTTTAAAGGGGAACTTTTTTCTCCTTGGTCCGATTTTTCTTGTTTTCTATCTGTAACAACCTATGACCATAACACATTTTTCTGCCAAGTTTCATTAATCTAGAATGGCAAAAAACCACAATGTGCAATGAAACAGCACCCTGGCATCGTGTCTACCAAGACTTAACATTTTTTTTTTTGGAATTCTCTTTCACGACTTCTTAATTACATACCCAAAATTGCTTGCTGTTGGTATTTTTTTAATTTGCACACCCTACTTTCACGTCAGTTTAAAGATTCTCTATTGGGTTTAGGTCAGGCGACTTAACCTATCATATCAAGTGTTATATTATAATTTTAAGCTACTGACAACTACTTTTTCTGTTCGTATGTTTTGGATAGACATTTCTTCTTTTATATAAACTTGCACTACATTTTAGAATATGTCAACCTAACCTGTCCACTCCAAAATGTAAAAAGCATGCCTTGAACATGCCTACAAAAGTTATTGTAATCAAGTCTCTGTAATTTATTTTCTAGAACTTCCGCTAAAAATGATTAATTCCACATTTCATTATCTTTTTTAATTTTTTTGCTGCGATACGAATGAGAAAAAAAAAAACAAAAAAACATATTACTAATAATTTTTAAAAAGCATTGTATATATGTATGTGTTTGTTCTAAGCACACGAGCGCACATACTTCTATTATGTTCTATAAAAAGTTATCAAATAAGTGCCAAAAACTGTTAATTTACTCTTGTAAGTAAAAGCAAAGGAATTTAAAAAAAATTGCTATTTAGCTTAGTACTAATTAAATTTTCTAGATACTAGTAAAAATTATTTGGCAGAAAAATATTCATTGTACGTTGTCAATGACGTTACTACCATATTTCTGTTTATAGTCTCTAAGTTTGATAATCTTCGATATTCCATTAACAAGTTAAGTTAAAATAAAAGGGCGTATGGAATTTCTAGAAGAAACATAAATAAAAATTTACTTTGTTAAAGTTAGAAGAGCAACAAAAATCTTATCGTCTTAAAAGAGACAAGGACGAGAGAGTTTCTTACCAAACATGGATTGTTCTACTATTGCTATTTAACATACTTTATGGTTAACATTAGCTTTTGATTGAATATTGTTGTCGCCTTATTCAAGCCAAAATTTGAAAGGATTTTTTTTTTTAAATAATCAATCACTTTTCTTTAATGTTTTTATTTATTTTGGCATGAAAGCAAATGTTTGTATGTTTTTGCTTCACATGACTTATTCATATTATATAAAAGCTGACCAAATCAACATAAGTATGTTTGAATAGGAATAGTTTTTAGATAGAGAAGAAATTGTAAATACTTTACATATCGTTGGCTCAAATGAAAAACTTTGTCACTTAAATTTTACAAGAAACAATTTTATGAATCGGTCAAGTGATAATAATTTTATAATTTTGTTTTCGCTATAGTAGCTTTTGCTATTTATTTGATATTTTTATAATGGGACATTCGATAGGTAGAATTTATACGGTATGGTATTACCATTACACCCCACCATGCATTTGGTAATAGTTCTTGTTTTCAAGAAAATTTATGATTCTGTGTTTTTTTGTTTGTTTGTTGCATAAATTAATATGTGATTTGCATAAATTATTCACTGAAATTACTGAAATAGATTTGAAACTAAACCCGCCATAAATCTTTAATTTTTTTTTTTTTTTTTTTCTTTGAGAACGTCAAACTCTTCTTCATATAGTAAATGAGTTTTAGTTACATACTATACGGAGGGTTAAGCTTACGATATAATATAAACAAAAATATTAATGTTCTGTTATTGATTATTAAAAAAGTCAACATTTGCATTGTTCCTTAAAATTCTTCTTTGTAGTTTTATTTATTTTGTAATGAATTTAATAAATATTTATTGTCCGACGTGTTAAAAAATTTTATATACGTATATAAATATTAGCAATTTTCATAGATTGACAGGTCGATTGTTTTTTTTCTGAAACACGACACCTTTATATCTTGAGAATTAAAAAAAGCAATTTTTTTAATTTTGTAAGTAAATATTCAATTAACGTACAAACAAATTTGTAGGTGCTCTAGAAAGTACCAACAATATTTTAACATTGTATGTACACCTAATGTACAATACGACTGCTTATTAAAATGGAACGATATAGAACATTAGACATCATAATATCTACTGGGTTAATGAGTTGGTCACATACGCTTCGCAATAACTTTTAGGTGCAAGTTGAACTAATTAGGGACCCTGTTTCGCTTCCCCAGAAAGCTGAAACACTAAACCTAATCCCGAATTCTTCTCTGGTAATAGCAGTTGTTTCTAAGAATCTATTTTTGTTTCTATCAATCTGTTTTATATGTGACATTTTCTTCTGCTAAAGGATTCTTAGTCAGACTTGCTCTTTCCCAAGCTTTTTATTTGTACCAAAGTCTTTTGTACCGTTTGAAAATTATGTTATGCCATATTGAATTAAATATATTTAAGTATTTGGAACATTCTCTTTATCTGATCGATTGACATGTTTTTTTTTCTTTTTGTGAATACTAACACGGACAGACGGACATACGGACAGACAGACATCGCTCAATCGGCTTCGCTATGCATAAGAAGTCAGAATGTACACACGGAATGACAAAGTGAGATATACCCTTTTTCCACTTTTTGTGGTGAATGGTATAATACCCCATTACATTCATTCAAACAATTATTAAATCGCCTGCAATAAAAAAAACGATATAAGAAAAATTTCCTAAATCATTAAAATCGCCAATAAATACTACGAGCTAAGAGAATACAATGAAAATTTAAGTTGATAAAAATGCTAACAGCAAACTCATATATAAATAAAATAAAATTGTTATAAATATTCTTAAAATTGTTTTAATTACTTTTATCGAATATGGAAAGAAATTAACATTAATTTAATACGGGTTGTCTGACCTAAATCATAATTTGTTTTAAAAGTCAATGTTTTGTGTTATTATAAATGAGCAAAGTTAGTTCCTGTTTATACCGGCAGTTAGAACGAAGACATTATTTTAAAAGAAATTTTCTTAATTAAACTTTTTGTATTTAAATTTTTACTTTTTAAAAAAAAATTTTTTTTAAATTATACAGATTAACACACAAAAGAATTTAAGAACCAATAATGTTGTAAGAAAGTTACGTAAAAAAATAAACAAAAAACTTAAACATATGACACCTTACATTATGTTAGTAAATTTTCGATACTGCATTTATTTACTGGTGTTAGGAAAAGTTTTAGTACAATCATTCTTTTACACCGATCCAATAAAAAGTGAGTTTTTTAATTTTTTTTAGGTGATTTCTCAATTTTTATAAAAAACAGTATTTTCTGATCAAAACAAAGCTAAAACAAATAATATTGCCACATTCGTCTATGCCGATTGTTATATACCCTTCACTATATATATAAATCTATTCTAGTCAAGTAATTCCAATCAAAAAAGCAAGTAGAGGTGACAGCGAATTAAAAAATAAGAAACAAAAAATTAGTACTATACATAAGAAATTCATCGACTCCTAATGGGTTAATCATTTAAAAAAATCGTTTTTCCAATAAGAGAGTATAACTATCTTATATATTAAAAAATATGGTGCATAATCGTACTTTTCCATGAAAAGTTCAGGAACCCATAACTTGAAAATTATGGGCGAGCGCCAATTTTTTCACTTGATTTTTTTTTTTTTATTTTTTAATTCTCTATCGCTTCATATATTTCTTTATTGGAGTTACTTTATTGTTCCAAATAATATTAGAGATAGGCGTGGTTGTTAATTTTCAATGCTCCAAGCTATTTCTAATCAATTAGCGTATTTAAATTTCCTCTAGTACACCGAGTGCCTTGGCAAAGTTGATTTCAACACGGACATCGCTTAATTTGACTTCGCTCTGCATAAGAACTCAGAATGTGGTTGAAATGGATATTGAAAAACTTACAAACGGAATGGCAAAATTATATATAACGTTTTTTCACCTGTAGTGAAATTGTAATCTTACTCTTAACTGAAATGATTAGTAAAATGATTGGAACAGTGCACGTGAATTCTGTAACATAAAATAAACATTTATGATCATGGTTCTAGAAAAGTCTAGTAGTGATAATCTTTAAACTTCCTCTTAATTATCTTATGAAGAACTTAATACGAATATGAGGAAGGAGATTGAAAAATTTATTGTGTTAATGTCGGTTTCGAAAAACATAACTAATAAATAAATAAAAAATAACATATATTTGTGATGATCACAAATAAAGCAAATAAAAAAACAAACACAGCTAGTCTATGTGCTTTACTGCAATTTATTTTTATATAAAAAAATAGACCAAAAATAATGCAGTATCCATTTCAACTTTCTATTTCTTGTACAAAGGAAAACGAACTATTCCTTAAGGAGTTTACAATATGTCGATATAATCCGAAGATATAACCACAGTGTACAATGGGGTCTTTTACAAACTAAGTCGTAATAAATGAGGAATTTCAAATGTGCTCAAAACATTTACCTGAATCTTTGAGTATCTGTAGGGGAAGTGTTAGGCTGTTTCCGAGTGGCCTTGTTTAAGCATGAACAAGGCTACAGTGGGCCGAATTGGACCACCCCGAGTTACAAAAAAAATTTATAAGGCTTTTAACGTTCTCAAATTTGACGCTTTAAGCTTTAAAGTACTCGTTTAATATTTGAAACCTCCGGCACATGCACTACAACTAAAGTTTGCTTCCTGGCTGATATACCCTAAATATGGTATTTATTATACGATTTTTATTTTTATTTGCCTTCTGATTGGAAAAATTGTAATGTTACTGTTGTTAAATTGCACAACTTTAACCAATAAATAAAACTAACCTGCTTAGGATGAGTATTAAGTCAAAAAAACTAACACATTTTCATAATACTATTGTATGATTTATCTGAATGCTTATTAAATAAGAGAAAATGTGGTTTCATTCCAACAAATTTTTGTAGAACTGATTTAAATAGAAACAAAAATTATTTAAATACGTGTAAATGTCATAAAATATAGACCTTTTTCTTGTTGAATTAAGTTATAATAAAATTGTTTGCTTGAGTTCTTTTTACTAAAAAAAGAAAAACTTTTTGTTTTTTGTATTTATTTATATTCATTTCTTCAACTTTCCAATATTTCGACCAACTTTGTTTGCCATTTTCAGGGAAATATTATTTTACTTATTTTTAGCGTCGTCCATTGTTTGTGTTTTTAAACTCTGTCACTGACTACAAACAATTTTTTTATTTATAAATAGAAAAAATTATCATAATTTAAGGAAATTTATTTTTATCCAGCAAATAAACCATTTAAGAGTGTGAGTAGCAAGGAAGTAGGCAAATCTGTTTAATCTCTCACTTCAGAAAAGAAGATGTATTGCAAAACCACCGAATGGAAAATAGCTTTATTATTTAAAGTACAGCTGATTCCATTCTTAAAATGGATATTCGCAAGTTCGTCCTACTTGCAATTAGTGTCATTAAAAAATTGTTAAAATGTGTTATTTATTCTGCGCAATTTTATGGTTCTGTTTTTTCTCTTATTTATGTGTATTTTATTCTGTCTGTAATTTTGATTAATCAAAAAAAAAGGTCTCAAACTAAACTACTTTTTCCCTTTTAGTAACCAACAAGAAGTCTATTATGATTATGAAATTATAAAGTATAATTCAAATATATTGCAATTTGTTGAATATTATGAATTTACTGGAAAATATCTAAAACTTTAATCTTAATGAGATTTTTGTTAAGAACTGAACAACTTTAAAATCTTAAGTTTTTCCGTAATATTTATGATAAGAAATTAATATCAGTTTAAAGTAATTGTTCAAAAATACGCGATGACAGTTAACAATTTTTTTAAACTAACGTTAGTGCAACAGTAACTGTTAAGAATAATTGGCAATTACGATCCTCTATCATTAGTGTAATAATGAGTCCAAGAGTTACACATGTAGCAATATTAAAATATCAAGAAATATAATGTTACGAATATAAAAACTGGCTACCCGTGCATTTCTGAAAAACAAGAGTATGGTTATGTGCGTGGTAAAAAAGAGAAAACATTTAAGCAACCCCGGCGGTAACTTTGAGAGAAGTGTGAGCTTGCTGTAAAACAGAAGGTCGTGAAGCTCATGAGTTCGAGCCCACCATCGGACATATGTGCAAGGGAAAATAGTTACGGTAACATAAAGGCAATTTAATAGAAAAAAGCAGTACATACCTCCCGGAGTCTTAATTGGAAAAGAAAAAACAATTTTTTGTGTCTGAACGCATGGCAGATAATTCGGTGAAGGTGTCTATTGAATTTTAGAGTTAAAGATTAGGGTCAGGGCGCTTTTGTAATAAGAGAAAGTGCTGTAGCGGTTATCGTATGGGAGTAACAATATAACAGTATTATGTTGCAAATGTGGTGAAGATGGATAAAAGGAAACTGACCTAGATGTACATAAGAAACACGAGCTTATGAGTTGGAGTCTTTGCCGGGCCAATAGTGTAAGTAGTTTGGACTTATGGTTAAGTTTACTAAAAATAGGACATCGTGTCTCGATGGCTGCGTTTAGTATAGTGGCATAGAGCCCCGAAAAAAATATAAATATAATGTCACGCAGAAGAGCAATCAAAAAGAGTCCTAAGGGAAGAACGTAATAATTTTATAAATAAAAAAGAAATAATCTTGGTATCAATTAAATGCATTTCACTTTACTGAGACATCCACTACATTTACTTTAATAAAGAACCAGAAAGGGTGAGGTTGAGTAAGAATATTACTAACTTTATTAAAATTAAACTTTCACGAATGTTTCGCAAAGAAATTTGTAGGCACAATTTTTTTTCAACGTAAATTTTACACATGGTTAAATAATATACATGAAATTTTACTTGGGATTATAGCGAAATAATACAGGTGATCTCGATGGCGAACTTATTAATTTTTACTGTAAACGCTAAATGTCAAACATCATATAAAAAATTAAACATATTTTTTATATATGGAGTTTGACATTTAGCGTTTATGGCGAAATAAATGAATTCGCCATCGCGACCACTTTGTACTATTTCGCCACGCTTGGGATTATTTCATTACTATTTAATTTTCATAGGCATTGCTTGAAATAATGAAAACGAAAAAATTTTTCATAAAAGTTTTTTTTGTGCTCTTTTTTGAATTGTCCCGATTAAATTAATTACTAATATTGATTATTAAGGGTCAGAGCAATCTCAATGGCCATTTCGTTACCGCTTCTTAACTCTTCAGGAAACTTCTGACAAACATTTTAAATAAACTAAAAATTATTTTCCAAACAATAAAGTAAGGACAAAAATCAAAGTTTAAGCAAAAACAACAATTACTAATAGTAATTATATTTTTCTTTCTAATCAGGATAATTTAAAAAATAACACAAAAAAAACTTTTTATGAAAATATAATAATTTAAAAAATATACCCGTGTCTTAAATAAAATAATTTGCAAAGTGCCTGTGCATAGAAATAAATTATCGTAGTGTTGTTTAAAATTTTATTTTTCAAATTCTTTCAACTGTATAAAAGAAATGAAAAAAAGTCAGCCGTATACAGTGGAGAAAGAAAAATAGACTATGACTGCTATACTACTATATTTTAAGATTTTGTTTTTAAACTAATTATCGAAAAAACCTTTTCATTAAAAAGCATTACACTCAGTAAAAATTATGATAATGTTAAAAAAAATCATGATATTATTTATCATTTAATGCTAATGAAATCGTTAAATAATTAGGCCGTCCAATTAATTACTGCCGTGTATGTATAAAATTCTCACAGTTTCTTTCAATGACTTATAAGTATATTGAATATTTGAAGCTTAAAAAAAATTTTTAATTATTTAAGCTTAAACGAAATGTGTTTGAATTGAAATTGATTAAACATCAACACGATTTAAGCATGTCGACGTACATCTTTTACCATTGCAAACTTTGGGCCTTATTAATATATTGTTGGACTCTATTTTTACGGTGTTTCAATTATATTAAAACAGGTGAGATCTATATTCGGCTATGCCGAATCTTGTATACCCTTCACCATGTATGGAAATCTAGTTTAGTAAAGTAGCTCCAATAAAAAACATAAAAATTGGGGTGACAAAGAATTTAAAAATAAGAAAAAAAACTATTTAGGGTACTATACTATACATCGGCCCTTAATGGGTTAAGCATTTTTTTAGTTTTGGTATTTCCTTAAAACTCTCTTCAGACACTCGTAACTCGGAAAATATGGCCGATCGCCAATTTTTTCACTTGACGTTGTTTTCTTATTTTTAAATTCTCTATCGGTCCATATACTAATTTTTATGAGGCAGGTACTTTATTGTTGCAAATGACAAAAAAATTAAAGGCAGGCGTGGTGATTTGCCTGCTGCCTCGAAAGACATGGACCGATCATGATGATTTCCAATAGCACTTCTTTCGACACTATGTCTGATCGATTGGCTTATTTCTCTAGGTGATTTATTGAATTTTCAAACTCGATTTCAACAATAACACGGACGGACAGACGGACAGATGTAGAAACGGACATCGCCCCATTCACTTCACTTTGGCTAAGAACTCAAATTATATATATATACTTTATGGGGTTGGAAATGGATATTGTAGAAATTACAAACGGAATGACAAACTTAGATATACCCTTTTTCCACTTTTGTATAAAAAGGCAAAATAAAAGCTTTTATGCAGAATTAAAAAAATTTCTTAAATAAAGTTAAGGCAAATACGCCTAAAATGTTTAAACAGACGCACATTTATCAATTTCGCCCTTAAAGACATTTGTAAACAATTTTTATTAGTAAGTGTGAATGAAAAATCTCAAATTTAAAGAATTCCACCATTTAAATTATGTACTGCATACTTTTATGTAATAGAAAAAGTAAAGAAATGAAAAGCATATAATCTTCACTGCAAACAACATTTCCCTTGCGAGAACTTAAATATAATTTTTTCAACTTTTTTGAGGTCTAATTGTTTAATGGTTTTTAACGTAATAAAGTATAAAAAGAGAATATGAGATAGAATAGAACTGTATAAAATTACCTCATTTTTTATATTGTTGTTCTGCTGTTGTTACACTCATGGGTATATCTATTGTAATTATCATCAGAATGAAAAAATGTATTTTCTTATTTTATTTTGTGAATTTTATTAACAATTTTTTACTTTATTTAAACATAAACATATTAAACACTTCGAAGATGTAATTTATTTAACATAATAAAAGTTTTTTGTGAGTTTTTTTTTCAAATTTAGCACTTGTTTTATTCTTCAAGTATATAAATTAAGCGATAAATTTTGCACAATGCTCAGGTTTTTTTTATAATTTAATTCTTAAAATAATGCATTTTTTATTTAATATTGCTCGTATTAATCGCTCTTGATTTCAGCATGCTATTTATTTTCCAACAATTGTTGAGTTTTATGAGTAATAGGTAAGCGGCGATATGGATATGCTTTCACTACACTTATCACGTGTTTAGATGTATATGAAATATTTTTGTTCCTTCGAAATTAAAAATTTTTATTTAAAATTTAAGGTGAATTCCAAAACCATCCACCAACCACTCTTTTTTCTTAAAAGGTACTTAAAAAAAATAAAAGCAAATCCGTTCTTTAATGCCAAAACATTAACAATTAAACATGATTATTCTTTAAAATGTTATTTTTTTAATGTTAGATAAAAAAGGATTTAGACATGCTTCTCCAATAAAAGAAAATTTTGTAGTGAACATATAATACTTTTAGCCCATATATTTTAAAATCCAAAAGCTGGTACTCAAGAGCTAAAATTGGTTGTAAGAAACACTAAATACCTTTAGTTATTCCCAAATATATATGGGCAAAGAATATTTTTAAATCTGATGAACACAACAAATAGAAAACTTTACAAAAATTTAAATTGCATCTCTTAAGGTTAAAATTTAAAATTATGTCCTCCTCCACCACTAGCGTGTATAATAAAACTACTAGTTTATTTCTAAAATATTTCATTTTTGCCCCACTGTGCAGTGGCTAAAAAAAAATACTGAACAATGAGAAAAATTAATAATTTAGTAGAGAGCAAATAATAAAAACGTTTTTTTTTATTTAAAAAATAAAAGTGAATTTATTATTCTAGCGTATCTAAACAAACGGAAAACTTGCGAAAAAAAATTATGCTAAAATTGATTAATTACTTGAACAATTGTTGCAGTCTGAAAAAAATGATGAAATATTACACTTTTGATTATTGACACTATTTTAATATTATTTGCCTTATAATTCAGAGAAAATTGATTTGCAAATGTCTTTTCAGTGTTTTTTAAATAAAAATTCCATTTAAATGCCTATATAAAAATTATTTGTTTAATATTTAATATTTTGAAAAATTTTGTGTTGGTGACAAGTTTTTCATTATTTGTATATTTTGTGGTTTTGACTGGCTTAAAGGAGTACATATTGCGCGAAACAACTTTACAGCACTCTTATATTATACGAGTATTGTTGTTTGTAAACTTTCACAATTTAGTTTGCGTGTGTGCTAAGTTCACACAGTTAGAGGGGCGGAACTTGCCATTCTAAACTAAAAACTTTGATAAGAAAGAGTGTCAACGGCACTTTAGCCTTTTTCGTTCAAAGCATTGTTTTAATAATATATTTATGGATTCAAAACTTAAATCAAATATGTTTTGTGCTTTTAAATTAAACATGAATATTTATAATTTACTTTATTGTTTTGACATATTATCTGTATTAAAACAATGTTGTGTAGTTTTGTTAAATACCAAGACTATTATTAATATTACAAAGCGTATAAACTTTAATTTAATTTTAAAGTTTGTGAACATACAACATAAAACAAATATAGAGAGTCGCACAAACGTAATATTGTGATGTTAATGTTCATTAAGTTTTGCAAATAGCTTTCAAGGATATCGTGCTTTAATATCTTTGTATGTTGTAGACAGATAGTGAATTAGCCTGCAACAATCATGGGAACAATACGCACCTTAAGAATGTAAATTTATTGTCACTTCTTATTGCTATTTTGTTTAAAGTTTGATGTATGTCTTTTCTTTTTAACTTTATTATATTAATTACTAGCTGTTCCGGGGGCGCTTTGCTATCCCAATAAGAATAATCGTACCACGACCACTTTTCCAAGCAGGTTTTTGTTTGGTTAATATGGAAGTTATAACAGATTTCGTTCTCCCTGTTGTCCTGACGTTATCTTTCAAATATTTATAATTTTTTTTTTAATCGATGCCGCGCATTTTTTTCTCTTCACCACTTATCCATCCTGTTCCTTTTTTAAATAAGCATACCCTATTGGAATTGCTAAATAAATATCTATCCCTGTTTTCATTTTTTTTTTTTTAACCGGTGCAGCCCCATATGACCGTTTTAGTCGTAACTCACGAACTCGTCGACCGAGTTCGTGCAAACTTGAGATAAACCATCTACACGGCCATATGAACAAACCCTAAAAAACTAATCGAATTCAATATGATCGTTCGTGACTTATAAAGTCACAACACACTTGCAACTATTTTATATATAGATTTTAATTTAGACAACAATCTTTAGTTTTTCCGAAAGTTTGTGAGAAGTTTTTAAAAGTAAGCGGTAGCGAAGTTGTCAACGATATGCGATTACACCTACAATAAATAGCCTCTGTGAAATTAAATTACTGATTTGGGAATTCAGTACTCTTAAATTATATTAACGTTAAACCATCCCTATTGTAATAATTTCAAGACACTCAACAACCTGTAAAGTGTGCGTTAGCAACCCTATTTGTACGCCCAATTAATAGCTTTTAAGAGGCCGCTATATAATCTATAATTTATATTTTCCCTCATGTCACAGAACTGCGGCAGGCTTTTTTACGAATTGAAAAATCCGAAATAAAAGTAAAAAAATAGAACCAAAGTCTTTACTTTTAAAGGGAAATATAGAACTGGGAAAGTCTTATCCAAAGATGAATAATTTTAAGTAGTAATAGACTTCAAATATTATTTTTCATCATCATCACAATAACCATTTGCGGATCCACGGATTTACTTACAATTAAATTAACATCTGCGAAACATTTTTAAACTGAAAGTGAAAAGGAGAATAAAATCCCAAAAGTGAAAGAGATTTAAATATGAAAACCCAACTGAATGAAAATTGGCATTTCATAGTGTCCAAGGACATAATGTCCATGAACTTTATGTCGAACTCAAAAAAGACATAATGTTCATGTACATTGGCGCAAAGGTTTTCTCCTTTATGAAACAAGCAACACCGGCTTCACTTACCAAAAATTTTCAAAAATATTGATCTTAGTATATATAATATATGAAATATTATTTCTGTTTTTGATATTACTGAGACATTTGGTTATGCAGATTAACATATGAGAATTTTACCTTCAGCCCCTTTTAATCATGCCAAGTTTATCTTTAACATTTAACAAATTATAATTGATGAAGGAAGGCAGGTTTTCTACTCACAGAGAGTTATTTTTAATTATTTAGAGTATTCAAATGGGTCTATCTCTTAATTTAAAACAGGCTATGACAGTGTGCCTTTTTGTAGGTAAAAGTTAAGTGCAATAGGACAGATGAGATGGGTACATTTAATACAAAGTAATCCTTAAGATTATAGTAATAAAATGATCATAGACAGAAACTAAAAATAATAACATTTACATACTCGTACATAAATGAAAATATATAAAATTTATATTTTCTGAATAGGAGTATAAAGCACGCCGGGCAGGACAAATTTCATTTAAACAAAATGAATTTATCTCTTTACACTTTAAATGTTAGTGGTATGATGATGAAAATGATAGTGATTAATACACATGCTCGTATTATTTAAAGAAAAATAAGGTCATGAAATACTTTCGTACTTTCGTGCAAAAATGTCATAATAATAGTGAAAAGATCTTAAAACATATTTTTTGCAGAAAGTGCTTCATCAACACTAAAAAGGCCATCTAACTAAACTCCTATGACTTAATGAAATTAACATATCTGCCTAATATTTTTAATATGTCTATTAATAAAGTTATGTATAATAGGATTTCCTTTTGACCAAAACTATATGTTAACGACAAGAAAGAATACATAAAAAGCAATAATAATAAAATTTGTTAAAGACTAATGTACAAACATTAAACAATTCCATTAACATTATTATTATAGTGTTTAATAATGAGCACTATCCTACTAACCTTGATATGAAATAAATGAAATAATCTTGTGTAAATTAGCGATAATTATTTAACACTCATATTTATTCTTTATTAGTTTGAGCTTTGAACTTTCAGCAGCTTTAAGGCTACAAAAGTGTCAATTAATTAGAAAACCTTGAAATTCTGTTTGCTATTTGTTAGTTTGTCTTATAATTTACACACACAGACAAAAAGAAATTTATGAATAAAACAAACACATTTATCCTATTCTATAACATTAATGCCTTAATGATTGGTCAGCTGCCAACTTGTTTTTTAAATAAAAGAATAAAAAAATCATTAAAAATATTGTTTTATTTTGTAAACAATTAGTCACGTCAAAATAAAATATTATACATGTATTGACTTCTCAGTTAGGTCTCGAATCCATAAACATTTTAATTAGTTAAGTTTTATTAACATATTTGTACAGCATGACATATGAGTAATATTAATTAAATAAATACACACATTAAACTATAAAACGAAAAAATATATCACTTGCAATAATCGAAACAAATACAAAAAATGTAAATTAATAATTTTGTTTGCCCGGCGGATGACTCATTTTCTTTTTTAAATTATAAAAACATCTTAATTCGAATGTTTTCATAGGTGGGTACATACATTCGTATGTCGATCAATTGTGTATTATTTGCCAATGTATAAGTGTCAACTTTGTACACTTTATAACTTCCTAAATAGTGAACCGATTTAAAATATTTAGTTTTTCATCAAAATCGATTCTATAACTTGATTTGAAATGCATCTGATGCAGAAAACTATAAATAACAAATTGCTGCAAGTAACTGATTAGAAAAATTATTCAAAACTCCCATACAAGTTAATTGCACTCCAAAAAGTATTTTATTTTTAATAGTCTTTTGAATTTAAGCTCAACACTAATAGCCAGCTTTAGTATTTCCATCTCTAATAATCATAAATATACAAGTAAATGTTCTAGCATTCGCTACAGACTTTCTAACTGCCATCCTCTTCTTGTTTTTGATAGGAAAATGTATTTATCAAATCTGTTTTCTTTTTATACTAAAGTGAATATAATTCATTTTTTTAACTGGTAAAAATATTTAAGAACTAGCCGACAAAGCTAAACTGATAACAGAAAATAAAAATAAAACAATAAATGGAAAGATTTCGCTAAAACTATAATTTCAATTAGAGGGTTTCCAAATTAAATCTGATCGGAAAAAAAAAATATTTGATGTTTAAGATGACTTACTGAGGGAAATGTCTGCAACATCTAGTAAAATTTTATAAAATGTTCTGTCAAATGAGGTTCTAGCGAACTAACAAAAAATGACAACAATCATTTTTTATTAATACTGAAACTGCAAAATATTTTGGCCATTAAATATAAATGCGGCACACAAACTTTTAATACTTTCAAGAACTTATTGAAGTTAAAATTGTCATCGACTTTAAAGAGGCCAAATGTACACAATTAAGAAAAAAATAATTTTGGGAAAGATTTCACCCTATTCAAAAATATATTTAAAGAACTACATTATCTTTTTAAACAATTTTTAGTTTTAGTATTTTTAAAATTAATTTCATAAATTAATTATTTTTATCAAAAGGCTTATTTATAAGAGCACAAAAAAAAACCATTATTAGGAACTACTACTTTTAAATGCTTTTTATATATTTTTAATAAAACTACGTTTTTAGATAACTAATAATAACAGATTTTTTGCGTAATACTCATGAACTGACCTTTGCCCAAAATGTAACAAATAAATTATAATTACGTAAAAAAAAATATTGCAAAACTATGTGTATGTCATTTTTTGTTTGGAAGCTGTAAGAATTAGATGTACTATAAATATCGAAGCCAAATTACATTAAAATTGTTTTCAGTGAACCTGGCTCTACTGCCAATTTGAGATGAATATCACAAAAACAGAAAAAAGTAATATTGCTATATTCGGCTATACCGCATCTTATATACCCTTCACCATCTATGTACATCTAGTTTAGTAAAGTAACTTCAACCAAAGAAACCGAGATTTAAAAATTAAAAATGCCATCAGCTCTTAATGAGTTAAGCATTTTCAAAAAATTTTAGTGTTTCCTTTATGTTTTTTTATTTTTTTGTTATTTATTAATTGTCAATTGCCACATATTTTTTTTTATTAAAGTAACTTTCTTCTTAATGATGTAGAAAAATAAGAGGGAGGCGTAGTGTATTGCCCGCTGCCTCGAAGGACATAAACCGATAATGCTAATTTCCAATAGCAGTTTTTTCGACACTATGTCTGATCGATTGACAAATTTTAATTTTTTTCTATCTGATCTAGAACCCTTTTTCCACTTATTGTGATGAAAGGTATTAAAATTTTAATTTAACATGAAAATATTATCGGCTTCTAATAAAATAAGCATGTTACAAATAATTTAGTAGTCAATCTTTTAAATGATATCCATATTTATATTTCAATAAATTCCAAAGGTTTAGAAGCCTTAAACCCGAAAAACATGGGCGTACGCCAATTTTTTCACTTGATGTTTTTGTCGTATTTTTAAATTCTCTATCGCTCCATATATTTATTTCTTTGATTGGATTTTCTTTATTATTTTAAAAAGTATGAAAAAATTGGGGGGAGGCCTAGTGTTTTGCCCGCTGCCTCGAAGCACATAAACCGATAATGCTGATTTCTAATAGCACCTCTGTCGACACTAAGTCTGTTCGATTGGCCTATTTAAATTTTCTCTAGCTGATCTAGTGCCTTGGTAAAGTTGGGTTCAATACTAACATGGGCAGAGAGACGGACATCGCTTAATCGGCATGCATAAGAACTCAGAATATATATACTTTATGGGGTCGGAAATGGATATTAAAAAAATAACAAACGGAGTGTCAAACTTAGATATACCCTTTTCCACTTTTTGTAGTGAAGGGTACAAAAATGAACTATGAAAAAATAAAACTCCATATAATTTTTCTTCCAAATAGTTGTATTAAACGAAATATTTGAAATTAATAACTTTCTTCCCTCCTCATAGAATGCTGATGAAAATTTTAGCGAAAAAAAGTGCATTTCAGTCTGCAGCCATATAACTTTTCTTGTTCTCTTTGAAATTTAACACATTTATTGACTAAAATAAATCTAACTGTAGAAAATGTAAAAGATGCCAAGAAAGTTGAAAAAATGATTACTATAGATCGCTTGACATGAAATATAAATCATAGATGGATCTTTTTCCCAATAAATATATGGAGCAAATTTTTTTGCATTTTGAACGGGCAAAGGAGCCAAGAATCTGTAATAACCAAATACAAGCATATTTTCAGGCATTAGAAATTATTTTGTATGCAGAAGTGCACAACAGAAAGCTGCTGCTTTTTTATAATAATAATTATTAATTGAGCTCCTTATCGAATCACTATAACTCATACAGTGGGCTTATTGTGTAAACTTTACAAATAACCACGTTGTCGGTTTTAAAATACTCGTTCCAAGCTTTCAAAATATCTTTATGTAAATCCAGATATGTTGGAACAAGCATACTCTAATTCTTGTAATTTATGGTGAACCACTACTCAAAACAGTAACTTTAAACAAGTTTTATTATCAAATTAATTTTTTTTTTCAATACAAGCAGTTGAAAATTATTTCCGTATTTATTACAAGAGGAAGGGATTTTTTACTGCTGGATTTATTTTATCGATACAAGGGGTACAAGCATTTATTCTTAGTTTATGTTTATGTTCCACGTCATGACGTATGATATATACATAATTAATGTTTTAAATATTTAAATGTGTATATATTCAATAATTATTTTATATTTATTTAAACTTTTTTAAAATAAGAATCAAAAATTTTCTAGAAGATGCTACAAACAATTTATATTTTTAACTTTGAAATTTCCTTATTCGAGCCATTTTTCTTTAAATAAGGAAGAAAATATTTTTTGTTTATCACTTTATATTTTATTTATTTTGTTTACACTTCATTAAAACAGTTTTTTTTTTTTCATTATTTTATATTTATAGTTTTAAGCCAATATTTTTCTCCAACCTATTTGTTTCGAAGCCCGTTTGCAACTGACGGAGGCCTTTGCCATGCACATGTATTATCAATGTAAAAATCTTCAGCTTGTTTTTCTATACTGAGCTCAGTTGTTCAAAAGTCAACAACCAAAAAAAAAACTCGTCGAATATTGTATTCTTCAATGAAAATTTTTTTACTCTACTTTTTTTTAATTTTGGATCTCTTGGTGAAAATAAAATGCATTCACTTAACTTAGCCTTCAGTACAATTCATTAACGTTATTTTTTCTATTTTATTCAATTCAGCTCTCTTTGAGCATGCTCCTTATTAAAGAGAAAAGCAGGCTGTGAGTTATTCATCCTTCCTTCTAGTTTATGTTTTAAATCAGCTGTTTGAATGCAAGTCCCAACAATCTTTTTATAGGATTTATTTTCCTGGTCAAAAATCAAAACAAATACGGAATTTCATTTTGTATATCCTTGTTCGTACACATTCAAATATACATGAATACTCTTACATACTCAACTTGTCGTAATTGTTGGCGGATATGAGTGTCTGTGTGTATTAGTCTGGGTGTTTCTTGCTAACGGAATAATAACATACTAAAATACACACTTGAATAGTGTGGTTGTTTTGATTTGGAAACTACTTCGTCAGGTGACTGTGTATAAGTATGAGTGTATGCGGTGTATGTGTATGCGTATGTGGTTGTCGACATAAAAAAATTTATATTTACATATACATATTTATGTATCCATGATAATGATGATGAAGTCTACCCTGTAATTTTAAATCTTATTCATTTTGAAGGTCAATTGTTTTTATGAATTTGTTATCATGATTTTTTTTTTAATATTTGATGATTGTTATATTTTCAGGGTTACTATAGAGGGTAGATTTTTTTTTTTTTGTAAACAGTTTTTATATCTTTACATTTTGCTTTGAGTAAAGCTAAGATAAATACAATAATGTTTTGGGAGTGGATAAATGTATGCAGGAAGTATTAAAATTGTATATTAAAAAAAAAATATATGCTAATTTTAAACGTACTTTTTTAATATTTTTCCATCTTTGATGGGAACAAGTAAATGCATTGTATTATTAAAACCCTTAGAGATTAAAAAATATATACATAGTTTACTTAAGAAAACAATTTATATAGTTAAATTCATTTAATTTAATGGGTATTTTTTGAGTTACACGAAACTTTAAAAAAAAAATATATTGTAGAATATTCCTTCTTTAGTTGGGTCACTTCAAAAATTCCTGATAGCGGAGACATAGAAAGGAAAGATGTTTAGCAAAGATTTCTAAAGTAAATTATTTCTAGATCATTTGACTTGAAATAGCTAATCTGACACCTGAACTTCCGAAGATGTTAAATTTTTTACAAAATTACTGTTTTAAATTAATTTACAGGTTTCTTTTTTTGTTTTTATTTTCTGTTTTTGTTTTTGAAGATTTAATAACGAAATATCTGCGTATTAGGCGTTACTATGACCTCTCTAATGACTACGTTCGCTAGTAAATCAGTTCAGCCGTGCTACACATACATATATGTATACATTGAATAAATACATCGCTCAATTCTAAAGAAAGATTAAAGATTATGGTGCCTATCTTTTTAACAAAATGTTAATGTATTGGTGAGATTATGCTAAAATCAAAATTTTTTTTGGGAATATATATTTCCGGCAAACTTCAATTAGATTTTTAAGCCAATTTACAACATTTTATTAGAGAATTGTATTTTTATTATAATACATGGGAGTGAGTATTAGATAGATGTATTAATTTTGATTTTATTTCAAATTAAATGAAGATTGTAATTATATAATAACTGATAACTGGTAAGAAAACAATTAACTAATAATTGGATGGTTTCAAGGAATCACAAGAAATAAACGCGAATATATTAGATGCTTTTTTTAAAATAGCATTCACAAAAACTGTGAGAAATCTATATCTATTAATATTCTCAAGAAGAATGAGACACTAAGAGGACACTGCAGGTGTTATGTGACTTTAGCTGTTCGACATCAAGTTTTGTTCATTTTCAAATGGAGATCCATTTATAAAACTGTGAATTTATTTTGTTTCTTTGAAGCTTCCGCTATCTTTTTCCAATTGCAATTTGCAATTTAACAACTTTATTTTAGTTGTACTACTATTAGTAAAAACCAAAAAACAAAAAAATGGTAAGATTAAATAATCAGCGTCGTTATTTCCAATGAAAATTGATTGTAATGAAAATGATAAGTTTTCTATTCTAATTCCTTTATTTTTTAAAAAAGGGACATGGGACCATAATCGTAGTCACACACTAAATTCGGATTATTTTATAAACTACTTAAATTATAAAATAGAGCATATTTTAAATTGAACCGGCTTAAACTGGGTGACATATTAAATAAAAAAATGTTTGCCCATAATTTGTAAAAAAAATATAGTTAACTACAGGATGTCCGCCGGAAAGGTCTACTACACAGAGAAAAGAGATTCGTCATGAGAACCGAATTTGTTGCCAATCCAATTTGGTCGGTTGTAGTTGTTATCTGAAATTCGGTTAAAGGGACTGAATAAATGCGGTGCTTCCAAGTATTTTGAAAATTGATTCGATAGTCGGTTAAAAAATATTATTGTGAATTAAATAAAATATTTTTGCATTTTTATATTTATCTTTATTTAAAAAAAAAAAAAAAAGAAACAAATAATACAATTCATGACTGCAACATGAACTTTTAACTCCGCGCTAAATATTCACATTTCCTTACGCTATCATGCTTTTCACTTCTGAAAGCCATTGTCTCCCGTTTTTATTTCATACTTCACGCTTCTGCATTGTGAAATAAATAAAAAAAATTTTTTTTGAAAATCAAATTTATTTACACGTCTCTAACTCACCTTTTAACATTATTGTAGAAATTTTCCGAACTTTCAGTAAGTCTTATTGCACAGTTATATATGTACATACATACGTATAAATTTAAATATTTTTCAAATTTCAATATTTTTTATAAAATTTTTTTTTTGTTATGTCAAAAAATTAACAGGAAATAACGCAATCGATATTTGTGGTTCTGACTACCAATATTATACTATGTTTACACGGAGCCCAATATTCTTGCTTCGCTCTCTTGTCATGATTCACAGCTCAATCACGACCGAATCAACGTGCTTCGCCATATAAAATCTTGAGAGCGAAGCATTTTGTTTTGAGACGATTCAGCTTGAATCTACTTGCGAAGCATGAAAAATTTCTGTCTTCCCTAATTTTTATCGCAAGTTTATCTGAACTAGATGTATCTAAATGTAAACAAAAAAAGTAAACCAATATTAAAAGTGATGTGTAAATATGTGTTAATATAAAAACAAATAGTTATATTATAATTTAAAATTTTATTAATTACAAACACTAAAATTGAAACGAAAAACAAAATTTTAGAACAGAAGTCAATGTGAAGCATGTAGTATGTGTCGTGGAAACGGCATGCTTCGCAATCATGATTCAGAGAGCGAAGCAAGTGCTTCGCATTGCCGTGTAAACATGCTATTAGGGTTTCGGTACTAAAGTGCTGAATAAGTTTCGTTGCATCACCCAATAACCAGAATAGATTTTAGTAACATTTTTACACATTTCACGCATAATTTTCTTAATTTTATCGCGAATATTTTGTTTTAAGCTGTGCAAGCGTTACTGGTTTGTTATTCAGACATCCCGGAGCATTTAAATCGGGTAACCGTGGAAGGCAATCAACATCATTTCTTGAAATAACTTTTTGTGGAAAGCGGTTTTGCAGCAATTCCATTGTAATCCTGGCTCTATGTAATGTGGCACTGAATATTTTTTGCAAAATAAGTTTGCTACGTGTTTGCTACTTCACGACTTGCAAATATGAAATGTCAAGACTAATGTCTACCAAAATGATGGCAAAACAAAGTAGTATACCTTCCCGGTGACATCCTGATCAGCTGCTAATATTTTTTGTTGAACATAAAAAGCAAATATGTAAAAGTAATCGCCAAACGTATGAAGTACACAGCCAGAGAAGACGGTTTTTACCGAAAGTTCTAACAACAGTTTAATATATACTGGCGGAATTAATCCAAGTAATGTAAAAGTAAGTTTGTTAATTTGAAAATTAAAGTTAAGTAAATTTGTGTAAATTGTTAAAAAAAAACTTTAAGAATGAATTAACAGATAATCCAGTAATGTAAGTTCATGTCATAGAACTGTTTTACAGTCGCCACTAAATCAGTTAAAAACAACTTCAAGTGGTTATAGGGTTTATGCCAACTTTTAACTATATATATATTGTATATTTTATACATTTACATCTACAGTAAACAAAAAGTTCTCTTTAAAGAAAACTGAACCTTAGAACTCTTAAAGTATACTTTATTTAAGACTATGACTTTGGGCTATTATTTTTAAATGATGTAATTATTATTAAAGAAACCACACACTAATTGAATCTAATACTGTTACTGGATCGCCTTTTCTTTTTGACTTTGTCTATACGAAGGATATATAGATAGTTCTTAGTTAAACAAAAAAAATATTTTTTGAACCGCTATAAGTAAATTTGCACGGTAATTTAAAATAAATTATAATTTCTGTGAGCCTTTAATAAATCTTTTTTTAGTATTTTAATATTTTCATCCTTCTTTGTTGATATTGCGACAACTATTAAGAAAAAACTATTACTTATTTCGTCTTCTTGTTAACCAAAATCTCTTTGCATGACTTAATTTATATGGTCCTCCTAATTTGTAAATGCGGCTTTAAACAATACAACTCAATAGACATTGGTTAGTTTTATCTTCTGTCATATGTTAGAATCTAATATCAAATTGCTTTACTAAAAATTGATTCGCCTAATTACTTCCGCCTGATTTAAGGTACATTTGAAGAGTGCACAAACAGTTTTATATGTTTTTATTGTTTTGTGTTGTTTTACATAAAGTCGATGTTATTGACCTAGATTGTATTGTATAATATATTTCTGAACATAAATCCCTCTAATGAACGTTGTTCTGCAAAGCCCTGATGTTTCAATATATCTTGTGTTTTTGTAATTTTGCCTCATTTTAAGTGCTTTAGTTTGTCAACGTTTTATACCCTTCACAACAAAAAATGGAAAAAGGGTATATCTAAGTTTGTCAATCCGTGTGTAATTTCTACAATATCCATTTTTGAACCCATAATGTATATATTCTGAATTCTTATGCATAGCGAAGTCGATTAAGCGATGTCTGTCTGTTCGTCCGTGTTAATATTAAAACCAAGTCAATCGATCAGATATAGTGTCGAAAGAGGTGCTATTGGAAATCAGTATATTCGCTCTGTGTCCTTCGAGGCAGCAGGCAAAACCCAACGCCTATCTCCAATTTTTTCATGCCATTTGGAACAACTAAATAACACCAATCAAAAAAATAAATAAATATGTGGGGCAATAGAGAATTAAAAAATAAGAAAAAAAAACATCAATTAAAAAAATTGGCGCTTGCCCATATATTCCGAGTTACGGTGCTCTGGAATTTAAAAATTTTTTTAAATATCAATATGGGTATGACTTTAAAGCTTTGGAAGAGGTCTTCAAGGAAATACTAAAAATTTTTTTAAAAATGCTTAACCCATTAAGATTTATGCAATATCAACGTTTTTTTTTTTTTTATTTTTTTATGTTTTTATTATCTGTCACCTCAATATTAGCTTTTTGGATTGGAGTTACTTCACTAAACTAGTACTTAGATGGCGAAGGGTATATAAGATTTGGCATAGCTGAATTTAGCACTCTTACTTGTTTTTTTTTTCATTTGTCTGTTAGTTCTTTGAGCTGCTTTGTGATTCATTTTAGTATATTCTGTTCTTTGGTTGTTCATTTTTCTTTATTATGTTAAGGGTGGAAAGTTTGCTTTATGTCTTGTTAGACAAGATAGAACTAGATGTGTTATAAATGTACTATTGGGACTCTCCCTTTTTATTTTAAGTAAAATTATGACTTTAAGATAAATTTGTAAAAGTTTTTTAAGATGAAATTTGTAAAAATATTTGAGCTATTTGTGAAGGCTTATGAATCAAGAAGATATCTTTGATACTCTTTATTATTGTCTTTACTCTAATTGCAAACAAACAGCATAAACAACTTTAATATCGCTGAGATTTCAATAATTTATACCGGCAATTTTGTTTTATTTCAATTATGTTCTGCTTTTCTTTCGCATAATAATAAAAATTTTTGTAAGCTACAACTAAAAAATACACAATACAATTCGATGAACCATAAGTTGGGTGGTTAACCTCACACACCTCCTTTTGTCTCTTAATTACAATTTTTGTAGTTTTCATTATTGCTTATTAAATTTCTTTTTTGAAAAACACACAAGGAAACTGCAAAAGTTTTATCAACAAAATGATTGCCATTTTATTAGTCAATAAGTTGTGCAAATCAGAGCCGTCAACAGATTCAGTAAACTGACTTAGTCCCACGTTTTCTAACATTCCTTTATTTGTTGCTATCGTGGGTTTCTGATTTATTGATAAAAATGTATAATAATAAATATTATTCAAAACAAAGAAACAAATATTCCAAAAAATTTTAAAGATATTATTTATAAACTATTTATAAGTGGATTTCATATAAATTTTCTTAATAATTATAAAAAGAGCACTTAGTATGACATTAAGGATATTTACTTGGTGTCCGCCTTAAAGATTTATATTTGGCAGTCATGAAGTAGACACGTAGCAAATTTATTATGAAAAAATATTCGATGCCACATTGTCTACAGCCCGGATTACAATGTAATTGATGCGAGACCTCTTTCCACAACAAGTTATTTCAAGAATTAGTGGTGTTGATTGGCCTCCACGGTTACCTGATTAGACGGCTCCGGACTTCTTTTTGTGAGAATATAAAGAAAAATTTGCTCAAAAGGGCTCACATTTGTAAGGCTAGCAGAGGCGAACATTTATCTGAAATTGTATTCCATATATAATTGCCGACATTAAATAAAACCTTTATAAATATAAAATCCATTCTCTTTCATTTAAAATTTTAAACAAACAAATAATTGCACCCCTTCCGGCAGGCGGCCTGTATAAAAACAGTAGCAGTGACCACAACTTCATCAGCGTGTCATTTCTTATTTTCTAAAAATTTAAATTTAAAAAAATTTGTTTTAAAATATTTATTGTAGAGGTCTGTAATCCGTGTTAAAAATCCTCACCAAATTTTATTTAAATCAATCCTGCGAAATGGTCCTGTTTTAATTTTCTTCAGCGCTTTTGGCCAAATTGGTTGTTTTATACACACAGATCATTCTATTCTTGTTCTACTTAGTCTAACTTTACACATGCGATTATTTCATGCAATTCTTTTTCAATGCTTTTTAAAAGTTTTATGATTTTCATTGCGTCTGTATACTATTAAATTTTTTATAGCATTGGAATTTGCACATTTCGCTTTTAATTTAATATTCGTTACTGTGTTATTTCAATTAATACACAAACAAGAAACCACATGAGCGAACCTGCACAAAGCAAGTGTTAAAAATCCCCTCAAAATTCAAGCCATGCCATTTTGTCTACCCCGCTTGCGTCTCTACACTTTTTGCCCACAAAAAAATTTCACGAAACTAGTTTCAATCAGGGGTTAAATTGCTGCTTAAAATAGCAACAGCACTATAATCTTTGCTTAGATGTTTTTCAGCAATTAAAAAAAAACTAAATATCTCAGCATTTACACATTTCATTTTAAACGAAGCAACACCAAAAAGCAAATGCAAAAACAGAGAAAGAAACGCTTAAGCTGACTATGTATTTCTTTCTATAGCAAAGCAATCAGCAAAGCATTTATTTTGAAAACTTTTGCTGTTGCTTAAGCAATAAGTTGATGTTTGTTTTTTTTTTATTTTTCAAAATACGTTTCCAATGTCAATGTTAAAAAGAAGCGAGTTACAGCAAGTAACAGCAAAAAAAAAGTAATCGCAGTCAGCCACAACTTCATAGTAAAGAGTTAAGCAATAGCAAAAATAAACATAGAGAACAACTGATTGCTTAAGCAACAGACAACGTTTTTAAGGTAATTGCTTTGCTGATTGATTTGCTACAGAAAGAAACACATAGTCAGCTAAATCAAATTCGTTTCTTTCTTTCCTTTTTTTTTTTGCATTTGCTTTAAGCTTTTGCTGCACATTTTTCCCAGCAACAGTTAAGTAGCTACATATGCATTGAAAACAGTAAAGCATTTTAATCCCTGGTTTCATGCAAAATGCCGTCGTGTAAAATCACTTTAACACAATAGCTCGCTAAAGGAATTTAAACTTACAACTGTTTAGTTTTGTTATTTATATGCTATATATATATATATATATATATATATATATATTTACTTTATTTAATTTTATTTGTATTAATTAAAAATTTATTGGGGAAAATTATTATATTTAAGGTAAAACACGTAGAGAAATTTATCCGTGTTTTCGTCTTATCGTCCTTCTTTCAGTTGTTTCTAATTCACGTAAGTGGGTGTGTAGTAGCACGCATTTAGAGATGAAAACGTACAAGTTTCCTGCCTACAAAAATTTATAAAAAGATATAAAGATATAAAGGAAGCTTTTCTTTGTCTTTTGCGCTCAAACGAAAAACTAGGTCAGGTGTAGTTGTGGCTTTGAATGTCAATTCATTTTTATTTATTTTTCTCGTTTATGTTTTTTTGCTGTTTTTCTTTTTTTTATTAACGTATTGATGTGTTATAATCCAAAATTCCTATATAGGTGCAAGCTGTCTGCTTTTTCTAATTAGGATAATTTACCAAAAATAAAGCATGTAGACTTTCTATGTTTAAGTGTGTGCTAGAATTTTTGATATACCACTAACATAATTTACTTGTTTACTCTTCAAACAAACCAACGATTTAAGAAACAAAAATCAGTAACAACAATGTTTTTTTTTTTTTGTTTTGTGGAAGTAAACGTCGAGTTTGCAAGATGTGTCGGATTAAGAAGATGCGACAATATATTGATGATACAGACCATTTGTCAAGTTTTTGCTAAATTCAGACAAAAAACTTATTTGGTAATTGACATACATTTATATTTGGTTCAATCATTTTGCAATAATTTACTAGAACTATACAAAAATCGTGCTGGCATTTAATTTAATTAAGAAGCGACTCTAATAAAAATGTGTATTCTTTAAATGGTGAATAAATATAAGTACTTAAAGTTGTGGAATGTCTGGTAGGTAATATGAATAGCTTTAAACATTTTCAGGAAATAACTACAATGGAATATAAAAGGATCACAAATGAACAATAAATTATAAGAGGCATAGCTTTGGTAAAAATCTATTCTTATTTTTTCAAGAAAGGAGAACATAAATAATAATTGTTAATGGTCATTGTTATGGATATGCCGCACTGTGTCACGAGGATGGCCAAAAATGGTTAAAGTCAATGTTAGAATTAAAACGTTTTTTTTTTTTAATTTTATTTCTTAGAAACACTCTGAGTAGTTAATATATAAAATATCTCCTTAAAATGTTTACAAGTTTGAAAGTAATAGTGGTCAAATCCCAAATTTTAGGTTTATTTATAAGAAAAATAATTTCAGTATTTGAATGTGACGGCTGACAAAATTTGTAGCACTGTTTTTGTTTACAGATATTGATTATGTGTCAGATACCGTTAGAGAAAAGATAGTGAGGCATTGTCAAGATTTTTCAGCAGCTGTAAACTTTCATAGAGAATTTAAAAGAAAGTAGAAATACTAATAAATAATATATTTATGGTTCAGCTGCCCGGTATTGCCGAGTTCTTTTTATTATTTTTGTTTAGTGTCAACCTCGTTGCGGATTTGTACTATTTTTCAACTATGGCTAGAGCTATACCAAAACATATCCCGCGATGTTATGCGTCACGTAAAAGATTTTCTAAAAAATCATTTTGAACGAATATTATTAGAAAGGGAACAATTAAAAATAAGGCTCATTCTTTGAAAATTTTTCTAACAATTGGTCTAAATATCATCGCATGAGAGATAGATTTGAAACTGAATGGAGTGACTGGCTAGATAGCAAATTATTTGGTGAATTCATTTGTAGTGTATGTTTCCGTATAAATTTTTGTCCGACTTTTTTAATATTAAAAATATGTTACAATATTACCAAATATATTCACTTGCAAAGTGATGCTCTTATTTAATTACTAATTTCTAGGAAATGGAAATTTTTAAATTTTAGCAGTATGGGATTTGGACGTGGCGTTTGACTGATTTTTTTTTTAAATGACAATATATTACAATATTACCAGATATATTCACGTGCCAAATTTCAACCTTATTGGATTATTACTTTCTTTGTAAGTACAATTTTTAAACTTAGGTTTCATGTTAGATTTTCTTAAAATTTTGCGTAAATACTTTCTTTTCTAAGAAAAACATTCATGCCAAATTTCACCTACGAACTAAAGCTGCTTCTATTTTTGGCCACCCGTTGTTCAAAATCGCGGCACACAGTGGCGTTATTGTATGGCATAAACCTTTAAAAACAGTTTACCATATTTTTAAAACTAGAAAAAATTGAGAAGGGAAAGAAAAAAAATAATAATTACAATAAATGATGAATGTTTTAAATGAATTGAAATTATTTTGGCTTAAGTTCATTTTATATTTAATTTCTAAAAATCTTTTTAGAAAGAAAATTTATTTTACAAATATATGTAAGAATGACTTAAATCAATCAATGATTGAAACAAAAGCAAAACCAAATGTACAAGACGAAATACAGAGAGAACAGTAAATAAATACGTTGGTTTGTGTGTAAATTTCTTCTAACCAAATTAATGTTGATATGAATATTCTCGGATTCTTAATTTCAAAGTTAATTGATGTTTATAAAGTACACAACTAAGGTAGATAGATGGGAAGAATGCTGAAGGTCGTTGCGGTTTAGAAAGTGCAGCATTTCATTCTGCTAGCGTCTAATTTTTCTTGTTTTCTTTGGAAAACGGCCGCATACATTTGTAAAATAATTTTTCTTTTTAAAAAAGATTTTTAGAAATTAAAAATAAAAATAAAATAATTTCAATTCATTTATAATATTCACAGTTCAAAAAATAATTTAATAAAGATGAATGTTTGATTTTAATTCTATTCACTAACATACATTTAGCATGCCTAAATTAAACCTACATCTATGAATAAACACTAAAACTCAGCTAAAAAATATACCTCGTTATTGAATATCTTCTCATCTAAATGATAATTAAAATTTATGCAAATAAATATTGAACATTTTCCAATTATATTGCGCCAATTCATTGTAATCGTGATAAGAATAAAGTTGCCTGCATTCGCACATTTTTCACAATTTTTAAATCATATAGTAAGACAAGAAGACAGGAATATTCTGCGAGTTAAAAATATGTTAAGCTATTTCCAGTTAAAACTGAAAAATTGATGTTAATTTAATCAGGACAAAATAAAATTTTTTTATTTAAGTTTTTAATGTTGTAAGAAATGTGTAATTAGTTAAAGTTGCGCTGGGGCCACGCAAAGAAGCCTTTCGATGGAAATGGCCCAGTTATTGAATAGTTAATTATGAAAGACTATTTGAAACTTGACATATGTGCGTATTGTACGAAGTTCCCTAAGAATTAGAAAGATTACTTCTGTTAAGCAGATGGAGCTTGCATTTATTTATCTGAGAGTAATGCTCGTGCTCGGTAAATATTTTGTAAGAAAAGAGAGAATTAAACAACAGGTGGTTGTTGGTCAAATGGAACTATCGTCCTCAAGAAACGTTTTTGAGTGGACAAGTAAAACCAACTATTGGTGGTGGTAGTTTAATGGGTTGGGCTTTCTTCAAATACACACGATGACGCAAAGCGGACTGCATAGATTTTCCAAGACTGTAAAATCAAACTTATTAATTGCCATCACAAGGACCTGACCTGGACTGAAGTGATGGTTATACATTAGTTGGCTAATTACAGAAATCTAGCGACTAACATTAAAGAATTATTCCACCGAGTACAGATACAATAGACAAATATATTATGACACCCAGTTATTGAAAACATTGTGGAAAGTATGCTTGGGCTTTGAAAAGCGTTATAAAAAATAATGAAATAATAAAAAGGACTAAGAGTCTAAATAAGTTAAATAAGTCAATTTTTTAAAATGTATAAACAAAATTTATTAAAAAAGAGCATGCGAATAATGGAATACTTTTAAAAGTTTTATTCGATTATTCGGTAAAATATAATCTTTAGTAATATCCAACAGACTCCGTTACACTTACAAAAAATAATCGATTTGCATACTTTCTTGTACTTAATATTTAAAAAATTTAAAGAAAAGTAGTGTAGACCTGAGTCAGAATGGGAGAAACTATTGGAAAAATTCTATTCACATAATAAATGTAGAAAAAATTTTCTGTCGCATGATAAAAAGTATACGCATTTATAAGCAATAAGGGAAGCCACTCTAAGTTCAGGTTTAAGATAAACTTTGAATTGGGCCGCTAAAAAAAAACTACTAACAGTCTTTCGTAGGCTAAAAGTTTGTTTGAACAAAATATTTGCAATTTTGTAACAAAAAAAAGTTTATATAACTAAATCGCGAAAACCGTTTATTTTAAGAGTTATTAATAAATAAAGTCAGACATCTTTTTAACAGCTTTTTAAGACGATTTTTACCAATTAATATGCGAGGGGCCTGGCCGGATTACAATTTAGAAACGAAATTTTGACGCTCATCGAAATCAGCTAGTTTATCCTAGCAACATCGCAGACCGATAAGCTTGCAAGACCATGCAGCCTCGGACTGCCGAAAATAGTCTCTCTATTTCCAGAAAGAGCTGGACAATGGCAGAGCAGATGCTCCACCGCTTCCTCCTCCTCCTCATTCAAACAACTTCTACAGTAGTCATGATGCGGAAGATTCAGTCCCCTAGTATGGGTACCAATGACAAAGTGCCCTGTCAGCACAGCCACCAGTGTACCCAGCTGCCCTCGAGGAAACCCCAGCAGATTTGCGGATCTCCCACTATCATACTGAGGCCACAATGTTCTAGAGACCGTGCAGGTGACCTCTTTAGACTATCTAGACTGCGCGGCCCTAAAGAGTTCCGGCTAAAATAAAGCGCTACAGCAGCTTAACTCCCACCAATAGATCTATCTCCCGGTCTCTCATCCGAGTTCCAGATCTGGCGAGTTCGTCCGCGACTATGTTTCCGGGTATGCCTGAGTGAGCCGCCACCAAAAAAAGTTCCAGGTTGGAATGTCTCGCCATCTTGTCCAGAGATGTCCGGCATTCACGAACCAATCTGGATGTCGTATAGACACCCGATAAGGAGGTAATCGCGGCCTTGCTGTCAGTACAGATCCGGATATCCTCTCCGTATATCCTGTGGTACCTCATCCAGCAAGCCTCCCTTCTAAGATCTCAGCGTGAAACACGCTACATTGAGCCTGTAGCCTAAACTTCATCCTGATCCGAAATCTAGGAATAAAAGTCTGATGCCTTATTAAAATCATTAAGTTGACAATCTAGTTGGGAAGTACTTCTGCCACAAATGCTTAAATCCACACTCGATTACCTTTTCAACATTTTTTTGCTAGGTTACCATCCATATATAGTTTGATTGGTAAAATTATTTTTAAAGATATTTAATTTTGCAAAATATGTTCTTTATAATTTTATAAAAGTATTTGGTAATTAAACATAAATGGCACGAATTTGGCGATAAAGTGATAATTCTGTGGAGAAAAAATGGTTCAAAATTTTAAAGTAACTTAAACTAGGCAAATAATTTTCATTTTATCTCTAGTATCAAATATTTAATGTTTACAAATATTTAAAATATATAAAAATAAAATAATTAAATATTCTTATTTCATATATTGTTTTTTTAAATTGTGCCTCTAGTTTTATCTGCTATGATCTTATTTCTTGATTACATTTAACCATTACATTTCATCATTTTTTTTTTCTTTTTAAGCAACTTTTCTTCTTTACTTCTACCAAATTAAAAATATTACAATTATAATTTTACTTCCTTCACTGTTCAAGATGCCCAAGGCCATTATGAGTTTTCAAGTCAAACATGTACATATATCAGCTACAAAGCCTTCAAATTATCTAAAATGTATATTTTTCGGTATCCTGCTCTAACATCATAAATAACAACATATTTTGTAACTAAGGTAAACTTTAAACATCATGCTTATAAGTATTTAACTATTTAACTGTTTTGCCAAACAATTTATCAGATTTTCAAATTGTTACGCAATGTGTTGTTCAAAAAGGTGAAACAAGACACTTCTTTTACTGAAGCAATTGTTATCAAGACAAACCATAAATAATAATGAGATGTCTTTTTACTCACAAAAAATATCTTTTATTAAAATCTTTTGCTCTTTTGTGTTTTAAAGCTTTCCTTTTAATTTAACAAAATTATTCTTGTTATACCAGGAAAATGAAAAACGAAATTGCGCACAACATCATTAACCAGACAAAAAGTGCACTAAAATCATTTTTTTTCGTTTGTCACCATCACCACTCAACCGAAAAATTTTAAAACCCAAAGAGTATTAATTTTTTGTTGTAACGAACTATGCATTTATTTTTTGCAGCATGTAATTTTTATATACCTTAAACTAAAGATACACACACAAACGCACTTATAAAACTACTGATGCAGCGCTTTAGAGGAAGTATTAAATAGTAGCAGAAAAAAATAAAAAAATTTAATTTAACATGTTTTACGTGTAGAACACTTCTACTACATGAAATACGCCGTGTGTACAGTGTGATATGCATACTTACACAAACCCACACATAAGTATCACAGGACACGAACAAGTATAAATATTGATACTACACAGAAAGCATAAAAAATATATATGATCATACAGATATAAAAAATAGAAACTATTTCATAAGTTTTTTATTTTGCTAAACTTCTTTTGGAAAAGTTTTTATTAAAAGTTTTTTAATTAAAATATACACATACATACACACACATATATAGATGAATATATGTATATGTATATATATATATATATATATATTCATAATATATATATATATATATATATATATATATTCATAATATATATATATATATATATATATATATATTCATAATATATATATATATATTTTTTTTTTTTACATAACATATGGTCAGGTAAGACTACTTTACTCATACTTGCTTAAGCCGCTTCCACACTATAATACTCAGTATTAAGATTTTCATTAGATTTTGTAAGAAGGAAATCAAATGAGAGTTGTTGTGATTGTCAATAAATATAAAGTAACATAAGATTTTGTTTTCAAACTATCACACTTCAGCGGATGACTAAAGAATATTAAATATGATGCGGAAGTGCCACCTCATGACAATTTTTGGCCGTTCAGCTTCTTGGTAAATAAAAATAAAAAATAAAAAGTTATTAAAAGTTGTAGCTATTTATACTTTGTTGTCAATAAAATCCATATGTAAGCAACAAGTATAGGGGCAATTTTAAGCAGTTGCAAGACAAAGAAAAAAAAACGTAGACGACAGCGCGCGATGCCGTTGATGTTTCTTTGCTCAACGCTGCTTATTTTCTTTATTTGCTTTTGAAAAAAAAACAACCCTGATAAAATGAAAAGTGTTCTGCCATATCTACAAAAAAAATAAGATAAGTTTAAAATGTGTTTTATGACAAATTTTGAATGCAAATTTGTCTTAAAATACATTTCAAATCTATTTTAATATTTTATGAACGGTTCGGTATTATGGGATGTCAAATTTCTTTCCGTATTATTTCACACTTTGATAACACATTGCTTTCGCACCATTACACTTTCTTATAAAATTTAAGATTTTGACAAGTCTTAATACTCAGTATTATAGTTTGACAGGGGCTTTAGTATGATTTTACAGTTTATGGCTGCACACATATTCAAGAAAATTTATCTTGAAAATTTATTTTAATTATTATTCATATTCACCTGCTACTAACAGCTGGCCTTAATGGTACCCTGTATACCCGGTATGTTCTACAAATTTAAAAAAAAAAACAATGTGTGTTTTTAAGAGAATTAACATTCAGACAATAATGCCTTTTTAATAATTGCGTTACGTTGCCTTGAAAGCGTTGGAGATTGCTAACTTCACGTTATATTTATTTTTCGAACAATTTTACAGCCCCTCTGGTGTTAAAAAGCAAATTAAAGCTTTTTGAAGCTAGGTACAGCCATTTAATTTATTTTTTACTTCGCCGACGATAGCTGTAGAGTAGTGCTGGAGCAAAACGGGGCTGTATTATATAGTCAGAGCTCAAAAAACTATACGCGCTGAATGCACATCAACAAATGTAAACAGACACAGCTCAAAGAAACATGAACATATTTTTTTTTACATATCAATTATGTGTGTCACGTATATGCGTATGGTTTTTTAATATTTGGATGCGTACACGAGCACGTGTTTGGTAAAACACACATGTGTTGTGTACGGAAAAAAAACGTACATATTCTAAGTTCGTTCAAGTGTATCTAAAAAACGCATATACAATAGACAAGTTTTATTGTATATAAATTAAAACTTTTATCGCTACAACAACGAATACATGACAGTATTATTTTACAAACTACACAACACCCTAATTTTTGCAAAATAAAAATTAAAGAATATTTTATCAGTTAATGTAGTTTTAACGATAAAATATTAAAAACGAATGCTAAAAAAAACTACCAAAAAATTTTGTTATAATTCCTTAGCTACAATGTAATATGTAAACATGTAAACAGTTAGTTAGTTAGTATATTATTTTACAGACTTCAAAAACACCAAAATACCAAATAAAAAATCGCCAAAATGGAAAAAGCATTTAAAGGACTTGGCTATCACTTTGAAGTTCTCTAAAATACCTTTCTACTGGTATAAAAATTTATGTAATTCATTAAAGAGTTGGAAATAAAAACGACAACTGTTTTAACCAAATTTAATATAAGAAAATCACAACAGTTCATTGGCAGTTACAAGGAATAAATAAAGAGCTATAAAAAATAGTTCATATGCAAAATACAATATACGTATAAATTTCTTTGTGTGGGTTTACTATTTTCTATTTTAAAGTTTGAACTTTTCAGCTAGTCACAGTTTAATATTGTTACTTAAATATTAGAAAGCAAATTCTTTAAGAGCGTAGACCTTGTCAGCAAGTACCATTTCGACAAGCTGGCTTAATTTTGAATAGTGTTGAGAAATATTTTTTTCTAATACGTTAATTTCTAAAGGTTTTTTTCGTTTTTTGCATATAACCGGAAGTTTTGTATTTATGTGATAACATTTTTGGTTGGTGTTAAGTGGGATGTATTTACGAGTAGGTTGATATGTTTTACTACACAGTGGTTTAAAAACGATTTATTTTTGACAAAATTCGGTATCTCATGAACCACGTTAGATATTTTAACGAAATGATACACGTATAAGCCGGAGGTGCTCCTTAATGAACCAGCAACACGCTGAAGGGCTAGGGTGAAGGGAGGCTTCTGGGGAGGCGACCAGAGTGTGGTACCTCGGGCATAGAATTTTCTGAAAAGAGCATAAAAATTTATTTTGAACTCAAATGTTAAGATTTTTTAAATTCGATTATACCTTAAAATATCTATAAAATATGTTAGAGAAAATTGGCTTACAATTTATGTTTTTTTTTTTAATATTGACCGACCTTAACTTAGTAGTCTTGATGTAGTGAACTTATTAAAGATCGAATTATTACTTCAAGATATATGCTATTCGTTAAAAAGTTACAAAACTTTGAATTAAGAAAATTTAAAAATATCGGAATTTAAAGGATTTCCCCAAAAAATGTATTCTTTTTTTACAGTTTTTTTTTTAGTTTAAAAAATATATATACCTATATACATATACGAGGGCTGCTATTTATATTTCTGGCCTGGCAACACTGAGTGCTGCCAAGTGAAATCTGACATTTCCATTGGAAAGTTTGTCATTTTTAAGCATTATCGTACTCAAAACGTTTTGACGTACGACCATTATTTGTGTTGTTTACAGTGACTTGAAAAAGTTAATATAAAAAAGAAAATGGAATTAACTCGTGAACATTTTCGTGCCATCATTTTTCACAACCTTCGACGTGGATTATCACGATAAGAGTGCATTGATGAACTTAAATCTTTGTATGGCGATGAAGCACCATCCTATAGCACTGTGAAAAATTGGTATAATGAATTTAATCGTGGCCGAAGCTCGCTCAAACACGAATTCCGTGAAGGTCGTCCAAAAACGGCTGTTGTGCCAGAGAACATTGATGCCGTGTGTGAACTCATAATGCAAGATCGACGTGCGACATACCGAGAGATAGCGACATCCTTGGACATTTCTTCCACCAGCATACATTCGATACTGCATGAACACCTGGCCATAAAAAAGGTTTGTTCTCGTTGGATCCCGCACAATTTGAAAGTCGCTCAAAAAAAAGGCTCGTGTCGATTGGTGCATAGAAATGTTGCAAAAATACGATTGCGGTGCTTCAAAAGACGTTTATAAGATCGTCACAGGTGACGAATCATGGATCTATGCGTATGAGCCCAAAACGAAACAACAATCGACCGTGTGGGTCTTCAAAGACGAGCAAAATCCAACGAAAGTTGTTCGTGGAAGAAGCACTTTGAAGCAAATGGTCGCCTGTTTCTTTGGCAAAACTGGTCATGTGGCGACGGTTCCGCTTGAGCAACATAGGACGGTCACTTCTGAGTGGTACACTACAATTTGTTTGCCTGAAGTCATCGGAGAAATTCGAAAAACCAACAAGAGAAGACGAATCATTGTTCACCATGACAATGCGATCTCTCACACATCGGCTCAAACCAGATCGTTTTTGACCGGCCAAAACGTCGAATTAATGGGTCATCCGCCGTACAGCCCTGACTTGGCACCTAATGACTTCTTCATGTTTCCGCACATCAAGAAAAAAATGCTTGGTCAACGATTTTCATCGCCAGAAGAAGCTGTTGAATTGTTAAAAAACCATGTTTTAGAGGTGTCTCAATCGGAGTGGAAAAAGTGCTTCGACAACTGGTTTGAGCGCATGCAAAAGTGTATAAATCATGCTGGAGAATACTTTGAAAAACAATAAAACCATTTTTGATTATAAATATTCGCATTTTCACTATTAGGCCAGAAATATATAGAGCAGCCCTCGTATTGGTGGCAATTTTAATTCCGTATTTTATTTCTCAAAAAAACCACAATAACGTGATTTTTTCAGTTTTTTAGGAAAATATCATCAAAAAAGTAAAGTTGGAAAAAATTATTACAATATTATTAATCTAGAAGCTTTACTTTGATAGCACTTACATGTCTGTCGAGCATATATTTAAGATATTATAACTTCTTATACCTCGTCCCTTCATGATTTCTTTGCTTATTTTATATGTAAAAAAAAAACTAAAAAGTGTAAAAACATTTTGTACGAAACTGAAAACACAAATTGCTAACAAAATGTGTCCATATATTTTCATTTCCGTCTTGGCAAAAATGTTAAATGCAATACATGATTAATAATTTCGTATGTCTATATTAAGTGTTGCTAAGCCAAAATTTGCATGACTCGTTCAAAACTGCAAAAACGATCTGTGTCAGCAGGATTGAATACCTTAAACGGCACTGTAATCTGGTGCATATCGTGGTTATCCATGGAGTGGAGAAACTTTCAAGGAGTATTGTGAAAAAAATACACTAAGTTGAGAAGAGTTATTAAAATATTGCATTGGGCTAGTGCCCCCAAAAACATGTCGTTTCGTATGTTCGACAACGTGTGTTCAATTTTTAACTAAATTTCAGAAATAACTATTTTTTTAATGTAAATCTTAAACAGATATAAAATACTTAAGCTACTTTTACACTCTATTGCAAATAAATATTCTTATAAAAATTTTTCAATCCAAAAAGCTTCTTTACATTCAAGAAAAGTAGCAAATATAGTAGAAGTATATAAAGTAATGATATGTGTGTAAAGCATAATTTTTGCTTCAGTTATCTCTTTGAATTATCCTTGATATCATTTAACTTTAGAATACACTTTGAATTGTGTTGCATACATTGTCGTACATGACTTGTTTAAGCAGTTTTTGCACGTCTCTGTGTCTGAAGGACATTTTGCGTTGCAACTTGGTTAATGTAGCATTCCAAAAAAAAAAAATTGCAAGAGAAAAAGGTTTAAATAAGCGTTATAATTTAAGGTTATGAATTTAATTTTTTCAAATACTTAAAGACATTTTGCGTTAAAAGTAGTCAAAGATTTAAAAAGAATAAATTTAGTTCGAAATAATAAACTTTTGCTATGGAAAGGTGGGGTTGTCAATATCTCAATAGTACAACACATCTAGGCCCATTATTACAAGTTACCAAAAGTCAATATTAGGGTTTTGTGGGGTATAAAATACGTTACGATATAAACTAAAATGGAGAGTGGACTGACCATCATCCGGGCTTAAGCTTATTCGTTTATTTTAGATTGGTAATAAAAGGCCTTGGTTATTTCAATTTTGTTTCAAAAATAAATCTTTGATGACTTTAGTTTACACAAATTTAGTTTTTCATACGTCCCTACCGCAAATCTCTAGGAGTTTTTTGTTACTAGATAATAAGATCTCCTGCTAAAACCTTTGAAAATATACCTTATTAAATTTTTAATCTTCTTTTAAATATGTACCTGTCATTTGACGCTGGAGTGGATTCCAGACAGAACAGGACAATTCTCAATTTTCACCAGATTTTAAAATAAGAATATTGTATGTAAGTATACACATATTTCTTATGGTTCATACCTCAGAACTCTTTAATTTTTGATTTGCTTTTGAAAATCAGCAAGGTCATCAATTAGAGCAACTTATAAACGACTTCGTGATTTTTTTGGTGCCTATAATCGTCCGTATGAGCAAGCTATCCGCCGAAGTGTGAATATATTTCGTTTTCGTACGACATACTGTTAGGAGGATGCAACAACACCAACACGTCGAAGGAATGTTCGTACTGAAGAGAATATTGCTACTGCAAATCAAAGTGTGGAAGAAGATCCAAATTTATCGATTCGTCGTCAGTCGCAGGAATTGGGGCTCCGTCCATCCACTATGTGGAAAACTTTGCGCAAAGATCTTGGCCTACACCAATATAAGATCCAGCTAGTGCAGAAATTAAAGCCACGGCACCATTAAATACGTCGTTCTTTCGCCAATTCCACTCTAGAGCAGCTAGTAACTGACCCGTTTTTTATCGCCAAAATGCATTCAGCGATGAGACTCATCAACACCCAATCAACGACATACCCTACACACTCCATTGCATCCAGAAAATGTACCATTTGGTGTGGTTTACATGCTCGTAGCATCATCGGACCTTATTTCATGAAAAATGAGGCCGGATCTCACGTTACGGTCGATGAAGACCGTTACCGCACCATGATTAATGATTTTTTGTTTAGCTCTTCAGGAAACTTCTCACAAACATTTCAAATAAACTAAAGATTTTTGTCTAAGCAATAAAGTAAAGACACCCTCAATAATCAATATCGGTAATTTAAATAATTAATCGGAAAATAGCATGAAAAAAAATCTTTTTGAAAATTATTAATATAATAAAAAATCCCCGTTGTTTAATTTATTATTTGAAAAGTGCCCCTGTATATAAGTAGATTATAGTAGTGTTTTGTGACATTTTATTTTTCATCGTCTTTTAACTGTATAAAAGAGCCGAAAAAAGTCAGCTGTGTACAGTGGATAAAACAAAAATAAAATCATAGTTGATTATTGTAGTTTTTGCTTAAACTTTGATTTTTGTCTTTACTGTATTGTTTGGACAAAAATCTTTAGTCTATTTAAAATGTTTGTAAGAAGTTTTCTAAAGAGCTGAGTAAGCGGTAGCGAAATTGCCATCGAAATGTGCTTTCATCCTCAATAATCAATGTCGGTGATTTAAATAATGAATCGAGATAATAGAAAATAGCACGAAACAAGTCTCTTTTTGAAAATTAATTAATATTCTACTTCACCTCCTAAAAAAATGGGCGCGCCTAAAATGGAATTTTAGAATCTATTGAGTCCAACTTTAATTTATGAACATTCTTTGATCTTTAAAGTTGTAATTGCTAAACAAAATGACAGAAAAATTTTAATTAAACTTGCATTTTTCAGAGGCAGGATTAGTTCATTTTTTTCTCCTTGGTCTGAGTTTTCTTATTTCTAGCTTCAACAGGCTATGGACCCTAGCAGATTTTCGTGCCAAGTTTCATTAATAAATTTTAGACCCAATATAAGCTTAAAAAATAATTGTCCGGCTACATTGCCAAAATTCCCTTATATGACGATTTGCAGAGAGAACGAAATAAGGATTTGGATTGTGTATGAACTTCAACACCACCGAACTACTATTAGTTGATTATAAATATTATTCGTATTCATAGTGACAAGATTAGTTAGTTAAATAGATGATGTTTACAATGAAGTAGATATATGAGAAGAATTCTGATTGTAGCTTAGCTGATTAATTAGAATAATATGATTTTAGCAATGTCCCTTTGACAAACGAGTCTAGAATCTGCAAGGAAAAAATTTTCTAATTCAGTAGATAGAAAACGCAGTAAAAAAATTAATTTAATGGAAACACGCTACAGATTTATTCTTGTAACACGAAAACATAACTTTGGCTTTATTAAATAAATAAAAAAATCGTACATAAGGATCATGATCGTATAAGAGAAAGAGGTTATCAACTCGTCTGCATGTGGTTTTTATATTTGTGCCGCCATAACTCAGACATTTCTGAATAGGTTTTGAAATTTTTGTTTTATTTGAAAGGTCATGCTCACAGACTGGTCCCATTTTTAAAACAGTTCATAAATTAAAGGGTGTCCCCAAACATAATACATAAAGGGAACTACTTTAAAATTTACAAAAAAAAACTGTGTATCACTACAGCTCCCAATTGCAAAAAGTATTACAACAATAAATTTATATTAAAGGGTGTCCCTACAGATGACGTAAATTGGCCTATATGGGCCTAATTTTTGAACTGTTAGAGACAAACGCTTGCTAATTGGACAGAATGGTAATTGCTATGACCGTTATATTAACAAGCATTAATATTCAAAATTATAAATTAAAGGGTTCCCCAATAGTTCAGTTATAAACATAACTTGAAATTTACAAAGAACCAGTATTACTAACTCTGCTATAACACCAGTTAAAAAAATAGATTGGAAATAAAAGGGTATCCTAATAGTTAATGTAATTTGATGTATGTGACCAAACTTTTGAATCGTTATGGACAGATAGATGGAATCTGTTTTGAAGTCGGTTTTTTGTAATAATTATTTAAGTTAATACATAGTTTCTAAATAACGCCTGAGACATGCCGAGATAATTAATTTTTTTAGGGAAAAAATTAAAATTTGTTTAACTCTTTTTTAAAAATTTCCTTTACTTACCTACAAGAAACTTGGCTTAGGTATATATTAATAAAAATAAGCTGCTATTTTGCAAACATATTTACATCTATTTTTAAGTACCTGTAGCAGGAGGGCACATTTTATTAGCATTTTTTTATTTTATTTATAATATTTTATATACAATTTCATAATATGATTGTATTTATAAATCCCGCTAAATGTAGTTAAATTAAACACATTATAAGAACCTAAATAATCCAGCTAATGTAATAATACTTCGTAGAGGTATAAGTGAACAAAAAAAGAAAAAAACTATCACCCTTAAAAATTACCACGTTTGCCAAAACAAGAATACTATTAACACCATGTAGGCAACATACTGATAAATGTAAATGTATACATTGCACACAAACACGCACATACCCATGCACAAAAATGCAATTCGAGTTTAAGCAAGCAACAAAAACCAACCATTATGGTAATTAATTTCACCTGTGGCTACCTGTGGTAGAAATGATTTTTTTGTTCTGTGATTATAATTTATGTACATGAGGTGGTGGTCAAAATTTTACCACTTAATGAAACAGTTTTTAAAAACCAGTTAAAAAGAACATTTAAAACACTGTTGATATGTTAAATATATAAAAATGCAAATTAAATATATTTATAGCTGTTATGTAAATTTTTTCACATAAAAATTTATATTTGTTCGCTTGCAATAGTCAAGGTGTAAGTACGTTGACTACAAATCTGATTGCCCTGTGTTCAACCCCTGGGGTAGTCAAAAATAAGAACTTATTTTTTTGGTATTGTTATAAATATATTCAGAATTAACATTAAAACATGCAGCCTCCTTCGTCGGTACTTCTTCTTTATAGCATACTCGCCGGCGAAGTAAAATAATTAATAAAATGGCTATATCTATTTCTTTTCACCACCATAAAGTCCATTAGCCGATACACACACAGAAAACAGATAGGTATAAATTCGATTGGTATGTTCAAAATTTAATTACTAATATAATAATTTGTTTTTTCATATTAATAATTAATAATTTTGATTTATTTTATACAGTAAAAGCTAACAAATGATATTTACCTCCAAAAGTTGGTTATAACACCTCTTGAAAAAGTAAACCTGGCCGATTTGTATGTTTACTAAAATCTATTCTATTAAATAGAAGATACAACTAAACTTATTCAGCATATTATTACTGAAAACCAAACTTTGGTAGTTAGAATCATAAAAATCGATTGTGTCTCCTAAAATCGAAAAATATTTGACATAATAAAAATTAATTTGTACAATAATCAATATTTTAGTATAAAAAGACAAGATATATTGTTAGTTGTAAAAAGTTTTCCAATATTGTTGAAAGGTAAGTCCAAAAACAATCTCACAAAGGCATTTGTAAATTAAAAAAACTCTTAAAAATTTAATACACTTTGCTACAGGAAGACGTGCGGTGTGGAATGGAAATTTAAAGAAACTATGAGGAAAAGAAGAATCATGATGTAAAGAAAGGGGTAAGCTAAATTCGATGGCTCGAGACATGAAATGTAATGTGTAATCTCATTCCTATAATTTACTTTTAAAATAAAATGTAGTATTAAAATATTTTATTATTTTATTTAATTCACAATAATATTTTATAGTCACCCAAGAATAACTTTTTTTAATAGTTGTGAGTGCTTATTCATTCAGTTATTACAACAGAATTTAAGATAATACACACAACCGACAAAACTCGATTGGCAACAAATTCGGTTCTCATAACGAATTTCTTTTCTCGGTGCAGTAAAACTTGTCCATTTAGTCTAACCTCATGCAGGATTTACATGTATCCGACATTACTAAGCCGAGCGAAGCACACCTCTGTTCTTTGGCAAGACTGAGACTCTGTTCGTAATGGCTCTATACGGTATAACAAGTCTTAGAACTGACAGTTAACAGCAGGCAATACATTAATCATAAAGATAATATTTTACTATTCATACGCACAAAAATTACAGCTTTTGTATAACTACAAAAGTTCGGTAGTACGAATAATTACGGCAACCCAGAAAATTTGGCATTACCTTAAAAAGTACTTGCCATGTAATGACTTACTTTTGGGATTGCCATATTTTTTTACTCGCTTACAAAACACATTACATAGTTCCCAAAAAAGGAAGTAGCAATGGAACTAGTTCTTTATGTCAAGAGAGAATACCTTAAAATACGTACTGATTATCATAATTATTTCCTACAGTAATTAATGTAATCGATTCTCAATAATTGATTATAAAAGTCGCATGCTTTGTTAAAATCATTAGGTTGGCAATCTAGTTGGGAAGTACTTCTGCCAAAAATGCTTAATTCCACGCTCGATTACTTTTTCGAAAATTTTTTGCTGGTAAGCTTTTCCAAAATAATTATAAATAAGTAAGAGTGCTATATTCGGCTTTGCCGAATCTTATATACCCTTTCCCATATACGTAAATCTACTTTAGTAAAGTAACTCCAATCAAAAAACATATGTTACGATGACACAGAATTAATAAATAAGAAAAAAATCAAGTACTACATACATTTAATTTTACATAAAAATATCATCGGCTCTTAAAAGGTCATGCATTTTTAAATATATCTTCAAAAATATGGCGCATAATCGTACTTTTCTTAGAGGTCCATTACTTGTAAAATATGGGCAAGCGCTAAATTTTTCACTTGATGTCTTTTTCTTATTTCTTTATTCTCTATCTCTATTTATTTTTTGATAGAATTTACTTCACTAAACTTGATTTGTTCCATATGATATGGAAAATTTAGAGGCAGGCGTAGATTTTTGCTTGCTACCTCGAAGGACATGTCTCGGCAAAGTTAAAAAAGATATTCTAGAAATTACATGCGAAATAACAAACTTTTCTACTTTTTGTGGTAAAGCTATAAAAACTTAATACTTCTACTAATTTCTATTACAACCAAACGAATAATTTTAAATTTAATTCGTATAATAAAAATTTATTATTTTATACCGTGATTTCTATTAATTAGAAAAAACACAAATTAGGTAGCTGTTTTTCTTACAAACTCTTTTAGAACTTAAAGTATAAAGAACGAAATTAACAATATTCTTAGAATAACTGTAGAAGTGGGAGAAAACTTTTTAGCTTAATAAATAAAAATAAAGGGAATGAAAGATAAAAAGTTTGAAGAAATATTATTTAAATATATTAATAAAATTATTATATTGTTTGCTTAGATTTATTTAAACTGGGGTTAAGGATTTTATTAATTTTCTTAATTAAAAAAAGTATAGAAAAAACCTAAATGTATTGATAATTTGTAACAGGATATTAAATTTTTTTTATTGAGGGCTCAAAAGCTTTTTATGTAACTCTTATGTAAGTTTTTATATATGTATGAATGTACTTAGATGTATTTGGTATGTAGTAGTATAATAAAGTGTTTAAAAAATTAAACAGAACAGAGTTTCAGTTCTTATGATTTTATTTGACATTCCATTAAAATTTTTAATTTTTTTGCGTAGATATAAGGGAAAATTCTATTCAGATGCAAAATAGATAAAATAGATTGCCTAAGGGCTATATTAAAAAAGAAGGTAAAAAGAAAAAATAAAACAAACTTTTGTCAACATTTGAGTTGAAAATTAAAAAATAACTTTCAACCATAAAGATTTTGTACAGCAGCGATAGAAGGGCAGAATTCAATAGCTGGCACGTCATAGTGTCTAAGAACATCATAGCAATGGATTTTGTGTCGTTTATCAGCATTTAAAACAACAGCGGCTTACCTTGACAAAGATTTTCTACATAGCCATTATTCGGCCGGTTGCCAGGAATTTCTCCTCTACGGTATAGCCAACTCCTGCTTCGCTGATGGATGTTATGACTCTACATTGATGGACATGATGTCCTTAGACGTTATGACATGCCACCAATTCACTACTCTTAATTAGCTTTTTTTTGTAAATTAGTTTAAAACGGAAATAAAATGACTGACAAAAAATGAACTGTCAAAGTGATTGACAAACAAATTAAAAGCGATGCAAAAGATGTTTGGGGCGGGAAATAATAATTTTAATAATTATTTTAATGCGAGCGTTTATCGACTCTTAAATTATTATTAAACTAAATGAGAAAAAACCCCAAGCTTTTTTGACACGCAATTAATTTGCTTGTCAATAAATTTTTTAAATTCAGAAAAAGTCAACTGCACCTATCGAGTTCATATACATATTATGTAGATTCCCAAATAACTTGAAAAAATAACAAATAATTTTTTTTAATTAAAGAATTTAAAAATACGCAGAATACGACTTCCGCGTTTTTATTTTTTAATAGCTATGATATGCGACAAATGGGCAAGTGCAAAAAAATGGAAAAAAATTGCACTACGAGGAAGTTTTACCAATATTATTTTTCTATCGGCTTCATTGTTCCGGAATAATATTATTTATGTTATAATAAATAGACAACCCTAATTTCATGAAAATCGTCACACAAGTTTTTATTTTGGTCATAATTTATTAAGATCTAAAATATCATGCCTAAAATGTTACCACCCTTGCATTTTTTGAAACGAGTTTTTTATACACATAAATAGATAAATACGAGGGCTGCTCTATATATTTCTGGCCTAATGAGGCAATGCAAATATTTATAATCAAAAATGGTTTTATTGTTTTTCAAAGTATTTTCCAGCATGATTTATACACTTTTGCATGCGCTCAAACCAGTTGTCGAAGCACTTTTTCCACTCCGATTGAGACACCTCTAAAACATGGTTTTTGAACACTTCAACAGCTTCTTCTGGCGACGAAAATCGTTGACCACTCATTTTTTCTTGATGTGCGGAAACAAGAAGAAGTCATTAGGTGCCAAGTCAGGGCTGTACGGCGGATGACCCATTAATTCGACGTTTTCGTCGGTCAAAAACGCTCTGGTTTGAGCCGATGTGTGAGAGCTCGCATTGACATGGTGAACAATGATTCGTCTTCTCTTTTTGGTTTTCCGAACCTCTCCGATGACTTCAGGCAAACAAATTGTAGTGTACCACTCAGAAGTGACCGTCCTACGTTGCTCAAGCGGAACAGTCGCCGAAGAAACAGGCGACCATTTGCTTCGAAGTGCTTCTTCCACGAACAACTTTCGTTGGATTTTGCTCGTCTTTGAAGACCCACACGGTCGATTGTTGTTTCGTTTCGGGCTTATACGCATAGATCCATGATTCGTCACCTGTGACGATCTTATAAACGTCTTTTGAAGCACCGCAATCGTATTTTTGCAACATTTCTTTGCACCAATCGACACGAGCCTTTTTTTGAGCGACTTTCAAATTGTGAGGGATCCAACGAGAACAAACCTTTTTTACGGCCAGGTGTTCATGCAGTATCGAAAGTATGCTGGTGGAAGAAATGTCCAAGGATGTCTCTATCTCTCGGTATGTCGCATGTCGATCTTGCATTATGAGTTCACGCACGGCATCAATGTTCTCTGGCACAACAGCCGTTTTTGGACGACCTTCACGGAATTCGTCTTTGAGCGAGCTTCGGCCACGATTAAATTCATTATACCAATTTTTCACAGTGCTATAGGATGGTGCTTCATCGCCATACAAAGATTTAAGTTCATCAATGCACTCTTGTCGTGATAATCCACGTCGAAAGTTGTGAAAAATGATGGCACGAAAATGTTCACGAGTTAATTCCATTTTTTTCTATATTATTTTTTTCAAGTCACTGTAAACAAGGGTGTTAGATGTGACGATTCTACGTCATTCTGACGATTGTTTTACATTAATATCACATATTTGACATTTGAAGATTTTTGTGTTAAAACTTATATCTTGACGATGTTTGGTATCATTCATATTACGGCGAATTTATAAGATATGCAGGACCGCTATAACAATACAACAATAAAAGAACAAACAGTAGTGACTTAACAAAGAAATGGTCGATTTTGCTATTCAGTAACAGTTTAACTATATTCGCCATTGCTTTAAACAAGTTGATATAGTTAGCAAGTTCCTCATCGTTAAGATGGGGTTGGTTAATCTGTCGACAAAATAAACGACGTAAGACTTGTGTTTATGTACATCCATACACATAAGCATAGACATAGAACATATACGTTTATGTGAACATTTAAACGCAGTTTGTTTTTATTTTAATTTAACATACTTGTTTATCTTAGTAGATATACAGACAAACGCACAATTTATTTGAAAAACAAAATTTTGGAAAAAAAAATTGCACATAACATTCATATGTTTTGACCGTATTTAAGAAGAGACAATCGCAACTATACGACCAAATCTATTACTATGCTTTTCTTATAGTCGAACTCTTATACATGGAAATCGGAAAATACCTATACATGTGTGTAAATTGAATTCTAGGTAATAAGCACATGCATGTGCCTTACATGAATTCATATGTGTTTTCTCTTCTCTTTTGTGTTTTTAAATTAAATATTGACGGAGATGCCACTCAATTTCAACTTGTGTGTATTTTCGTTAAGTTGAAGTTAGTGAATCACTTTATCGTTATTGCAAACAACAGAAAATATCGATAAACATAACTATATTAGCATCGTTTAAAGTTAGAGTATTACATTACAGGCATGGCAGGTGTATGGGAAATTTAAAAAATAATTACTGAACTTTTTTTACTCTTTTTAATAAAGCTTTAGTAGCTTTGTTTGAAAGTGATTAAATTCTTAATACATTTCTATTTAAAAGAATATAAAAAAACTAACTATGTATTCTAATATAAAATAATATACTTTTGACAGCTGCTCTACACATAACAAATCAAAATATTTAATTTATTTTTATCAAAAGAGTAGCAAAAAGTTTTTTTTGAAAATTAAAAACTAATTTGATTGTGGAAAATTGTGATATTTAAATACTTATTAAAGGCGTTTGCTTCAAAGGTTTTAAAAGTATTGGAACTTAATCTCAAGGAGTTAATTCCACTTTTTATGTCAGGATAATTATTTTTCCGCAATAAAAACTTCGGTTGACATTAAATCGGTTCAGCTCTTAACATAATATTTTTATTATTATTATTACATATTATAATTACTATTATTTTTTTTTTAAAGAAGTGACTTTTGTCACTTTCAAAATAAAAGGCTCATATTTGTAATTTTTCTTTCTTATTAAACTACTGAATTAATATTTAAATAGAAATATGAACTAAAGCCAAACTAAAATATTTATTTGTTATAGAAACAAAAACGGTTCAATTAAAAATTTAAAAAAATTAATTTTAAACAGAGAAAAAGTTTTAATCTTATTTTACTCCGAAGTTAGTTATAAACAATTTACGTCTAATAATTTTATTAAACAGAAAAAAGTCCTTACAGACTGACACAGCTAATAGAAAATGACGTGAGAGAATTGATATCTTAAAGTTCTTACCAATGTTTTTAATTTCAATGTATTCTGTAACTTTATAGATGATATAATGGCGTAACTACATTATTCATTTAAAACTGAATAAATATATAAAGTATATAAAGAAACAAAAACATTTTTTCCGAATAATATTTTAGTGCAAGCGTTACTAGAAGTTTAATTAAAAAAACATGAAAATATTTATATTTTACGCTTATAAAAGACATCGAATTTGATTTAAATACTTAATACATACACATTTTTAAATAAAATTGACTATTGTTTCATTTCAATAAACGAACAGGTAATCAAAAGGCTAAAAATATAAACAAACATTTTTAAATCTTAAGAAGGGGATGCAAAGTTTTGTTTCTTTTTTTGTGTCCTATATAAATCAAGCTTGCTGGAAAAACATGACGAGTGTGAACTGGGATGAATATACTTTTGCTTCTAGTTGCCATTTTTTATTTTTATTTAAGCTTTTTAATCATATCTGTAGAATATTGTTAAATTATAGTTTAAGGTCATTGTAATTGGCGATTTCAGCAACAGTTAAATGACAGTTATTTTTTTGATAGACAAAGTACGAAAAAGTAGAACAGCAACTATTGTTTAACAGGACCTAAACAACCACATGCAACAACTTTTATACGAAAAGTCGATTTTTTTAATTTTAAAGTCCTGCAAACAAATATCAAGGCATATCAAACTAGGGGCAGCGCTAGGCCAGATGATAATTTTTTGCTTAAATAAGTTTCTTCCTTTGTTTACACTTTATTAATGTCAAAATAATTTGTTTTGTTAACGAATGAGAAATAAATTTATTTAAATTTTATATTCAAGTGCTGTGCAGTGTGTTTTAATTGTTTCAATATTGAATAAGTGGTATAAAACAAATATAAATAAAATTTTGCTTTGAAGTCTGCAAATAAAATGTACACAATAAAATATTGATGGATTGCATCAACGTTTTCTCTTTCAATTTTCTTTCTGTTGTTACATGCTTAGTTAAACATAGCATATGTTAGAGGTAGATAGATACACATTGCGAAAATTGCTTAGTAAGTTTACTAATTTCGCTTGCAAAAATTTCTCTATTAGCTAGTGCTGCTAATACCATGGTTAAAAACGAATTTGTTTTTACATAATTTTGATTTTTTTTAACATTTTTTTATAAATTAATTGTATCTTTTTCGATAAAAACATCCAATATGAATATATAGACCGCGGAGTTGAACGTGAATATCCTAGACACAACATAGTTTTGGAAAGACAAAATAAATATAAAAAGATACATTTTCGACATGCCTTAAATAAATAAAGTGATTTAAACGGTTTGGTACGAGGGCTGCTATTTATATTTCTGGCCTGGCAACACTGAGTGCTGCCAAGTGCAATCTGACATTTCCATTGGAAAGTTTGTCATTTTCAAGCATAATCGTACTCAAAACGTTTTGACGTACGACCATTATTTGTGTTGTTAACAGTGACTTGAAAAAATTAATATAGAAAACAATGGAATTAACTCGTGAACATTTTCGTGCCATCATTTTCCACAACTTTCGACGTGGATTATCACGACAAGAGTGCATTGATGAACTTAAATCTTTGTATGGCTATGAAGCACCATCCTATAGCACTGTGAAAAATTGGTATAATGAATTTAATCGTGGCCGAAGCTCGCTCAAAGACGAATTCCGTGAAGGTCGTCCAAAAACGGCTGTTGTGCCAGAGAACATTGATGCCGTGCGTGAACTCATAATGCAAGATCGACATGCGACATACCGAGAGATAGAGACATCTTTGGACATTTCTTCCACCAGCATACATTCGATACTGCATGAACACCTGGCCGTAAAAAAGGTTTGTTCTCGTTGGATCCCGCACAATTTGAAAGTCGCTCAAAAAAAGGCTCGTGTCGATTGGTGCAAAAAAATGTTGCACAAATACGATTGCGGTGCTTCAAAAGACGTTTATAAGGTCGTCACAGGTGACGAATCATGGATCTATGCGTATGAGCCCGAAACGAAACAACAATCGACCGTGTGGGTCTTCAAAGACGAGCAAAATCCAACGAAAGTTGTTCGTGGAAGAAGCACTTCGAAGCAAATGGTCGCCTGTTTCTTCGGCAAAACTGGTCATGTGGCGACTGTTCCGCTGGAGCAACGTAGGACGGTCACTTCAGTGGTACACTACGATTTGTTTGCCTCGTCATCGGAGAAATTCGAAAAACCAACAAGAGAGACGAATCATTGTTCACCATGACAATGCGAGCTTTCACATATCGGCCGGCCAAAACGTCGAATTGATGGGTCATCCGCAGTACAGCCCTGACTTGGCACCTAATGACTTCTTATTGTTTTCGCACATCAAGAAAAAAATGCGTGGTCAACGAATTTCGTCGCCAGAAGAAGCTGTTGAAGTGTTCAAAAACCATGTTTTAAAGGTGTCTCAATCGGAGTGGAAAAAGTGCTTCGACAACTGGTTTGAGCGCATGCAAAATGTATAAATCATGCTGGAGAATACTTTGAAAAACAATAAAACCATTTTTAATTATAAATATTCGCATTTGCACTATTAGGCCAGAAATATATAGTGCAGCCCTCGTAGCATAAAAAATGTATGGAAAATAATGTAACGAAGCACTTGATTTGAGCAAATCAAAGGTTTTGGACAAAATTACGTCAATGAAAACCCACTCTTAGAGAAAATTGAAATACGACAATCCATCAAACAAAGTATCAAAAATTTTGCTATCGAAAATCAACAAGATCCGTCTACGTCCTTCGAGGCATCTGACAGAGCACCATGCCTGCTTTTAATTTTTCCATATCTTTTTTCAACTTTTGTTTTTTGTATTCTGCAAGTGGTTGAGTTTTCTACTTATTCACCTCCCTACACTTATTCACCACAATTATACTATGTGAGATAATAACCCTTAGCAAAACTTAAAATTTTCAACTCCTGCTTTGAACAGAAAAACTAAGTGGTAGGAAAAAATTTCTTATGCCAACTTACAAGTATACGTCATTATACAAATATGGTTAAGAATACAAAAATGCAGCAACGCCAAATATAAATTTTTTATATTGAATTTTGAGAATATTTCGTACGAAAAACTGGTCAGAAAACTGTGCATATTCTGAAAACTAAAAATTATTTGTGTAATTACATTACATTGTTGGAAATATTAGTATACACTGTTTAGATCAACATCAATTGTATTAAATGTAGCCTGTCAAGAAACATATTTTTGTTTTGCTAAAATATTTACATGGATTTTCAAAACATCGCAGTAACAGAACATTTTTAGATCTAACATCAGCCTGAATAATGCCTTAGAGCTATTAAAACGAAGAATTGTCGCGTCAACTACTCACAATGGCATTTACAGCTAAGATTTGCAACAAATTTTTTCATCTTCTCTAAAGATTGTATGCGTTTTAAGCCATTTTTACTAATAAATTAAAGATTTTAGTTTTGTTTTTATTTTGTAAACAAAAATTTAAATTTTATCAAACCCAAACGCCGGTTAAAACCTCAAATGTCTACTAACACAGATAGCAAAATTGTGGTTCCTCTTTCTTTTTTGGTAATCTTTTCTTCGGGGGGTTTGGAACAAAATTTACAACTCAAATACGAACGTAAAATTGCAGTATCTGTTTCCCACTAGAAATGAAAATGCAATAAATTATTGGAGAGTGTGAAAACCAAAAGACCAAATTGCATTTGCAACAATAGTTGTTTGGATATAAATATTTAATAAATGCCACAGTTACACACTCAATTTACACACATCAGCAAAAAAAATAAGTTGAAAACCACATACACAAACACACAATCATCCTCACCACCACTAAACCACAATTCACTTCCGCTCTTTTTAGTGTAAACTTATATAAACAGAATTGGATGTACATATTTAGTAATGTGTTAGATGATGCTGACATTAATATTTAATTTGTTTAATGATTTTAAGTGTAAAAAGCCTTTGGAATGAAAAACCAATAGCACCAACAATTACCCCAAGGTAGAATATTTTATTCATTACACACAAGCACTTGATACAAAAATACATGTTTTTATTTTCAAATTCATTTCACGTTATAAAAATTGTACATTAAACACTGCTTGTCGAATAATCAGAGTTTTGTTAAGTTTCTTTTACGATTTAATCACTTGGCCTAAGGTGCTTTTTTCCACACACCACTTTTCCTAGTGTGGTCAATTACCAGCTTTGGTGTATTTTATTTGAATTTAATAATTAAGAGCCATTTAAGGTTTCCAATCACAATCGTATTTGCAGTTGAAAACAAATTATAACTACATGTAATTGTTAAAATTAGTTTCTCTCTAATAACCAAAAAGTGTGTGTTTTTTTTTTTTAACAAAAAATGATTATAAACGACTAAATATTTCATTTCTAGTAAGGTTTGAGCTCGTTATTGTATGTGAATAATTAAACGAAATTATACTTCAATATATGGTTACCGAAAAACCAACTTTTTTCTGTCTGGGCTATAGATATCGAGGTACAAACTTATCAGCGAAATTGAATATCCACCAGACAGATGACGAAGGAGTGGTAAGTAAAATTGAGAAAAATTAATAGAAAATATTAGATTTAAAATTTTATTGGTTTTACTTGACATTTGGGTTTCTTGTTAACATTCTAGTTCATCTACTTACGTTAGGATAATTTTAATGAATTTTTAAACGTAAGTGTCTATTTTCTGAGCTATTTTTACTTAATTTGATTAAAAAATAAATGACCCGGTTTTTTGTAAACTTATTTTTTTCTAATCTTTAACATTGTTCTTATTATAACGTCAGTAAACTGTAACTTCAAATTCAAAGTTCATTTGTATTCAACTTTAATTTTAACTTTAAAATATTTAAAGATATTAAAGTCGTATAAGTCAGATTAAAGAACACCATACCGCTTTAAACCTTGTGCTGTAAAATTACTTTGGGAAGAAATCGGTTACAGTAGGATAGGACATGTTAACTTCTAAATATAAAAGCCAATGTGTGGTATATTGTAATGGCAAATGGAACTTTGAGATTAGGCATTGCAAAATTTTAACAGATAAAAAAAACACATATGTTTTTGGATTGGTATTTTAAAATGTAACCTTATTAATAATATGGATTAATATATGAAAATGCATCTTCGAATTTCCTTCTTAAATGCCCGCGAACTAGATTCTCAGTCCTAATTACCGAAATGAGATAGTAGCTTCTAAAATTACCAAGAAGGAGTTCCTGTAACAGCAGCTGTTTAACCAGCTTCCAATTCAAATTCGCTTGTTGTAAATTCATAAAAATTTCGCGGTTGACACGTAGCTAAGCGTAGGTTGTCCAAAAATTGCTGCCTTTATATAAAAAAAGTTAATGTTGTCATGCCGACAATTGGTTTTGCTGTAACTGAGTGTTCTGTACTCCTAGTTAGGCCTAGCTCTTGCTAGGATGTTAACTAAATAATGTCTAGCAACCTCTATTAACATGTCTACCTTTACTGTTAATAAGACAAACGTGGGAAAATAGAACTCTGTGTGGGGGACATCTATTTCCTGTTACCGGAATTTGAAATTAATTACAAATTTTGGAAACGTGGGAGTCCAGTAGAAGTGGTCAATGAAGTCTGGTAACAGATGCGAAGATTATTTTCTTAAGAAAGCAATCCTTTATAAACTAATGGAAGAACTCGAAATAGATGGAAAATAATATCTCACAGGAGGTAGACGATCAAGTTTCTAATTACACTTTTGAGGCAGAAAGCCCTGAAATATATTTGGATGTTATAGAGGTACCTCAAGCTGGATAAGAGATAATTGCACGACCTAAGAATTAGTTGTCTAAAATGAAAGTCGTAAAAGATAACAGTTGCAGAATTTTCCTAAAAAAAGACTGAGACTGTAGCGCACAAAGATTATGAATATAGAACACTGGAACACAGACAGACACATATTAAATATAGAAGCTCCCAGACCTGAGTTAAAAGGTCGACAGTTGACAGTCAACGTTCTGAAATGACTACAAACGGTAGTAAAGGCTGTTAACAGCACAAGACACAATGAATGTTAGGTTGTCGTAAATTGCCAATCGGGTATCAGAAATTATTGATCAACGAAAAGCGTCCCATAATCTAATCTGCTTCAGTATACATGCATACATATATACAAAATATGTACGTTTATAGGCAAGGTTCGTTTTTAGTTTATAAATATGTTGTGATCTAAAGCTTTTATAGCGAAAACTTTACATCTCGTTATTATTAAAGTTTTAAAGTACTGGGGTGGAATCGTTACATCCGTGAACGTACAACACGTATCGTAAAAATACGTTTTTCGAGTTATGACATACGTTAACGGATGGTAATTAACAATAACGCAGATTATAACCAGCGTTGCCGCTTTGGTCCAATCGGACCAAACTTGGTAGTTTTTCGTTTTTAAAAAACAGTTTGGTAGTTTGGTTGGTTTGTTGGATTTTTTTAAATTTTTGGTAGGTTTTCCTCCTGTAGCAAATTGTTAGCAATAGTAAATTTTTTACCTTAAAAATTCAGAACATAAAATAAAAAAATGTAACTTTGAATTAAATAAACAATAACTGTGAATAGTTTCACCACTGTTTTCAAAAACTGTTTTAGGTGTAATAAAAAACATCTCTGCTTTTTTGCATAAAGATGATTAAAGCTATAACCATCTCTGGTTTAAGAAACGCGAACAATATTATGAAATTGAAATTAACAATGTTTTTGAGTGAAGTCTTATTTACAAGTGTTTATATTAAAAAAATTAACAGACAAAATAGAAAAGTCAGTAAACTTTTTTAATTGTATATATGTACCTATTAATTACACAAATATTTACTAATATTTCATGTAAAGAAACAGTCAAAAAAAATTTAGAACCGAATGGTTGTGCGAATTTGATTGGCTCCAGGAAAGGGATGGGTGTTCATTCTGCATAATATGCTCTAAAATTATTTTAAATCATAACATCCATCTTAAAAATCACCAAAAGACAAATTTCCACCTCAACAATTACGGAAAAAAACCAAGTGAGTATAACAGAGTTTTTGTGCAAGAAACGCATTTTTAAATTTTTGGTAGGCTGTGAACGATTTTGGTAGGATTTTGGAAAATTATTGGTAGGAAGTCAATTTCTTGTGTGGCAACGCTGATTATAACATACGTTATCGTATACATGAACGTATATTTTTTACGAACTGGCATACGATAATAAAACTTAGTTCGTATAAGATGAAAAATGCAACAAATTCGCTAAAAAAAAGTGCGAATTAAACAAATTTAATTTTAGTTTATGATAAAATTTTTATTACAATAAATTAAATCAAAGATTCATGAATGAACACAAAAATTTGGCAAAAACATGCTTTCTAATTGGGCATATTAAAATCTACTGCTAACGTACTATAGGATGAACTTTACAAGTGTATGAACGCACTAGTACTACCAGTTAATGATGCTAAAATTTTAAAATAGGAAATTCGCAATTTATATTTTTGCAAGAAAATAATTTTTATTTATAATTTTGTGCTTAAGGCTGATCAAAAATAGGTATCAAGCAAAGAAAAAAGTTTTTTTTTTAAATTGAAAAACCAGAATGAAGGAGGCCTTTATGAAGAAAAGCTGCTGGTGCCAAGTGAAGAAGTTTTAATTGAAGCAGCAGTCCTTGAATCGAGCGCTATAGGCAAAAAAACGGTTTTGACCTTTGGAAACAACAAAATTTGAAAAACTGACCAGCCTGAATACTCTTTCTAAAGCTGTAGAACTTTTTAATTTGAAAACTATTGGGAATCATTCAAAAAATTACGATCCGTTTACAATCGTATGTCATAATGCCATTTAGTTCATACGATTAACGTATCACGTAATTTTTTTTCGTACGATTGTCGATACGAACACGGATGTAACGATTCCACCCCTGCTTTATGTTTTTCACAGAAGTTTTCAGCTCAAACAATAATTTTAAATTTCCCAAATAGATCTTGTATTATTTCATTATTTGAATAAATTTTGTTTTACATACATTAAAATGTTCTTTATTTGAATTTTTTAATTGACAAATAATTTAGTTACAACTTTATTTTAAAGTTAACGTATTTCTTTAATTTCTATTTGGACAAAAATCAACTAAAATAGTCTTCCTTTTCATTTTATCATTCTTGAAGTATAAATTTTTTCATGTTAAATCTTATAAAACAAAAATTTCATTCGAGCAACAATAATAATAATCATAATGATGATGCTGATGATGATGATTAGAAAAAACATAAAAGTATCATGATTAAATCTTATGTATACATTTGTACAACTTTTCCTGTTCTTTTTTTTTTTTTTTTTGTTTGTTCTTAATTTATATCTCTGTTTTTTTGTGCTGCTTTTACTTACTTTTCAAACTCCCCTTATGTATGTATTTTTCCGTGAATTGTTCATAGTTGGTATGTAGTTTAAGATTTCAACTAAAAGTTAGCAGAACCTAAAAGAAATCATTCTATTCAAAATGTTGCATAACTTAGGGGGCAGAAATTAAGTAAAATAAAAGAATCAAGTTTTGATGGAGTCTCTGTCTCAATATTTTTAACGTAGAGCTTAACATAATATTTATGAAACTTTTATTGTTTATAAAAATAATTGTTATCCCAACTTTTGAAAACAGCTGGACTGTTTTCTCAATTGGTGAGAATTTGACGCAAAAGATATTAAAACCTTTCGAAAAAAATTTAAAATTTCAAAATATTAAAAACCTTTTTTTATGAATTTTACGTGAATAAAAGGTAATAAATTTAACTAATTTCTTGAATATAAATTGCTAAGATGTTTAAACTTTTCCGTTATTATCCCTGTTAGCCCACAATCCTAATAAAGATATATCTGCGAAATATAAAAAGTATATATAACACTCTTGTAACATATCCTTTAAAGTCTGTATTAGATATTTGATTATATCCAGAAAAGAAATATTCAACGACAGGTGAATTTTTTTTTTGTTTTCTTTTTTTCTTTTTTTTTTTTTTTTTTTTTTTGCTATATACATTTTACTACTTTGCCCAAAATTTCTATTATAGTTAAAGACATTAATTAAAATCTAAATCAAAAATTATGTTATCAAAAAAGATACTTTCCCAAATAATTGGAACATTTTGAATGACAGGCTTACATTTCCATGTGTATAACTCCGACCTTGTGTGATTTTTAGACTGGCTTAAGTAATAATAGTTAAGGCCCAACTATAATGTGCATAAACTAGCTAATGCCAACTTATACAACTGTGCAAATACATTAAATTATATGTGGTGAACTATAATGTGATTAAGATAACTTTTCGTCAAGTTTCGTTAAATTTCATTTCTTTATGCAAGGTACGAAACTGATCGCACTTTCCGTACGGAAACAGCGGATCGTGCTTTGGTTTATACATTAATAAAGAAATTTTGTAATTAAGACCTAAATTGTTAAATTTTTTTAAATTCAATAAAAAATTTAGAAAAAAACAACATATTTCTTTATGGCCAACTTTTTACAATTATAATATATTTAAATTAAATTTGTATGTATACACATCGTTGCATTTTTTAGTACGGTTGGCCACAAACACAAAACAGAAAATAATTTGTAATATTTTTTTTTTACATTTTCTAAGAACATAAACCAAAATATGTAAATGTGTTTGTGAATGTTATTAAATATATAAAATATTTTCTTTAAAGCCTTTTAGTTTTAAAATTTTGTTGATTTATATAGAAATTATTTTTGGCAAAAGTACGAAATAAACATAAATGTGCAACTGTGGCAAATAAGTTACTAAATTTATATATGTACATTGTAGCCACATAAATTTTTTTGATAAGTTACCTAAGCATTTGACAGGCTTTTCGTTGGATTTTTGACATAAGCTAAAGCTAGCTTATGCACATTATAGTTGGGCCTTTACTCTATTAGACCTTTACTTAATTCTCAAGTTGAAAGAGTCTATGTAGCTGTTTTTCTTTTTGAACTCTCATTTCACAGTCAAGAGATGTTCTAAGCCTATCTTTAATTATTTTTGAAATTAAAATTTTTTTTTTACAATATAAGCAAGATATTGATTTTTTAATTCGTCACTATATAAAATATTATCTCCTCCGCATCACCAGTGTTGCCAGTTTTTTTCACACATTCTCGCCAAATAACGCCAATATAAAAAAGTAGATAATATTAGTTATAAAAACTATTTCAAAAAATACCAAGTGAGTAATTAGGGTCTCTGAGTCTTTTAAAAACAATTTGAACTGCAAAAGATTTAAATTGAAAATTTACAATAAACTTCAGACATAGACATGTTTTCTGGAAGCCAATCAAGCATTTCTTTAAGCCACTTTTTTAAATATGGAAAACATCTTTCTTGGTAAACTAACGTATTAGTCAAAGTCAATGTTGTCCATATTAGAAAAAACTGTTATAGCTTTTCATCGCTATTTTCTTTATTATAACTTGTTTGTTGTCGATGCCATATCTCATTATTTTTAACAATTTTGATTTTTTGTCTAACTGCCTGTTTCTTTAAGCAGCTTAACCATTTGACTTTTAATTCTAAAATTAAAATATATTTGTATATACAAGATAAAAAAGTACGTACAAATATAGGAGTCGAAGCATTTTTAGTCAACTATAAACATATAAAATGAAGATGCCAGGTTTTTTGTCTGTTTTTTTTAATGCAATGTTATTGTAGAGAAAATCATCATAAAATAGCCAAAAATTTCTCCAAGTATTGTAAATAAATTAAATTTATTTTTTATGTCATACCGGATAACAACAACCACCTTTTGCTTATACTTTAAATGAATTTTTGTTTATATCTGTGATTGCATAATTAAAATGTATAAACAGTAGCATTATTCAGTCAAGCGGCTCAAAAGTTCAATCTTATTTCTGTGTCACCAAGAAGTTTAGTTTGTTATAAATTAGTTCTTTTAATGCTCTGGCTATAAAAGGAGAGCAACGTTCAAAGACAAAGTTAAGAAATTTAATAATAAATAAATAAAAATATTTTAATACAAAAATCAAATGCATAAAACAGTACCGGGGATAAAACCTATTTTAAGAAGAATATAAACTAATACATATTTTCTAAAATGAAATACACAGCATATGTAAAAAGACTTTTTGTGATTAAACAACAAACTAAGAAGCAGATAGTGTTTTGATGATAATGTGTTTCTAACGGCAAGATTGTTGAAAAATTGAAAACATAGGCATATTTACGCGACGAAAAAGCTACAGTAGAAAGGATAGATGTTATTTTGTTAAAACTCAGTTAAGCATATTTTATATGATTATCGCATAGCAGAAATTTACCTAATTGTTCTTGACTTCTTTGTAATATTCTTATAAAAATTTATTCTAAATAATAAATTTCATATTGATAAACACGTCTTTCACATAATATTGTTTTAGGTATTTGGACTCTATCACTCTAAACCAATTTTCATGAATTTTGAAACACAAAAAGGCGTAAAGCATGTTCTCAGAGAAAAGACAAGAACAACAACTAGTAGTGTCCACGAGATTTTTTAATTTTCTTAAAGTTCAAGGTTTGAAAAATGTGTTTTTAACTATTTGTTCCAGAGTTCTGTAGAGTTAAAAATTTTCCATCTACAAATTAAAATGTTCAGCAACTTGTTTTAGTACTATTATGCCGGTAAAATTGGGTGCTTTCACATTTGTATCTCTATTTTCTCTACGAAATAGCATATTTTATGCAAAAAAGTATTCTACATTGGAATCAAGTTTCTAAGGGACCTCCTCACAAAAGTTTGTTTAAATATATCCAGTAGTTTTTACGTGATACGAACACAGACAGACAGACACACAAAAATTCCAGTTACTGTTTTAATACATGGTATATAGACAAGAGTTCTGTAAACAATGTTAAAAATTTTCCATCTCCAAAAATCAAATTTGCAGACAACTGTTTCAGTGTCTCTATTTTCTCTACGAAAAGGCATATTTTTATAAAAAAAATATTCTTTTTTTTGAGCTAAGATTCAATGGAAACTCCTTACAAAATTTTATCCAAAACCATAAGGCAGTTTTTACGTGACACAGACAGACAGACTGAGAGTTATTGTAATTTCTGCAATATCCATTTCCGACCACACAAAGTATATATGTATATTCTGAGTTCGTATGCATAGCGAAGTAGATTGAGCGATGTCCGTCTGTCTGTCCGTGTTCGGGTTAAAATCAGCTTTGCCAAGGCACTGTATCAACTAGAGAAAAATGAAATACGCCAATCAATCAGACATAGTGTCGAAAGTACTGCTATTGGAAATCAGCAAGGTCGGTCGAGGCAGCAGGCAAAACACCCTTATCCCGAATTTTTCAATATTATTAGGAAAAAATTAGGTTTTATGAAGTAATTTCAATAAAAAAAAAAACAAATATTCAGATAGAGAATTAAAAAATTAAGAAAAAAAAACTAATTTTTTAAGCACTAGGTCATTTTTTAAAATAAAAATATCTTTTATAAAAAAAAAATTATAAATTATTTAATAATTTTATTTGCTGTTTCCTGAAGATGCCACCCAACGGTGTGGCGAAATATCGAAAAAAATAAAAGATCTTTTTATTTAAAAAAAAAAACTGACCTGAACATGAACAATTAGAAAATAAAATTAATTATAAAAGTCATATACTCGTAAGCTATAATATTTTTTTAATAAAAAAAACATCAAGTGAAAAAATTGTCGCTCACCCATATTTTCCGAGTTTCAGGCCTCAGAAATTTTCAAATTTTTTATCATATCAATATGATAAAACGATACCCATCGTTTAAAAGTTTTTGAAGAGATCTTTGTTTTTTTTTTTTTCTTATTGGAGTTATTTCACTAAAGAATCGGCATAGCCGAACATAACAATCTTACTTGTTGCATTTAGCATTCAATATTCTGGTTGATTCTTTGTATTGTTAAATAAAACTAATGAAAGAAGTGCCCAGGCTACAAAAATAGAATATTTTTAATCCTTAAGCCACATAATCTTTCGTATTTGACATTTTGGAAAAAATGCTACAATATTTGATTTAATTAAATTTTTATCATTTTAAATTTCTATTCGCATAAATCAGCAGAGAAAATAAAAATTCTGCTGAAGAACTACTGTCTTCGATTATTTTATAGTTAAAATTTATGAACTACAGACTTAAAAGAAAAAATAATAAGTGACAAACACACACCAAGCAGTTGGCAATGAAGGAGTCTTATGCACTAGTTTACTGGTTTAGCAGTTATTTGTTTCTGCTCGTATAGTTCTTAATAATGATGTTGCTGTATGTGCTCAATACTGTTGTTCTCTTGTTGAGTCTTGTACTCTATATAAACTATAGAACTCTGTTGTGTCACTGATTGTATAAAAGGGAAATGTATGCAAATCCAAGGATTTGATATTAAATGACGTACGCCGGAAATATTGTTGAGAAACTACACAGTCAAGTGCTAAGCAATATTATGTTGTAAGAAGTTGTGTGGCAGCATAGCAAAAAGGATACAATTCACACACTACAACTGTCATCATCTGTTATGGTCATCTTTTAGTTGTTTCTTTGGTTAGGTCATTGTCATTTCTTAACAATATTCATAACATTGCTACAAGATGCAAAATATAAAAGAGAGAGTGAAAAAAACCTCCAACCAACAAAACCACTTAACGATTAAACATTTCACGCGGTAGAATAGCAAATGTCGGTACCATAGTACAATTGTTGAAGTAGCAATTTCACAAGTAAAAATATTCTCAAAGATTACAATTGTGACTTAAGCATCAGATATATTTGCCTTATGATGATTGTCTTGTACAACATTTGTCAGTTAAAGTGGCATGAAAATAAAGTTGGTTTTAATGGCAGATTAAAATTTGTTTTACAGTTTCCTTGAACCCAACATCTGTTTAATTGACAAAAAAAAAAAACTATTGTTTTTTTCTTCTAAACAGTTGTTATTATACCGTTTTCCTTTTGTTTATTTAGTTTTTTTAACTGTTTTAATTTTTTAGAGAAGATAACTTTCTTGCGATGCCTTAAGGAAGTGGGTGGTAAATTGTTCTTGAGTTTTCTCAACCACATAACCCACACAAGCCACTACTAACACTTTAGCAAACACAAGTGAAAGCGTGGGCGTGCTGTAAGTTAGATTCCGTGTGTATATTTATTGTGGCAACAACAGCTGATATATTTTTCCGTATTTTCATACCCTTATCAACCACATTAAGCCGCATAAACTATTAAATATATAAGTTTGAAAACCATAAGCAAAACAAAAGCAGCTTTTGGCTGGTATCTTCAAGTGTCTATAATTTTAAGATTTAAAGAAACTTTCAGGAATTAAGTTAAAAAACTGATATAAACATAAAAAAGTGATTTCGATAACAACGAAGATTTTAAATTTTATGTGTCAAGGATTTATGCAATACTAATAAATAAAATTTTATGTTTTTTTGTATTTGCTTGTGTGTGCCAAGTTGCGTTTGACATTTGATAAAATATAGTAAAAATTAGAATAAAGCATTGAAAAGATATAGTTAACCAGTTAACTTTAAAGGTACAATTATGCGAACGTTCACTTAAGCTAACCTAACGGCCGTTTGTTTTTAAATATACTAAAACAATGCAAACGCTTACCGCAATTAACTGTCCCGTTTCCGAAACGCTTCAACCTGTATAAAATAGGTTTTGACGGCATTGTTACGTGACATTCGTAAGACAGTGCTGGAATTCTATGTGTAAAGTACCATTGCGGCAGATTTGCCCGTTTTAGGTACTTTTGAAGTAATTGATAATAGTTGTATCATTCATCAGTTTTTATCATTTTGCTTAATAAAAGTATAACAAATAAATAGTTATATTAAATACATAATAATATTTTTTAAAATAGATAATTAAATTAGTCAATACATTACACATATTGCAATGTAAAATATCATTCGAAGCTAATTTAGTACTTTTTCCAAATTTACATGTACGAAACAGTGCCCGCAACTATGCAACAAATCTCAACACTATTCTGAACGGCTGCAGCAAATTGAAAGTTGTGTTAGGTTTTGTAATTTAATATTTCAGCTTTTATAGTTTTTTTTCAAAACAATTTTACTTATTTCTTTTCGGGTTTTTGAAATAAAAATTACAAACAAAATTATAATCACACGCGTACAAATTGTGCTGCACAATGTTTTATTTTTGTTTATTTTATTGACATGCGTCACATTTGTAAAGTTTCTATAAGTACATAAACGACCGTACGTTAAAATACATTAAGTTTTTCTTACATCAACGTTCGCATAACGAGGCCTTAAGCTTTAAAAATTCTAAGTTGTTAACCTTATACACGTTTTCGGCAGTGTTGCTAGGAAAAGGCATAAAAATGTCATCGGCTCTTAATGGGTTTAGCATTTTTAAAAGATTTTAGTATTTCCTAAAAAGATCTCTTAAACGCTTTTAAATGATACCCATATTGATGCTTAAAAAAATTTTTAAATTTCAGAAGCCCGTAACTCAGAAAGTATGGGCGAGCGCCAATTTTTTCACATGATGTTTTTTCTTATTTCTTAATTCTCTATCACCCCATATACATATATTGGTGCTATTGGAAATCAGCATGATTGGTCCATGCCCTTCGAGGCAACAGGCAACACAGCACGCCTACCTCTAAATTTTTCATATCATTTGGAACAATAAAGAAACTCCAATTAAAACAAATTGGATAGAGAATTAAAATAAAACAAAAACCTTCAAGTTAAAAAAAATAAGCGCTCGCCCATATGTACCGAGTTACGGGGCTCTTAAATTTTCAAATTATAAAAAATATCAATATGGGTATCATTTCAAAGCTTTTGAAGAGATCTTTAAGAAAATACTAAATTTTTTTTTAATATTTAACCCATTAAAATCCGATGCCATTTTTATGTAAAATCATATATACTCGTATGCAGTACCAAAATTTTTTTTCTTTTAAATCTCTGTCACCCAAATATTTGCTTTTTTTATTGGAGTTACTTCATTAAACTATATTTACATAGATGTTAAAGGGTATATAGATGTCGTGAATAATTTAGATAGAGGCGTAGAATGCTGATGACGGATATAGCGATCACGAAATTGCTACATATTACATTCTGCTGGTATTAAATTTTTCCTGTTCTCCTTAAAAATTAACACAAAAGCTCTTACGTCATTTTTCTGTATTAATTTAATAATTTAAAAAATTTATAATTAAATTACACGCAAGGTATTTTTTATTAAAATACATACTAATAAATGTTGAACAAATAAACCGCAGAGTAATTTTTTTAAAAAACATTGTGTCCTTCTAATATAAATTACCATAGTGGCAAAAAATCTTTACTTTTATAAAATATTATTTTCTTTCACAAACAAGAAAAAAGTTAGGAATATAAATTATTGACTTTAATTCATTCTAAATCCACAATCTATATTTTTTTTATATTAAAACCACTATTAAAGCTTCAGTTGTGTATAAAAAAATAAAATATAAAAAAATATTTCCATACACTTTTTCTTTCGAGGCTTTGACTAAGCCACTAATCATGAAAAATTATTGCCACACATACACAATGATAGTGCTGCTGTTGCTGATTATGATGATGAGGATGACGATAATGCCACTAATGTTACAGATATTTTAAATGCAGTTAGTGTTTTCTTTTTTTTTTTGCTCGGTCTCATCAGTAAATTACAGTAAAAATAACTAATAAAATAAAAAGGAAACCAACAGTTAAGAAAAGCAAAATGAAGAAAATTAAAAAAAGAATTAATATTCTTCATATTTAATGTTGGTAGCAGTAACGGCAACAAAAACAACTAACTTATAAAAATAAATTGCAAGCAACAAAAAATGAAGAAATAAAGGATTGTATGTCTCATTAAGTAGCTTGGCTAAGCTAAAACTAACAAGATTTCCGACAGCATTTTATTATTATTATTTTTTATTTTTTTTCCCATGTCCTTACTAACACAATGTAACAAGTAGACAAAGCATGTGGTTTCTAAAATTTCTAACAATTTCGTCCTATAAGAGTCTTGTGCTTTTATAAAATAAAATTTATGTTTTAACTTAAATTGCCATTGTAAGCAAACTAATTTGAAACTTGAGAAAGAAAATTAATAAAATAAAAAAATCTTAGAAACCAAACATGTTCAAATTATAAAACGAAATTCGCACGCAAGCAGTGTTTTTCTTTTTTTTTTTTTTGGAAAAAAAATTATATATAAAGACTTTTTTCTATATAAAATATATTCCTTTATCATATATAAAATATCCTGTTTTTTTTTTGCTTATTTTTATTATTCTTATATTTTTGATATTTTACTTTTTCTTAATAAATCGTTGACGTGGGTTGACGTTATAGAGTTTGACATAAACCACACCAACAAAAAACCAAAAAAAGCCACGGAAGTTTATTGAACTTTAATTCTAAATTAGTTTTTCCCAAATCTTGCTTTTTATTATGTCACAAACGATATGAAAACTGGCTGGCGCTTTTGTATTTACCGTATTATTCCGTGATAATATCCAGATGTTTGCAGCAGAAGTATTAAGTGTTTTAATTTAGCTTAAAAAATCAGCTTAAAATTTTACAAATATATTTTTTATATACGAAGTATGTTTAATATCAGGCAAATAATTTTAAATCACAACATTTTTTAATTAGTTTGCTGAAGAACAATAAGCTTAAAGGTATTTTTAATTAGAAAATTGTTTAAAAAACTTCGCCATTCGCACAAATTTAGAAATCTATTTGAACGGGCTGAAATTGATTTTCTATTTTATATTTTAATATCATTTTTCTTTGTTTTTTTCTTCTAACACAAAAATTTTTATTTTTGGAAGGTATCTTGAAAGAAATATAAATTAGCAATTGCCATTTTGATATTTTTGTTAAACTTTTGGTATTGTTAATGAGACAATATGAAAATAAATTTATGTTTTCCTGCATCTAATAAGAGTTCCTAGCTCAGACTTCGTATACTTAATTAATATTGTTAGTTACAAATTTAGTTGGTTAAATAGATGATGTTTACAATGTACACAACCTCAGGTAGATAGATGCGAAGAATACTGACGAAGGGTGTAGTAATTCAGAAAATGCAGCATTACATTCTGCTTTTTCTCTTGTTTTCTGTGGAAACTTCTGCATATATTTGTTAAATAATTTTTCCTTCTAAAAAGGCTTTTACAAATTAAAAAACGAACTTAAGCCAAAATTTATTTCAATTCATTTAAAATCCTATATTTTAAAAATATCGATCCATTTTCATGATGGTTAAAATTTTCTTATTTTAGCTTTTGTGAGCATAAATTTATTTTTAATAAAAACCATTTTATTATAATTTCCATTGGTAAAACAGTCATAATTCGAAAAAAAAGTCATAAACATTAAATGATAGTTAAATTGTAATTATTTAAAAAAATGCTATTGAAATTTCTATGGGAATGAAAAAGTTCCAGGTATGGTCACAATACCCCAATATCGATTATTTTACACTATTCATTGCAGAAGATTGTTTTGTGGCTTTTGTTGGTTTTTAAATTTTGATTTATTAACACTTGCGTGTACGCGGGTATGGCTGCTGCCATACCAAACAAAACATCAGCGCCCCCTAGTTCCCTCAAAAAGTTATTTGACCGACGTTGTTTATGGAGTAGGAAAACGAATCCAATTCGAAGCTAGTGATAATGACTTATAGAATTATTTCAAAGCAATTCAGGGTCGACATTTCAGAGTTAAAGACGGAGATTAATCATCTTCAGTAACGTAACGAAAAATACTATCAACCAACAAATATTCATAAACGTGCCCCAACTTTTATAAAGAAGTTTCCGATTTCTTTTTCCATTCCGGTCACTAGTTGCATATCGCACTTGATCAACAATAGCGTATTAACTCAAAATTTTTGAAAAATCACTTTTTTCAAGAAATCAGCTAACAACATCAATATCTATCTAATGTAAAAATTTCAACGTATTCCGTTTACTCTTTCATCTCGAAAACCACTTTTAAGACCATATTCATGATAATGTAGTGATTACCTTTATTTCAACAAAAAGGTATTATTTCGAGTTAATACAAAAGTGAACATGGAACTGATTCCTAAATTTTCATAAAAAAGGTATTATTTTGAGTTGAGTCTCTTTTCAATTTGGTTTTATCTTGAGTTGATACTGTCTTATTGATAAAATTTGTTTCATTTATGATCAAAAAATTTCACAAAAATGGTATTAACTCAAAAAATTGATTTTTTGTGCAATACTTGCACAGATTTCTAGGAAAAATGATGTAAATATATTTTTAAATGAAATTTGCTTCGTATGGTATATTTGAATTTTTAAATTGTGGCCACAAACAGTTGATCAAGTGCGATATGTGAAAAAAATTTTTCAAAATTAACGATCATCAAAAATGATCTTAGATCTACAATAACGCAAGAACGTTTAGACCCTCTTTTTAAGGGTTTCGTCGTCGATCCAGAGTTTTTGGTTTCACTTGATGCCAAAGATGGTATAGACAGATTTGCAGAAATGGGTCCGAAAAGGAAATTACAACTTAAATTATGAATCTTTAATCTAATACAAGAATTTCATACAATTTAAATCAATTTTATTATATATTAAAATATGTGTATTAAATTTGTATGAATTAAATATTTAATATATTTTATTTTTGCTGTTGTATAGCATTAATTATTATCATACATAATTTTAATCTTTTGTATAATTATTAATATTATTCTTATTATTAATTTTGCGCCTCTCAAATATTCTGCAATACCAAAGAGGAGCCGCTGTGCACGCTACAGTTTATTACACAGAAATAAGAAATTCGTTATAAGAAGCGAATTTTGTTGGTTGTGTGTATTATCGTGAATTCGGTTGTAGTAACTGAATGAATATAGCAGTCACAACTATTTTAAAAAATAATTCTTGGGTCACTATGCAATACTATTGTGAATTAAACAAAACATTATAATAATTTAATATTTACTTTTATTTTAAAAATAAATTATAAGAAAAAATCATTTCATTAAGATTATGCATTATAAATTTCATGATTCGAAGCATTGAATTTGGCCTTTCTCCTTGCTTTACATCTTGATTTCTTCTTTAAAAAATAGTTTCTTCAACTTGCCATCCCATACCGCACGTGTTGCTTCTACGAAGTGTACTAAACATTTTAAAATTATTTTTAAGTATAAATGTCTTTTTGAGATAATTTTGAACTTACTCTTCAATAGTATTCGAGAGCTTTTTATCACTTCTGATAAATCTTTGTATTTTTTCAACTGAAATATTGTTCATTTTCTGTGTCACGTGTACAAATTTTATTTTTATTATGTCGAACATTTTTTCGATTTCAGAATATACAATCGAGTTTTTTTTTATTCTGACTACCTAAATTTAGTTTTCAGTAGTAATATGCTGAATAAGTTTAGTTGCTTCTTTCATTTAATAGAATAAATTTTAGTACAGATACAAATCGGTCAGGTTAACTTTTGTAAGAGGTGTTACAACTAAAATTTAAAAGGAAAATATCATTTGCTAGCTCCTAATATAAAAAATAAATCAAGATTATAAATTATTAATAATAATTTTTACCAATCTTTTTTCTGAGTGTAATAATCTGTTTTCTAGTAAAATTTAGATGTTATAAATTATTTGTGATTTGTTTACAATTTCGTTATACTTATCAAAATTTATATTACCTGTCTCTTTTATATTTGCATGCATATACATATGTATTTAAAAAATTGTTTGGGTAATTTACATATATTAAAAACCAAATCATGTTTTTTTATTGTTTTCATATGTTTAATCAGGCAAATGAATTTTTTTAAGTCTAAAATATGTCAGTTAATTTATTGTGTTAATTTTTTCTGTTTTTAGTTTTTTTTTAGTCCAATTAAAGTAATCCCCATGAATGTCTTAAGATATATTTGTGGCCAAATTGTGATATCCTAAAACTACTTTATAAGCATTAAATTTATTTATTTATTTAGTGTTCTTTCCAAAACAACAAAGACCAAATATTACAGAATGTTCTATGTGTACAAATTGTTTTCAAATTTAATAAAAGTTTACGAAATTAAAATTAGGGATAGTTAAAAATAAATAACAAATGTGAAACTATATGCATAATTAATTAATAACAAAAAGGGAAATATTTAAATAGGATATTAAATGAATTAGTTAATCAAAAAACTTTAACAGAAGTTTACTAAAATATATTGCGTTAAAGGGTATTTGTTGACGACATGGAAGAGCATTCCAAAGACGGCAACATACCTAGAACTTATTCATTTATATATATACAACTAGTTAAATGTGTGGTCAGTAGCATACAAATTTTACTTTCTTTGTAATTAGGCAGAATTTCAGTGCAATGCATTCATAAATTTACCCAGTTTTAAATAAAATTTTATCTTTCGTTAATTTTTTTTGTAAGAAAATTTTGGTTAAAAGTTTTTATGCCCAATTCAATTCCAAATATTGTTAATTAAATTAAAGAATATTGACTATCAGCAATCTTATACAGGGCAGCTTGTAAATTGAACAATTATTTTCACAAAGTATATATAGGGCAGTAAATTCAAGTAATGTCCTTAGATCAGAACGTAAGTCATAAAGATCAGAAAGTAATTAATTATAATTATGATTTTTATTTCTTTTCTTTTTCTTAAGGTACATTTAGCCGACCGTAAATGTAGAAATATATATATGTATATATGTGTCAGCTGATCATTTTTGTTAACCGAAAAGCTATGCAAATGCTTAGCCGACTGAAATTTCACTTAGTCGTAACGTTTCAACCTGCTGAAAATAGAATTTCAATATAAGGTTACGTGACACATGTAGCCAGTGATGGTAAATATGATCATAAATTGAATTGAAGTACAAGCCCCCTTTTCAAGTACTTATTTGTCCTTTTTTAATTAAACTTTGAAGTTGTTAAATTTGATCACACACAATATAAGTTTAAAGAAATTATGACGTTTTTCACACATATTGCTTGTTAAAATTCCTTTAAATTCACAGCAAATTGCTTTTAAGTTGGCAAAAATTTATGGCGGCATAATATTTGTAGAAACAAAAACGAAGAATAGTTGCAGAGAATTAAGAACAGCTATTACGTTCAAGAGTAACTTGAAACACTCAACTTGAAAGAAAAATTGAAAGCATGTTCGTTTCAGTTTTACAAGTATGAGTGTATTGGTAAACAAAATGTGTATGTATTAAAACTTGAAACAAAACTTGAAGCAAAACTTGATCGTGTAACCCTTAAGTTATATATATTATACACGTAATGTTTTGTAAAATTGTTACACGCAGAAAAAAAATATGTTTATTATATGGTCACAATAACCATATTATGTTCTTTTTAACAATGTATAGTTGCGGAGAACAATTATAGTTGTTTTCACCAAAACTTTAGTCACGATAAACATTTTATGTTAAATTTTAACGACTATATGGTTACTGTGCACAAAAAATGCAACATGGTTGGTTTTAACTTAAAAAAAAATTCAACCACAACCAAAGTTTTATAACTTTTTAAAAATAATATAAAATATTTAACTATAATATATTATTATTAATCAAAGTATGGTTAAAAGCAACAGAATAATGTTAACGCTTAAAAATATTTTGTTCTAGTACTTGACAGTTTAGTAATTTTTCTCGTGGCTAAAATTTGAAATTGTTTTTGATTGTCACAAAATAAATATTTAAAAATAAAATGCAAAATATGAAAACCAATAAAAAGGGAACCAAACCATTTAAAAAAAGTTGAAGAAAATATGTATGTATTGTAAGCATATAAATCTTTATTTTTGTTTTTGAAGCATAATTGTGAAATCATTTATTTGTTATTTTAAGCAAATAATTGATTTTTTTATGAATTTATATTTTTAAATAATTTTTATGACAAATCGTTTATAAATGAAAAAAATATTCAGTTTTTTATATCAGGAAAATTTTACACTTGCGAGACTATATTATAATTCAATTATATACTCGTAACATAACATTTTCAGCCATATTACTATTGGACCACAATACGGTTGCAAATGTAACAATACTATGTTTTGTTAGCAACCATATAATACAACCATATTATGTTGCTCTTAGATTATGGTTACCTCAACCATATTTTTTCTTTACGTGTAGGCTAAGTATAACTTATGCAAATATTATATTTTTCATTATTACAAAACAACATCATTTTTAGTACCATTGAAATATTTATGTACTTTTTGCACAAAATGGGCATCATTGGTTTGAACAGCTGTGCGTTATTTTATAATAAACAGAAATATGTCAAAAATACATGACACGTTTTTACATATTCTATAAGCACAACTACATTTAAATTTACTGTACAGCTACATTTACTTTACATTTACGATTTCTACGGACGGCTAAATGTACCTTTATACACTTTACTGCAAAAAGTGGAGGAAGGGTATATCTAAGTTTGTCATTCCGTGTGTAATTTCTACAATATCCATTTCCGACCCCATAAAGTGTATATATTCTGACTTTTTATGCATAGCGAAGTCGATTGAGCGATGTCCGTCTGACCATCTGTCCGTCCGTGTTAGTGTTAAAAGCAAGTTTGCGAGGCAAAAAAATAAATATGTCAATCGATCGATATATTGTTGGAAGATGTGCTACTGGAAATCAGCATGATCGGTCCATGTCGTCCGAGGCAGCAGGCAACTCACCACGCCCACCTCTAATTTTTTCATCTCATTTGGAACAATAAAGTAACGCCAATCAAAAACATAAGTACATGGAGCGATATATAATTAAAAAATCAGAAAAAAAACATCAAGTGAAGAAATTGGCGCTGGCAAATATTATCCGAATTGCGGAGCTCTGAAACTTTCAAAATTTTTTTTAAATACCAATATGGGTATCATTTCAATGCTTTTGAAGAGATCTTAAGGGAAATACTAAAATTTTTAAAAACTGCTTAACCCATTAAGAGCCGATGCTATTTTATGAAAATTAAATATATGCTGTACCAACATTTTTTAATTTTTTTATTCTCTGTCACCACAATATTTGCATTCTTGATGGGAGTTACTTCACTAAACTAGATTTAGATTTGGCATAGCCGAATTCAGCACTCTTCCTTGTTTTAGTTTAAAGTCCATCATATTTTTGTGTAATGCATTAATGTTTGAGGGACCACCAACTATTACCGCACTTAAGAATATTTAAAGCAATATTTTTTATAATTAATAAGGACGCAAATTTTTACTAAAATTAATACACAATTAAAAAGCGTAAGACAAAAAAATTTTTTTTTTTTTGGACAATTTTTTTCACCAACAGCATATTGTTTTTTTTTTAGAAATAAATAAAAAAAACTTAAATAACCATTAACCAGCTCTTTACAAAACAAACATTTTTTTTCAAACTAATTCACTTTAACTTATATTTAACATATTCTCAACTAACATCAGATACAAGTTAGTAAAAGCAAATAAAAAGTAACAACATAAAAGTTATTTCTGCAACTGAATTTCTAAAGCATTTCGTAGCGACAAAGCTGAAAAATATTATTGTTTTCTATACAAATTTCCTGCATATGCAAATATGAAATGCATTGTGCAAATTTGTGTTTTCCCCGACAAATGAATAATAGATATCAAAGAATAATAAAACAAAGTATACTTAAATGCAAATGATTAATGGCACTTCACACATGCTCATGTCTCTGACATATCACTAAACAAGCAGTTCGCCAAGTGCTTTTAAAATTTTGTACAATTTAAAGGTGTTAGGTTTAAAATAATACAGGTATTTAAAATAAAATTTTTAATCTATGAAAGGGTTTTTAAAAAAATTTTGTATAGAAATTCGTACATCCGTTAGTTTAAATGTGGCCTTAGGTTGTTTCAATAAAAAAATAACATATAATGTAAAATTCAAAAATGTTCCTAAAATCCTTTATAAACTTGAAGAAAAACAAAATATAGTATTTTGTAATTGCAAAATAAAACCGTCAAAGTTTTCTAACTAAATCAATCTTTAAAAATTCTAAGTTTTTTATATTTGAATTCCAACTTTGATAAATAATTTTATGAAAATTCAATGTCAGTAAAACTTAAATATTTCTTTATCTCTCAGTTTCTATGAAAAAGTTGTTTGTGTTTTTAAAAATTCGATTAAAATTCTAACAAGAATTTTTTTAAAACTATGTGAAAAACAAAACATCTTTTTATTGCTTTAGATTTATAAAACTACAAACATATCTTAAGTTACCTGGTTCTATATGTGAATTTTGTATTAAATAATGATTCGTTTTAACTTATTTTTGAAGTTAGTGTTTGGATTAATTTGATATTTTAACAAATATAAAATCTTATTTCAGTTTGAACATATATATTTTTTGTATGACAGGATAAAACTAAAATAGCATTCGTTGCTATTCCGAAGGTTATAAGATAGCAAAAACAAACTAATTTTTGTGACGATTTATCAAGAGAACAACGAAAATATCTTCGCGTTATATGTGGAGTTCGTCTTAGCAAAATAATATTGATTATACCAGGCCGATTTTTTTTTTTTTTTTGAAAACTTTTCAAAAAAACTAAGTTTACGGTAACTTTAATGAGATATAGACACCTTCTCTCTATAATAACAATCACAATTTCAATTGACATAAAATAAACAAAAACAGTTCTGCTGTACAATTCTATCGCACAAATATTTCTTTTGAAAGTGAAATAAGTTCATTCACATTCAGGATTAAAGAAAAAGAACTAATTCTACCAGAACAAAGTTTCATTTTGTGTGAAATGAAAAGAGAACACTTTGTCTCAACAAAATATTTAGAAAAGGTGAAATTATAAACTGGCTTAAACAAAATCGGCTGAGATTTAAAAGGAATTCACTGCACAAAATAAATTTTATAAATTTTTTATGGACAAAAATCCTCGATTTAATTTTTTTTTTTATATTTAGAGAAAGGGAAAGCATTTTTATATATTCAAAATAATCTAAATAAACTCTCAATAATTTTGGTTATTTTTGTATTCAAATATCTTTATTTTAATTTTTACTGTTTACATAAAAATTTATTTTAGTAAAACTTATGTCTACGGAAATAATGACTAAAATTCGCTCTTGTTTTTATTTCTTCTTATATATTATTTTTGAAAGTGGAATAACTCCATGAGCGGTTAAAAAATAGTATGTTTTTAAATAATTCAAGAAAATTTTATATTATAATAAATTTTTAAAAGGCGTATTGTGAAAAAACATCAATCGAATTGATAAGTGTTGGCAACTATTTTTAAATTGATTTAAACGCAAACTCTTAAATATCTCAAAATATGAAAAATGAACTTATACCACTTTCAAAAAAAAAGCAGCTGATATGTATATGAATTTTTTTCTTATTTAAAATTTTGTACTTGTATTTATGTATGTACGTTATTATAACTTTAAGCAGAATTTATTTGTTATTGTGAATTTTTATATAAGTTTTAGGTACTCGCTTGCTTAAACATCGGTCAGTTTCTGGCGAAAAACCAATTAAACCAAATTTGAATAAATAATAAGATTAGTCAAATATTTGACCAAAAAGACGTAATCACTATTTGATGGAAAAAATGTTTAATATTTTTAAGATATACAAGATCCTACTCAATATAAGAGGCAAGATATAATATTTATTATATAATAAATTATAATTTGTGAAAACACGTTTCATAAAAGATTGAATAAATATTTAAAAATATAATAGCTACACTTTTTTGGTCAAATATTTGTCTAATCTGACCGCACCCTTAAAAGAAAGCAGAAGCTATTGAAAACTAAAAATGTAAAAGTAACAAAATTACGTTACTGATCAAGAAAAAATAAAAATTCGAATAATATGTAAAGTATGGTTTGTAATTTTTTTTTCAAGCAAAATTCAAAACATTTTTCGGACTTTTATTACTATCAAAAATAAATAAATCCAGTCTATATTCTCAAAAACTCAAGTTTTTAGTTTTAAAGCACATAATAGTTATCAAACACTTTTTGTCTTACTAGACCATAGTAAAAAGTTGCATTCATAAACGTTTACCAAAACGTTGTCATTAACCTTTTTAAAAAAATGAGGTTACTAATTCGATTGAATGTTGCTTTTGCTCTATATTGGTGCCTTCATATCTCAGCCATTTCTGGGTCGATTTTGAAAAATTTTTTTATTTGAAGAAAAGAAAGAAAGAAAAAAGGTTATGCTTACAGATTGGTCTCGTTAAAAAAAAAACAGTTATAAGCATAAAATTTAAAGCGTGTTCTCATACAAAAATAAATCCAAAATGAAAGAGTAACCTATTGGTGACGTAAATTGACCCATCTTTTAAACTGTTCTAGACCAACGCTTGCAATTTAGACAGAATGTCGATTGCTATGACCGTTATAGTAACAAGTATTAACATTTAATATAGTAAATTAAAGGGTGCCCAAAGAGTTAATTTAAGTTGATGTTGATATTAATAAAAGCTATAGTCCTAAGTCTGCTATAACAAGTATCAAGGTTGCCAATAAAATCTGTCGGTTTCTTCGCAAGAATTATTTTATTTGTCATATTATACCTAGTAAAGCATTTTGTTGTCAATCGGCTGTTAAAATGAAACAATAAACTTTCAATACAGACAGAAAAATATATGAATAATTTGTGTTTTAACATAAACTTGATGGAAGCTAATTATAAGTTTTATTACTGCTTTAATAATTTTGAAAAATATTGTTGTTAAGTTTTTTATTTCATTTTGTTTTTATTTTATTTTGTTTAGAGTTGCTTTAGTTTAAGCTAATCATGATTCTTAATTGATTCATTGCATTCAAAATCGATAAATGGAATAAAACTAAAACCCACGGAACGTGAATGAATGTTACTATTGCATATTTATTCTAAACTGAACCTCTCTACTAGCGCTTTCACTATAATTTTGTAATAGTTTAAGAGATATATTTTAACATTTATGTTGATGATATGTCATAAAAAGTTTTTGTTGTATGTTTTTTTTTGTTCTCTATCTTTTTTTATCTAATATATATTGTTCTCTATTTTGTATTGTTGTGGTGCATGTTCTCATAGTATATGAAGTGATATATTACTTTTTTAGAAAACAACTGTGGAAATAATGATAATATTTCAAATAAAGTTTAGTTTTGTAACTGTTGACAATAATAAATTTTATTTTGTATTATAAACAGGATAGACGAAACTGCATGTGTTCATCCACCTAAAAAGAGAGTGAAAGTTAGCAAACACATGAGCTTTTTATGTTTAATTTCAATATAAATTATCAACGTATTTTTGTATCTTCAAACTTTAAACCCTACAGACAGAAAAAAGATTGGTAAAAATTCGACTGATATGTTTAAAATTTAATTAAATTTGATTTTTAATATTGATAAATGATCATCTTGAAGTATTTTTAAAATTAAAAGCTAACAAAAATATTTGCCTCTAAATGTTTGTTGTTACTTCTCTTAAAAAAGGTCAATCGGACCGATTTTTGTCTTTACTAAAATCTATTTTATTAAATCGAAATTGCAACTAAAGTTATTTATCGCACTTTACTGAAAATCAAATTTTGATAGTTAGAATTATAAAAACTGATTTCTGAAATTAAAAAATGTTTAACATGGTAAAAATAGAATTTATAGAAATTATACAAAAAATCAATAATATTTCGGCTCAGAAATACAAAGATTTATTGAAAGTGGCGAAAAGTTCTTCAATATTGTTAAATGGTAACTTCACAATTATCTTACAAGGACATTTGTAAATAAAAATAATTTTGCAGTGGCAAAACCTGCGGTATGGGATGGCAGGTTGAAGAAACTATGTGGAAAAAATTAAATCATAATGTTAAGGAAATAATAGGCTACATTCAATGATTTGGATCAGGGATGGGCAACCTGTGGCCCACGTGCACAGAAACTGCGGCCCGCGAACATATTTAAAATTTATATAGTGGCCGGCCCTTAAGCAGTGATAGGCAAAAAAACAAAACTTAGAACAAAATTAGATTCTATTGCTTTGTATTTGAATGAAGATATAAAACAACAGCAGAAAATAAAATAAAATAAAAATCATAACGAAAAAAATAATTTAAAAATAGTTATGAAAAACAATAATATATTGATATTTTATTTTATTTGCATCAAGAATTTGAAGAAAGATTAATGGATTTCTGCAGGAAAAAATGCTATTGAAAAAAAAAGGATCTTAAAATAAAATTTATAGAATCATTAAAAGTTGAATTCTATAAAAATTTAGATACGCACATATTTTCGTAATGAATTAAGCAGCCCAATTATGAATATTCTCACGAAATTTCGTTCATGCGGACAAAATTTCTCTGGAGTAATTATGAATTCCGTGGGAAAAAAAGTGCCATCATCGTAATTTGAAGGAAGTTGTTTTAATTATTAATGTATAATTTTTCTTTTATATATCATAATACCTATTTTTCCCCCGAAAAGGGAAAATAATTTATAATGGGAAAAAAGGGAAAAGTGAAAAACTCGCACGGAATTTTTGTTTATAATTGGGCTGAATAACGCAAAAACATTTATTTTATTGTTTGGGAGCACATACTTATATGTAAATATAAATAAATAAAATTTTTTCGAAAATGACTTTTTTAAAGTCAATATATGTATATAAATATTATCAGAAATATTTTACTGTTGTTCAACTTTTAAAAATTTTCTTCACCGTTTTCTGAAAACGTAATTTTCATTTACTACAAAACTAATGTTAAAGGCCCGCTTATTTTTAAATAAAAGTATAAAAGTAACATAATATTTTATAGTCACTTAAAAAACACTTTTTTTAAATAGTTGTGAGTGCCACATTTATGAAGTTATTACAAACGAATTCAAGATAATACAGCCGACCAAATTCGAATGGAAATAAATTCGTGTATCAATGCTTTGGCATATGATAGTGTCGTTTGTTATTTACGCTTTATTCGGTAACAAGTCAGACTTTTTAAAAACTGTAAGCTTTCGTGCAAACGTATGACCTAACATATCTCAAAAGTGTAAGGGATACTTTAATTAAACACTTTGCTTTACGGCAATAATAATTCTGACTTCTTATGCATAGCAAAGTCGATTGAGGGATGTCCGTCAATCCGTCTGTGTTAATGTTGCCTCGGCAAACTTGATTTTACAAAAACAAAAATATGTGAATTGATCAGTGTTGAAAGAGGTGCTATTGAAAATCAGCATGATCGGTCCATATCCGTCGAGGCAGCAGGCTAAACGCCACCCCTACCTCTAATTTTTTCAAGTCAATTGGAACAATAAAGTAACTTGATTCAAAAAAAAAATAAATATAAGGGACGATAGAGAACAAAAAAAAATAAGAAAAAAACATCTGGTGAAAAAATTGGCGCTCGCCCCATATATTCCGAGTTACGGGGCTCTGAAATTCTCAAATTTTTTAAATATCAATATGAGTATCATTTCAAAGCTTTCTGTATTATACTTAAAATTTTGCCAAAAATAAAAAGAGTCTGTCAGAGAATCGATAGAAGCAAAGGGGTCAGCATAAATCACGTATGTATTGAATTAATAAAAAATGATTTTAACATGTGGAAACAGAGTAATTTACTAAATTTAATACATGTTTCACTTTATTATTCTTTTCAAAGAAATTAATTTTCTCAATTTATTAATTTTCATCCCCAATAAAAAGTCTAAGTACAATGACCGTTGTTATAGTTCAAATTGAAAGTTATAAAAATGGATAAAAGAAAATTGTTTCGCAACATATGCTGCAAATTTTGTGCCGTTTTTTTTATTGGTCTTTGAAACTTATTAAATCAACTTTTGTTTTTTAGTATAAAATAACAAATTAATTTATTTTCTTTATTTGTCTGGACTTAAGTTGCAAAAAAAGGGGTCAAATTAATTAGAATAGAATTAATATAATAGATTTTTACTCTGATTATTGAAGTATCCGTATTGTGATAAAATAAGGAAATAAAAATAAAAGTAGAAAAATAATATTATTTTATTATAAATTGTAAAACAAATTAGGTTAATTTTAATGAAAACAAACTTTCTGCAATAAACAGTTGCGGTGTTTATTTTACACATTCCTGTAAAAAAGAGTATCAAAAATATGGCAATCAGAATTTTAAGTATTTTTTATACTCGTACGCGAGAATTTTTTAATTCTCTTTATTTGTTAGCAACGTTGCCACATTTTTACCCTATTAAAGTTTTTTACTGCCGTTTTGTGAAGTACTGCATTGTATGCAGATCTATTTATAAACAATAAAAAAAACAACATTTGATCAAATCTATTGCTTAAACATTATAAACAGAAAAACAGACAACAACCGTTTTCATAGGTATGAAATACAACACATATTTAATGAATAAAATGCAATAAAAACCGCTTAAAGGCACAGCTTTTGTACACTATTTAAAGCAGGTATACTTATTTTGTTGCTGTTATGAACAATTATTTTCAGTTTATGCGCCTTGTTGTCATAAACATGGTACTAACGGTATTTAGGAAAACAAAATGATAAAAGGAATCCGTGAATAAAAGGAAAATTACTTAATTTTTTTAGTTTTAACAAAACTGTATATACGCAGATTTAATATTGCATTGACTGAATAGACATAGACCTCATCAATAATAATAAATAAAATAAAGTTTTTAGTTTACATATTTTATTTTGTTAAATATAATTATTACTCTTATACCTATTTATTAATTTTAAAAATCTATTTGCTTAACGAATAGAATTTTTAAATTTCTCTCCTGTGTGACTTAAAAAAAAACCCTAACAAAAACGTAATATAATAAACAATGAACTATTCTTGAGTTATTAGTAAACTTTTGTTGTGTTTTTAATAAATGAAAATATGGCGAATTTTACGGGTTCTATTAAATTTATTTTCTGTTATATATTAAATAAACTTTCATAATTTCAAAGAAGTATGTATGTTTGCTAATTTAGACATTCGCGACTCTTGATATTGTGTTTAATTTAATAATTCTGATCTGATAACTCTCTTTTCCTCTCACTACACACGTTAAAATCTCACTCTTGGTGTTTGTTGTGAGTATGAGTACGAATAAAGTAAAGCCAGCAGCGTTGCCGCTTTGGTCCAATCGGACCAAACTTGGTAGTTTTTCGTTTTTAAAAAACAGTTTGGTAGTTTGGTTGGTTTGTTGCATTTTTTTAAAATTTTGGTAGGTTTTCCTCCTGTAGCAACAGTAAATTTTTTACCTTAAAAATTCAGAACATAAAATAAAAAAATGTAACAAATTAATGAAATTTTTCGGCTTTTGGTTCTTTTTAATTAATTTTCTAAACATTTTTAGAAAGAAAAATTATTTACAAATGTATGCGGACGTTTTCCAAAGAAAACAAGAAAAATTAGACGCTAGCAGAATGAAATGCAGCATTTTCTGGACCGCCACATCCTTCATCAGCATTCTTTGCATCTATCTACCTTATGTTATGTACATCGTAAACATCATCTATTTAACCAACTAAGCTTAATGTTAATTTGGTGAGACGAAGTTCACACACAACTTAAAGCTTTTCTTTGTCATTCTCTTTGTAACTCGTCTTGTACATTTGTTGTTGCTTTTTTGTACTAGCAATTTGATAGTCACAAATGCAACTTTTTTTTTATATTTTTAATTATTCATACTTGTTTGCTCACAACATTATAGACACTGTTTCAGTATCATATTGACTTTTATGAGTTAAGTATGAATGTAAATACGCAGTGCCTAGCGTTTGTTTTTAATTTTTAATTTTCACCCTGACCAGGATTCGAACCATCGATTTTACAAATTAATGAAATTTTTCGGCTTTTGGTTCTTTTTAATTAATTTTCTAAACATTTTTAGAAAGAAAAATTATTTACAAATGTATGCGGACGTTTTCCAAAGAAAACAAGAAAAATTAGACGCTAGCAGAATGAAATGCAGCATTTTCTGGACCGCCACATCCTTCATCAGCATTCTTTGCATCTATCTACCTTATGTTATGTACATCGTAAACATCATCTATTTAACCAACTAAGCTTAATGTTAATTTGGTGAGACGAAGTTCACACACAACTTAAAGCTTTTCTTTGTCATTCTCTTTGTAACTCGTCTTGTACATTTGTTGTTGCTTTTTTGTACTAGCAATTTGATAGTCACAAATGCAACTTTTTTTTTTATTTTTAATTATTCATACTTGTTTGCTCACAACATTATAGACACTGTTTCAGTATCATAGCCATCTCTGGTTTAAGAAAGTTGGTTAAATAGATGATGTTTACGATGTACATAACATAAGGTAGATAGATGCAAAGAATGCTGATGAAGGATGTGGCGGTCCAGAAAATGCTGCATTTCATTCTGCTAGCGTCTAATTTTTCTTGTTTTCTTTGGAAAACGTCCGCATACATTTGTAAATAATTTTTCTTTCTAAAAATGTTTAGAAAATTAATTAAAAAGAACCAAAAGCCGAAAAATTTCATTAATTTGTAAAATCGATGGTTCGAATCCTGGTCAGGGTGAAAATTAAAAAAAAAAAAAAAAATGTAACTTTGAATTAAATAAACAATAACTGTGAATAGTTTTACCACTGTTTTCAAAAACTGTTTTAGGTGTAATAAAAACATCTCTGCTTTTTTGCATAAAGATGATTAAAGCTATAGCCATCTCTGGTTTAAGAAACGCGAACAATATTATGAAATTGAAGTTAACAATATTTTTGAGTGAAGGCTTATTTACAAGTGTTTGTATTAAAAAAATTAACAGACAAAATGGAAAAGTAAGTAAACTTTTTTAATTGTATATATGTACCTATTAATTACATAAATATTTACTAATATTGCATGTAAAGAAACAGTAAAAAAAAATTTTAGAACCGAATGGTTGAGCGAATTTGATTGGCTCCAGGAAAGGGATGGGTGTTCATTCTGCATAGTATGCTCTAAAAATATTTTAAATCATAACATCCATCTTAAAAATCACCAAAAGACAAATTTCCACCTCAAGAGTTACGGAAAAAAACCAAGTGAGTATAACAGAGTTTATGTGCAAGAAACGCATTTTTAAATTTTTGGTAGGCTGTGAACGATTTTGGTAGGATTTTTGAAAAATATTGGCAGGAAGTCAATTTCTTGTGTGGCAACGCTGAAAGCCAGCATCGCAAACATTTTACTTGAGTATGCTAGACACTTATACTCAAATGGAATGGGTGTAGTAAATACTCGCACAAAAGAAATTCGGTGGCGATTACACCGCAACTGCATTTAGGATGAGTATACTAAAAGTATTAAAAACAGACACTCTTGCAGTTCTCTGGTGCTTTCACCCTCAATAATCAATATCGGTAATTAATTTGTGCAGGATAATTAAAAAATAGCATAAAGTTTTTTATAAAAATTAAATAATTTAAAATATGTTCTCGTGTCTTTAATTTAATTAAAAATAACCCTATTGATATGGCTACAGTATCAGTATATCAGTGGCAGGACTGTATCTATTACACTATTTAAGTAAGACACTTGTGTCTACAACAACAAATATATTATATTAACAGGGTTCCCGTTGTCTCTATAATATAAACGCCAGTGTGCGTCCCATATAAAAAATATATAGAAAATAAAAATTAAAACGTGACTCATAGATCACGTAACTTAAATGAAACTGACCTTATTTTTTATTTTTTTTTTTTTTTTTCATTACTATTTTCACTATATGGAAAGGGTCTCCCAAAAGAAGATTGTTTCTATATCGGACTATATATTAAACCGTAACAGACAGACACTTTTATTTTCAGCAATAAATAATAAAACCATAAAAATTGGAGGGCGGCCCACGCGGAAAGTCTTATATAAAGCTAACTCTCACTTAGCCGATTTATTAATGATTGACTTAAGATATTTTTTTATATAAGTTTTGTTTTTGGAATCAATTATTTAATTTAAAAAACATAAATTCTGCCTTAAATTTCGTTTCAATTTCCTAAAGAACTGACTTAAGCAAACTGACTAGAAAAACTAGATTACCCACATAACTATTATTAATCGTGTTTTCTTTTTATTCAATTTTCATACAGTGATTCACTTTTTAAGATCACAGATTTTTGCTATTTAATCTCTAGGATGCATAGTTTACGAGAAAATTAAGTTTTAAACTTTTCAATATAAATTTCTTCTTATTTTCTTTTGGTTAAAAACCGACTTTTAATAAATTAAGTATTTTTTCTTATAAAAATTCACGTTTTTACATTTTATAGGGGATCACAGATTTTTGCTATTTAAGCTCTAGGATACATTGTTTACGAGAAAAATTTAGTTTTAAATTTTTCGATATAGAAATTAATTTTTTGGCTCCAAAACCGACTTTGGTATTTTTTTCTTCTTAATTCGATAACCGAACCCTAGAAAAGAGGCTTAAAAATTATTATATTGGTAGTTGCTCATCAGAACGCACTTTTTCCAAACAGCGGACTCTGCAGTAGAAATGAACAACAGTTTGACACAAAATACAACCAAATTAAATTTTTTGAAAATATCTTAAAATACATTTATGAAAATAGTTTTTAAGATTATTTTGAAAAATTATTAAGTAGAAAGAGACGAACAGTATAACTTGTAAACATCATTAATAGTTTTACTTATCATTTACTGTTGCCTAAAATATGAATCAATATCTACAAGAAGTACCAAAGTTATATGTGCAGAAAGAAATGTTCCACTTACTATAAAAAAAAACGTGAAAAGTATATAAAAAAAATCCTAACACTTTTTACATCCCTCAACTCCTTTCTTTCCCGTTTCTTTTGCTTATTTTATCTTTATTAATTTTACATTTGTCAAACATCGTTTATCATCCAGGGAGTATTTAATGTAAATAAAATTTTGATTTATAACTTTTCCTATTCAGTCATCAGTAAATTTGTGCATGACCCAAATTCTTGTATAAAATAGCTTTAATAAAAAACAACTGAACAGCTAAAGTGTTAAAATAACTAGAAAAACTAATACTAATACTAATCCTTACTCACACCAGCTCTTATAAATAGGATCCAAACGTATATGTGATTTTAATTCACATTTTTTACTTTGTTTTACTTGCTTTCATTCGAAAATACATAAAATAACAAAAAATTTCGCTAAATTTCAAAATCATTATTGTAACTAACGTAACGCACGACATTGAAAACATTTGAATTATGAAAAATAATTCCGACGCAGCTTTCTGTTGCTTAGGACAAATTCTCTTATGGGCTTTTTGCCACTTTCTTAATAAAGGTAATAACACACTTAAAACAGGAATATAATGGCTTAACATATTCTTTAAAGATTTAAATTTTTCTAGCAAACCAAAGTAAAGCTATCTCCATTTTAAAAGAAATATTGTCTTTAAGATGTCCGCAAGCACGGAATCACGTTTACGTGCATAAGCAAATCATCTACACACATTACAAATGAGCAATAGCATTCCTCCGGTACCCATGAGGGAATATTATATGAAATAATTATAATTATTATATATAAATTTCTTCTAGTTGAAGCTGATATGTCAAAATTTTTCCCTCTTTGGGGTCGATCAGAAGCATACGAGCAGTGCTTTCAGCAATAAATGGTTTGATGAAAAAATTATTCAACAGAATTATTTTAAGACTCTTTACGTTACCAAAAAACAGTGTGAATTAAAATAATGGAGTGAGTTCCTAAACAAGAATGTGGAAATAGTTTTAATTAATATTTTCTTAAGATGGCAACACTTAAGACGATAGATAAGCATTTTTCTGTTTGGTTGGCTGCACTGTTTCTTAAACATGAGGTTCTGCGCCTGTTTTATTCACCCCGTTTTAATGTAACTATTCTATGTGGTGATTAATAACTCATCTTAAACGGTTATGTACAAGTTAAATCGACTATATTATAAAGTTTTATATCTTATGGCCTTAAACGGCCTAAAACCTATTTCATAGTTCTTTAACAGCTTTAATAAAAATTAAAAATATTAAGCTATGTAAGTGGTACCTCAGCTTAAGTTTCTAAAACTAGTTTTATATTTTACTTAAAATAATATTTCTTGGGAAAAACCGACTTTAAAACAAATTTCATCTGTCTGTCTATAATGGTTCAAAAGTATGGCCACATACATCAAATTACATTAACTATTGGGACCCCCTTATATTCTATCTCCAAGCCTTAAACTTGTTATAACAGACTTAGTACTACAGCTCTTTGTTAATTTCAACCGCCTGTCTGCAACTGTTTAACAGTTTGGAAATATATAAATCTAATTACAGCAACTATTGAGACACCCTTTTATTTCCAAATTAAAATTGTATACTTGCTGTTGTAGTAGACTTAGCAATCAGGTTCTTTGTAAACATCAACCATTTGTCTATAACGGTTCAGCAGCATCAACTATTGTAACACTCTTTAATTTATAATATAAAATATTTACACTTTTTCTCTTGTAGTAGTGGACATTCTGTTTAATTTTCAAGTGTTTGTATGTAGCGGTTCAAAACATACGGCCATATAGGTCAAATTACATAAATTTTGGGACATCCTTTAATTTCCAAATCCAAATTTTATACTTATTGTTATAGTGGAGTTGGATATAAGGGTTCGTTGCAAAAGTTAAAAAGTATGGCCATATACATCTAATTAAAGGAACTATTGGGCTAGCTTTTAATTTATAGTTTTGATTTTAATCGATATTTTATCTCTTCTCTTTTTTTGAAATCAGTTAAAAATAAAACAAATTTATCCTTAGTTGTCAAATGTAATAAATATAACTTCTGTAGGGGAAATCTTGTATTAACAAAAAGACTATTTTCTTTAAAAATAAACATTAAAGCACTATTTTTAATTAGCTCAATCAATAAAACATACCTATGTACATGATAACCTTATAAGGTTATGATCTCTTATTTTAGGTAACCATTTTAAACAAAGAAATCCTTTAAAACTATAAATAGATTTAAAAACCAAAACAAAATGAAACAGTGACGTTTACATTGTTTGCTATTATACGCGTCTTTTTACAAGGCTAGACAAGTACAATGACAGTTAACTCGTCAGAATAGCGTCATAGTGCAAATAAGCAATAGAAAATATACACACCAAAAACAAATGTAAATAAAAAGGCAAAAATATTAAACGTTTCTTATGCAATCAGCCCTGGACTGCCTTTCTCACCTCAGTCTAAAATTACTACACAACGGCTATCGTGATCTATTAACTACACGTTTTCTTTTGCAATTTTTTTATTTCATGTTTATATTTCTTAAATACAAGTATGTATTTTTTGTATATGTATGTTTAGTTTCAATTGTATGGCGTTTACATACAAGTGGTTGTAAATCTAAATATTACAGGCGTAGTTGCCACATAAAATAAATAATAAATTTTATTACTATTAGTTTTTTTGTTTTTTTTTTAGAAAATTCTTTTCTTGCTCGATTAATGAATAACTCAAAGATAAATTTAAAAATTACTAAACTTTACATTCTTATATTTGCAGCAAGGTTTTGTCATTTTTTTAAATTAAGTACCTCTGCATCCTTGGATATAATTGTAATGTATTAATTTTTAGAAGATTTACGTTTTTAATTGTTATTGTAATTAGATAAAAATCTTTTTAACTTTTTTAAAGACATATACAATTATTTATTGAATTTTTTTTACAAAAAGTGACACCACTCATCGGAAAATATGAAAAAAGTTTTACTATACGGTTTTGGTAAGTTTAAATGAAGTCAGATGAAGAAGACATAAGTGCGCAGAAATTTTTTAACACTTTAAAAATTCTTAAACATTTGTATTTCATTTTTTATTACAAACTATTTATCGGAGAACTATAGATTTTATTCTCCAAAAACCGTAATGCTGCCACTTTTTTATTGTAATTAAAAAAAACAATCTGTGTTAAAATATAAACTTAAAATAAAGTCAAAACCAAGATTATTATAAACAAGTAAGAGTGCTATGTTCGGCTATGCCGAATCTTATATACCCTCCACCATCTACGTAAATCTAGTTTAGTGAAGTATCTTCAATCAAAAAAGAAAACATTAGGGTGTCAGATATGAAAAAAAATCGTACTTTTAAAGCTTTAAAATGATACCCTTATTGATATTAAAAAAAAATAGAAAATTTCAGAGCCCCGTAATTCGGAAAATATGGGCGAGCGTCAATTTTTTCGCTTGATGTTTTTTTCTAACTTTTTAGTTTTCTATCGCCCCATATATTTATTTTTTTGATTGGAGTTACTTATTGTTCCATATGACATAAAAAAATTAGAGGTATGCGTGGTGTTTTTTCTGCTGCCTCGAAGAACATAAGCCAATCATTCTGATTATCAATAGCACCTCTTTCGACAATTGACTTGGCTATGCATAGGAAGTCAGAATACATATAGTTTATGGGGTCGGAAATGGATATAGAAATTACACACTAAATGTGGTGAAGGATATAAAAATATGTTTTCAATCAGGATAAATTAGATAATATTTCTACAATTTAAACATCACAAACCCATAAAAAATTGCAATAAGTATTTAGTAAATAGCTTGCAACATTTATTAGTATCTAATAGAAAATATGAAAGAATTTATATTTGCTTAAAAATCGTCAATACGCTTACATCATTTATTAAAAAAGTTAACAGGCCAATTGATTCTCAAAGCTGGTAACATTGGCCATACGCACTGCTCCTAAGTTGCAGTTCTCATGTTTATTTACTTTGCAAATCTCACGTATGTTGTTGCTGTTGTTTATTTCCCCTTCAGGAGAAATTAAAAATGTAAACTACTAGAATTTTTGAATTTTCAAAGAGAGCTGAATAAGTTTTTTACATTTCTGTGTACATAGGTATGTTAAGTTCCTTACTAATTTAATAAATAAACAGTAGAACTTCCCTATGATGTTTCTCAATGGATTCAGAAAATAACTTTATTATATAGAAACTTCTTGTGTTCTTGCACTTTTATTTAAAACAATTAGGTAGGTTATGCTTGAATACCACTTTTGCATTTTCTTTAACAAAATCTTTTTATATATTTTAAGATCTAAATTCCTTAGTCGGCAACTTATTGCTATCTCTCAGTGTTGCCAGTTTTTTTTTTCGAACTTTCGAAATCGAATATCGACAGTTTACAAATATATGTAATAGGTATACGTTAGAAAAACTTTTTTATTTAATTAACATTTTTTATATCATAAAACATTAAAAGTGAATTGCTTATAACAATTTAAAAAAGGAATTCATTTGTAAAAGGTACACATTAATTTTATATAGCATTTAATAAACATAAAAATAAAAATAAAAAACGAAACTTAATAAATAACTTAGTTTAAAAACCCTATTCTAATAATCAAAGCTTAAACCTCGAGATCATAGCAGTATATTAAAATATTTTAATAAAAGTTAAAAAAAAATTTTGATATCAATTATAATTGATAAAACTTTCGTACACATTTGCTTCAATGTTATCTTTAATTTTTTTTTTTGTGTATCCTTACTGAAATACATTTCATTTGTATTAAATCTACACAACATATCTTCCGAAGAAATGAATATGTTACATACATGATATTACCACCAGTATAGAATTGACAAGTTCATATTGCATTTTATTTCTCAATTTGGTTTCCATAGAATTCATTACAGAAAAACTTCTTTCGACACAAAAGTATTTCTTGTGAACAATAAAAATATTAATAACGGCCATCGACAACTACTTAAAGTATCAGCAGCATGCTGGTAATCATAATTCGTATAGGTTTTTTGGTACGTAATTATCGACATATTTAGTCGAGTTAATTAAAAGAAGTTTTACCCTCTGTGTTCCATATATATACCCAGTGCATAATTAGGGTCTCCGAGTCCTTAAAAAACTTCTTAAACTGCAGAAAATTTAATTTGAGATACAGAGTTACAGCATTTTGAAATTAAAAATTGACACTAAAAAAAATTTATTATTTCAAATTTTTTTTATATTAGTTTACTTTAATTGTGCTTGATTCAGTAAGGCATATTGATTCAATGGAGTTCTTATTTAATCAATTTGGTGTTTGATATAAGACTCTGGGGTTTTCTTTACAAAATTTAGGTGGAATCCACTGATGAGCTATATGAGCAGTACCGAAATTGCTATTTGAATATGCTTTCTTCACAGTAATAAATTTCATTTTTATAGTTTAAAAAAATAAAGAGAAAAGATGATGAAATATGTATATATATTTGAAGGAATCAAGTACAATTAAAGTAAATTAAAATTGACAATAAACTTCTTAACTAGACATGTTTTCTGAAAGCCGATCAAGCATTTCTTTTAGCAACTTTCGTAAATATAGAAACAAACTTTATTGTAAAATCAACTTATCAGTTGCATTTAAAACAGTTTTGTAAATTTAAGGCAAAATCAATGTTGTTCATATTCAAAAACGAATTTTATAAATGTTTAAAGTTATAAATTTATAATAATTTATCTCTATTTTCCTTATTATTATTAGTTTTTTGTTGTCGATACCATTTCCCATTTAATATTAGCAACTTTGTTTTTTTGTATTTTACAGCCTTTTGCTTCAAGCCCCTTTACCATTCTACATTTAAAATTAAATTAATAAATTAATATTTGTGTATACAATGCAGATAAAAAGGTACGTACAATATAGGAGTCAAAGGGAATACACAAAACTTTAGTCGACCTTAAACGTATAAAATAGAGCTGACAGGTATTTTATCTTTATTTTAAATGCAATGTTATCCTAGAAGAAATCATAAAAAATAGCCAGAAATTTCAAGTAATTTAAATACCGCCAAGAATCTCACCTCTCGCGAAAATGGTTTATTTTTTGCCACGTTTAGCGAGAAATCGCCAAAAATGACGACACTGCCTGCAAGGTTTGTATTAGAAATTTGCCACGAAGTGGTAAACTGAAATTTTTTACAAATTAGCAAACTTACAACGCTAAAAACCATTGCAGACTTTCAGGCAAAATTATATTCAAGCAAATAGGTAATGATTTTGTTTGTTTTTCTGTTTCTTTAGGCATTGTATGAAACAGCTGATTGTTAATATAAATGTAGATGTACTAAAACGAGTGATTTCCGCTAATACAAAAAGTATAAATTAATTAAGTTTCATTAATTAAATAAATTTAGCAAGAATCTTGTTATTTTTTAGTCTTGAAGCTAACGGTATTTTGGGCCTTATTAACGTTTTACATCACTCTAAAGCGCAATGGGAATTTTAAACATTTTTACCTTCTGCATGTTACAAGTAAATTTTCTTTGCTATGGAATTTTAAAATATTTCTTTAATATTAACAGTTTTAAAACTAATTTAACGTTAATGAATGTAAAAAATGTCTCTTTATCTTTGTTGCTCTAAATAAGTCCCTTTAAGCTATAAGTAGTATATGATTTATGGTACTTCATTTCAATTTTATAACTGACTCTGCAAAAAGTTGTATTTTTCTTTAACATTATCCAGTAAATTTAAACCATAAATATCGAAGACACAAACCATCCGAATAAGTTGTTAATAATAAATAGAAATTGCTGGATTTAGTACATAAAACTGTCCTGAATAAAATTCATATTAAGTCAATTTCACAACCGAATTAAATTAAATTGTTTGTTGAATACACATTAAAGGGATTATCTTTTAGATAAAATTGTTTTTTTAAAGAGTTAATTTAGAAAGTCCAGAAATGAAATTATTCCAGTAAATTTGCCAATGCATAAATTATTACATTTAGAACAGTGATGTACAACAATAAAATGTAGTTACATTGGTGAGAAAAATAAAGTTGCACTGTGAGAAAAGTAGAGTAAATTTAAACAAACACTATTCGTTTTTATGGTATTTATAATGTTGCAAAAAATATATAAAATAAATATCAGAATTACATTATGGTTTGTGAAGGACTATAATGGGAAAATAAAACACTTTTTAATTTTTGAAAAATATCGTGCTATCTTTTATCTCAAATAAATTATTAAATCACCGATATTGATTATTAAGTGTGAAAGCACGATGTCCACTTCGCTATTGCTTACTAAGCTCTTCAAAAAACTTCTCAGAAACATTTTAAATAAGCTAAAGATATTTGTCCAGACCATAAAGTAAAAACAAAAATCAAAGTTTAAGTTAAAACAAAAATCAACAAATTTTATTTTCTTAATCCACTGTATACGGAACATGCAAAGCTTGATATTTAATTTTTCTTTCTTCTGACTTCTCTGTACAAAAACTATTGTTTATGTAAATTTATAAATATAATATTTTAAGATAAATGATTTAAATTTTTTTCGGCTTTTGGTCGCTTTTAGGTAATATTAAAAAAAAACAAATAATTATTAGCGTTTTTCAATAGGAATTATTTAATTTTTTTTTTCCGATATTTCGAATTACTTCACTATTCATCTTCAGGGAAACTGTCAAATATACAAAAACATTGTGGCGAGTACATTCTACGCAGTAAGAGTGGCGAGTACATTCTACACAGCATTTTTATACTAACAGCATGTTAAAATTTTTTGTTTACTCTTTTTTTTAATTAGATCTCTTCTCTGATGGAGGGTCAATTATATGTCATCAATCAAAAAACAAGATTGCACATTGCGCAGGTTCGTTAAAAATTAAATTTAGATATACAATTTTTTCTTATTATTTTCAGTAAACTATGGTAAATCTTACGCTACAACAACGTTGTTGTGACCCGTTCTTTTATCGCCAAATTGTATTCAGCGATGATGATGCTCATTTTTGGCTTAAAGGGTTTGTTAATACGCAAAATTGCCACATAAGACCAATCTACAACATATCCTAAAGACTCCATTGCATCCAGAAAATCGCACCGTTTGGTGTGGTTTACACGCTCATGGTATCATTGGACCTTATTTCTTCAAATATGAGGCCGGATCTCATGTTACGGTCAATGGAGATCGTTACCGCACCATGATTAATGATATTTTTTTTTTTTTTTTTGAAAATATGGATGACATTGATCCGAATTAAATATGGTTTCAGCAAGATAGCGCCATCAAGTTATTGAAATAAAAATTTACCGATAAGTTGTTTTTGAGAAATGAACCTTCCAATTGGCCTGTTTCGATGACTAAACAAGGGAGCGTAAGAACGTGTGTAACTTTAAGTAGCTTAATTGTGTTATCGATGACGTCGATCCATAACTTAGAATAAAAAATCCCCCATGTATGATATTGGTTTCGTGGTATCAACTTCGCGAACGTCGAACATGCTTCGCAGGGATGTGCTTGATGTGTATACAGACGGGTCAAAGTCTGACACGGGTGTCGAGGGGGGAGTCTTTATTCCTAGATTTCGGATCAGGATGAAGTTAAGGCTACATGATCAATGTAGCGTAATTCAGGCTGAGATCTTAGCCATTAGAAGGGCGGCTTGCTTGCTGAGGTACCACTGGATATACGGAGAGGACATCCGTTTCTGTACTGACAGCAAGGCCGCGATTAACTCCTTATCGGGTGTCTATACGACATCCAGAATGGTCCCTGAATGCCGGACATATCTGGACGAGATGACGAGACATTCCAACCGGCTCATTCGGGCATACCCGGGAATATAGTCGCGGACGAACTCGCCAAATCTGGAACTCGGCTGATAGACCGGGAGATAGATCCACTAATGGGAGTCCCGTTAAGCTGCTGTAGGGCTTTATTTCAGCAGAAACTCTTTAGGGCTGCGCATACTAGATGGTCTGAGATGAGGTCACCTGCACGGTCTCGGAGATATTATGGCCTAAGTTTGATAGAAGGAGATCTGCAAATCTGCCTAGGTTTCCTCGAGGGCAGCTGGGTACACTGGTGGTTGTGCTGACACAGCACTGTGTTATTTTACCCATGCCAGTAGACTGAATCTCCCGCACCTTGACTACTGTAGGATTTGTCAGGATAAGGAAAAGGAGGAAACGGTGGAGCATCTGCTCTGCCATTGTCCAGCTCTTTCTGAGAACAGAGCGGCCATTTTCGGCAGTTCGAGACTGCATGGTCTTGTAGACTTATCGGTCTGCGATGTTGCTAGGTTAAATTGGTATATCCGGTCCTCGGAGTGGTTTGGATATGGATCCATTCCAGGTAATACAACGGGACCTTTAGGACCCAAGTTAGTCGGTTTCCTCACGCCGACGGCCTGTGCAACCTAACCTAACCTAACCTAGAATAAAAAATAGTCCTATGCCTGGTTTCTAATTAAATATTACTAAAAATCCGAGGAATACACAAAAAGAATAAAAATCTACCATATAATCGCATAAAGACTTCAACTAAACTAACAATAACAATTTTTAATTCGGCTTAAGTTCACATACTGTTTGATATAAGTTTTATGAAGAAACGACTGCTGCTAAATCACTTAAAACTCTGTCCGCTAACTATGCAATAGAGACTTTATACAAGTAAACTTTTATGCAAGGAAATGTTATTTTCATTGTAATATTATCAGTCCTGAGGTGTAATTATTACACATTATTAATTAATTGTTCACTAATTTGTTTGCTTTTAAAAAAATTTTTTTAAATTGAGTCGATTATGTCCATCATGTCAACAGTCAATTAAAATGCACAAAATAATAATTTTTCAATAATTGTTAAAACAAAAATATTGAAAAATTTTTAATATAAAATTTGCTTTTATTGACACCAACCTTGTGTTGCCTTAAAGACACCAAAATGGGTTTTTTTTAACTTGTTGTTCTTTAACAACAGCTAATAAATTAGAGTACTCATTACACATTTACTTTCTCTTTTTTAGAACTACAGTTGAGATCTTTAAATTCAATCGAGAGTTGTTGATGGAGAAAATCTACTCTGTGCACTATTAATAAGTCAATCCCGATAAGAGTCTGCTGAATATTTCGTTATGCATATAAAGGAGTGGCGTTTAAGCACTTTACCTTGCCGTTGATTTCGAAGCATATTGACATTAGAACTGAATAAACTTAAATATTAGGTCGGGAGTAATGAAAGATAGACATAACAGGACGTGAGACGTCCTCAACTTAGTTTCAGGCAAGTCCACTTATTTGTTTTGTTACTTATTTTATACTTATTCTTAATTTTAATTCTTTCTTATTTTCTTCGCTTTTTGATAAATAACAAAAACGACTTGCAAATTGTAACTGTCTTGTATAACTTCACAATGTTGACAAAAAAAAAGTCTGTTAAAATTAGTGCTTGAATATTTTTTATTATCTTTCATCATTGCTATACTAAAAAAATACAAAATAAAATTAAACTGAAAACCAAGTCGAACTTTCATTGAAGTTTGTAGTTATTAATTTTTCTTTAAAAAAAAAAACACAAATAAAATATGTGAAGTAGAGCAACGTTTAAGTCTTATTTACTCAATTCATCGCCGCACAGATTGGTATTTTGGAAATCTAGCCGGTAATTATCTTTGTTTTATGCTCACATTGCCTTATGTGCTGTTACAGCTTGTATATAAAAAATTTGACTAAAGATAAAAAAGTTCCCCTTAGACGAACTAATCCTACCTCTGAACTTTTCCATACTTTTGTTTAGCAAATGCAACTTTTGAGTTCAGCAAAAGTTTAAAAACTAAGGACCCTTTTAAATTCCTTTAGTGGCGGTCACATAAAATATTAATTTAAAACCCCACTACCGAAATTGTACTTATTTGTTCTTGGTAATTTTAGAAAAAAATGTATTTTAAAGCTTTTATCACGAGCTTAAGGTAGCTTCCCATTGCCTAACCAATCCCACCAGCCAAGAATATTAATAAAAATAAATTTTTTAATTAATTCCTTTGTAGAAAATATTTAATTTGAAAATTATTATTTAATTTATAATAACAACTGATTTATAATAATAATAAATTTTATTTAAAATAACTAACTGGCTGTTATCATAGCCAAATGGGCAACAATGCCTCATTTTGGAAACTCCTTCCTGCAAATGGATTTTGTGACCGCTTAATATTACTTCATTAATAACTTTAATTCGGTAGATAAAATCAATTCCAGTTATTTCTGCAGTTAATTCAGGATTAGAATCTTTTGACGTCATGTTACCGTCGTTGGTGCGTCCAAGTCCAGTTTTCGGTACATTCACTTATAGCACTAATTCACTTCATATTTTTCCTTCTTTACATAAAACAGCTTTGAAACATGTTATTAATGCGAAGAACTATATACAATTAATGCGAAGAACTATATACAATTATACCAGTTACAAAACATTTTATCACTGACAAAATGTTTTTTACTCGTATCTACCTATGCAAGATGAGTAAAAACAGAAAAAACGCAAAATATGTAAAAAAAAAAATCGCAAATTAGAGGTTTGCAATATGTATTTTTGTGAACCGTAAAAAGTCTATAAAAACGTTTGCAACATAAAAGTGTCCCAACACGACTAATCTAAAGCAAAAGCCTTAAAAGTTTACTATACGACTCAGAATTTTATAGTCTGTCGAGCTGCGTACTTGAATTTTTACATTTCTTAAATTTTAATGTCCGGCTAGATTGGCAAAATAGCCCAGTGGGCGCCGATTATCAATTGTAGGTTTTATTGAATAAAAACTTTTAACTAGAACAGAAAATTTAAATAAAAGTAATAAAATTAAACTTATTAAAAACTACAAAAGAATGTATAGAATTTCATTCAATTATATTTCATTTTTTCTATAACATTCAATAAACATGTAAAGAAACATTTTATGTTTTGTAGCGGTTATTTGTGAATTGCATAAAAAATTAAAATATGTCGCATCATATTTCTCAATTTTACAGAGGGAAGAGCACACTTATTTGAAACAACAGTTAGAATGTTAAAGTTTCGGAAGATCGAAATTATTTTTGTACTGAACTGGTATAGAGACTTAAGTGTCGGAACAAAGAACCTACTATAGATATGTTCGCTACCAGGTAACATTTTTTAACACACATAAGCACATATACATATTTAACATTGAATGCACAACGATACGATGAGTGTATAGTTTTTGTTGTTCCAGCTTACAGAACACAACTTTTCAGGAGAGGGATTATGTTTGGATATGTAAAGTTAAACAATTTTTTTTTTTAATTTTATCTGTTAATGCTTTTATTAATATTATTTTTTTTATATAAAATTATTAACTAAAATACTTTTGTTCATTTGAATATACAATGTTTATATTAATAAATAAATAAATAATTTTAAGAAAAATATATACAAAGATTGTCTTATTATCTAATATTGATCACAGTATTGGGTTGTTTTTAATACTTGTTTACAAAAACTACATAAAATGGAACGATTTAAAATAAATACTTTTATTTTGTTGAGTAAAATGAAATAAAATAAATTAGAAAAATGAAAAACAAAAATAAATAAATAAATATTCAACAATGGGGGTTTCAGCAGAACTTTGTTTTGCAACTGTGGCAAACCAACAACATAATAGTTTGAACATTTAGATTTTTAACGTATTTGTATTGGATGCATTGGCAATTTTTATAATAGATTAAATTTAAAATTACATTAAAATAATTAAAATATACTATGAAAATAGTGGTTCTTTTAAAGAATTTGAATTATCTTCATCTACATTTTTTGTTTTATTTCGTTTGAGAAAACAAAGTTGTAGTTGATAACCCCAATATAAGCAATACAAATTCGAATCGATATATAGAAATATCCCAGGTCTGTTTAAGAAATCAAGGCTGCTCAATTTGAATTATTTTCGCGTTGAACTAAGTTAAGTACAATTAAATAAAGTCTGTTAATAATGTAAGGGAATGTTGTTTCTTTTTTTAGGAACTTCTTACTTTAAATAAATTCTTTAATTTACTCTGAAACATTTCAAGCTTCTGTTGATTTGAATGGTTTTCTTTTGTGTAGTCGACGTCTATGGGTATGAGGTTTGTTAGTAGTTTTCAAAAGAATTTCAACACTTTCACCTAAACTAAGACTTGAATCACTTTTGAATATAGAATTAAAATCTAAGCTGCTTGTATCATCGCCCACAAAAACCGATTTGCTGTTATCTACTGCATTGGCCATTATACCATATTTCTTACCCTTGTTTTGTAGTTTTCGATTTAGAATTTTTAGCATGTTTAATAAATATTGATAGTAAGAAAATTTAGCAAATTTTAAATCTACAGTATTGGCTGCTACAATGCCACCATTTTCTATTTGATGTTTGGTTACAAAATTCAAACGATCATTCATGGCATTACGACTTATAGTTGGAAGCTTCTTGAGATTGTTGTATGGAGTTGAACCACTAATCGTTGTCTCTAATTCGCACAAAAGAAAACGGGCACTAGCAAGTAATTTATTTAATTCTATCGAAGTGCTTCCAACAAACATGCCTTTATGTTGGTCAAATTCGTATTGTATGCGAGCCAAGTAACCAAATGAGGCCACGTATACTTGCATATTGCGGTACCAGCGTCTTAAAGCGATCTAAAATGAAAAATATAAAAAATATCAAATTAATAAAAATTAATTTAGCAAAATATTTCAACATTTCATATTAAGTACGAGTAAAGTAAAGTAAAAACAAAAAATATCGTCAAACATTAACCATGATTGATTGATTTATCTTTGAAATACATGTATTTTAACATGTCATACACTCACTCTCTGATGCCTGGCCAAGTCATTGTTTCAAACGAGAGCATAGAAATATGTGGATAATATGCAAATTTTTATTTTCCTGTTGGTTTTATTTATTTATTTTTTTTTTTTTCTTTGTTGAGTAAAGTATCCCCAGGAGAAACTGGTTTGCTGCTCTCTTCTTAAGTGGTTTATTTTAGCCACCTACCTACCATTAACATGTAAATCCTGTTAACAACAGCTGTTATGCAAAGTTGTTGCTGTTGCCAGTAGTGATCACTTAAAAATGGCAGCTTTTATAAAACTTTTCACTTATTTATCATGCTGTCATGCTTTATTAAGCCCTAAGGGAGGTAATTGTCAAGTTAGCGCAGCATAAACTTGCAGAACAAAATCTTGCCAAGTAAAATCAAAAGTAATTGTTTCAAGTCTTCATAGCTAATTTAATGTAAAGCTTTTACTTTGCAAAAATTACATCTTGTTGTTGTTGTATTAGTGATTTTGTTTTTTATAATCATAAGGGACTTTTCAAAATGTAAAGTTTCTAGATAAGATGCATTGAATAAGGTCTTTATTGTTATCACTGAAAATGTTTATATATGATAGATTGTAAAAAAAATTATTTGATTAACATTTATATAAACTAAAGATTTTTGTTCAAACAATTAAGTAAAGACAAAAATCAAATTTTAAGTGAAAACAATAAATTTATTCGATTGTCTGAAAACCTTTAATACTTGCTGTGAATCATAAATGAGTTTTACTGGATTGTATGAATTTACCTTATAAAACTTGTAACTAAATATCAAATGAGTCCAAAAGGAAATCTTAAACTACATAACAGCAAGGAATGGCCTTGAGCAAAATAGAATACACAAATAATATGGTAACCACATAAAGGTGTACAAAAAAATTTTTTTTTAATATTCTAAAATTAGGAGTTTGTTCTGACATAGTAATTATACATGTTAAAATATTATTTTAAGCTAAATTTGTATTTTAATAATTTATGCTGGCAGATATTTGTATATGAACAATAAAATGTGTTCTAAAGATACCCTTAACCTTGGTGGTCAATTGTAAAATTACAAACATATTTAAATATTATCTTGAATATATTGTTGATTTTGAATATGCTTCTACTGCTAACACAGAGTGAACAACATTAAGATGCAACAGCACGTGTAATACTGCACCCAAATTATTGACAACTTTGAGCGGCAAAATGCGATACTTTTATTTTAAGCTGGTAATAAAACTCTTAATACGTCAAGCAAGCATAATGCAAAGCATGATCTTGCATGTCAAATATGACTTAAGTTTAGTTTTTGAACTTGATAATTTATGAGAGTTTTGAATTTAAAGAAAAAGAAAGAAAAAAAAACAAAATAGAAGACGTTAAATAAAAAGACAAAAGAAAAAACCTAGAACATGTTTGCAAGTTGACACACTCAATTGTGTTTTGTAGTCAGAGAATTGGCAAGAAAACCCCACAGAAAACCGTTTATCAACACACAATGGGTCTTCTACATATAATTTGTATTACACTTTTAGAGCATAAACATACTCGTATTTATTTCGTATTTCGCAAATTGTTGTTCAAATGTGTTCATTGAACGCACGTGTCATATTCAGTTACTGTTTTTCTTTTTCATTAACCTTAAACTTGATATGAAATTTTATCTATTTTTTAAGTTTAATGTCAAATGCAAACACTTACACTTCCATTTTCATTCAACTTGGGCAAAAAGTTATACAGTTCATCGTGCTTAGTCCAATCAGCCATATCATTGATGTTGATTGTGTTTGCAATGGCAGTTATATACTCATATTCCATACCGATATCACCTTCAAGTTTGCTCAAATACTAAAAAGAAAAATTTGAATAAGTAATTAAAAATTGCAGTTTTTAAGCTTTGTATTATTTATGGAGCAGATACTTGCCAGATACACTTGCTGTTTGGTAACATGATGATCTTCTTCTCTCTCTTTCACATGATCCACATTACAGGGATTTTTCCATTCCAAATTGTGATCAGTTTCGTGCAAATATTTCGTTATTATTAAATCACCCGTATGACGTTTGCGCAAACGCTTTCTGTTTTCTTTTTGATGTTGTTGCTTGCGCTCTATGTGCCTTAGAATATCCAACTCTGTTAGCATATCCATGGCATCTAATGACTGTTCATCATTCAAAGAGGTAATGTGTTTTCTAGGCAGCAGTAATTTCAAATCTGATGTAGCCAATGGTTTAGCTCTAGTTTCAACACTTGTTGATTCTGTATGAAAAGATTTGCTGTTGACCATTGTGGGCATTTGTATTAATAAAACGATTAACGACACTATTATTACGGGTATACTAAGTGTAAAGGGGCGTTGTTTTGTTGGCTGCTGCTGCTTTTTTAATGTTTTTATGTTGTAATTATAATTATTTGAAATTCTGTCATCAAGTCCACAACTTAGGTTGTGTTTATTATTTGTTACAATCTGTTTCATATGCCTGTCGTTAGTGTTGTACTTGTTGCTGTTATTTGACTCTGCAACTTGGAGCCATAAATAACAACTTAAGTGTGTTGGAATGGAATGTAAAGTTATATTCAAATTAACTGTTTGGGTGTTGCTATTAGTTTTTTGTTTCCTTAAAATTACTGTTCCTGCCATGCAAGCCACTGAAATAAAGAAGGTACGTCAAATAAAAATTTTGTTTAATGAGTTTTGTTTAAAGATAACTACACTGTTACCAATAAATAAAAAATGTGTTTAACATTAGTGTAAGAATTTTATTAATCATTTTATTTATTTAGCGTTGAAATCATGTTTGCCAAGGCACTAGAACACCTAGAGAAAATTCAAATGCATTTTGACATAGTTTCGAAAGAATTGCTAGCGAAAATCATGAAGACCGGTCCATGTCCTTCGGCAAAGCCGAATATAGCAATTTTACTTTTTTATCTTATATAGAAAGTTATATTGGAATTAAAATTAAATATTTCCTAAGGATGGCTGATGTATTATAACCCATAAAATAAGTACATACCTTTACGATTACATAGAAATTTCGCACAAAAAAATTTAATAATAAAAAATCAAAACTTCTTGTCAGAATCCAGTAAACATTATTTATTTTATTTTTAAAAATATTTGTTTTTAATGAAGCGTTTCGTTTAATTATTTTTAGCTTGTTTTATATTTGTTTACATTTATTTGATTAGATTTCTATTTTGCTAAAATATTCGAATACTTTTCTGTTTAAATATGTTAAGGTATACAATTGGCTGGAATTCGAAATAGACAACCTTTTATAAAAGTTCGTTCGTTTAAATAGATTCGTTGTGTATAAATTAATAATAATTAATACAATCGTTAGCGTGCTGTTAACAAAATGCTTGTTTAAATTGAACTAACTTTAACTAACAAATGCGATGACAACGTTAATTATTTGTCTTATATATAATTTTTATTTAACAAATACAGTGTGATTCTGCTTTTAGTATTAAGCGCGAGCTAAATATTACACACTCTCGTATTCGTATTAACAATTTATACTACAGGCGTATGGTACGTCACTACAGTCATCGTCATCAAGATATTTTACGTGAGACAAACTCTCTACTAAATTCTGTGAGTTTGTTTAAAAAAAAATTACATCTGCACCAAAGCAAATGTTTTTTTTTATTTTTCTTTAGGCCAACAATCAACATTCTTAGATGTAAAGTAAAGTATATTGTGTTGTAGTTGTTGTATGTCAGTGTTTATGCTGATGGTATATTTATTGCATGCTGTCAGTGTTGTATGTGTGTATAACCACCAAACAAGTGCGCTCAAACCTAAAACAAGTACATATATTTCTTTTGTCTCTATTCGTCATCTTTGATCTTATTAATACGAGGATAGATCTTGAAGTTTTAAAATGCCTTGCTAGTAAATTTGCTGGCATTTCTAAGTCTTAGCCAAAAAATATTCGCCTAATCTACACGCAGAAAAAAGACATGGTTGTGATATGGTCACAATAACCATATTATGTTCTTTGTAGTAATGTATAGTTGCGGAGAACCAATTATAGTTGTTTTCACCAAAACTTTAGTCACAATAAATATCTTTTATTAACTTTTAACGATTATATGATTACTGTGCAAAAAAAATGCAACATGGTTGGTTTTAACTTAAAAAATTTCAACCACAACCAAAGTTTTATAACTTATTAAAAATAATATAAAATATTTAACCATAATATATTATTATTATTAATCAAAGTATGGTTAATAGCAACAAAATAATGTTTGCGCTAAAAAGTATTTTGTTCTAATTCTTGACAGTTTACTAATTTTTCTGGTAGCTAAAATTTGAAATTGTTTTATATTGTTAGAGAAAGTAAAAAAAATATGTACAAAATAAATAATTAAAAATAATACGCAAAATATAAAAACAAATAAAAAGAGAAGCAAAACATTAAAAAAAAGTTGAAATATATATGTATGAATGTACTGTAGTCATATATTTTTATGTTTGAAGCACAATTGTGAAATCATTTATTTGGGCCTACGAGTATAAACTATATTTTTATATAACTGATTCTTGTAGCCTATGATCTAAGCGTTATTATAAGCAGATGTATGATTTTTTGAGAATGTATGTTTTTTTTAATAATATTAATGAGAAATCGTTAATGAATAAAATAATAATTAGTCTTTTATATCAGGAAAGTTTTGCACATTTTCAGCCATATAATTATGTTTTAATTTAACCATTTAATGTTTATATTTGAACATAATTATGTTAATACTTTACAAAGGTATTGTGTTGATCGACAACAATATGGTTGCAAATGTAACAATACTATGTTTTGTTAGCAACCATAGAATACAACCATAATATGTTGCTCTTAAATTATGGTTACTTCAAACATGTTTTTTCTCTGCGTGTACAGTGTGTGAGCGGAAGGTTTTAAAAAAGTATATTTATATGAAAATTAAAGTATACAAAAATGAAGTTTAAAAAAGTATTAATTGATTAATTATAAGATTAAAAAAACTTCTGTTTAATTTGTGAATGAACTTGAATACGAATTATATAAAAAATGTGACCTTTAAAGAAAAGGATGAAGTGCACAAGTATTTTCAGTAAATAATAGTTTCTGTGTGATAAGAGTTATATTTTTGGTTCAATAACTTTTGTGTGACAGTTTGGCACTTGTACATATTTTTTCTTCCGAATTCTGAAAGCATATATTATGTGAATGCTTATTAATATGGAACGGAATTTGACATCTCATAATTCAATATGATTTATAGAAATTTTCATAAACTCTTATATTTTTCATTTTATCAGGTTTGTTTTTTTCCTACTCATAATTTTATATTACGTTACATTTTTGACAATCACCACAATTCACAATTAATTTCTTTCTTACAAAATCCAGTGCAAGTTTAAAAACTTATTATAATGTGAAACAGGCTTGAACAGGTTTTATTTATAGATTTATCGCTATTGACTTTTTTTGCAATAGTGCTCAAATTTTGCAAAAAAAACCCTAGAGTCTTATAATATCAAATTGATACATGAAAACTATATTTAATCAATAAAGCAAAAAGGAAATAAAATCTAATGATAAGTAGCGAAATGGCTTTCCCCCCAGTAATACATTCAATTTGTAGTTTTTAATAGTAAATATTTCAATTAAAGTAAATAAGTATGAAATATTTACATTTTTTAATCATACATTTTTTTATATTTTACGTCATTAACACAACTAATTTTATTTCTTCAAATAATAGCTGTAGTAAATCCTCAGATATTCCTCGTACTCGTATGAAAACGAAATGAATAAATCTTATCATGTAATAGTATGTGCATTATGAATGAGTATTAATCTACGCATAATAGACTCAATTTGAGTTAGTTTGCTTACTTTATTTACCATACAAATCATTGCGGATAATTGAGAACATTTTCCTTTTCTCTTGTAAATCCTGGGAATTGCATAAAATTTTTTTTATAAATTATAATTTTTGGTTACCATCTGTTTATCTGCCTTTATTTGCGTGGGTTTTTTTGGTGTGTTGGTTTGGTATTTTTGTTGGTATGATTCGTTTTTATTATTTAAACCAATCACAAATCATCATTTGTCTAATATATGATAAATTTTCATGCAGGAAAAGCAATGCGTTGGTATGTATAAAATAATGTAGGCTGTCTCAATGCGACTGAAGAAAATTTGTATTATGGGAAAATTTATAATTCATAAAATGCTGATTTTGTATGCCTGTGGACGGCTAGTAAACAAGCAGAAAAGTAACATGATTGCTTAATGGTCACAAAAACAAAATTTATATTTGTGTACAGCAAAATTTTGTAATATTTTATGATATATCAATTTTTATTATACGTATATGCAAGTATGATTTTTCATAAGAAAGTACACTATGATCCCATGTGATTATCATATACAAAATTTAAGTCATATTTCTATCATCTTAAGACATAGTATAATGATCAAGGTCATACTTTATTATGTGCAAATCTTGCATTGTATATGGTATGTTGACTTATTAATTTTATTAATAGTTTAAGACCGTTAGCAATTGATGCCAATTTGATAGCAAACTCAGAAGCAACAAGTAAGTAGCTATCTTTCACATTTAAAATACAGCTTTTAACATATTTATCTGGACATCAAAGCATCGAATTGCACTCATTTGAGGAATAAAACATAGAAACCTAAAACTACTAAAAATGAGGCAGCAAAAAATTTTTTAAAAACTCGATAAAGTAGTTAAAAACAAGTAAGAGTGATTAAGCATTTTTTTAAAAATTTTACTATTTCCTTAAAGATCTCTTCAAAAGCTTTAAAATAATACCCATATTGATATTTTAAACAAATTTGAAAATTTCAGAGCCCCGTAACTCGAAAAATATGGGCGAGCGCAAATTTTTTCACTTGATGTTTTTTTCTTATTATTTAATTCTCTATCGGTCCATATATTTTTTTTTTTTTTTTTGGAGTTACTTATTGTTCCAAATGACATGGAAAAATTTGTGGTAGGCGTAGTGTTCTTCCTGCTGATTCGAAGGATATGGACCGATCATTCTGATTTCCAATAGCACCTCATTCGACACTATATCTGATATATATATATATTTATATATATATATATATATATATATATATATACATATATATATATATATATATATATATATATATATATATATATAATTCTTTTGTGAAAGTGATTTTAACACTTACACGAATGATCAATACCCTTAATATGTTTTTAATTAATTATATTGTGCACATTATTTTTCAAAAAAAAAAAAAAAATGTTAATAATTTATTTTATAATATGTACGGCGTTTACACTATGCAATTTTTCATGAAACTAGCATGAAATTTTTGCTTGTTTGTAAAGCAGGAGGATTAAGCAATATGGTATTGCTTAAGTTTTGAGGGGATATTGCTGTTGCTAATGTTTACTTTTAGATAACGCATAATACTGTAACATAAATAGAAAATTCAGAAAAAAAATGCCTCAAAAAATTGCATAGTGTAAATCTGGTCATGATGATGGTTTAATTAAAACAATATAATTTAGTATAATATATAACTCATAATCATCCCCAACAATTTTTTTACTTCGCCTTCCCTTGGATATTTAAAGAAATTAAAAATAAAATTAAAGTTAGTTTACAAAATAAAAAACATATTAACTATGACGAAACCAAATATATCATTTGTTTCAATGTTACTGATAATTAAATGCAATAAAATTAATTATAACTATAACTTTCTCATATTAAAATAATTTAATATAATTTTAAACAAGAAATAAAACATTTTAAATATTAATAAATTATGCAATTAATTCTTTTGATATGTATGAACAAAAATTTCGATATGAATGATCAAGAAGTTCATTTATAATCATAAATATGACATCACATTAATTTTTATATTTTCTCTCATATCTAGAAATATAAGTAATTTAATATTTCTTACACTTTTTTTTGTAGACCACAAAAATTGATTACTCATAGCAAGTTTCACATTCAGTTGTACTGCAATAATATCAACAACAATTCGACGTCACACTTTGGTTTGGTTTTTTAATGTAAAACAAAAAATTATATCAAGTTCAAGTGTAAAAAAACTAGGTCTCCCTCATACAACAAACTATTTTCTATAAAAAAGCTTTTTTAAAGTGAAATTGATTTGTGGGAGAAAATAAGGGAGGTGGGTTCACTCTACAGAAAAACAATAAATAAAAATATTAAGGTTCGTTGACTTTTAAGATTTTTACCGTAAAGAGCAAAAAAAAAATCAAATTAAAAAAACTCATATTAAACAAGTGAGTGTGAGTTCGGTAATTTGCTGTTATTGTGGGATTTTATTTGTTTACAATTAGCACGCGACTAAAGCTTAACAGTACGAATCAGTCAGTGTGTGTTCGTTTAATGAAAAGTGAGAGCAAAAGCTTATTGTGTTTGATCGAGACAACAAGGCTTATTGAAAATAATAATATTGTTTCTGCTTTGTAATCGCTTATTTGTTATTTATTGTTGAGATATAAACAGCACAAACACTAAAATGTAATTGATTGAGTAAAATTTATTTTAAAGCATGAGTCTACATTAGATATTGTACGTGCTTGCTAAGTTTTGTTACTGTTTGCTTAGCTCTTCGTTTCGTGTGGGGTGTGTCGAAAACTTTCTCACACACAAACTTTTTGACAATAATTTCCAATTTTTATGAAATTCATATGAAATAACGATTAGTCACGAGAGTTATTTTAAAAAGCTTGCGCCAAACAATTCTGCTCTTGATTAAATACCTACAGTACATTCTGTGTTTATTTTTTTTGATTTTATTGTGCTAACCGCAAAGATTTTTGGTTGTCCGTTATGATATGTTAAAAAAATCTGTAAATGTGTTTTAATATACAGGGTATTTGGTAAACATTAGCAGTCTTGAAGTAGCCACGTAACAAATTTATTATGATAAAATATTCGATAAATCAACCTGTTTCAATCGTTAAAACATTTTTCAAAATCAGTTATCGATTACTGTAACGATAAGAAAATCATGTAAAATATTTGGGAAAAACAACGTGCCAAAAAATTCACTATTGACGAAAATATAACTAATGCTCAAGAAAGCGTTCAACCTCAATTCGTTGCCGTGCCTAGAAGTTTGGTCTACAAAAAACAACTTTGTTTACAATTTTGCGCAAGGATATGCATTTGTTTCCATTTAAGATTCAGTTGACACAAGAGCTTCTTCCACAAGACCATTAACGCAGCCGTCTATATGCTAATAGGATGTTGTAACTCGCCCACGACAATCCCGATTGGCATGAAAAAATCATAATTACTGTCAACGCACACTTTCATTTGGATGGATATGTTAATAACCAGAATAGTCGGATCTAGACAATGGAAAACCCTCAAGTTATTCATTTTGCATCCATTAAAAGTTACAGTCTGGTGTGCAGTTTGTTCAAGAGTAATCATTGAAAATGAAAACGGCGTAACGGTAACTGTGAATGGGAAGCGATAACGTGATATGATTAAAAATTTTCAAAGTCAGAACTGCATTCTTTGGGCTTGATTAATATGTGGTACTAACAAGACAGTGCCACATCGCATAGAGCCAGGATTAAATTATAAACTAACAAAGTAGTATGTATACCTTTCCAGTGGAAACTCTGTACATATGTTTGTTCCTTGCAGAGACACAGGAAAAAAATATAAATAAAGAAAAAATCTTACTTATAAATTGTCTAACCATATTTTAAAAGAATATTGCTGGCTTATATATTCATATTATTGCTTTAAAACAGCATGTTGAAAAGTGCTTTTTAATACGATATCTTGTGCTAAGATTTAGCATTATATACACTTACATATATATATTTGAATTAGATTAAAAAATAATGTTGTAAAGAAAAATATTAAAATGATTTAAAAAAAAACACTCATTGACATAAATGTCTGTTTCAAATTTCAATTTATTTTGAATTATTTACTTTAATAATATTTTTATAACTTGCCATTGTAAAAGCTATAAAAATCTAAAAACCGCATTTCTCTTAAGATTTCACTTCATGTGTACTTAGCGCCCTTCTACCAAATTTAAATATAATTTTTTTTTATTATATTATTAAAAACAAACGAAATCATATATGAATGTGTTGACTAATCCATCCGCCTGTAGGCGTTTTAGATATAAAAATTTTATTTCATTTTGTTTAAATCAGCTTTTTTTCTTCTCCTTTCTCTTGTTACTATTTTTTTTATGGCCGACTCTAAGTGTTTATTTTATATGATTTGACTGCCGGCTGCCTGAGTTTTTTGTTTGCTTTTGAAACGGCTCTCAATAAATTTGTTGTTGAGGCAGGTCAGGTTGTGAATATTTTTTGTATAATTTACACAATTTTACCAGCAGAAGATTGTTGTTGAATAATTTTTGTTTTTGTTAATAAAAATTATGATTCAATAAGCTTTTTTGTTTACGTTTAAAATAGCTGTTTTATATTTATGATTTTATTTTAAAAATTTTATAATTTTAAATTTATTTAACAGCAATATAAAAAACTGGGTTGTGATCAAATTATTCCAAAAAGAGATCGATATTGAATGCTGTGAATGAATTTTGATCTGAATTTTTATTAAAGAAAGGAAAAATTATATTTGGTAGAACATGTTTTGAAATATCACAAGAGCTTTGACAGCAATTTCGCGCTTTCTTTAGTTATAAGATTTGTTATTTTTAATCGGCTTCATAAAACGAAGGAGGTTATTAATTCCATTGAATGTTGCATTTTTATGTTTGTGTCTGCAAAACTCAATCATTTCGAAACCAATTTTGAAATTTTTTCTTTTTTTGAAAGGTGCTTAATACAGCTTGGACGCGCCCATAAATGGAAAACACAAAACTAAACAATCCACACAAATTTTTCTTTTCATAACACTTATGTATGTCTCCAAATTTTGAAATTTTCCATACACATCCACGTATGTGTTTTACTAAAATATTTATTTGCGTACACGTACGTGAATGTAAGACTGTAACTATTGCTTGTGTACGGCTAAAATCGTGCATGAAAGACAGTTAGTACGTGTATTGAAAAAATTACATGAAAAATTGAAATAAATTCTTGTACGAAAAAAACGTACATAAAAAAATACTTCGTGTACGATAAAAAAGTACATGAAAAAATTAAAATATAAATTTGTGTACGGGAAAACGTACATGAAAAAATTAATAACAACTACGTATACGGACAGCAAAAAAGCAACATTTACGATATACAAAAAATTATACATTAGCGGTCAGAAAAACCTATTTAATGGAAATGAAAACAATTGTTTTATTGAGTTTAAAAATTTTATTGATATTTATTTATATTTATAAATTAATTTATTCATTGTAATTATTAATAGTTGTACAAGAATATAAAAAATAAAATGCGAAAAAGTTAGTTTATAAACAAAATACGTTTGTGAATTTATCTGTTTGGACAAAATTTAGCTTTTGTTACTCACAATTTTCTATTTTAAGGTTTGAGCAGTCGAGCAAGCCAAAGCTTAATTTTGTTATTAATATATTAGAAATAGACTTTTTGATAACTAAAGTCTTAACTTGGTGAAGACTGTAGCAAGTGCACTAAATGAACGCTCTGTCGACACTTGTGTTTTAGGTACAGCAAGTACTACTTCGGCAAGCTGGCTTAATTTTGAATTGTGTTGACAATTTTGTTTCCAATATCCCAATACGTTAATATCAAAGGGTTGCATTTGTTTTTCACATAAAGCAATAGTTTTGATCAAGGAGAATCAATTACCAGGAGGCAAACTTCATATAAAAAAAATATACATAGATTTTTTATATATGGAGTTTGACAGTAGTGTTCACGGCAAAAATAAATAAATTCGCCTACGCTGCCGCTGGTAATTGATTCGTCTTGATCCGGCGAAAATTAATAAAACACTGCTGAAAAATATGTATGTACATTTGGTTTTGTACAAATCGTCTTCGGCTGTCAAAAACAAAGGAGAAGATTATAACTTTTGACACACGAAGAAGGAAAAATTAAAATGGACTTCTGGGCTGCCAAGTCCACCTGTTATTCATTCGCTTAAATTTCGCCGAGGTTTTATGTTAAATTTTTTAAAATGAAAGTCTGGTAACATTAATTTTTTTACAAAGTGCATCCAACTTCATTTTGAAGCTTTAAATTTAAATTTAGCGCATTTTTGTTTTGATGACTTTTTATTCTTTTTATGTGTTTTGGAATATATAAACAATTAAATGAATTTTGATGAATCTAAGGAGAATATACAGCCTCTGGCGCAAGGTAGGAATGCAAGTATACTGCAAGCATCGTTGAGTGCAGAATCGCCCCAAGAGTTGTTGGCTCGTCGAAAGGAATTAGAAAAAGAAATTCACAATTATATTGGGGATGACCCACTATCTGTTTGGTATAACTATATTGAATGGATTGAACAAAGCTTCCCTTCTGTCTGGCAAAAAATTAAAATTAACAATCTCAATCAGTTTTCTTTACTGTTATATATAAAAAAAAACGAATTGCTTTTGTTCGAACAACAGAAGGATGGGTTCTATATGATAGCAGTAACTATGAAAAATTATTTTTTGCTTAGAACTGTCTGAAATAATTTAAGTATAATTATTAAATATACAAATAAATAAAATAACTAAATTAAAGATAATTAACTTTAAAAAAGAGGAAAATAAAGTCCAGAACTAACATAAAAAATTATTTTATATAAGCAATGTTAAAAACACTTGCCAGAGATCTTTAACAATAAACACCATCACGATTATAATTTTTTATTAACCAATTGATTTTTTGAGATCAAAAAAAGTCTTTTGCCCGATTACTTAAACGAGCTTTTTTATATATGGCAGCAGTTTTCAATAAGCTTTTTTTAGATATTTTTTCTGAAAATGATTTTAACCCTTTAACGAAGTTGAAATACCATAGGAAAAAAAGTTGTGAAAGTTACAACAGGGGATGGTTTATTCCTCCGTAGACATACTCATCTACACTGCAATGTAAACAAGAAGTACTTTTAGATTTTGGTGTAATCAAAATCCTTGTCTATTTTTCTCCGAAGGTGTTTTTTTATATTTTTAAATATTTAGTTTTAACTATGCCTGAAAAGCAGTTATTGGGTGGAAAGATTGATTGATTGAAACGAGATGAAAAGCGAACTGTCCTGTTTATTTTTAAAACACGAATAGTATGTTTTATGTTTAAGGACTCTTAATTAAATATTTGCTTTACATGTTAACTTACTGTTTTTGTTGTTTGAATGGATCCTTTGATATAATTACAATTTTTTTACAATGGATTATTTTATTATATGTGATTTTGCTTTTTTGTTGTATTGTTACAATACTATCAAGTTATAAAAATTCACTATTTTTTATTGTGTTCTTAACTAATTATAACGAGCTCTTTAGTTATTAATATTTGTTGACTTTATTTTCGATTTGAGTAGTTAGTTCAATGATTAAATGAAGACTGATCATGATTTGTACAAATACTTGCGATTTTATTTATAGTAATTGTTTTTTCCCCAGCAGTCAGTAAAATATTTTTCTCGGGGGGGGGGGGGGGGGGGGGGGGGTGGTGTTCTATCGATTCCCCTCATAAAAAATAACTAACCATATCGAAATTAGATAAGAAACATTATTGCCCTAAGCTCGATATAATTTGTAGATAAAGTAAATACGTAAAGTTATACAGTGTACACACATATAAAAAAAATTCTCCTTGATAGAGTTTATAAATTGTGTAGCGATAAGTAACACACTTTTGGCTTCAATTGCACCTTTCTTCTCTCACTAAAGAGTTGGTGGTCCTCGTAAAGCAAACGCCTTTTTATCTGAATTTATTATTTTTTGCGGGGATTTTTTATTTTAATAACATATGCAAACTTAAAGTTTGTCGCAGTGTTTATGTATAAAGTTTTGTTACATTTCGATTTGTTTTTTTTTTATTGTTTTTATATAATGTTTTGTTTATTTTAGTTTTATGTGTTTTTTTACCTTTAATGAATTCATGTTTTTGCATACAAGTTATATAAATAAATTTAAGTTGCAATTACCATTCCAGCTATTATGTCAAATGTGAAACAACAATGAATTTACGTGCGTAGATATTTGCATTAATAATATTTAAGTTTGATGATATTTTATTTTTCAGAATCTTCAGTGGTTTTATGAGCTTCTTAGGAATTCAAGTGTGAGTCAGAATTCAAAAATGTTTCATCAATTTCCGTTTCTTTTTTGGTGGGAAATTGTTAAAGGTTTGATTAATCTGTAGCATACAGTATTGAGAAGTTCATCATGAAGTTGTGTCATGTTTTATTATAGTTTAAGTCTGCATATTCATACTGATATTTAGTCATGATTTTTTTCTGATAAAATATGTTGAAATAACCACTTTTCCTTTTAATCATTATTTTATTAATGCTTGTTACATATCTTTATATTAACATCCCTGATACTACGTTTCTTATAAAATTGTAGATATTAATACCTCTAAACTACTTACACTTTATTTGAGCGAAAATACATATAACTAAAAGATAAGTCATCTAAGGTCCATTATTACAACTAGCTAATACTTAAAAGTGGGATGTTATCGGATGAATATTTGTTTTTTCGTTACTTTTAGCTAAATGGGGCGTATTTATATCTTCGACTGTTAACGTTATTTAATTTTTCAATTAACTTAAGAAAAAAATCATTTTATTTATTATTAATTTATTCTAGTAGCAATGTTCTGGGTAACTTTAACCTTTCCATTAAATCTCGTCAAGTTTAAAATCTTTTCATTTAATTTTTAAAGCAATTCGTCTTTTATACACTTTTCCACAAATTTGTCAATCCGAGGCACTAGATCAGCTAAAAAAAAAATATGTCATTCGATCAGACATAGTTTCGAAAGAGGTGCTATTCGAAATCAGCAAATCAGCATGATCGGTCAATGTCCTTCGAGGCAGCAGTCAAAACACCACGCCTTCCTCTAATTTTTTAATGTCATTTGGAAAAATAAAGTAACTCCAATCAAAAAAAAAAAAAAATAAATATATATATATATATGTGGGGCGTTACAGAATTAAAAAACAAGAAAAAAACATCAAATTTAAAAATTGGCGCTCGCTAATATTTTCTGAGTTACGAGGCTCTGAAGTTTTCAAATTTTTTAATATTAATATGGGTATCATTTTTAAGGTTTTGAAGCGATCTTTAAGAAAATACTAAAAGTTTTTAAAAATGTTTAACCCATTTAGAGCTGATGGAATTTTTATGAAAAATGATATATATGCAGTACGAAATCTTTTCTTTTTTGATATGAGTTACTTCACTAAATTAGATTTCTATAGATAGTGAAGGGTATATAAGATTTGACATAGCCGATTATAGCACCAACTGGTTTTATATTTTATTTTTCAATATTTAGGTACTCCTTTTTGCAGCGTCATTAATAAAATCCTTACCAAAATAAGTAGCGAAATATTTAAAAATAAAAACTAAAAACAAAACAAATTGCTTAAAATGTAAATATAAAATATAGCCAGCGGAAAGAAGTCACTCAAAAGAAATAGATTATTCATGCGTTCTATTTAAAATAACGTAGTTTAATTAAGGAGAAAAACGCATGATTTTATCATTAGCTTTTCATTGACAAGCATGGGTTCAGAATAACAAAACGGCTTGTCATTTAAATAAATATTTACAACCAGTAAAAGTTCGATGATTAGGATACGCTTTTTCATTATATTTTTTTTTTTTTTTATTTCTTAAAACAAATTCAAGCAGCTCCTAAATGTTAACAACTTATATAGTTTTCATTAAAATTTATTTATTGTAATTAAATGGAACTAAAATTTATACTTTGTATTGGTATGGCTAGTACATCTTATTTAACCTTTAAACCATAATTTAAATGAATTTGGATTAGTTTTCAATAATTTAAATATTTTAAAATTTACTTGTATAAACGAACTTAATAAAAATTGCATTATAGAAAATAAGTGCAAGAGAAGCAATGAAAAAACCCATTAATAAAAAAGTCAAATAAAAACTATATTTAACATTATAAAGTTTATTATTAGTATTATTTTCTTAAGTCTCTAGACTAAAAAAAACAGGTTTAGTTATTCAGTTATGATTTCTTAAAAAATAAATCATATGTCACTTAACCTCCACTTAAATGAAATTCTACTGAGATAAATTTTTTATTTTATTTAATAGTGCAACCTTGTAAAGTCTCAATATGATATAAATAAAATTTTGTGTTAGTAATTTCCAGGATCCACACTTGCAAAATTTAAATTAAACCAATGAACATATTTCCCGCTCATATTGTTTTGAGAAAATATTACACTTGAATTTCTCAATTTAAAATTTAAATTTAAATACTTTTTTCGTACCCGCTTAACTAATAATTGTGAACAAAATTACGAAACAAAGGAGCATAAATATTAAACATCATTTGCAATGACGTATCGTAACACTTCTATTAAATTAATTGTTATGCGACAAGCCGACTATCAGCAGATTATCTATTAACCCTCCAGTATCTCTAGGCAAAATATCGTTTTTCAATGTAGTTTTTTACTCGATTTAGCTTTTAAACTGTTTCAAATTCTGTTTCCCAAATCCTCAAATGTATAGAATATCAAATACTTATTAAGATAATTTTTATGTTCTTACGTTTTTTAACATAAAATTTATTAAGCATTTAAAAAGTTACTTCCATTAATTATTGTATTTATTTCACGTAACGAAAATTAATTAAAATGAATTCAATGTTGTTTTCACTACTTTAATTGTTTTTGTTATTTATTGATTTATTCCAATTTGATGGTATGTACTTAAATATGACAATTATTATGACGCTATTTTGTATGTCAATACGCTTGCTTGTTAAATTATCGAGGAAATAAAACTGTTTGTTAGTTAATGTTCTAATGACTAGCAGTTGATATTTTGCTTAATTATAATTAAAGTATTTTTTTTCTTGGTTGCGTTAGCAAAAAATGAAAGGTGATTGACTGTTTAGATTGGACTTAATAAATTATTGGTGTTGGGCAACAAGCGTTTTTCACATACATTATGGCAAGGTTTACAAATAAAAGCTGTTTTAGCATGTCACCTCAAGATATTTTTATGTTAAAAAATTAATTAAAAATTCCGATAGAAATTACGCTCGTAAGAGACTGTTTACAAAGTACTTTTCTTTTATTCCACCATACTTGGGACAAACAAAAGATAATTGACCGTATCCAATTTTCAAAACTTTGATCTTCAAAAGACTTTTCGTATTCGGTTAACAGCCCCGATAAAAACTTAGACTGACTACTGTTTTAGAAGACTCTACAGGCAATTCGGTAAGATCAACTATTTTCCTTTACATCATTACAATAATTCTTTTGATCTGTGGCAAAGATATAAGTTTATATAAAAAATTTCTATCCCATTCAATTGACCCTATAACATCTGCTGAAGTTAAGCAACAGCTTCTTTTATTGTAATTTTTATGCTTCCAGTTGTTGACCACTATAAAATACTTTCGATAAGCCAATGATCAACTTGACATTTTTCACAGGTTGTAAATTAATACCCAACATAGTAAACAACTGCAATAAAAAAGAACAAACGAAAAAGAAAGAATAAAAAAATCACACAAAACGATTAATGCCACCATCATAGACAAGGTGGCTACTACTGTTGCCGCTGTTGCAATACTAAACTTAAGCGCATAAAAAAAACTCTAAAGAATAAAAGAAAATAAACCACAACTCGTGTAAAAATATCGAAAAAGATTGAGAAAATCAAACATTAAATAAATATGCTTGTAAAAAATGCATTGTAAGTTGTTGCAGTTGTTGTTTTGTTGCAACTAACAGATGTGTCTGGGAACGATAAAAATGAGTTGAGTTAAATGCAACATCAGCAATTTGATAAATATTCATACATACAAGTTACAACAAATAATGATTGCAGTGAAAATTATTGTGATAATGACGTTGAATTTGGTGGAGTACGCTGACATAATTAAATTCCCTAGAGAATATTTTGCCAGTAAGAATGAAAATAAATGCAATTAATATATATATATATGGTTTAAATATTTTTCCTTATTAATATTTTACTTTGTTTGCTGTTCTGAATTTTTACTATTTCAAATGACATAAACAGAGGCGTTTTGCAAATAAGCTTATTAATATTATTATTGTTATTGTATTATTGTTTACTAAAAATGTTAGCGGCACATGCAGCACGTTTTCCTATTGAAATTTGAGGCGCTTAGTTTTAGTTTCCAATGTAAGAATATGATTATGAATATGCCGGCTACCACATCATCTATATCATACAACTACTTCACGCCCGTGCATCTACTAATAGAAAGGAGTGTTTACAAAAAAAAAAAAAAAAAAAAAAAAAAAAACAAAACGCTCAACGAAAGTAATAAATGCGACATGGTCAACTTGTTATGACTTCTTAGGGTTCAGTCTATGCAACAAGTAAAAAATGAATGTTGGCTTTAAGTTACTTAAATTGCTGTTTCAATAACAATTCTAGTGTATTTATTTTTTTTTTTTCTTTTTTGTTTTGCGTGTTTTCATTATTGGATTTAACAACATGAATAACATCATGAAAACTTTGTTGGACGGCATTTGGTTGGCAGTTTTTTTTCATATTATTTTGTTATTTAATACTTCATTTATTGTTATTCTTATGGTTACTAAAATAGTAGTAAAGATCACTTAGCCCACTTTAATAAAAAAAAAAAAATATTTTTTGTGTTTAAATGCACGATTGGAGTTCGTTCTTTAGACCAAAACACTTGATGCTGTTGCGCTTTGAGTAAAGAAATAAGAAAATATTGTTTGATTATTTTTTATTTGTCAGAAATAGTGCAAAGTAAAACGATACAGTATTAAAAAAATAAATATGAACAATTTCATACACCAGAGATGCACAAACTTAAAAGTATATCAGGCCAATATTAATCTGTTTATTTACAAAATTTGATTAAATAAAAAACAAAAGAAGAGAAAAAAAATTCTTAAAGCAAAAATATTTTAAGATTAAATACAATGTACTCAAATTTATTATTAATTTCGCTTATTTTATCCTAAATTTTAAAGTAAATTACTATTGGACATTTCAGTTGATCGAGAGTCTATAGTATAATGCACAATGGGGGATTTGGCAATTAAAATATAAATAAATTTTAAGTTTCTAAGCGACCAGTCAGACATCGTAGAAACCTCAAATAGCTAAGAGCTGCAATCGATGTTAATTTTTAAATTTAAAGGCAGGTACATGAAGCTTTAAATCTAAAATAATTTATTTTTTTAAACCGATAATTGATATAGTTTGCCTATATTTGGGCCAAATCACCCATTGTGTCGTTAACATTTTACTTTGCAGTTTGTTGTTTATGTGTGTTTTTTTTTAAGATTTGCTCCAAAGCAGTCTGTTGTTGTAATAAATAGCAATAGTAATATTAAAAATTAATAATCGTAATTTTTGCATGATTGACATTTTTCTTCACATGCATGAATGCTGCAACTAAAACTTGACTGCGTATTAAAGTACTGCGGCAGGCAGCTCAGCCTGTCCACTATGTTTTATTTTTCATATTGTTTAGTTTGCTGTTGTAATTGCTCGAGAACAAACACCTGTTATTACATCGACAGCAACGTTTTCCTTTGTGTGATTTGAGCATATTGCAACGACATTTTTTTTTTTTTAGCAATTTTTGTTTGATTCAAGATTCCAGATGATTAAAGGCACTTTTGTTTGTGAATGTGATAGAATGTGGGGCAGTGAACTAAGGAATAAAAAAAACCTTGCATTTGTACAGCAAACTATTCCAGATTTGTGCTAATGAAATAAAAGCTTAATGATGTGGGTTTCCTAGAAATCGTTCTGAATTGATGTTTACTAAAATAGAAATTTAATTGGTTAGGAATTCGATACATGTATTGGTATATTTGTAGCTCTTTGTGGAATTATTAAACACTAATATGATTCGCTTTCTTAAAAAAATTAAAATTTATTGGCTTTAACAAATTGTGTTTATAAGTTTCACATTTCACACAATTACATGGCTGTTTGAAAACCGATGTGATGTTTTGACACAATTATAAATCTTTTAAATCGTAAAAAAATCAACACATTATCCGCCCTCAAAACCAATTGAAGTAATACAAAATGAAAATAAAACAAGACATTAAAATTCGTACACAATAACAACTTAATAAGCGTAAAATCAGAAAATCTGTTAAAACTTGGAAATGTACAAACATTTTGACAGGATCAAGGATGATGCTGCTCGTGCTCATTTGTAGTTTAAAATCAGATGCTGGGCAAAAAGAAAAAGTTATATTTCAAATAACAACTCCAATTGAGCATAAAATCATGAATTTGTTACGGCCATTCAAGAGATAAAAAGATGTGTTTCTGTTTAGATTCTTTTGTTTTTTGCTTTTAAAGAAATAAAAAATAAACAGAAAAAAGGAATCTGTAAATGAATGACCTACTAAGAATTGCGTACTTTTATTTATGCCGCTTGCCGCCTGCATTGTTTAAACAATATAGAAACACTCTCAATCATTAACCATGACGTAGAGTTTCTTTTACTGCTTCAAATGTTAAGTTCTTTTAATTGTACTTTATTCCGGAAGTAATTTTATTTTGTTGGGAACATTTTTTTTTTTTCATGTCATAAAAGACATTTGTTTACTTAAGTGCTGTTTCTATATTACAGTCGATCAACACGTCTGAAAAATTTATATGAAAAGCACTCAGTTTTTTGAGTTATTTCCATATAAATGTTTCAGACGAGTTGATCGCCTGTAATACAGAAACAGCACATTAGTTTTTATACCATTTGATATATTATCAATTAATTGGCCTGACACATTAATCCATTCACTGCTAGTAGTAACAATAGCTATTTTTTTTCTTAACTAAATTTTTATGTATTTTAAAATAATTTCTTCTTTTCATTTATCTGTACGGACTTAATATTTAAGGCATGGCTATACCAACAAATATTGCAAAAAAAAAAGGAGAAAGGAGTGTTAAGAAATTAATAAATGTAGTATCGCTAGAAAATAACAATGCTAAAAGCTGCATAATTTTGATGCAAGAAAGGATTTTTACTCAAATAATTTTTATTTATTTTAAGGATTTAAATTGCTGATATAATAAATAGAAATCGCATTATTAAACACCCGATTATTATTTTAATATAAAACACTTTTTATGTTTGAAGCAAAGTTGCATTAATACGCATTTTTCAAGCATTATTACTTGACTTTATAAAGTTCATTTACATATGATATAAATTAAGACAAATATTGCTCAATCATTTAACTTATAATGTAAGTTCCTTAGAATCATATTATTTATTTTCAGTTAAAGTGTTTCTTATCGCGTAATATTATGTATATTACATTTATCGTACATTTTTAGAGAAAGTGCCTGCTTGAACCCACAATTATTATGTTTCGGTCTTTGACCTATATTCTATACTTTAGGTCACTGCACTAAACTATTACAGTCTCTACCCCGTACAGCCGACAAAACAATAGCCCAATTCACAATCTTGTGCAAATAGTCTTGCATCATAACATTTGCAAAATTGTGTAGCATATTTTTAGTCTACACCAACAAAACATACAGTAATGAGTAAAATATGCTACACAATTTTGCAAATGCTATGATGCAAGACCATTTGCACAAGATTGTGAATCCGGCTAATATGTACCTTCTAATGCGATGTATTATCGGCACAATTATATTTTTAAGTGCCATTTTTTTTTTTCAATAAAATTTTAAACTTAAAAAAAATGTGGGACGTAAATTGGCGTTTGTATGATATATGAAATTGATGATGGCCCGGCACTTTAACAAATTACTTTACTAGATCTAGTGATGTTTTGTTTTCCCATGAACAATGGTCTCGAAATTGTCATTTTTGTATGGAAAAATGCGCTTTTGCCCGACTTTCTCATAGACAAAGAAGGCAACAGTATTTGGTGAAGCCAGATATATCATCATGCCAATAGCTTGTGTAAAGAATTAATTTAAAAAAATAATTTAACTTTGAAAAACGCGTTGTCATTTTACTTACTCAATCGCAAAACTGTTTTGATTGATTTGTTATGGGATGAGTACCTTGAGGAAGCGTCTCTTAATTTCCGATATGCAAGAGAGCTGTCTTCAAACTTAATTTAAAACAAATGATAAAAAGCTGCCACTTGTTGACGGTCCCAAAAAATTTCCTTATATCTTTATTTCTTTTCTTGATTTCTTTAAATTAATATTTGTGTTTTAGTATTTCTTTTGGAGATTTAATCTAATACTTTGAAACTTCGATAACGAATGATTTTGCAAACACCCACCTGACTTCGATAGTATTGAAATAGGTGGCAGGTCATAGTGTCTAAGGATATAATGTTGATGGGCTTTATATCGCACTCAAAAGTCATTATGACATTATGGCGCCTCGAAAAACGTTATAATGTCCAAAGACATTGTGTCGTTTTTAGTATTTTTATAGTGTCACTTATAAAAGTCTGATAATGACTGCACTTAAAACAAAAACGGCTTCGCTGACCCAAGATTATCTGCATAGCCGGCCTTCGACCGTGTGATCGGATTTTCTCCTCTATGGTATAACCAACGCCGACTTCGCCTATCTAAGATTTTCTGCACGCTAGTTAATAGAAACGTTAAATTTTTCTTACATAGAATACCATAAAAGAGAGGTGAGAGTTAATTTGTATAAATTACTAAATAATGTCATGTAGATATGCGAAGTTGAAGAATAAAATTCCTTTACAATTACTTAAAATAAAAGAACCGAGTCGTGCGGGACTTTATGTGCTAGTTTCTAGTTTCTGAGATAAATAGTGTCTGTTTTGTTCTATATCCTTTAAACCAGAATTTTTTTGTGTTTTTTCTTTTTGCAAAATTTCAATATAAAAAGCTGAAATTAATTTTTGATTATCATTTTGCTCTACTTGTAATCAATATTGCTGAATATAAATATTTTTCCTTAGATAAATATCTGAAAACTTTTGAAATTCACAGTATTTTGTCCCTCGTTAATTATTTGAAAATTTTTGAAACAAACATACTAAAATGTAAAATTATTGAAATGCAATTCTTAGATTTTAAGAATTTTTCCGGGATTACCAAATAACAAAAATATTAAAAAATGGTTGCCGAAACCAATTACCAGCCAAGTAAAATATTTTACAAAAATGTCTTTTTATTACTAGCGTCTTGTATTTAAAGTGTAACTTGTAGATTCATATTTATTAAAAAAAATTGCGCTATTATGTGTGTTAAAAAATTGTTTGATGATTGCAAATAAAACTATTTATAGTTAATAAGTTGTTCTTAAAACTCAATATTTTATTTATTTTATTGCTAAGTTTATGGAAATGCTAAAAAAATGTTAAGTTTTTGTATATTCAATTTATTAACAAGTATTAAAATATAAAAACAAGTATTGAAATACATTTAAAGTAATGTCTCACACAGTACGCATCAGGTAATTTTAAAACCCGTATAACTTAAAGTACTAGTATTTACTACTTGTAACAGCAAATAAAAACTTTAAAGATCACATCAACCAAAACTATTTTTACTGCTTCTCCCTTGATGAACGTTACTGTGAATCACCCAAAATTTTATTAAAAATGAACGAATTAGAAATTCAGCGCATTCTACGAATATCCACATGTGCCTATGTGATGATTAAAACAAATTATACGAGCAAATATTGAAATTGTCACAAGGCAAACAACTACACTTTTTTGTTGTTGTACATTTGGTTTGTTAATTTTCATTCATTTATTTAGGAATGTGACAACAAAAGTGACGTCAAAAATTGTCGTACGCCATCGTATGATTCATTGATTGTCATAACACTCAATCACAAAAATTTTACGATTTTATTGCTCGTATTTTATCTCTTTTAAAATTTAAACTATAATTCTAGAATATCCAAAATCCCTTAACCCTACACTTCTTAGAAATTTGTTTTAATATTTTTCTTCACCCCACATAATGTTGAAAATATGTAATAAATAAGAGGCACTTGAAATTTTGTTTGCTTACGTACACAAATAATTTATTTGTGCGGAAATCTCACTTGGATGTAAATAAACCATAACTGTTAGTTTCTGTTACCGACAGAGTTGCCAAAACTTTTAAATAGTTATGAAAACAATAATAGGAAATAGAAAAGCTTTTTGTTTGCCAACAAATTTTTGTTGTTTTTGACAAAGTTAATTACTTCAAAAAAAAAAAAAAAAAAAGAAGTCTATCAATTCGAGTTAATATTGCTTTTTTATGCTTGTGCCTTCGTAACTAAGTTATTTCTGTATTGATTTTGAAATTTTTTTTCTTTATTTGATGCTTACAGATTGGCCCCGTCTTATAAACAGTTCATAATCTTAAAAATACAATACATAGAATAAGAAACATGTATTTTACGTGTATTTTGAACCGTTAAGGGCACCACTTTAAAATTAAAAAACTGGGTATCACTATAGCTCCCAACTGAAAAAAGGAATTCAAAAATAAATCAAAAAATTAAAGGGTTTCTCCATAGGTGACTTAAATTGACCTATATGCGCCTATCTTTTGAACCGTTATAGACAAATGTTTTCAGTGAACAGTAGATGAAATCTGTTTTTTTGCCAGAAATATTTTAAACGAATTTTAAGAAGGCACAATATGGTTGTGGAGGTCTCGATATAAAGGCAATTATTATTAAGAAATAATATTATTGAAATGAATGAAATTATAAAATATCGATTATTTATAGATTTTGTTTTAATTTAAAAATTTCCTCTTGTTATAAACCTATTTTCCATTAAAACTATTAAACTGAGCAAGCAGTTTGAATTTGCATCAATTAGATATTTAATAATAAAACAAAGCAATTTTCTATTGAAAAAATAAATAATTAAATCAATTAAAAGTTTTATCGTAATTCAATCCGAAAACAAATAAAATAATTAATGGGTACAAAAACTTTTTGGTATATAAAATGTCATAAAAATTTTAAATATATTTAACTTCGAAAAATAAGTAATAAGTAGAAAAACAAGTATTTAAATTATATTAATGTTAGATAAAAAAAACTGTCCGTGTTCGGGTTGAAATCAACTTTGCCAAGGCACTAGATGAGGTAGTAAGAATTTAAATCGATCAGACCTAGTTTTAATAATTTTGCTATTGAAAATCAGCAAGATCGGCCCATGTCCTCCGAGGCAGCATGCAAAACACTATGCCTGCCTCTAATTTTTCCATATCATTCGGAATAATTCTTGTTTAGTAAAGAACTCCAATAAAAAAAAAAACAAATATATGGAACGATAGAGGATTAAAAAATAAAAAAAACTTTAAGTAAAAAAATTAAAGTTTTCTCATATCTTCTGAGTTATGGGCCTCGAAACTTTTCGCAGAAAGGTACGATTGTGCACTATATTTTTTAAGATATTATTATGGGTATTGTAATAACTCGCTATTTTAATAAAACACAGAAATATTTATTTCAAGGAATAATACAAACTTACTTTTATTAGTTCTATTTATTCTTTTTTTAAAAACTCAACATCTTTTCATTAATAGAACTGTAACCTCCCCCAGATCTCTTCAGTCGCATTACTAAATAGCTAACTCGTAGCGTTGCAAGTTATTTAAAAGATTTTGAATAAATCTTTGAGGAAATACTAAAATTTTTAAAAATGCTTAACCCAGTAACCCATTATTATTATTTTGTTTTTTGGAAAATTCTACGAAGTACTTAATTTGTTTTATTTTTTAATTTCCTGTCACCCCAATATTTGTTTATTTATTTAACGAAGTTTACGATGAAGGGTACATAAGATTCAGCATACTCGAATATAGCACTCCTACTTATTATCTATACATATAATAAAACTGTAACGGAGTAATTTCCGTGCATAAAGTTATTTCTCGACATGGAATAAACACCTTATATGTATTTTTGGAATTTTTGTCAGCATGCGTATCTGTCCGTCTGTATGTCTATCTGTGTTCACATCACATAAAAACCACTGTCGGGATTTAAACTAAATTTTGTAAGGAATTGCCTTAGAACCTTGGTTCCAATGTAGAATAATTTTTTTTTCATAAAAATAACTCATTTAGTAGAGAAATTAGAGATACAAATGTGAATGCACCCAATTTTAGCAGTATAGAGGTACTAAAACAGTTGTCATAAAATGTTATTATTATAAATGGAGAATCTTTAACACTGTCTAAAGAAGTATGAAATATATAATTAAGTTAAAAATTAGATTCAAAACCACATTTTTCTAAATTTGAATTTTAAAAAAATTAGAAACGACACGCAGACGAAGTCGTGCACACTGCTAGTCATCCATATATTTACGCGGTTTTTAACTTCACCTCGAAAATTACAAAACTCTTCTTTTAGTCAACTTAGTAATTCACCCAGACAATAATTGCAATCCCATTGAAAGGGTAATCACCAACTCTTTACTTATCTATATGTGTAATTTTATATTAGGCGCTTCTATGGCATGTTAATTGCTTCAGTGACGTAAAGTGTTGTTCATTGGACATTTTGAACCTCCACATTTAAGTAAATCAATTAATTAATTATTCTATAACTTGCTTAACTTCGGACATAAACTTGCGGTAGGTTTACTTGTAGTGAGCTTTTTGTAACACTTCTGTGCCATTAGGTATTTTTAAACTTAATATTTCTCTTGCATAACAGTTAATTTAAGTAGTTTTGTATGTGTTATTTTTTCACTGTTTAAGTGGAACACTTTTAGTTTATGATATGAGTGATTCATATGGTTAATGGCTGGGGAAACCGAATCAATTTGATTAATAATTGTTTTCGCTTTTTAGTAGAGCAATAAACATTGATGTGTTAATTTAGCCATAGATAAAATTTACATCCTCTGCTTATTTCAATAAGTACTTATAATGATAGATTTGATGAAATAAAATTTTACGGTTAGATAATTTTTTGATGTAACTTTTTTTTTTGTTAAACAAAAGTTTGTTAAAAAAAAAATATTTCTTTTTGCTTAATTATTTAATTTAATTTTTATTAAATGAGGATATTGACTGTAAATGTTATAAATGAATCGAAATTATTTTGGCTTTTATTCATTTATTTTAATTTCTAAAAATCTTTTTAGAAAGAAAAATTATTTTACAAATGTAAGCGGACATTTTCCAAAGAAACCAAGAAAAATTAGACGCTACTAGAATAAAATGCTGGCCTTTCTGGACCGCTACGTCCTTCATCGTCCTTAAAACAAATAAATTAAAGCCAAAATAATTTCGAATTATTTATAACATTCACAGTTCAAATCCTAATTTAATAAAAATTAAATTATAAGCACGCACGGCACAGCATACGTACATTCATGCTTATATCATAACAATCAATGTGATACTGAAACGGCACAATTAAGTCGAACGACGAATTTTTCGTTGCGAATATTCGCCGTCAGAAATAACACACATTGGTGCATACGAAAATTAAGACAATAATTAAATTAAGACCACCGACGACGAAGTTCGTCGTGCGTGACGAACTCTCCGATGGATTTATTTCTATTTCTTACTCCGACAAACGACGAACAAACTAGTACAGGGTTGTCGTTTCTCTTTTTAGTTTTTAAATATATTAGTATATAAAGTTATTTTTGCCTTAATTATTGTTTATTTCTTAATATACATCATTAAGTTAAACATTCATAATTATTTTCCATAAAATAGCTTTCTAATGGCTTTTTCTTAATGTTTAATTTTTTGTATAACTATTTATTTTTTAATTATTCTTTGGTAATACTATCAGCTGTCATATGCAAAACAAAACGAATTTAAATATGGACAAAAGTGATCATCATGTTTATTATTTTAATAATTTTCACAAAACTCAAAACTTTTGCATCATTTTTTTAAATGTTTCCTTTTTTTGTTTTTATAAGCAGCAAGCAATTTTGTTGATCATAACAGCTGTAACTTTTTCGTCCTAATTGTGCGCCACACGATCTCGTCGTGCTAGACGAAATTTGTCGTTCGTCCCAATTGTTTTCCCAGCATAAGAATAAGCAAAACGAAAATTGCATTCGTGCCCAGCCGATGGCTGGAACAAGAGCAAAACCAAATGTACAAGACGAAATTTAGAGAGAACAGTGAAGAAATAATTCGATTTGTGTGTAAATTTAGTCTAACCAAATTAATATTGATATGAATACTACTCGTATTCTTATTTACAACTTTAGTTGGTTAAATAGATGAAGGACGTAGCGGTCCAGAAAGTGCAGCAATTCACTCTGCTAGCGTCTAATTTTTCTTGTTTTCGTTGAAAAACGTCCTTTTACATTTGGAAAATAATTTTTCTTTCTAAAATCATTTTTAGAAATTATAATAAATGAAATAAAGTCAAAATAATTTCGATATATTTAATTATTTAATTTTTGTTAAAACAAATTTAGTAGATAATAGAAAGCCTTTTTATATAAATCGTTATTCACTTTTTAAGCCTATACCCCCAAAATGCATTTCTGTAATTAATCACATTAACGCAAATTTACTTTTACTCATCTTATAATATTCAAAGATTATTATGTTTTAAATGAAAATATCCTACAGCTTGTACAGTCGCGCAACGGCTAAAAGTGTTACATAAATTTACGTGACAGTACGCACCTTAATGACACAACAAAACTAAACTAAACGTTTAATATAACAATCCTTTGTTAATGAAGCGGTTTCTTTATTAAGTAAAAATTTACGATTAATAAAATTAAAAAAAAAAACAGAAAACAACATTTAAAGATTGTCTTTATTACTGCACAATATAATTTACAAAGAATTAACAAATTAAAAAAAAAGAAAAATAACAAGGACTCAATCCCATAATGAGGTCTAAAGATTTCAGTAAATTAAATGTACACTCTATAAAATTAATTGTTTAATAAATTGTTATTTTATGTTTCCCTTACCTCGGACATTATTTTATCTAGATTTTGTTCTTTAAATTAGAATACAATATTGTTTAAATCCGCTTATAGATTTTAAAGGTTTTCTTAAATATTAATAAATAAAAAATTTCACCTGGTTTGTTGGCAACATGAACAAACAAATTAATTCTACATTGACACCTTTTATGTGTCTTGTGTTAAAATTTTAAGAACATATTGTTTTTGGCGCATGTTCTGTTGTTAATTCTTTTATTATTTTTATTTTGGTATATTTTCCTATTACTTGTGTGTATTTTCTTAATCTTTTGTTAAAACTATTTTCGTAGTTTTCTATTAAACACTTCAAAATGTATGCTGAAGTGGCTATTCAAGTGAGCGCTTTGTTTTCTTTTTGTATTTTTTTGTTTTCAATCTTCCATGCTACAGCTCATCATAATAGCGATCAGACGTAAACCCAGGTGCGTAGGCGTACTTTCCAATGATACAGATAGTAAGATGGACAGGCAAAGCAACGTATCTATTGTAATGACAGCTGTGCAAAAAGAAATCCAATTGAAATTTCGACACTTAACAAGCGTTAACTTTTTTGATTGCCTCAATGACTGATTGAATGACAATGGCGGGCTGACATTTGTCACTACGACATGATCTTAAAGTTTATGTACAAAAAAATTCATAAGCCACAACCACAACTGTAGGGATCTTAAAATATCAAAATGTTATTAAACATTATTTATTTAGCTCAAGGGCTTACTAGTGGCAATAATAACACACACAATACCGGCGGTGGCTTCTGGCGATTCATGTTGTTCTAATTGTAGATCAGCTACAGAAACATCAGTTTTTCATAAAAAACAAAATAAATGAAATTCTCAATATCTAAAAAGATGTATTAATATTTCAAACATTCGTATTTCAAGCTCTTTTTAACAGATTTAAAAATTTAATTTTTACTTTTTTTTAACGCCTTTCACTAATTTGTAACGGTGTGAGAGTGTGTGTTGTTAAACGTTTTCTTTTAACAAGGATAAATGACAGCATATCACTTAAATATATTTATGTTTTTTTTCTTGTTGCAAATTCCTTAATTCCTTTCTTTTAACTTTATATTTTTCCTTTTATATTTTTTGTTTGTATTATAAAATCGCAATTGGCGCCTTGTTGTTGGGAACAAAAATTTAATTTATTTTATCTTTCTGTTTTTTTTTTTTTGTTGCTGACCACAAAGCTATAATTTTAAATTAGCGCCATAAAAGATCATTATTCGTATACAGAACAAAAAAAAATTACTGATGTTGCCTTTTGTGAAACAAGATAACTTTAAAGGGCTGAATTCTGTAGCGCAGCAATCTATATTCGGAGTAGGAAACAACATGAAAAAGATTTTTAAGCATGCAAAGAATTATTTTATAATATTTTCTTACCACATAGCTAATAAAAGTAACTTTTAGGCCAAATATTGTCAAAAATATCAACAGTATCTTCTTTTATAGCCTTATATTTATATTTGTAATATCTCCAATATCCGTTTCCAATTCCATTAAAAATATATATTCTGAGTTCTTATGTATAGCGAAGTCGATTGACCGATATCCGTCTGTCTGTTTTAGTATTGCTAAGGCACTATATTAGCTAGAGAAAATTAAAATACGCCAATCGATCAGACATAGTTTCGAAAGAGTTGGTATTGAAAATCAGCAAGATCGGTTCATGTCCTTCGAGGCAGCAAGCAAAACGCTACGCCTGCAACTAATTTTTTCATATCGGAATAAATCTAGTTTAGTAAAGTAACTCCAGGGAAAAATCAAATATATGACGCGATAGAGAATCAAAAATAAGAAAAAATATCAAGTGAATAAATTGGCGCTTGCCTATATTTTCCCAGTTATGGGCCTCTAAACTTTTCCTAGAAAAGTACGATTGAACACCATATTTTTTTAAGATATCAATATGGGTATCATTTAAAAGCTTTTGATGAAATCTTTCAGGAAATTCAAAATTTTTTTTAAAGCTTAACTTATTAAAGGCCAATGACATTTGTAAGTGATATTATATATCAAGTATTATAATTAATTTTTTTCTTATTTTTTAGTTCTCCGGCAATATTTGTTTTATTTTTATTGGAGTTACTTCACTAAACTAGATTTACATATGTATATAATAAAAGGTACACAGAATCGGCATAGCCGAGTATATGACTCTTACTTGTTGAATTGTTTTTGTCTTTCTCGTTTCTCGTTTGTCTGTTTCTGTGAAAAAACAGAATATAGAATATAACATTTCTTGAAATGGTCCAGCTGCATACATTTTCAGGCAACTCATCATCATAATAGTTCACCGGGTACTTGCATTTATAAACGTTTTTTAAAAATTATGTGCGTAAATTAATTCCATAATTTCTAAAGGATTCGACTTATTTAGAGATCTGCTTTAAAATGGAACAACAAGGAAATAATCAAAATATATGGATGTATCTGTAAATGATCGTTAATACATCAAAAGCGGCAAAAGTTTTTTAGTTTTTGTTGTGGCAAAACTTATTTTGTTTGGTGATGATATTGTTCTGTTTTTATGAGACCATAATTGGGTGCTCAGTTTAATGGTATTTAAATTGTGTTATCACAAGGTATTTAAATGTTTTAGATAGGCAAATACTGGTAAGGAACAAAGCAACACCCAAATGAAAAAAAAAACACACACACAATATTTTTTTCTCGTGGTGACTTAAACAAGATAAGGAACATGTTAAACAATTAAATAAATAAGATAAGAAAATTAATTTTTTATCTGGTAACACAAGAATAATTTAAAGATAATTAAAAAAAGTTACTAAAATTTTATAAAAAAAATTGAAAGAGATTAAATAAATAAAAACAAAGCCTTATTGACAGTTTTGAGACACATATGTACTTTAATTAAACAATAATTTATTTGATATTATTATTGTTATTATTATTGTTGTTGTTGTTATTATAATTTGATGTAGAGCTTAAATATTAAAAAAGTTAACAAAAATTACTCACCATTAAATGATTGATATTATTTGTGTTTTGCTTTTTTGCTTTTATACGTGTCTGATTTATATATATATTTATACATATGTACATTCATTTATAAATTTAATCAAGATTTATACGTGCATAAAATGTTGGCTTTTTGTTTTATTTATTTTTGCAAACAAAAGAGAGTAAGCGGCATCACGTTCAGCTAACAATTCATTAAATGCCATAAGTAACGTTAATTTACGGTTTTTAAATTTGTGATTTTAAATACAAACCAAACGAAAAGTTAAGTGAGACGAAATAAAACCACAATGATTACGGAAATGCCAAAGATATTAAACACAACTTTTTTAGGTGGGTGGGATTTATATATTTTTCTTAAAGCATTAATAACAAATAAAAATTAAATAAAACTTTCCAATTCGATACATTGAGTGTGAATAAAGCAAACAGAACAAAAGACTGAAGACATAAACCTAAATTAAATATTTAACCAAAAAAAAAAAAAAAGTGAACACAATACAAAACTGTAATAAATATAAAATTAGCACTACGTTGTAATTATTTTTTAATATATAATTTTTAATGATATTAAAAATAAACCATACGAGAAGTTTTTTTTTAAATCATTATCCTGTTTGCACGTACTAAGGTGGTCTGTTTATGAGGGGAATTATATACGTTTTTTATGTTGGCTTATAAACAGCTAAAGAGGTAGGATTAAGTTTATTTAAACAAAGTACAACAAAAGCGATACATAAGCATAAAATAAAAAGTGTCTTAAAGCCGTGACTTCCTTTACCTAAAGCTTAAGTATGCGGTAAAGTACGAAAGGATTTTGACTGGACTGTGGCGGCGAAAAACTTTATTTATGATTTTTGTTCAAGTTTTGTTTATGTTGTGTTGTCTTGTGTTGTTGTTAAAAACAAATGATGGGTACAAGAATAACAAAAGACAATCTTCCGCTATGTTATTAACTTATTTATAACAATAACAAGCCACAACACAAGTCACAACCCATTGAATTAAAGAGCACGAGAAAGAGTAAAACACATCATCGAAAATGTTCCATATACAAGTAACACGTACGTGCTATAAATGTTTTGTTTGCGTTTGGCAGGTATATGAATATGGGACCTTTTATGGTGATAATACTTTGCTAAAAGTAGTGTTTCCCACAGCAATTTAAGATTCAGAATACAGCGTGCAATAAAAGTATTAAAAAAAAGAACGAAAGATATTGTTTGCACATCTTCAAAAGTTAGAGTCACTCACATATTGTGAAATTCTGCTTTCTGAAATTGCATCCTTAAAACCGTATCATCGTCATCAGTTTTAATTATTTGATTTTCTAAAACTGTCTTTCGTGGAGATTTTACTTTAAATTTGATAGTGTTGAAAATCACCAGAAAACTTCACCACGTACTCTACTACTTACTATCTATAGAGAAAGATACAACAATAACGGCAGCAGCAGTAGTAGAAACAGCTACATTAATAATAATAAACAAGGTAAAACCCTCTTTCTACTGTGTCCTTAAGTTGGCTTAAAGCAACAAAACACACATACAGTTTTACGATGTCTGCGCGCATGCGCCTCATGGCATCTTAGGCCATTATAGTAGTAGTTCTCACACATCATACTCTATACGCGCCACTTAAACTGCATTGTGTGTTGATGATAAATATTTATATAAATTTTTGGTAGAACAAAATTTAAGTTTTTTTTTTTTTTTGTTTTGCTTTTGTAGATTTTTTCTGATTTGGCTTTAGCGGCAGGGTTGGCTTAATTCGGCTTCATCAATCATCGCTTTTTATGAAGATGAAACAAGCACTGACTTGACTGACTGTAAAAATAATAACTACAAATGATTCTTTTTTCAAAGCACAGTGTAACGAATTTTAAACGGAAACCAACTTAATAAAAAATCTAAAATTTTTCATAAAATTTGTTTATCACTGATTGATATTTCACAAAAGAAAGTCTTTGATTTTGAATCATGTATTTATTTAACTTTTTGAAATGATTTATATTTTATAAATTAGAATATTAATATTTTTATGATTTTTAATTACTTACGTAACACTGTATGTTTTATAATTTAAAAGATTCACTCGGACGCCACCAAAAGCAACAGCCATGACTCAAAATATTAATAAATGGGATACATTTCATTTCGTAATTCTTTAGTTGTTTCTTTCTGTTGTTGTCTGATTGCCGCTTTTATATTCGATTTTTTGTTGAATGAAATAAATGAAATTTGCTTGTTTCTGTTGTTGTTGCAGTACGAGAAGGAGGGTTCTTTGCAATTTGAATGCAAAAAGTTGTTAATTTTGTATTTTTAATCGCATTTAGTTAAAATCGGTGGTCTTTATTGATAAATGTTAAATCGATAACTACAGGCTTAACATTTCATTAAATTAGATTCTCAATAGGAAAAGGGTGTAGTCGCTAACAATTTGCTTGAAATATTTAAACAGGGTTATTAGAGCTTTAGTGTGAATATTTCAAGATGTTATATTAACATTCATTGCATGCATTAAAAATAATTCAAATTAAAAATTATGGACATAAAAAAAGCGCTGCGAGAGTGAATACATAAAATTCGAAATTATGACAAATTAAAGTTTATAGAATGAGATGTTCTGTTTAAAAAAAAACATTTGTTATTTTGCAGACTGTGAGGTCATAGAAGTTAGAATTGCTTTTTTTTATAAAGTAAACTCTAAGGACTGGCTCTGAGGCCGCGTTGCCATGTGTAATTTAATTAAATATTCCCGTAGTTAAATTTAATAATTTGCAAAGTGCCTGTACATACAACAAAAATAAATTATCGTAGTGTTTTGTTATATTTTATTTTTCATTATCTTTAAATTGTATAAAAGAGCCGAAAAAATCAGCCGGGTACAGTGGATAAAGAAAAGGAAAATCATTGTTGATTATTGTTGTTTTTTTTTTGTTTTTTTTTCGTTAGTTTATTTAAAATATTTGTGAGAAATTTCCTGAAGAACTAAGAACGCGGTACCGAAATGGACATCGAGACTTGCCTTCACCTTGAATAATAAATATCGGTGATTTAAAAATTAAACCGGAATAACAAATAGCGGGATATTTTTTTAAAATTTAATTGACTTTCATTTAAAAATTATTTTTTTTGCAGATGTACATAATCGATATTTTATTTAAGTCGGTTCAGTATTTTGAAAGCTATAAAGGGTTTAAATTTAACACCGATATACAGAAGAGTAAAACACAATTCTTGTACGAGGGCTGCTATATATATTTCTGGCCTGGCAACAGTGAGTGCTGCCAAGTGCAATCTGACATTTCCATTGGAAACTTTGTCTTTTTTAAGCATAAACGTACTCAAAACGTTTTGACGTACGACCATTATTTGTGTTGTTTACAGTGACTTGAAAAAATTAATAAGAAAAAAATGGAATTAACTCGTGATCATTTTCGTGCCATCATTTTTCACAACTTTCGACGTGGATTATCACGACAAGAGTGCATTGATGAACTTAAATCTTTGTATGGCGTTGAAGCACCATCCTATAGCACTGTGAAAAATTGGTATAATGAATTTAATCGTGGCCGAAGCTCGCTCAAAGACGAATTCCGTGAAGGTCGTCCAAAAACGGCTGTTGTGCCAGAGAACATTGATGCCGTGCGTGAACTCATAATGCAAGATCGACATGCGACATACCGAGAGATAGAGACATCCTTGGACATTTCTTCCACCAGCATACATTTGATACTGCATGAACACCTGGCCGTAAAAAAGGTTTGTTCTCGTTGGATCCCGCACAATTTTAAAGTCGCTCAAAAAAAGGCTCGTGTCGATTGGTGCAAAGAAATGTTTCAAAAATATGATTGCGGTGCTTATAAAGACGTTTATAAGATCGTCACAGGTGACGAATCATGGATCTATGCATATGAGCCCGAAACGAAACAACAATCGACCGTGTGGGTCTTCAAAGACGAGCAAAGTCCAATGAAAGTTGTTAGTGGAAGAAGCACTTCGAAGCAAATGGTCGCCTGTTTCTTCGGCAAAACTGGTCATGTGGCGACTGTTCCGCTTAAGCAACGTAGGACGGTCACTTCTGAGTGGTACACTAAAATTTGTTTGCCTGAAGTCATCGGAGAAATTCAAAAAACTAACAAGAGAAGACGAATCATTGCTCACCATGCCAATGCGAGCTCTCACACATCGGCTCAAACCAGAGCGTTTTTGACCGGCCAAAACGTCGAATTAATGGGTCATCCGCCGTACCGCCCTGACTTGGCACCTAATGACTTCTTCCTGTTTCCGCACATAAAGAAAAAAATGCGTGGTCAACGATTTTCGTCGCCAGAAGAAGCTGTTGAAGTGTTCAAAAACCATGTTTTAGCGGTGTCTCAATCGGAGTGGAAAAAGTGCTTCGACAACTGGTTTGAGCGCATGCAAAAGTGTATAAATCATGCTGGAGAATACTTTGAAAAACAATAAAACCATTTTTGATTATAATTATTCGCATTTTCACTATTAGGCCAGAAATATATAGAGCAGACCTCGTAGGTATACATCTACCCAACAAACATTTTCTTAATTTTTTTTTTAATTTTGAAATATTATGTTTTTATAATTTGATAGTTTTGCCGAAAAATTTTTTAAAACTCGGAAAATGTGTTTACATTGGGGAATAAAAAAATAATGTTAGAATTGGCAAAAATGGAAATATACTGCCTCAAGTTAATAAATATTTAAAAAAAACTAAGCTGATTAGAATGGAAGAATATTGAAATGCAGCAGCAATGTGGTTAAATAAGAAATACTAAATCTTAATATCATATTAAAGATCAGTCTAGGGTAAAAGTTATGGGAATTTGTTGATAAGATCAGACGATAACTACATTACCAAAGCTAAGGCTCAAAGTACACTGAATGATTTCGAAAGATAGAGTAATGAAAAGAAAAAGAATTATTACTATTACTTGTCACTGAGGAACTTAACTGAGACGTCGAACAGTGTTGTAGATTCCAAATCTAACTGGACAAAGTTACAAAATCGCGTTGGGTTCACTTGAGTCCAAATATATAAATGATTATTAAAAAATCATTCAAAGTGAGGCAAAATTAAACAGTTTTAATTTTTGAAAAAATATACATTTCATTTACATCGTGTGAGATTTTTCGTAGTCATATATATATATATATATATATATATATATATATATATATATATAAATTAGTTTTTAAGTTGAATGTAACTAAGATTCCTGACTAATAAAATTATTAAATTTTTACGAAAGGAGTCTTTTTTAATATTCCGCAAATTAATTTGAATATTTTTAATAAATATTTCATAATATTTGCTTTTTTTACATCAATATGAAAATATTAATATTTCTTGAGAATATCCATAAATATTTAAATTTGAAGGAATCAAGCACGATTAAAGGAAATTGTTTCTTTACTTTTTTTGCTTATTACATTAATAATTCAGATAACAATACATAAATGCGCTTGGCTATTTCAATTTTTTCACATTCGTATGCACCGCTAAATAGTTTTTCTCCTTAAAAGCATTAACAGATAATGAAAAAACTTCTTTTGGCATCAAACCTCGAACTCAAAAGGTAGTTACAACAAATAAATCTGAAGAAGTTAAGAGTCGATTAAAAAACCTGTATGAGTGTATAGACACATATAGACCATACATGGGAGTAATTAATGAAATGCACTGACTAATTGAAGATTTCATTAGCATTGAATGATAACATGTCCAACAGCATTTTTGGAACAGAATAGCGACCCTATAATTCTGAAAGGGTTTGTTGAGTAGATCATTTTTGTAGAACAAACTTATGGTCCAGCACGTCTGAGTTTTTTTTACAGTGGGTCAAAGTTTTCATTTTTTGGTCGAAGCGAGCATTATACTTACTGTATGAAAAAAATGCTGTAAGTTAATGTCTGAGTGAATTCTTATGGTCTGAGTTATATTGTGGAATTGTATGAGGATTATTTTTGTGGAAGATGTTAACCCTCTAACTGGTCCCTTTATGGGTCAATTTGACCCTTTTTTCGAGAAAATCAAAAAATATCGTTTAAAAAAGGACATTTAAGGATTAAAATATTGTACGAAAATATTCGCCGGAAAATTTCAGTGGGGGTCACCAATGCAGCTTTAGTGACATCTTAACGCCAACAATATTGTTAAAGGTTTCATTGATAGTTAGTTAAAATACAAAATCTTTACCATTGATAATAATAACATGGTTTCAAATTATTATCATTAAAGAATGTATTCCTTGTCTTTGAACACTTAATACACATCTTAAGGTATAGTAGAGCATTATTATAAAATGGAATTTTAATCCTAAAAATTTGGTAAACTATACATGTTTTAAATTTCTTCTTACGGGAACATATTCTTGTTTTCGTGTAAGTTATGTAAGTGTTCGGTCACTTAAAATAATTTATTAAAATCTTCAAATATAGATATACCTACAAGTGTGTTAAGATTTATTTATTTTATGCATAGTCTCTGCGATCCAAAATATGTGTTTCACAAAACCAATTATTTTTTATTCAATTGTAATTAGTAACTAAATGATTTCATTAAAATCTCAATATATTTAGTAAAAACAATTATAAATAAATTTATATCATTAGCAATAAATAGTATTTGAATTTCTTTCATTGTCATTATATCAAACAATGCCAATGAAACTTCAATGGTAATGAAAAAAATCTGATGTCTTTGTTTCCTGGTTCTTGAACTTCTTCTGACAGCTGTTCTATAGGAAGAATGCGTGATCTTATCATGCCCTTTCAATTAAAAAGGAATTAACAAACGTTAACTAGCATAATGTGTCATGGGTATCATTAAAGTGAATACAGTAAAACTTTTTTTATAATTTTGTTTAACTGATTTGGGGTTTACCACAGTGTAGATCGGTTCAGAAAATCTTTTATATTATTACTAATTTTAGTTTTGTTTTCCGGTATTCCTTATATCAACTACTCTTATTTTAAAAAATCGGAATATTTTTACAAACGCGACAAAAACCATGAACATAAGTATTTGTTATTAGAAGCAGGAAAAAAACAACTATTAACTGAACAATTTAATAACCCTTTAACAGTTGGCACAATAATTTGATTAAATTTTCAGATAAATCTTAATTTTAATTTTTGTAATAAAGTTTAATATAAAATGTTACATCAAACAACAAACTCTCTTATGCATAAAACAAAAGAACATATTTTAAGCTTAATGTAAAGAAAAAATAAGTGGCCATAAAATTAATGCCTTTTATGAGATCACAGCGGTAGTCCACACTTTCAAAATTTTTTAAATAATTTTTGATAAAAAAAAGAAATACAAAATAAAATTTTACTTATAAAACAAGTACTTAACATCGGTGGCTTAAGTTGATTTAAGAAACAAGAAGCAAAAAATATATATTTTTAAACAATCCAATTTAACTTACTTAGGCAAAAGCAATATCTTTAAAAAAAAACCAAAAAAAGTACGTTATGTTTCAAGCATATTTATAAATTTGCATTGTATCATCCTAAAACTAAAAAATATACAAAGAGATGAAAAAACTTCTGCAGTTCATTGTTTAACATTTCATTCTTTATTGAAAATTTTCAGTATGTGAGTGTATATTTGTTTGCCACATTATGTATTATAAAATTGCAAATGCACATACACATATGTATACATACATCAGTTAACGTTCTTATACGGTCTGCGTATGCATATCAATTTAACGATCTTTAACAACAAGAAAAGTCAGTTTGTCAGTCAGTCATTCAGGCAGTTAGTGGCGGCGGTGTTGGTTTTTTGAGTCTTCAGCTTCACTAAGAAAAAAAAAAAAAAGAAAAGATGAGTGTTGCTTAAGCTTGTCAGAGGGCTATATTGTGGCACCCCATGGCGCAAATACTTTAACCGATTACCCATCTTTAACTCTTGGCACTCGTGTTACTGTTTGCTGATATTTTTAATACGCAATAAAACTAAACAAAAAAATTTTAAATAAAAAAGGAACAACGAAATTGTTTAAGAATTTACAAAATCAAACAGTGTTTACCATTCCTTTGTTTAAACTATTGTTACCTTTTTATTTTACTTTAACGGCGTAGTGATTATAAGTAGCATGAGTTCAAGGAGCTAAATGTGATTTAAATAATATGAATTAATAGCAGTTTTCAATTTGTTTCTACAATATTCAAATTATTATTGTATGGCTTTTTTATAGAAATAACGATCAAGTTTTTTGAAAATCTATACATTGCAAATCGTTACACATTTAATAGTGGAAAATAAGAGCGTCTATAAATAAACTGCCTGAGCAGATGTGTAAACAATTCTATTATCTGGATTAATTTCAATTCAGTATGTACTTATAAGTAAATTATTGCACGAGTCTTAGCTGACACTTGAGCCGGCGGACTGTGTGTTACACAATTAAATGTCAGCTGATGTCGCTTCGGGAAGGTAAATTTCATATTCTTTTAACCCCTTATGTAATGCGACGAGTATCTGGGTTTCTAGTTTTCAAATTTGATAATTGTTCTTTATATTATTCTCTTCCCAGTTCAAAATTCATTTAAATCAAATAATGCTACAATACAGCCAATGTAAGTCAATCAATACCATCACAAATTTTAGACTACCATTGTATTTAAGGCATTGTGAAGTTGTGGTTAATGGATGTTTAACTTAACATTTACATTGATGCTACAAATATTATTGTTGTAAAAGCAAGTTGTTGTGTTGTATGCAAAACGACACATAATAATTGTTTGTTTATTATTGTGATTATTGTTTCGTTTATAATATTTTCTTATTTTAGATTTTTCGCAGTTTACTTAACAATATTTATATTCTAGTATGTGAATTTTTTATTTGCCTTTTTGTTGCAAATCTCAACATGAGTTGGATGTTTTTTTTTTTTTGTTTATTATTTGCATTCACAACAAAAGGAAATTTAAGTTCATAAGTGTTTAAAGTTGTGTAGCATTTTGTTGTGTGATACTTACAGATGTTTATCATCATTATGTTTAAATGTATATAAGAAGTTTGATTATAAATAAAAGGTTCAGTAAAAGTATTATAATTTTTTTATAAGATCGTAAAAATATTCATAACTTGCAGATCAAATTGAGACAAAATAATCAATCTAAATAACAAATTATTTATAATTTTATTTTATGAAATTGTAAACTCTTCCCACAAGTAACGAATTCAGAAATTGTATGTACTTGGACTCATCTGGGTTGACAAAAAAAAGAAAAAAAATTATTATTGAGATAAAAGGTGATTTCTATTTAATTATCTAAAATACCAAAGCGTTGCAAGCTATTATCAACTGATGGAAATAAAAACAACCAAAAAAAAAAAAAAAAAAAATTAAATAACTACTTTTTTATCATTTGATCAATTACCTCACATAAAATTATAAAAACAAGAAAAATCTTAAATTTTATTTCAAAAGATAATTGTGTGACAAATTCCTGTCACGTACAAAAATTTCATTCATAAAAACAAATAAATAAAAATCCTAATGCACAGAGACTTGTTTAATCAAGCAAACATCCTTAAAAAAGTATAAGATTTTATAACATAAAAGGGATAACAATAGACAAATCAAATTCCTTTTCCTTTTTATTTGTTGAAGGCAACTAATCAATTGCCACTTGTAACGATTTTATAGGTCTCTATAATAATCTATATTGCTCGTAACCAGCAACAAATTATAGCGATTGCCATAAAATTGTTTCATATCTTTTCTCTATTTTCGTTTTTCCTGTTCCCTATTTTTTAAAATTTTATATGTAATACGTTTGATGGCAAGAACAAAATTAAGAATGAATGCACTTAGAAGCCGAAAAAATTCTGTGGAATTTAATCTTTAGTAAGAAATAGATATCTTACTAAAAAAAAAAGACATTCATTGTGTACATTTAATGAACAGATTGTGTGAATAGTAGTTGGTTGTTGCCACCCTGATTGATATTAAGCCACAAAAAGAAAGTAAAATTATTAGATTCAATTTATAAGGCAAAAATAAGGAAGAGAATGAGACAGAGAAAGCAACAGTAGTGGTAATATTTTTAATGTTTCTTTATTTGAACATTTCCCTTCCCACATTTTTACACGTAAATTGGATGAAGACAATCAACTCTGTAAAACAAAAATTAAAAGAAAACTAACAAAAACACAACTGCACTTTAATGTTGACAAAAGATTTGCCGACACATTTTCTTATGCCTTGTATAATGATGACCAGTTAAATGTGTCCCTTTAAGTCCTTATAATAAACTAGAAATATTCACACACTAACTTAGATCATAATTGAATCACACTATAGTTGTTGTAGCTGTATGTGTAGCCAAAGCAGTATATATTAAATACAATAGGCTTTATAACAACATCCCAGGAAGAAATTGTATCTTCTTGTCTAATCATGTGTTACAATAGACCAACAAAACTAAAACACAATAAACATAACTGTTTAACTAGTTTAACACTGCCAGGATTATTATTTTTTAACAAAATTTTTCTCAGACCTGTCAATGAGACGCTCACGGAAGGTCCAAAGAAGAAGAGCCAAAAACTAGAAAGTGTAAATATTTTCCCAGGCGTTAAGAGTATTTTGACACATTCTTTTTTCTTTTATTAAATCATATCAATTGAACAAGTGTTTCTATTCATTTAGCATTAAATTTTTTTTTTCTTTTATTAATGTTCATTTCTTACAAGTTTATTTGTAAAATAAAGAAGAAAATCTATATTAGATTTTGCGAATAGTTTTCTCTTAATGAAGACAAAAGATGATCATTTTACGGGCTTTCTGGCGCCAGACAAAAAAAAAACACAAAAATTTTACAATTTACCTTAATAATTTTATAGTGGCTAAACGAAAGACTCAAGGCATCTACTCGTTTATACAAGATGTTTTTTAGTATTATTTTTAAGTTTGCTATTGAAGTCTTTAAATATTTTTATTATATTCTAATAAAATTATTTAATCAAATAGCTAAGACAATAGTTAAAATCTTTATTGCATATTCATAAAAACTTTTCTTAATGTTTATTAGTTACTGAATTTTCGCTTTTTTGTGAAATTTTATTACTTTCTATTATTTGGGTTCCGCAAAATGACATTAGCTATATATAAGTTATTTAGATATTGCGTAGGATAACTTACTCATTTTGCTTACAATATCTGGTTGTTAATATTTCGAATTATTTTTTTATTGCTATTTTGTAAATTTTTTTTTTTTTTTGTTAAAATATTTCATTAAAATTTAAAATATTTTGAGCTGAAATACAATACAAATACCCGCAATGAATGGAAAACAAATGGACACAGCAAAATGGATGGTCGCAGTGTGGAGTATAATCACGCATGCAACTCCTTGTAGATTATCTTGTACACTAACCAACATATCTAGAAGAAGTGACGAAGGCGAATGGTCATCGAAAAGCTCTTTATACCTTTCAGTAAGCATTATTATAGAGTATACAGAAAATAAAATTTTTATATTCAGGTAAGCGCTTCTGGTGTTTTGATAAACTGTCCAGTTTGATACAATGTTCCAACCTTGCTTACTAAGCCTTGCCTTACCAATGAATGCATTAGCTACAGGAATTAATTTGGCTACGTCGGTTTCGGGTAGAGGTAGTCGATAGCATCAGCGAGCCTGCTTAGTGTCGCTGATGGTTGTGGATAACAAACTTAAGGGTTGGTGACTACGCTAACGATGCATCGTTATGTTTTGAAATTTACAAAAAACAACGTTTGTTTACGTTGTAATTCTTAATTGCAAAGAAACTTTATTATTACGAACTTAAAAATGAGAAAAAAATAAATGGAGGCTTTAGCAATAGTCCACAGGTGTTCTTCAGTGACTAATTGTAGAGTGTCGAATAGACATGTGCCCGGTCGTTCGTTTCAGTGACCGGTCTTTTTCGGTCAATTATTAAAGACTGATTCGTTTGTTCAATTCGTTCAATCGGTCAATTTGAACGAAAGGAGCCGGTTACACATCTGGCTCATTTCGTTCAATTAATTCATCCGTTCAATTTAACCCGTACACTATTGAACGAAAAGACCGGATTTAAATGACTGGATCATTTCGTTCACTTGATTGATTCGGTCAATTCAACCCGTTCGTTCGCGAACGACACAACTCTAGTGTCGAATTCCTTTGGCTTCTAGTGGCCGGCTTTACGGGGCACGGAATGATCGGAAGAATGTCGGAACGTATGGAAGTTTCTGGGATTTTATAGGGTGCTGTGGGGATGTCTTTTGAGTTGTCGGGCCATCACTACTGACCGTTTTGGCCTTAGTTTTTTCTATCAACTAACTTCCTTATTCTTTAGTTGCCGTATTGAAGTTTAAACCAGTGTTTAAATTGCTTGCTTGAAAATAGCGACAGCACTAAAATCTTTGCTTTGCTTATATGTTTTTCAGCAAACAAAAACACTAAAGGACTCAGCATTTAAAAAATATGTCATTATAAACGAAGCAACAGTAAAAAGCAAATGCAAAAAAAAGTAAAAGCAAATGCAAATGCAAAAAAGAGAAAGAAATGCATTTGCTTCAGCTAACGAAACACATACGTTTTGCAGCAAAGCAATAAGCAAAGCATTTATTTTGATTGCTCTTGCTTAAGCAACAATGGTTTAATAAGAACAACGTTTGAATTTTGGAATTGTACGTACCCAACGTATTGTAAGTAATAAATACCTAAATACGTTTCCAATGTTAAAAGGGACAAAAAGCAGCGAGTCACAGCAAGAAACAGCAATCGTAGTCAGCCACACCTTCATAGTAAAGAGTTAAGCAAAAATAAAAAAAAAAATAAAAACTGATTACTCAAGCAACAGCAAACGTTTTAAATTTAATTGCTTTGCTGATTGCCTTGCTGCAGAAAGAAACTAATAGTCAGCTGAAGCAAATGCGTTTCTTTTTCTTTTTTCGCATTTGCTTTTTGCTTTTGCTGCACATTTTTCCACAGCAACAGTTAAGCAACTACATGTGCATTGAAAATAGTCAAGCATTTTTAATCACTGCTTTAAACACAGTTCAATTTTCTTAAAAAACATTCTGAATTTATTTGTTTTTAAGTTGGTCAAAATTTTAATTAAAAAAGCAATTTTTTTATATAAACTCCTCGGGTCTCGTGTTCAATATTATAAATAAAAAGTATTTTAAATAAATTTTAATTCGTCGGGATAATGGTAAATTAAAAACAAGTTTTTTGCTTTGTTTTCTTGTTGCTGTTGTTATATTAAAAACACCATTAAAAATTCTCAATCCATAAATATTTATATAAAAAATTTGTTTTGTTTTTTATAAATTAAATTAAAATTAAATTATATTCTTACTTTAGAGTTTTTTTATTCTATTGGAAATTTAAATAAAGTTACACAATTGTTATATCCAATTATCTCAAGTACTCTGTATTAGATACATGATTATTTTACAATATCAAATGAGTAGTGTGATGAAAAAATGTAAGGGGATAGAAAACCTATTTATTATGAAAATTAACTATAATTTAAAAACGCGTTATATGAAAACAAATTTTATCTCTTTTAACAATTTCAGGTGAACTTTAACCAGAAACCAAGATCGTTTCTATTAACTTCTAGTAAAAGAACTAATAATACCACTGTACAACAAAATCAAATTTTTTCAAAAATTACAAGGTCCGGGCTATAAATTCTGATAGAGGAGACAAAAAAAAGATATACGTGTATCGGCGTTTTGAAAGTTTACATCTGGATTTCATTTGAGAGGGGGTTAAAGTTTCCCAGCTCTGGCACATTCTTATTGTTAAACGGCATAAGAAACCATGTGACCCTTACATTTTAGGTAAAAAAATGTTACGGAGAACATTTTTGTAGAAATTTTAACCCTCTAACTCCTCAAGATATGGGTCTTTTTTGTCCTTCTTTTAAAAAATAGCAAAAAACACCATTAAAACAGGGTTTTAGAGGGTTAAAATGTTCCACAAAAATGTTACCCGTTAAATTTTACTATAAGTCCCTGAATACACCAAAAAGGAAAATTCAACCATAAAGTCAGAAATAATACGCAACAAAAGAGACCTTAGGGTTAATTTCGCATTTATTAAGAATTTTGTTTTAAAGCAAATTTGGATAGCATTAATTACATTTTTTTTAGCTCTAGGCAATTCCACTTCATTATCATACAATGTCCAGCATATTTCAGCGATAAGCGAATGAATGCTTTTACCTTTATAGCGTTCTTCAATGGGTGCGCATGTCTGATGAAATTTTTCACCATGCTCATCAGATTCTGTTGACAACTGGTTCTCAAAGTAATCCATATGGGAATTTAAAAAATGAATTTTTGTTGACATATGAACGCAATAAAAGGTTCCTGTTTCAGCGATGGTTCCATCAACATAATGACTAGGACTTCGAAGTTGTAGCACAGGTACTGGGAGTTCGTCAGAATGCGGAAATCGCAGCATGGCTGATGGCACAGTTTTGAATACAAAACTCTTTCGCCTATATCTATTCAATTTTAATATGGAAATATTTTGGCACACATAGCACGTAGCGTCATTATGTTCACCTGGATCTAACCACCGCAAAGGAATACCAAACTGCATTTTTAAAAAATAAGAAAAAAAACCATCAAGTGAAAAAATTGGAGCTCGCCCATATCTTCCGAGGTACGGAGCTTAGAAATTTTCCAATTTTTTGAAATATCAATATGGATATCATTTTAAAGCTTTTGAAAAGATCTTCAAGGAAATAGCATTAAGAGCTGATGAAATTTTTATGTAAAATAATATATATGCAGTACCAATTTTTTTTTTAATCTCTGTCACCCCAATTTTTGCTTTTTTATTGGAATTACTTCTCTGAACTAGATTTACATTTACTATATAGTGAAGGGTATATAAGATTCGGCATAGCCGAATATAGCGCTCTTACTTGTTATTTACAATCTTTAAGGGGTGAAATAATTTTGCGAAGTAATTGAAAATGTATTTATGGCCTCAATAAGGTGTTGTTTAATCATTATTCTGGCTGAAAACAATTATTTTACGATTATAAAAAATACAGATTCAAGGGGAATACTCATATAATAAATGCCTAGGAACACTACTTCATAGAATTAAGTATTCTTCACATAATTTATATCCAAAACGGGAACTGAAAACAAATTTTTTTGGTTTTTGTTTTAAATGTAAATTGTATGTAGAAATTATCATTACTAATCTGTTAGTAAAATAAGCCTTTGCATAATATGGTTAACACCATCGTTAATCGTTCTAGTTGCCAATCATGGAAGGAATGGCCGCGTTGATGGAACACTAAAATAATTTATAGAAAATATTTTAAAGCTTTTTCAAGTATTTAAAATATGACTCGTAAAAATGGTTTAACAGTTTGTTATTCTAATACCTGGTTTTATTTAGGGACATTCCCAAATTTGTGGAATTTTAACAACCACAATTACTAATTACATTATTTTGTACATCCAAATTGACCTGGGGTGGAATCGTTACATCCGTGAACGTACAACACGTATCGTAAAAATACGTTTTTCGGATTATGACATACGTTAACGGATGGTAATTAACAATAACGCAGATTATAACATACGTTATCGTATACATGAACGTACATTTTTTACGAACTGTCATACGTTAACAAAACTTAGTTCGAATAAGATGAAAAATGAAACAAATTCGCTAAAAAAAAGTGCGAATTAAACAAATTTAATTTTAGTTTATGATAAAGTTATTATTACAATAAGTTAAATCTAAGATTCATGAATGAACACAAAAATTTGGCAAAAAACATGCTTCCTAATTGGGCATATTAAAATCTAATGCTAACAGACTATGGGATGAGCTTTCCAAATGTATGGACGCACTAGTACCACCAGTTAATGATGTTATAATTTTAAAATAGGAAATTCGCAATTTATATTTCTGCAAGAAAATATTTATATTTATAATTTTGGCTGATCAAAAATAGGTATCAAGCAAAGAAAAAAGCTTTTTTTTTTAATTGAAAAACCAGAATGAAGGAAGCCTTTATGAAGAAAAGCTGCTGGTGCCAAGTGAAGAAGTGTTAATTGAAGCAGCAGTCCTTGAATCGAGTGCTATAGGCAAAAAATCGGTTTTGACCTTTGGAAACAACAAAATTTGATAAACTGACCAGCCTGAATACTCTTTCTTTAGCTTTAGAATATTTTAATTTCAAAACTATTGTGACTCATTTAAAAAATTACGATCCGTTTACAATCGTATGCCATAATGCCATTTAGTTCATACGATTAACGTATCACGTAATTTTTTTTCGTACGATTGTCGATACGAACACGGATGTAACGATTCCACCCCTGATTTATCATAAAATTTAATTGCTTTTTCAAATTTGTTATTCTAAATGAAACATTTTCCTTTTAATTTTCAAATGAAATTTTTTTTATATATTTATTTACCTGTTTTTTTTTTGTCTATGGACATTCTCGAATTGGTTTTTTCTAAAACAGATTTTTTAAAACCACAATTATTATCCCTTTTCACTCGTAATAAAATCTGGTTTATAAAAGGGCAGTAAGTAATAACAATTTTCGTAAGATAAAGGTGAAAGCATTCATTCGCTTATCGCTGAATAATGCTGGACACTGTATGATAATGAAGTTGAATTGCCTAGAGCTAAAAAAATGTAATTAATGCTATCCAAATTTGCTTTAGAACAAAATTCTTAATAAATTCGAAATTAACCCTAAGCTCTCTTTTGTTGCGTCTTATTTCTGACTTTATGGTTGAATTTTCCTTTTTGGTGTATTCAGGGACTTATAGTAAAATTTAACGGGTAACATTTTTGTGGAACATTTTAACCCTCTAAAACCCTGTTTTAATAGTGTTTTTTGCTATTTTTTAAAAGAAGGACAAAAAAGACCCATATCTTGAGGAGTTAGAGGGTTAACATTTCTACAAAAATGTTCTCCGTAACATTTTACATAAATTTGCTGAACACATTTTTTACCTAAAATGTAAGGGTCACATGGTTTCTTATGCTGTTTAACAATAAGAATGTGCCAGAGCTGGGAAACTTTAACCCCCTCTCAAATGAAATCCAGATGTAAACTTTCAAAACGCCGATACACGTATATCTTTTTTTTGCCTCCTCTATCAGAATTTATAGCCCGGACCTTGTAATTTTTTGGTGTGTTGTACAGTGTACTTAACCCACCAATAGATATTTAAGATTTGAATAATTTTTAGAACATTCTTGAAGTGTAGACCCAAACACATGCCATTCGCACATCATGAACTAAATTTTTGATATCTTTAAAATAACAAATAAAAGAAATACCAGACATTACAAAAAAAACAACTAAATATTTGTTAAACTTGACACCAAACAATAGAAATGAACCGCTTAAAGAGTAAAAGAGAATTATAAAAAAGGATTTGAATGAATTAAAAAGTAAAAAAGCTTTCAAATAATACATCAGTACAAACACAATACACTTATATGAAATAAAAAACTACAACACAACAGAAAACAAATCAAAGATTGAATGTCAAACAACATTGAAGAACAGCGCCGAAGAATTTCAAATAAAATTTAAGAAAAATATAAATAAAAAATAAAACCTAACCAGAGAACTTTTTATGCGGACCAACTTCACACGACGATTAACCAACTTATAAAAAAAAATGCAGACGAGCGCCTTGCATTAAAATAAGAAAACACAGATTTGAATGGTTGGCTAAATTGATGGTGCAAAATCATATAAAATGTTTTTATTTTTATTTCTTGTTTTGTTTTACTCAAACAAAAGAGATTTCGGTCATGGCAGAACGCAACGCAACACAACACAAAGAAACTAAACTGAACCATTCAAAGTCATCAACTGGGTTTGAATTATATCCATGATCCACTACTGTCGGCGGCTTCTTCCTTCACCACTCTGACTGAATGATTATAAAACGTAAGATTTAAGAAACAAACATGATTGTTTTGTATACCAACAATAGCAAACAGCAACACGAAAATCACACATCATACACCACAAAATACAACACAACACTCTAATTTACTTTCATACTTAAAACAGTGGTGAAACTGCGTCATCAGCAACGCCATCAATATTTTAAGCTGCCTGTATGTGTAAAAGAAAACATCACCATGAAAGCAATTGGTATACAGTGGGACTACTAGTATATATATTTAACTATGTTTCAAGTTTATTTCCGCACAAGAAGAATAAGATGTCTGCTGGTAAACCATCAATTCTATAGAACAATTTCAATTAGTGGAAAAAATTATCCATTTTAATTGACTTTTGGTACAACTTCAATCGGGTTGTATTTTTTTTAAATTTTAACTAGTAACCTAAAGAGGATATTAAAAGCTAGCATGACAGACATTACATTAGGAATCAGCTTGTATAATGATTATATTTAAAAAAATATATATATTAGATGATTCAGTTTCAAATTTATTTTCTTTTCTTCTAAGATAAAGTTGTTTTACTACCGATACTAGAATGCGATAATAACCTACCATCTGTATAGAGCTGCTATTACTAGAGATGATATCCTTAATATACTTTCAACTTTTAAACTGAAATATATATGTGTTTTGTAAAGGAATAATTCGCCTAGAGTTAACAAAACATTTTTAGTTTGTACTGCGGCTATTTCGCTCACTAAATAAAAAATATTTCTCTATTACATCCACTCATCGATCTCCAACTCCACTGTTCATATAAGCTTGTTCAAAAAGCAAGCACAAGCAACAGTATTGTCTTTGCTACATACCGATTCACTTTTTATGGGGACGTGTAGGGTAAATAATAGCCCTAAACATGTTTTCTTTCTTTTAAGTTGTTGGTGTCTTTATACCACACTTTTTTGGTATAATCATGGCTGGCGCTATCATATTTGATCTTATTTAAAACATAAAAAAAATAACCAAAATAAGAAACAACCACATCAGAAAAAACAACGGCAGCTAAAGCAGAAGCTAAGCGGAGGTAGTAATAAAATTGACTGTGGTGATAAAAAGAACAAGCTGCTGTTGCTGCTTGTTATTGCTGGTTCTTGCTGCTTTTTGAGGTTTTACAACCACCAAAAACATAGATATTCATGTTAAGAAAAGGATTTTTGTATTGAAATATTTGTCTTTTTTTTATTTTCTTCATTTAGAGCAATGGTATGCAATGAATTTCCGGTAGAGGGCTGTATTAAATTTAGGGTTGTTCTAAGTTAAATAAAGAGGCATTTTATTATTAAAAGCAAAACACTTATTCTTTTTAGAGATGAGTCACAATGGGTTGCTTAAAAGTATTGCTATTGTTATATTTTAACATTTTGAAATCAAATCTAAGAGAAAATATTTTATAAGTGTGGAGCTAAATTATTTTTTCGTGCGGAGTTTCTTATGCTTTTGTGAAAATTATATTAAAACACAAAAAATCGTACAACTTGTGATCTTCTTAACAAATACAAGTACAATTTTTCAGCATATAATTACAGCAATCTATCAGGAATATCAACTGTGGTCCGCATGCGCTGAAATTTATAAAGTTGCTGTCGGTTACCTTATATAGCTGCCGATAGAATATTTTGTTCGCCCCTACTCTTTACAAACATCATTTTTTCTCATATAATAAGGATTCGAATCAAATGCTCTTTTAAATAAATGAATCATTGCAGTACAAAAACCTAAAGCATAACAGTTAAATGCAGAGATGTTGAAAAAGTTTTCTATTACTTTATTTAGCCACCAGTCTTCGCACCACCAACATTAACCACTAGCATTGCAAACTAACAAATAATACCTCTTCGATTTGTTTCTTTACTAAAAGTTAAGAATATTTCTACTGAAATCTAAATTTTTATCAACAGAATCATAATAAGGTTACTTCTTCAGAAATGGGAACTTTTTCAACTAATATAAATATAAATTATACACATAATAAAAAAAAGTATTGCGCAATATTTTAGATTAAAATAAAAATATATTTGCTGTTTACGCAATACAACCATCTTTACGTCTAAAAAATTTGTATAGAAATAAGTCAAGAAACTGACTGCTTTTTATACAAATTATTGCGACGAGTTGGTCCTTTGTATTCCATAAATAGTACAATAATTATTTAATGTGACAAAAAGTTTTCTAATGTACAAATAAAAAGGTATTATAAGAAAATTAATTTCTTCGCAGTGGCAAAACGTGCAATATATAAAATAGAAGAATATAGATGGAAAGCAAAACAGAAGGATTTGAATTAAAAAGTTCCAATCATGAATTATATTATATGTAATCTTTTTCCTGTAAATTATTTTTTAAATTAAATAAACACAAGTAAGGGTGCTATGCGGCTATGCTGAATCTCACATACCCTTCACCATATATGTATCTAAATCTAGTTTAGTCAAGTAACTCCAATCAAAAAAGCAAATATTGGGGTAAAAGAGAATAAAAAAAAAATTGGTACCGCATTCGAGGGCTGCTATATATATTTCTGGCCTGGCAACACTGAGTGCTGCCAAGTGCAATCTGACATTTCCATTGGAAAGTTTATCATTTTTAAGCATAATCGTACTCAAAACGTTTTGACGTACGACCATTATATGTGTTGTTTACAGTGACTTTAAAAAATTAATATAGAAAAAATGGAATTAACTCGTGAATATTTTCGTGCCATCACTTTTCACAACTTTCGATGTGGATTATCACGACAAGAGTGCATTGATGAACATAAAACTTTGTAAGGCGATGAAGCACCATCCTATAGCACTGTGAAAAATTGGTATAATGAATTTAATCTTGGCCGAAGCTCGCTCAAAGACGAATTCCGTGAAGGTCGTCCAAAAACGGCTGTTGTGCCAGAGAAGATTAATGCCGTGCGTGAACTCATAATGCAAGATCGACATGCGACATACCGGGAGATAGAGACATCCTTGGACATTTCTTCTCGTTGGATCCCGCACAATTTCAAAGTCACTCAAAAAAAGGCTCATGTCGATTGGTGCAAAGAAATGTTGCAAAAATACGATTGCGGTGCTTCAAAAGACGTTTATAATATCGTCACAGGTGACGAATCATGGATCTATGCGTATGAGCCCGAAACGAAACAACAATCGACCATGTGGGTCTTCAAAGACGAGCAAAGTCCAACGAAAGTTGTTAGTGGAAGAAGCACTTCGAAGCAAATGGTCGCCTGTTTCTTCGGCAAAACTGGTCATGTGGCGACTGTTCCGCTTGAGCAACGTAGGACGGTCACTTGTGAGTGGTACACTACAATTTGTTTGCCTGAAGTCGTCGGAGAAATTTGAAAAACCAACAAGAGAAGACGAATCATTGTTCACCATGACAATGCGAGCTCTCACACATCGGCTCAAACCAGAGCGTTTTTGACCGGCCAAAACGTCGAATTAATGGGTCATTCGCCGTAAAGCCCTGGCTTGGCACCTAATGACTTCTTCTTGTTTCCGCACATCAAGAAAAAAATGCGTGGTCAACGATTTTCGTCGCCAGAAGAAGCTGTTGAAGTGTTTAAAAACCATGTTTTAGAGGTGTCTCAATCGGAGTGGAAAAAGTGCTTCGACAGCTGGTTTGAGCGCATGCAAAAGTGTATAAATCATGCTGCAGAATACTTTTAAAAACAATAAAACCATTTTTGATTATAAATATTCGCATTTTCACTATTAGACCAGAAATATATAGCGCAGCCCTCGTATATATAATTTTACATAAAAATGTCATCGGCTGTTAAAGGGTTAAACATCTTTAAAAATTTTTAGTATTTTCTAAAAGACCTCTTCATAAGATTTCAAATAATACCCATATTAAAACTAAAAATTCAGAGGCACATAACTCACAAAATAAAGGCGAGCGCCAATTTTTTCACTTATTTTTTTCTATATCGTCCTTTGTTTTATTTATTGGAGTTACTTCATTGTTCCAAATGATATGAAAAAGTTAGAGGCAGCCGCGGTGTTTTGCACGCTGGACCTATTTTGTTGATTATCAATGGCAACTCTTTCGACAGCATGTCTAATCGATTGGAATATATAAATTTCTTCTAGCTGCTCTAGTGCTTTGGCAAACTAGATTTCAACACTAATACGGACGGACAGATGGACAGACAGACATTGCTCAATCCACTGCGCTACGCATAAGAACTAAGAATATATCTACTTTATAGGGTCTGATATTGAAATTGTATAAATTACAAACAGAATAATAAACTTAGACATACCATTTGTCCACTTTTTGTGGTAAAGGTTGGTGCCGTCAGACTCTTCGAGTTTTCCAGAAAATTTATTGGTGTCGTATAAGTATGTAAGTTGTAAATTAATCCAAACTGGGTTGATTCAGAAATATTATCTAACCTTGGTCTAACTTTAATGCCCATATTTACAGATCTTAAATAGTGACTATCGTTTAACTCCCCAGTAGCTTATGCTTTAGAAACTATTATTTGCATTTGTTTTCTTGCGAAAATGCATAAAAATGCCAAAAGTAGAATGTAAATCCGGTACCAGTTTTTAGTATTATTTTTATTACTTTCTTCTTTGTAATTTTAAATCTAACTTGGGTGGAGAAGCTGTTCTTAGAAGCAACACTTTTCTCTGTATATGAACAAAAACAACTATCTAAAAAGCTAACAACTATCCAACTTTTCAATAATTAGTACATGAAAAGCTTTTCCTTTTGAAGGATTATGCGGTGGCGTGTCATAGTGTCAAAGGATATGATTTCCATGGATAGTGTGTCGTTTTTAGTATGGACACAGCGTCACTTATTAAAATATCAAACGTCCACCCTTACAATAACCGCTTCGCTTACCAAAGATTTCATGCATAGCCGGCCCTTGGCCGGTAAAGGGAATTTCTCATCTATAGCTTTGCTTACCAAAGATATTCTGCATCGCCGGCCTTTGGCCGGTCCCATGGATTTTCTGCTCTATGGTGAAACAAACACCGGCTTCGCTTAACAAAGATTTTTTGACAATTTATAAAAACGTTGCATTTTTCTTACATAGAATACCATAAAATATGGACATTATGTCCTTGGACATTACGACATGCCACCGATTTCTTTCTAACATATCTTGGCATAAGGTTGACAACACTTTTTATGGGCCACAAGAAGTGTCCATAAAAAAAGAATGTAGAAATAAAAGAACAGCAATGCTAACAAAAGTAATTTCTGTATCAGCAGCAATCATTTGAAAATTATTAAAGGTATGAATGTGAAAGAATTTATGTTTCGTAAAATATTTGGTTTTATTTGCCATTGGAATGTGTTTGTTTCTTTTGTTTTTTATCGTTGTTTCTTATTGTCTCAAAACTCCATTAAATTCCAAAGATTTATATGTGAAGGAGTAAGACAATGAAGTAAAGGCTCCTTAACCCTTATAATCCTTTGTGCACAAATAGTAGCGGCACACATGGTTTTTGTTTAAACACATACAATTACGTTATATAATTTTCAAATCTTGAGCTTTAATTTAATATTGATCAGATGCCTTAGAATAAAATTAATAAAAAAACGAGCAAGGAATTCTTATGAGGAGCAAGGACCAGAGTAAAAGTATTTTTTTTGGGTTGTTTCGTAAAATTAAGTGTCCAAGAAACATGAATGAATATTGTACTTATTTGTTGTTGTTGTTCTTTCGTTTTGTTTAAGCTGTGGCTGTGAATGTCGTGGAGCTTGCTATCGATGTTGCTGGCTTGATGTGTCTGCTTAACAATTTGATTTCACACATTCGCGCATTGTTGTCATCATCATCATCGTCCTTTTAGCCGTCGTCTTTATGTTTGTTGTTGTCCACATCGCGGAATTAGTTGTTGTGGTTAGTAAAACATGCAACAATATGACACACAAACTTATTGTTATGTTCATTTGTTTGTTTTTTTTGTTTTTTTTGTTTTTTATACCTTCGTCTGTTTTACGTCGCTTTTTTCATGTTTATACCCTTGTTCTTTCAGCTTATATTGCGGTTAATATTTATAACGTTTGTGGTCCACTTTTTATAACCCTTTTTTTGTTCATACATGGCGGTATACAAATTAAAAAAACATATGTACAATTGACTCGGCTGCACAATGGACCTTTCTGGCTCTTATTTTTGTTTTATATTTCAAACTTGTTCTAATTTACACACCAATTCTCATAAATATTACAAAATCTTTCAGTGATTAACATTCCAAGAGTAAGATATATTAAGCAAAGTATTTGTCTACACAAATTAAAAAAAAAAATACTCATAAGCCCTTTACTTATATCAGCTTATTTAAAATTTCAATTATCCCATAGTGCTCTCCCAGTGAATGAAAAACTTAACAGAAAAAAAAAATGTTTGACAAAGGGATCAAAAATCTTATCTGTTTATCATGTCTTTTGGCTGTTTTTCACTTCTGATTATTCACTGCTGCTTATTCATGTTGTGACTGCTTTTTGTGAATGGTTGTCTGTTTAAATGTTAAATTCTTATTTTTGGAGATTTTTTTAATTCTTCTTTATTTTATATATTTTTTTAGTAGTATCCTTGTTATTTAGCCTAAAAAACACTCAAGAAAAGAACACCAAAAAAAAAAAAAGAAAAAAGAATTTATATGCCCGACGTGACACTTGTTAACTGCATTTAACAGCCTTAAGTGTAAGCATGTTTGTTCTTGTTAATATACGAGCATGTATAAATGTTTAAATGTGTTTATGAATCTGTGTTTCTGTTGGACACAGGACAGAAGGCAACTGCATATGAGTGGTGCTGCTAATGATTTTGTACTTTTATTTTATGCAAATTTTTACTTGTTTTCTTAAAACGGCCGCAAAAAAATGTATACAAAACATCATTAATTTTGAATGAAAAATGTTTCAGCCAAATTTTTTACTGGTTGTCCTTTTTTATATAATGATGCTTAATCAAGAGGTTCAATTAAAAATTTTAAAGATTCCTTTGGTGTTTATTGTCTTCTTGTTTCAATGCGCTCAATTAAAATACTTGAAGAAGTTTTCTGCATTCTTAATTAATACATTGCGCAAAAGCTATTGGTAGTACGAACAGCAGGGTTATGAATGCGTAAAGCTAAATATTTCACTAATAATTTTATTTTATTTGCATCATAGTATCTTGAAGACCTTTTTCAGATTTTTGTATTTCTAAATATTTATACTTAATTAAGTAATGATTAATTTAGTTCAATTAGAAATTATGGCAGCCCCTTATTTCAAATGTATAGTTTAAGGGGAACTGCGACTTTCATACTCTTATAAAAAAGATATTATCGCTACACGAAGAGAAAAAAAATAGTTGTAATATGGTCACAATAACCATATTATGTTCTTTATAATAATGTGGAGTTACGAAGAACAAGTTATAGTCGTTTTCAACAAAACTTCAGTCACGACAAACAAAACGTTTAACAAACATTTAAATATTAAGTGGTTACTGCGCACAATAATGCAACATTGTTGGTTTTAACTTAAAAAATTCGAACCACAACTTAATGTTTATAATAAAATATTTGGTTCTAGGTTTTGACAGAATGCTTTACTAACAGTTTAGTAATCTTTTTTGTTAGCTTAAAGTTGAAATTGTTTTTTACTGTTAGAGAAAATAAAAAATTAAAAATTTTTATACAAAATATATAATAAAGAATAATACCTATACAAATTATAAAACAAACAAAAGGTAAGCAAAACATTTCAAAATAGTTGAAATAAATAAAAAAATTTTATATTTGAGTTTTAGGCACAATTGTGAAATCATTTGCATATTTTTCAATTAAAACTATCATATTATACATTGATAATAATTGCTATTATGTAACAACATATGTATATCACGCAGATGCCAGATTAACGTGTAAGAAGTTGTGGATAAATGTGGAGCCTGTGTGATATCTTTAATATGAGAATATATCGTTCACTCCATAAGTGGATGTTCACATAGGAATGTATGAAGATAAGACGCCATTATTTCGGCTATAAACTATATTTCTTGTATAAATTATTCTTATAGCCTCTTTATCAGCACTAATAACAAAAAACTAAATGTCAATAAAACAATAAATTATAATAAGTCTTTTACATCAGTAAATATTTGCATTAAATTATATAAAATGATATTTTCAACCATAGTATGATATTTCAATTTAACCATTTAACGTTTTTATTTAAACATAATAATATTTACACTATACCATGTTATTGTTAAGCTAGACAACAATATGATTGCAACATCAGCAATATTATTATTAAATGTAACAATACTATGTTTTGTTAACAACTATATAATACAACCATAGTATGTTGCTGTTTCTTCTCTTCTTTGGTCTTAAAGTAATAAAACAAGGTGGCCATTGCAGACAGAAAATGTTTCATATATGCGAAAAGTCCATTGGAAAAGAAGCTGTCCGATGAACAAACAGATGTCACTTAAAATGTAACAGACATGGAAGTTTTAACTCAGTGCAACTATGACAGGAAAATTAAATACTTTTGCACAACTGGTACACCGCCTTACAACATGCTAAACGAAGAGTTATTTGAAATAGGAAAGATGTAAAGTAATTATATCTCCCCGTAGCAAAATAATACGTCTAGAGTTCCAAATTCTGGAACTGATATTATTAGATATTATCTGGCCAAAATAACAATCAAAGCAAATTATATTAACAGGCTGAACTCGAAAGAGACAGAGATAGTAGCATACTCTTTGTGTAAATGGGACAACTCAGCCAACACGTTTACAAAATCGTAAACACAATATAAACAAAATATGTTAAAAAGAACCTGAAAAAGCTACAACAAATTATAATGATAGCGAAAACTCAGTGAAGTGTAAGGAAAACTAGTCGACAGACGATATTTACTGTGGAACAAAATGAGTTAATTCCACCAAGTAAATCTTTCCGGTGTAGTTGTATGAAAACTTTACCACAAATACAATTATTCTTTCTATATTTTATGTTAAACTATATATTTTAAATATCTCTTTCATATGTAAACTAATGTTCATATTTTACAAAAAAATATTACAGGTATTTGAAAGAGATATATATTGACGTTTTTTTTTACATTTTCTGAGTATGTAGTACATTTTTTAAAACATCGCGTGAGACTCCGTGCTTTTATAATTTTTGATAAGTGAAATAGTGAAAATAGTGCTTGAAAGAAGTGACACCAAAAATAAATTTTAAAGTTGAAATAGTGATGGCTTTAATTAGATGGTATAAAATGTCCATAGGCTAAAAAAAAACAATAAGCTCAAAGACGGTGATATTTTTCTTATACTGGAAACTATAGAGGATGAATTTGATTAGGAAGAGATTCCAACAGACGCTGCTATAATTGTCGATGATGTTGAAGACCGCGATGATCAGAATCAATCCAATAACTTTATGACCACATCATTGCAGTCGAAGGCGGTAGTCAGTGATTTCGTTTTTGCTAAAAGTATTGGGAATAACTTACCACTTAATGATTTTAAGCTGAATATCAATTCAAGCCTATGTCACACTGTCACACTGTTACACCAGTAAAAGCCACCCTACGAAAATGTACGCACTGCACCAAGACTTACCATCAGAGACAATATCTGTAAGTGTGCTCTACTGGCGATGCTCCACTTTATTTAAGCAAAACATTATCCTGCTTTAATGACTTTCATAAATAAAGCCATCATATAAGCGCGGTGGTTTAAAAATTAAAGCACTTCCTTTTGCAGTATCCTATAAGGACTATTTTCTTTTTTATATTTTTTAATAAATTACATAAATAAGTAGAAGCCAATAACAATTTATTTTAATTTTACCCGGTTTCTTATACTGCGCCGGAAAGAGTTAATTTAATTTAAATATCATTAAAATAGTTTGTTGATTGCTGGGCCTTAACTTCAAACAAAATTTAAGCAAAATATAAGCTGTTCTGAAAGTTGCGACAAGTTATTTTCAGTGGATCTTATCGCATTAATTATTTATCCCAATCTTTATTTGGATGATTTATTTTAATACAACTTACACACCTACCTAACACGTGGCCATTAGCAAGAGTAAATATAAGTAATATATAAAGCAAGAAAACATATACTTTTTTACAGCGCTACAAAAAAACTTGTTCAACAAATATTCTCTGCAGTCAATTGCCAATGCATGGCAACTAAAAAAAATAATAAAAATAATATCTCAATTGTAATTAAATGACAATTGGTAGAAAAAATAACTGCCATACTAAAACGAGAAATAAAAATTGATGTTTAATACGTTTTTTATTTAGTTGGTCATGAAACTTATGTAACAAATAAAACATAACTATTTTATTGAATTGTAGCAAATAACCGATATTGTATCTCAAACATGTTACCTGCACTCGTATGCATGTTAATATGTTATTACATACATACACACTTTTATCAGTTATTAAAACAATAAAAAAATAAATAAATAAAAATCATAAAAAGAGATCAAAATAAGTAATTGTCATAATTATATGTAAACACGTCAGGTATGTAAGTAATAATATTTGTGATTTGCAGTTCCTCAATTTTAACAACCAGCAAAAAATTTACAACTTTATTTCGAATGCAATACAAAGCGAAATAAACATATCATTGAATTCGCACTAGTGTCAGTTAATTAAAATAATAAATTCTTCTACCGGTTTTTAAGCTTTATAAGCTAAAATTCAAATTTGTGTATCCTTCATCAAAAAAATAATTAATTAATATATTCGCATAAAAGCTATTGGTAGTTTGAATAGAAGGGTTATGAATGCGTAAAGCTTAAAATTTTACTAATAATTTAATTTTATTTACATCATAATATCTTGGAGACCTTTTTCAAATTCAAAATTGTATATCCTTCATCAAAAAAAAAAAAATAAATAAATAAATAAATCCGTATTCAAATAATAATTTCGTAGAAGCAAAGTTTCTTTTTATTGAAGTAATATCTGTCCAGTAGAATATTTTTCTGCCGCCGTCTCGATTTCTGGTAGTTGCATTTTTACTGATGCGCAATGCATATCGGCTGACACGTGTTTGAATTTAAAGGTAGGACAATGGTGACATTCCTTGTCAACAGCACCAATCAGCACTATCTTATAAGCGAAAAATTCAATAACATACACAAATTTCAAATTACTCTTAATTAATTTAATTTATTATTTTGCATCTTAATACTTGTTACTATAACGGTCGTAGCAATCGTCATTGTGTCCAAACAGTCTTGTACTGTTCAAAAGGTAGGCTCACATAAGTCAGTTTATTTCAACTTTGGGAACACTCTTTAATATTGAAACTTAAATTATAAGCCTCATACAATAAAATACATCAAAAATTGAGCCACCCTTTAATTAGCAATTAAAATTTTTTACCTGCTGTTATGGCGGAGTTAGCAATACAGGTATGTTGTAAATTTCAAACAATATATGTATATCAAATTAAATAAACTACTGGGGCACCCTTTAATTCATAGTTTTAAATATTATTTGTTACATAGCATTCGACATTCTGCCAAATTTGCAAGGTTTGTCTACAACTGTTAATTTACCTTACGTATCGGGATATCCTCTTATTTTATATATTTTTTTTATTACTTTTTGCCATTAGGAGCTACAGTATACGTATTTTTTTTTATTTTAAAATGGAGCCCCTTACGGTTCATAATACACGTAAAAAATATATGTGTGGGAAGAACGTGTTGATTTTAATATCGTAAACCGGGACCAATCTGTAAGCATCGCCTTTCAAATACAACAGAAATTTTAACATCGATAGAGAAATGAATAAGTTATGGAGGCACAAACATAAAAGGCAACATTCAGTAGAACTGATATTCTCCTTCTTTACTGTTCTCTCTGTATTTCGTCTTGTACATTTGTTTTTTTTTTTTTGCTTTGTTTCAATCATCGATTGAACACGAATGCAACATTATAGATGCTGTTTTAGTATCATTATGATTGTTATGAGTTAAGTATGAATGCGCGCTGTGCCGAGCGTGCTTATAATTTAATTTTTATTAAATTATTATTTGAACTGTTAATATTATAAATGAATTGAAATTATTTTGGCTTAAGTTCATTTTATTTTTAATTTCTAAAAATCTTTTTTAGAAAGAACATTTTTTTTTCAAATGTATGCGGACGTCTAACCAAATTAATGTTGATATGAATATATCTCGAATTCTTACTTACAAAGTTAGTTGGTTAAATAGATGATGTTTATAAAAATACACAACTAAGGTAGATAGATGCGAAAAATGCTAATGAAGGTCGTAGCGGTCTAGAAAGTGCAGCATTTCACTCTGCTAGCGTCTAGTTTGTTAAATTTATAACCAGTTTTCGAGAATACTTCCAATTCTTTCAAAGATCTATAATGAGCTTCAAACTAGTAAGTTATTATCTTCGATTTTTTTTAAGTGTATAGATATATATTTTCTTTCAACATGTTTATTACCATTACCCTACTTATGGTGTATGATCTTTAACATTGTATTGAGTTTATTGAGAAATATTAGCTTAAAAAAGCCAACATCCAGTAGAAGGAGACTTCAGCATAAATTACGATTTAGACATTATCGGTTTTATAATGTAAACCTTTGAATTCGATTATTTCCTAAGGAATTATAAATATAACGGGTGGTCCAAAAATAATGCATGATGTTGATTCTGAGTCACACCTTAACGTAGTTTTTTGTCTAACTTAATTTTATATTTCTTTGTTTCGGTGTTAACAAATTTAACTATGGAGAAGTACACAATTGATCGGAGTGTTAAGATTATTGAAGTATTTTACGAAAATGCATTTAGTGCACTTCGGGATTTTTTGTACACAATTTGAAGAATTGTGAGCAAACTTCAACAAACTGGATCTGTGAAAAATGTTAAGACACCAGTGCATATTCGCCTAGTGCTTTTTGCGGAAAACATTGCTGTTATTCGCGATAGTAAGGCAGAAAAAAACGCCAATTTAGACTTGCCGTCGTGGCGCAACAGTTGAAGATCCCACGAACATGACAAATGCAAATTTCAAATAAATAAACATTTGAATTTACACGCTAATAGGATTCAATTGACTCCAGAGCTAAAGTCTACTGCCTACTTCAAACATCGTTAATACGCTTTATTGTTGGTTGAGCAGATAGGAGCAGAATTGCCTAATTTGAGCAAATGAGAATCTACGAGTGATTGTTAAGAGCCAATACATCCGAAAGAGAGACTGTTTGGTGATACATCTAAAAGAGTGAGTGTTGGTGTGAATTATGTATGAGCTGGCGGCGTCATCAGTACGTACCAGAGAACTGCACGAGTACACCGCAACTCATGAGTACACCGCATACTTACTCTATACTTACTCTATACTTACTCTATACTTTTCATACTCGAGTATTTTAAACACCGCAATAAAAAGTTGCGGTGTTTATTTTACCCATTCTTGTAAAAACGAGTATCAAAAATATCGCAATCAGAATTTTAAGTATTTTTTATACTCGTACGCGAGAATTTTTTAATTCTCTTTATTTGTAAGCAACGTTGCCACATTTTTACCCTATTAAAGTTTTTTACTGCCGTTTTATGAAATACTGTATGCAGATCTATTTATAAACAATAAAAAAAAAAAAACAAAATTTGATCAAATCTATTGCTTAAACATTATAAACAGAAAAACAGACAACAACCGTTTTCATAGGTATGAAATACAACACATATTTAATGAATAAAACGCAATAAAAACCGCTTAAAGGCACATCTTTTGTACACTATTTAAAGCAGGTATACTTATTTTATTGCGGTTTTTTATGAACAATTATTTTCAGTTTATGCGCCTTGTTGTCATAAACGTGCTACTCGTACTAACGGTATTTAGGAAAACAAAATGATAAAATGAATCCGTGAATAAAAGGAAAATTACTTAATTTTTTAGTTTTAACAAAACTGTATATACGCAGATGTAATATTGCATTAACTGAATAGACATAGACCTCATAAATAATAATAAATAAAATAAAGTTTTTAGTTTACATATTTTATTTTGTTAAATATAATAATTGCTTTTATACCTTTTTATTAATTTAAAAAAATGTATTTGCTTAAAGAATAGAATTTTAAAATTTCTATCCTGTGTAACTTAAAAAAAAAAACCCTAACAACAACTTAATATAATAAACAATGAACTATTCTTGAGCTATAAGTAAACTTTTGTTGTGTTTTTAATAAATGAAAATATGGCGAATTTCACGGGTTCTATTCAATTTATTTTCGGTTATATATTAAATAAACTTTCATAATTCCAAAGAAGTATGTATGTTAGCTAATTTGGACATTGGCGACTTTTGATATTGTGTTTGATTTAATAATTCTGATCTGATAACTCTCTTTTCCTCTCACTACACACGTTAAAATCTCTCTCTTGGTGTTTGTTGTGAGTATGAGTACGAATAACGTAAAGCCAGCATCGCAAATATCTTACTTGAGTATGGTAGACACTTATACTCAAATGGAATGGGTATAGTAAATACTCGCACTTAAGAAATGCGGTGGCGATCACACCGCAACCGCATTTAAGATGAGTATACTTAGAGTATTAAAAACAGACACTCTTGCAGTTCTCTGTCAAGAGCTGAAGTAAACTGATCACTTCAAACATCGTTAATACGCTGAATGGTTGGTTGAGCAGATAGAAGCAGAATTGCCTCATTTGGGCAAATGAGAATCTACGAGTGATTGTTAAGAGCCAATACATCCAAAAGAGAGGCTGGTTGGTGATGCATCCAAAACAGTGAGTGTTTGAAAACATTAGGTCGGCCAAGCACTTACCGTGAATTCTGTTGGTTATTGCAAAAGTATAACAGACTTCCTGATGCCACTTGCCACTCAACTGACAATGTAACAGTGTTAATTTACCGCCACGATTATGTAATTTGACACTGTTCGCCTTGTTTCTTTGGGAACATTTGAAAGAAAAATTGTAGGTCAATAAGCCAAAAATAATATTTAAAGGGCTGAGGGATGAGACAGTTCGGCAAATTAAAGAAATTGAACCTAAATTATATCTCAGAGAAATATGGACATTCGGATAAAATAATGCCACTGAAGCCATCGCGGGAATTTAGCAAATATTTTGTTTCACCTATAATTCTTATCAAACCCTCTATCACAATAAATAATATTTGGAAAAATCTCTAAAAACCTTTTGTCTCATTTACAATTAACATCGTGCGTTTTGGTTAGACCATCCTTATAATTACAATTTAAACACTCTTAGTTTATAAACCAATGAATTAAGTAATTTTAATCAGGCATTTTTAATTTTTAAATTTAAGAAGAATTAAAAATTATTTTTAAACTGTTTTAATTCAAAAAAAATAGAACAAAACTATTTTTATTTATTGAAAATATAACCCACTTATCCAAATGCTCCAACTTCTGAAAAAATTCTAACGACTGGTAGAAAAAATCTTTCGATTTCGGTGCCGATATCGTAACGGTATTTACATGAAAGGGTTGATATGACTTCGCAGCTATATGTAGGAACAAAATCACAACGACTTGTAGGTACAAAATTGCAACGATATCTAGGTACGCTTTGACTAGGAAATATTTTAACTACTTCGTTTTGAATTTTTTATTACGTTTTAAATAATTGTTTATTTTAATATTTAATCATAAAATCAATTCATTTAATTATTTTAATATGAACTACATTCTTATAATAAACAATAAACTGGAGTAACTTAAAATTAATAAAAAAAGAACAAGCACATATTATATTATATATTTTTTTATAAATTTTTATAACGTACCTTTAAGAATGTTTATAAATGTGTCTTGACACTTGTCCATGAAAATTAAGAGGAAAAGTTCTCATTGTCGAATAATGTTTTTAATTTTCAACAATAAATTTTTTAATTACTGCTTTTTAAATTTTTGGTATTTATTAAAAAAAAAAGAAAATAAAATAATGTCTTAAAGCTGCGTTTAATTGTCCGTTTTAGTGCTGTCTTCCTAAACTCTTTTGTTCTCTTGCATATATAGGAACTGACTCGTCAGCTAAAACAAAATTATCTAAGAAGACAAAAAACTGTATAATGTATAAAACCCAAATGTGGTGACAATAGCCAGGAAGCGATACCCCAAATAAGTTGGTCACTCATAATCTTCCTGCAGTAGTAATTTATTACATCGGCCAATACCATCTACATAATTTTGTGTTTGAAAATCTTGTTTTATTATTATTAGAAATTAATACAAAAATCAATATATGTAATTTATTATCAACTAAACCGGAATTGATAGCAATCATAAGTTAATATTTATTTACACATACAGCCACATACAAGACACGCATACTTTTAAAACAAATGGTACTTTTTAATGTAGCCGAAAAGCATTTTATACTAGTTTAGATTTTTGTGCTGTTAAATAAATTGCTAGAGAGCCAAATAATAGTAAAAATTAATTATTAGTAATAAGCTATAATTTACAACATAAATTATTGGGATTCCAATTTTAAATTGGCTTTTTATTTACTTATACACATTGTTGTAGTGCAAACTATAAATTGCTGTAAAATATGTTTATATACTCAATTAAGTACTAAAATATTTTCATACATTTGATTGAGTTTTTGTTTTTAAGTTTTTGTAAAACGTTTCAAAAATCTTTAAAGAAATATTCACAATAAGAAATATTTATTTCTTCGCTCAGTTGTTTTTTTCCTTGATTTTTGTGGCTGTTAAAAAAACAAACGTGACTTACCAGCATCCAGATAAATATTGCATACCAAACTTGCCATCACAAAAATAAAATAAAAAAAACGAAAAAAAATCTTACCCACCAGCAGGATATTTGAGATGCCCCAAAAGAGCATAAACCTCAACCTGATGCTTTCTACTGATGACGATGATGATGCTGATGACGACGACTACGACTAAGACGACAATAGTTGCAATGTGAATGATGAAGATGATGCAAATAAAACAATGCCAACTGCAACATATTCAAGTAATTTTTGTACTTATTCCAACATACCAAATATTTTTCATATCCTACACATTCATGCTTTAGTGGGTTACTTTGATTTGTGGTTAACAGTTGAACTTAAAACACACTTCATTGAGATAAATGCTAATAACTGAGTAAAAATTTTTCTAATAGAGCTGTCTCCATTTAAAGTAATGCTTCTGACTAAAAATAGTAATCAGGTAGACTAACTATATATATAAATATTCTTTTCTTGTTTTTAATTTAATTATCGAACTTTACAAATGGGATATTAGTTTTATTACTGCATAAAATAAAGCAATAACAAATTTAGTGCATAAAAATGTCTTTGATTTTAGAAATAGTGTTGTTTTTTATATCACTTCAGGTATCTATTTCCAATTAAATAGTTATGAACTTGTGTATTTAATTTTACTAATATACAACAATAAAAATAGGTTTATGAGTATATAAATTAATTTTTTTTGGGCGTAGACTTTGTGAACTCGAATTGTCAGTCGCTTGAAAAGCATATATAGTTAAAATAAAATGAGAAATCTGTAGGGTAACTTAATATCGTGCTAAGTAACGCGTATTCTACTGTTGGCAATGTTTGCCACATATTTATATATGGGCAGTTCCATAGCAAATTTAGCAAAAAATAAATTCATAATAATTTTCATAAAAACTTTTTGTTATTTTTTTTTATTAAATTATCCTGATTAAATTAATTACCGATATTGATTATGGAGGGTCAAAGTACGTCTCGATGGCCATTTCGTTACCGCTTACTTAACTCTTCTGACAAACATTTTAAATAAACTAAAGATTTTTGTCCAAACAATAAAGCAAAGACAAAAATCAAAGTTTAAGCAAAAACAACAATAACCAACAGTTATTCTATTTTTCTATCTCGACTGTATATGGCTGAATTTTTTTCGGCTTTTTTATACAGTTGAAAGAGGATGAAAAATAAAATATCAAAACCACTAGATAATTTATTTCTATGCACAGGCACTTTGCAAATTATTTAATTTAAGACACAGGAATATTTTTTTTAAATTTAATTTTCACAAAAAATTAATTATCGGTAATTAATTTAATCGGGATAATTAAATAAAAAATAGCACTAAGTTTTTTATGAAAATTTTATATTTAAAAAATATTCCCGTGTCTTGAATTAAAAACATAAAAATTTCACAAATTTTGCTTTGGCTAACTTTTTTAATGGCTTTCAGCAAAAGAAGTAGGCAATTCATGCGTTCTACCTAAAATAAAATGGATCAATTTTAGGAATAAATGCATGATTTTAACATTAGATTGTCATTGGCGAGCATGGGTTCACATTAACAAAATGGCTTGGCATTTAAGTGAACGCTTAAAACCACTGAAAATTCGATGATTTTTTTCATTATTTTTTTTTTATTTTTTTTCATAATTTCTTAAAATAAATTCAAGGAACCCGTATATATCAACTTAATTATTATTCGTTAACATTTATTTGTTGTAATAAAATGGCACTAAATTTTTAAACTTTTTATTGGGACGGCTAATACATCTTAATTTATCTTCTTTAGTTTTAAAACCAGTTTTTAATAACAGAATTTACTTGAAATTTAATGAGATTTTCATGAGTTCAAAAATTACAACTTAACAAGAATAAACGAACTTATTAAAAATGCATTATAGAAAAAAGTGTATGAGAACATTTGATTTTTGAACTCCTTCATTTTTTTTTTTTTTTTTTGCTGGGTATCTAAAATAAACAGTGGTGTGTTCACAAAAATTCTTATCTATTGCTTGATAATAATTTCAAATATTTTAGCAATTAATAGCAAAATAACTCCAACTTTGTCTAATCTTTTTAGTTATTAATTTGTTTATGCTCAGGAATGGAAACACCTACATGCTACTCTACTGATAGTGAATGTGTAAACGCTATTTTTAATCGTACTTATACTGAAGTAACTGGTAGTTGAGAGACAAACTATATACTTCAAGATAACTAAATGTAAGTTGCCACAACAATAATTCTGAACTCTCAAAGTATGACAAAAAAAAAAAATTAAATAAAATAAAAATTTGCATATTTCATTGAGAAGTTCAATCAAAGCAACTAATGCATACGACAAGCAACAAACAAGTAGAAGGTAGGACTTGAATCAATAAGAACTTTAATGCTTAAACAAGTAAAAGGTTTAATGTTTATAGGCTCTAAATGCCTGATGATGACGATGATGCCAGGCTAGGTGATGCAAAAATTTGATTAAAATTAAAAAAATAACTCATTCATACGCAAAAAGGAGAAAAAATTAAGACAAAAAAAGAAGACAACAAGCCGACAAAAAACCTAATCCTTATAAAAACCTTAAAATACAACAGACATATAAATGTGTTCAAAGAGTTTGATATTGCTGGCAACAAAAACGAAAAAAAACGTATTTTATTTGGGCTGAGCAAAAGATGGTTTTGGCTTTTTTGGATGAATGTGGTTAATCTTACGTATGCCATCTTCACAAAACTTATATATAAATACTCACACAAACACAAAGAAAAACACACCGAAGAGACACAGAAAATGAAAACGACAATGATGACGAAGCTGTAGACATAGACTTAGACTAAAACGATAGTGATGGGGATGAGTAGTTGTACGACAATAATGATGACTATAGAAAAAGTCCAGCAACACAAAGAAAAAAAAAACAACAAAGTGAGGAAAATAAAAGAACAAACACAAGGATATTTTTTTTTTGCTTTTTTTCTTGTGTGATATAAATGAAAAGTGATGATGGTGGTGCCAAAAATGTTAACAAAATAAAACCCTAAAAAAGAAGCCTTAAATTGGTATCATTGCATACGAGTACCTCTTTAATAAATATGGCCGTATGTTAAGACCGCACTGAAGTTGAAGTTAAAATTTGTGGGAAGTTTTTTTATAATATTTTTTATGTATTTATTTTTTGCTTTTATTTGCTTGGTATTTCCAGTATGTGCACCTTTTGCACATATGGCTTGATTAGCCCTAAAAATGGCGTTGCATATTTAAGTTTTAATAAAAAAAAAAAGCCAAAATCTCAAATATTATGTATTCAGGTATGGGTGGCTTTAAATTTCATTAAATCTTTTAACTTGCATAAAAGAAAACTTGATACTTTTTGGCGCCATATCAGCAAATTAACACTTCATATAACAACATCATCATCATCACCAGACACATATTTTTTTGTTTTAATAAAACAACAACTACAACTATAAAAATAACAACCAACACTGACTTTATGACACACGAAATCAATATAATGGAATTAATTTATTAAGACATTAAGCCACGTGTGAAATTTCAAATACAAAATGACACACACAACAAGACTTCAAATTATTTTTTGAATAAAGGTACCCGTAAGGTGCCATATTTTTAACAGTAAAAAATAAGGGGATAGTAGCCATAAGAGATTTAAGTTTGTTTAACAATATTAGTTACATGTTGTTTAAGATCACACATTAAATACAGTAGAATCTTATAACTTAATTTATGCATAAGTGCTAAGTTTTTAAAAATGCTATGTTATGCTATGTTTTTCAGGTTACTCAAAAACAATAGCATTTAGGAATATATCTTAGTCTTATTACGGCTAAATCCTTTATTCAATCTTGAAATGTTTGTTAGGAAATTATGAACGCACATATTAAAACTTAAAATCTAATATAATATTAAATGCTTGAACCTAAAAATTCCCATGTGAATTTTTAAATACGTTAGGACGGTAAGGCTAGTGTATATTGTTACAACAAACAAGTCGCCTGCTTTTTTATAAATGCGTTATGGCATTCTATCCATAAAATATTGTTTTGTTTCCAGTTTATACGAGGACTGCTCTATATATTTGTGGCCTAATAGTGAAAATGCTAATATTTATAATCAAAAATGGTTTTATTGTTTTTCAAAGTATTCTCCAGCATGATTTATACACTTTTTTTTATACTTTGCATGCGCTCAAACCAGTTGTCGAAGCACTTTTTCCACTCCAATTGAGACACCTCTAAAACATGATTTTTGAACACTTCAACAGCTTCTTCTGGCGACGAAAATCGTTGACCACGCATTTTTTTCTTGATGTGCGGAAACAAGAAGAAGTCATTAGGTGCCAAGTCAGGGCTGTACGGCGGATGACCCATTAATTCGACGTTTTGGCTAGTCAAAAACGCTCTAGCTTGAGCCGATGTGTGAGAGCTCGCATTGTCATGGTGAACAATGATTCGTCTTCTCTTGTTGGTTTTTCGAATTTCCCCGATGACTTCAGGCAAACAAATTGTTGTGTACCAGTCGCCACACGACCAGTTTTGCCGAAGAAACAGGCGACCATTTGCTTTGAAGTGTTTCTTCCACGAACAACTTTCGTTGGATTTTGCTCGTATTTGAAGACCCACACGGTCGATTGTTGTTTCGTTTCGGGCTCATACGCATAGATCCATGATTCGTCACATGTGACGATCTTATAAACGTCTTTTGAAGCACCGCAATCGTATATTTGCAACATTTCTTTGAACCAATCGACACGAGCCTTTTTTTGAGCGACTTTCAAATTGTGCGGGATCCAACGAGAACAAACCTTTTTTACGGACAGGTGTTCATGCAGTATCGAATGTATGCTGGTGGAAGAAATGTCCAAGGATGTCTCTATCTCTCGGTATGTCGCATGTCGATCTTGCATTATGAGTTCACGCACGGCATCAATGTTCTCTGGCACAACAGCCGTTTTTGGAAGACCTTCACGGATTTCGTCTTTGAGCGAGCTTCGGCCACGGTTAACTTCATTAAACCAATTTTTCACGGTGCTATAGGATGGTGCTTCATCGCCATACAAAGATTAAAGTTCATCAATGCACTCTTGTCGTGATAATCCACGTCGAAAGTTGTGAAAAATGATGGCATGAAAATGTAAACAACACAAATAATGGTCGTACGTCAAAACGTTTTGAGTACGATTATGCTTAAAAATGACAAACTTTTTAATGGAAATGTCAGATTGCACTTGGCAGCACTCAGTGTTGCCAGGCCAGAAATATATATAGCAGCCCTCGTAACTTTGCAAATATCGTGCTTAAGCTACCTGTACACGATATGTTTCTTACATCTGTATTTTCAACTGTGTGAGTCCTATGTAAATCTGCATGTGTGTATTTTACAGAAGACTTTTATTATTTGGTCACAAACGTACATGTATAATTACGTCTGACATAATTAATATTTGTTTACAACAGCTGATTAAATTCGCTTTTTTCGCTGTACAGATATCCAAGACGTCCGGTTTCAAAATGACTTGTAATCGTCTTAAAATATTTTTGCGTGCGTTACGGAATTACTGAAGTCTTGTCAATTTTAATTATTTTCTTTAACGTCTAAATATGAACAAGATCAGTTTACATTGAATAATAATACAGAATTAACATAATTGTTATCAAATAGTTAAATGGAATTTCAGGTTTTGGTCATATAAAATATTACCATCAACCGCCGTTGATTGTTTTCATACGGCATAGGTTTTTGACAGCTGATGACAGATGGTTTGTGTTGAAATTAAAATATGTTGACGAATTATTTTAAGAAAACATATTAATCTTTAGTTTACAAAATTAGAAACTATAATAACAAATAATAAATGCAAGCAATTGTACAAATAAAGTAATTTCAATGCTTTAGTGATTTCAAAATAATTTTATTAATTTTTATTTTTAACAAATAGGTTTTTTTAATGAAGTATAAAACAAGTAGATCTATTTTTTGACAATTTATTACAGTTTGTCAGCTCAAAATATAACACGTTCTAAACGAAGTTGTGTTAGATGACTTTTCACATGTATTGTACAGAAGCAATGTTTCAACAGCCCTGAACGACATGTGTGTTTAACAGTGGGAAATTTGACATGTCAGATGTAAAAAACATGTCGTGCTTTAGAAAACAATTTTGGTCAACCAGATATTACTTTTAGCACAATTTTTTTTTTATCAAAATATTCCAGTTAAAAGATTTTGTGATAACCTGAGAATGAGTTGAGTAATTTTAAAATTAAATACAAAAAAAATTTGAATCATTTCCATTTGTAGTATTTATTTTACACTTATTTTGGATGTTAAATTCGTTTGAAGTCGAAATCGAATAAAAAAGGTTTTTTGATAATAATATAATAATAATAATATAATAATATAATAAATAAATATAATAATAATAATTAATTAATAGGGATAATAGAAAATAGCACGAAAAAAAGATCTTATTTTGAAAATTATTTAATATAATAAAAAATTCCCGTTGTTTAATTTAATAATAATAATAATTATCATCATTATCTAGCAGTGCAGAGCAACCGTAACCTTAGCTAGGATTTATCGACTACAAGAAAACGGTTAATTTTCTTCATACCATACATACCTCCTGAAAATTCTTGAGACATTCAAAATTAAAAGCAGAAAAAATGGTGGCGTTCTTATCAATCAATTCTTTTAGGTAGATGATCTTAAACTCTATACTAATAATAAGTAAAAATGCATCAAATGATACAACTAGTTAAAAACTTTATTGATGATGGTACATATCAAGAAAGGAAAAGTAGATGCCAACAACGAAGAGTATTATCAAGACGAAACTAACATCATAGTCAGACTGGGCCAAGAAAAAAATTACAAGTACCTTGGTTTCTTACAATTGAAAGGAATTCAAGAGTCGGAACTGAAGAAGATACTGAGAAACAAGTTCCACCAAAGACAAACGAAAAGCTACTAATACCTGGGCTATTCCAGTGTTTACGTATTTATTTGGCGTAATTAATTGGTCGAATACAAACCTTGATGAATTACCCTAAATAAATTCCAGTACCGCCACCAGTACTGCACGGAATTCATCCCTTTCAAATATCACAAAATTTTATTGACATACCCAGCTTAAATTTATGGCTTTACTGTGGTCCTCTTTTTGTGGAAACGAAAGGTTTTATAATAGCTATCCAAAAACGGTTATAGTAATTGACAACTATCGCAAGTTGTATTACGGGAAAACCTACAAAGTGTCTTATGTTGGTGCTGCCAGAGCAATGCAGGAACTACTAATCACATCATAGGTGGATGCATGAGTCTAGCATCATATGATTATACAATAAAACATAAGCAAGTAGCGAAGGCAATGCAAAGACTTCCATATTATAAGTATGAATCACCACCTGTACTCGAAAACAGCAGATGTAAAGGTTCAATTAGACGTGCCATAACCATAACCATATAAAACAGCTGTTCAAACCAACCTTATGAATAATAGTGCATTTGGTTATTGGTGACATACCATAATGCCACAGCCATAACCGTAACCATAGATATTATTAAAATTTTAATTTTTACCATAACCATATTCAACTGACTATTGAATTTAGGTATTAACTGTTTGTTTTTTTATTTTGTTTTTGTTTCTCACTTTCTCTACATTGTATTGGCGAGTTTTAATTAATATTTTTCATTGCGCTGTTTTCTTAACAAACGGCAAAACAAATTAGAGTTGCTTATGGCTATGGTACTACTATTCGCTGGCAGTAAATGTGATAATGGTTATGGCCATGGCTGTGGCGTTATGGTATGGCACGTCTAATTTAAGCTTAAGCTGTATTGGGATAGACCGATGAATACCGACCATGCAATACGAGCTTACAATCCAGATATCATTTTATTTTATAAAAATGGAAAGAAAATAACGATGCTTGACATATTTTATCCGCTCAATAGCAGTCTTAGTCGGCTAATCAATCTATAGCACAAAAATTTATAAATATACTGATCTGGTAAACAAACTCAAAACAAAGCAAATCCCGTGATAGGTAACTTCCAACTTCATAGAGGTTGAGAAGTCCTATAAAAATAACAACAATAATAATATAGAAAATTTTAATATAATAAATCATACGAGTATAATATGATCATTGATAAATATATCACACACTAAAGATAAACAGTCACAATTTAAAACTTATCAAAAACACTACTTCAAATAGAAACAACCGTTATATTTGGAACTCAATTTGGTTATAAAATTACAACGCTCCTCTCCTGAATTATAAATTCTGAGTTGTGAGTGTAAGAATCAATAGAATAAATGGCAACATTTTGAATGCATTTCTTTAAGCACAGCAATAAAATATAAATAATTTTTAGACTTATTAAATAAACTTTTGTTATTTTCAGTTTTTATACTTCATATTTGTTCCAAACGACTACATCATACAACAGCATACAAAAGCTAAAACTATAAAATACGAAAAAATTGCATTTCATAGTGTGACATTTAAACAAAAACATTATAATGGCCTTCAACCTTAAAAAGAGACATGACAATAAAAATGCGTCTGCTAAAATATAAAAGCGGTGTTAAATTTGAAAACACGACCCAAAGCCAAGACCACACATCTTAACTTTGTGATGAACCAAATGAATGGCACTATTAACTGGACCACACAGTACAATAATTATCAGCGTTAAAGTGCTGTCTTGTGAACAGTTAAGCTCATCTCGTTTTATAAATAAACGTTCTGTGAGAACAATTAAATTTAAAACCTGGCATTTATTTTGAATGATTATTCCTTTTTAATGCATTTTTCTCATCTTTTTGTTTCCATTATTTTGTCATATTCAAGTGTACAATTACACTAAAGATCCCTATAACAAAAAAAAAACTCAAGCACTTTTGTTTTTATAACAAGAAGAAAAAAAAGCAACAACGAAAATAATACAAAAAAATGACCATCAAGAAGGCATGCGTGTACATGTTGTTTCCTTAAGATTTCATTCAACACTTTAATATTTAACAAACAACAGGTACATAAAATAAATTCTTACTGTATTACACGCTCCTCTCGAATAAAACAGAATACTCCTTAGCATTCCTTTAAAATTATTACATCAAAAATATGTTTTATTTTCATGTTGAAGCGTTTTCAAGTCCTGCTGTAAACAATAAGACCTCCCGCACCTGAACATTTTTACTTGTGGCATAATGAAAAAAGAGAAGTGACAGACAAAGATGTAAAAAACATGCCAATTCATAATTCTATATCTCCTTGTTTTTCAAAATTTCATGAGTCAAGCTCGTAAAAAGGGTACCATATTTTCATACTTGTACATTTATGTATTATTTTCGTTTTCTTCTTTTAGATTTTCAAAATCTGACAGTTGATGAGACAATAAAAGGCAATATGACAATCATCATATAAAAAAACTATTTACGATAATGTTGTCCAAAAATATTAAAGAATCAAAAAACAAAATACATCCATATAAAATATTAAAACAAAAACAAACAAAAAATAATAAATTGAATTATATACATATATCGAAATCAATACTCTTTATTGTTGTTGTCACTATTCGCCAGTTTAGGTAAGAAATCAATAAGAAAACATCAAGTCTACGTGTTCGAAAACTGCTGACCATGAAATTTATTATGATGACATATTATCACAATATCAATAAATATTTTTGACATCTTCATTTAGTATTTTAAAGATTGAAATGAGATTAAGAACTGAGGAATCAAAAATTATTTGCTAGTACTTTTTATTTAAGTTGTTCAAGGTAAGTTTTATATTTTTGTTAAAACAAAGTCGCATAAATACCAATCTGCAATTAGAACATAATTAGTGTTTTATAAAACAAATACCTGATTTTAATATTTTAATACTTATCTTTCGAAAAAAGTTCTAAAGGTATTAATGAAACTGCTTCAAATTTTTAGTTGGTAAAATATCATTGAGCAGAGATATATTGGAAAACCAGCAGTGCTTACGCATCGTCTGCGTTTAAGCTCTAATTTACTTAAAATCCAAATTTATTTATTTATTTAAGAATTTTGTAGACAGTGTTTAAAATTTTCTATCTACAAACATAAAATATGCTGACGACTGTTTTAGTACCTTTATACCGGTACAATTGGATACTTTCACAATTATAACACTATTTTGTCTACGAAATGATTTATTTTTACGAAAAAAAGAAGTGTTCTATATTGGAAGCATGATTCTAAGGGACCTCCTCGCTAAATTTCGGATCGAAATTTTTACGTGATGCGAACATAGACAGACAAAAATTCCAAAAATAAGTGTTTTGTATTCTATATCGATTGCTATCTACACCAACAACAAAATTTTTGAAAGATATTTCGTGTATAGAAACGACCCCGTTACAGTTTTATTATATGTATAGATAACGAATGGAAGCTGGAATATTTCTGTTTATTGATATAAATTACTTAATTAATTGTAGCTAAATAAAAAAAAACCCAGATCAAATATTGAATTGAAAAGATTATTGAATATTTTATAAGTTTGTATGTATGTATGTATGTATGTAATATTATATATAATTGTTTATTTGACCTTTAGAATTAAATTTCTTTTCTAATTCTTTCAGCAATAGGCCAGTTTATAAATACAAATATTGTTTATTATTTTTTATTTTTCACATTTAAATTTTTTGTCTTGAATGTTTTCTAAATTTTAAATTTATGAGAATGATTGGCCCATATTCACAGTTAAAATAAAGTATACTTTAAGGGAACTAAAGTCGGTTTTACTTTAGAGTCGACTCTAATTCATTCATAAAGAATTTAAAATATACTTTTGGTCAGAAAGTTAACTCTAAATATAAAACTACCTAAAGCTGTTTTTAACTCATTTTTCCAAAATTATTTTATTTGGTTTAAGAACACAATACTCTCTATCCGATTTTTATACCAAAATGAACAAAATAAACTAAAATGGCTAAACTTAAAGTATACTATATTTTTGACTATGAAAGCAAAAAAGATAATAAGAGCCTTTTATTTTAGCGTATACTTTAGCAAGAGTCGACTTTAGTCTATAACTATGAATATGGGCCATTAAGTTTAAATATTAAAATTTTTTGTCGTTTGGTTTTTGAATTTTTTGTGTTTGTTAAAAAAAAAAATATTTTCAACTTGATGCAAGGAACACAACTGGGACGAACGACGAATTTTTGGTCGCGAATATTCGTCGTCAAAAATAAAACACATTTGTGCATATGAAAACGCACACAATCATGACGTAGGACGAAATTCGTCATACGCGGCGAACTATGCAATAGAATTATTTCTATTTTTTTTTCTTTTACGTATTTTTATTTTGCAGCATTTATAATAAGCTTACAGATTATAAATAAAAATAGTTTTTAGTTGTGTTTTTTCAAATGTATAACTTTTTAAATATTAATTTTTTTGATGGTCACCTTAGCAGCTTACAAAAAGTAAACAACTTCAAAAATTATAACAGCTGTGTTTTTGTTCGTTATTGTGTTTCATACGATGAATTTACACAACGAATTTTTAACGACGTATTCGTTGTGTTGGACGAAATTCGTCGTTCGTCCGAGTTGTGTTCCTAGCATGATTTTGTTAAAGTAATTTTTGATATTTTTGTTTCCTGAAGATTCTACCCAACGGTGTGGCGAAATATTGAAAAAATAAATAAAAAAATAATAATAAACAATATTTTTATTCGTATGTAATATTTTTAAACTTAATTTTTGTATATTATTTCAATTGACTGTAATGTAAATGTAAAACAGGCATTTTGCTTTTGAAAACAACTTTACAAATATGTAAGTACGAGTATATACAAATACCTTTTAATTAATTTCTAGAAAAAAATTGTACCGAATTATTTTGAATTCCAAAATATACTTTTTACATAAAACACAAATAATATAATAATATTGTTAAATTGTTAAATTGTACAATGTAGCCATATCCTAAATTATTGTAGCCGTACTTATTATGAATTGAGAGATTAATCGAGTCAATTATGATGACGAAATTGGCTATTGGGCACTAAAAACCAGTGATCACTGTGTAATAAATAAAAGCACCCTAATAATATGTCTTCATTCTAGATGATGCCATAAGTCATGACCACATCTGCATAATATTGAAATTCCACTTAAACTTCTTGGAGTAAACGAATGAATAAATAATAGCCATTTTAGTTAATTTTTTAAAATTATTTGAACGCTCTACTGTAATTATATATCCCAAAAATACAAATAAAAAATATAAAATCATAAATTAGTTCGAAAGATTATTCTTAATTGTCATAACTCGGGTTTAAGATTGTACTCCAACTCTGCAACCCGAAATTTCAAAAAGGTTTCTGAACTAATGTAATATTTCCAAAAAAAAATATTGCTTTGTTTTTTCTAAAATAACCCAATTTCATGAATATATTTCCTTTTCACCAATATTTCACCAAAAATTTTAAACTTTGCTAAAAAATTGTTTTTCCAATAAAAATTTTAAATTTCAGCAAAATATTTATATTCATGAAAATTTCCAAAAAAAATTTTAAATTAAAAAAAAAAAGATTCTTGCTATGAAAAAATATAAATTTCATTCAAAAAATAACCAAAAATTATCAAGAATTATCAACGTTTACACTATTTTTAAGTTAAATTCTTTATAGGTATTACAATAGTACAAGAGAGAGACCATTGGAAAATGGAGACAACAGAGTTGGGTAACATATTGAAAAAGGGATGAACCCCAATAGTGCAGTCAACCTCTGTGTACTACCAGTAGACGATCGAATACCATCGTTTTTTTTTTTTTTCTTTTATTCGTATGAAAAACTATTAGTGAGCTTCTTTTTCAGTTTGGGTTGGATAATGGATCCAAAGACACGACTAGTAGAAACCAAAAAGAATTCAATGATCTTATCAAGGGTGACCTGTGTATAAGAAGGAGGTCAATAGACCGTAAACACTAATGTCTACGTTGGGGCTACCTGTTTTGTATTTGCTGCTTTAATATGTAATTAAAACTACCCAAGAGACATTTGAACACAGGTGGGCACAAACCCCAACATCTCAAGTTCACCTCACATATATTCATTACATCAAAGATATACAAATCCCCGCAAAAGCAAAACTATATCTTAAAAAATAAATGCAAAATTTTTTCGGTGAAGTTTTTCAAAGATTCGGCTCAGCAGAATATTGCACTCTTGTCATTTATTAATTGCTGCGATCAACTGTTCTTCTTGGCACATGAATTTATTTTACGTAGGCAAATGAACACGGCTTACTGAAGTAAAAATTTATGAAAAAAATATGAAACATTTTAGTTTTTTGACAGAAAAATAAATAAATAAATTTAATTGTTAAAACTTTGAACACGAAAAAAATGAACAGCGATTTGGTGGGGAAAAGAAACACGAAAAGGAGACAGGATGGTTAGACAAATTAAAGCGGCAAAGCAAAAAGTTAAATAAATCAAGAATTGTCACTCGTCCGCCTTGAACGGCGTTGCCAAGCTAAATTAAATTCAACGTGTTAAAATTTGTATATGAATATTTTTATTAACAAACCAGCCGCATGCCGCTTATATTATTCTTTTATTATTATTTCTTTTTTGACAAACAAAACTGTGAAAAATAATATTATTAACAAAAGTTTTTAACAACTTACAATAATGGCAAAATAAAACAAACATTTCGATTTTATACCATTTAAAGGCCAAAAGTAAAAACAGAATATATTGCTCACTTGGCGCCTAATAAATTGTTGAAATATGCGACACAGAAAAAACGATTGATTAAAACACAACTTCAGCATCAATTACAAAGTCCTTTGAAGGTGTGTTGTCTTCTCAAGCATCCGACAAGAAATATGTACTCGGGTTGAAAATTAAAAAAAAGAACAACAAAAAAAATAAATAAAACGCAGTGTCGGTGGTCGCAGTTGTATCGTTTATTCTTTTTTTTTTATTTTTTTTTTTTTGTTAATTCTGAATTAATGGAAAATGTAGTCATAATTTAAATTTTAATCTGATCTTATGAAAACCCAAAAATAAAAATGTTACATGTTTTATTTTGTCATAAAACAGACAAACGACCAAACAAGCAATACAGCAACACCCTTAATATGCACTCATACAATTACACAATCATTCGTTCACAATCATTAAAATTAAAAATGTAATAATTTAATTGAGACTCATTTATATTAAACACTTGAATTTTAACAGAGAAACATTCGTTTCTTGTGTTTGCTTCAGATATATTTCGAATTGGTATGGAGTGGCAAGTGTCAACTTAAATGTATCTTGCTTTTATGCCTTATTAGCCCCGGACATACCAATACATGTTTAAAGAACGACATTCATAAGATATCACCTTCTTTTAAAATTCCAACATTAATTAATATTCGATTTTGGGTTTGGAATATTTCATTTTGTACCAACCAAAAACGACAACACAAAAACAATCTGTTTCTGATTTTATTTTTATGCAAACAAAGAAATATTTCTTTTCTTTTTTTTTTAATTTGTGTGTGTCATTTTGATGCTGCTACAAGGATTATTTTATTATACGAACAAGATCAATATCAACAGATCAATAATTCTTATTCATTCGATTTTTTTATATTCATTTTGTGTACGAGATCAAAATCAAACATCTGTAAATCATTTGAATTTAATTATTTTTATAAGATTTTTTTATGTTCCTTTTTCGCTTTCTATACCGCACAATGTACTTTTCGAAACGTTTTTTGTTTTTCTTTGCTGTTGGCGGCAACAAAATTTGTAAAGCGGATTAGTGTCAAATCATTCATCAACACAACAGTGCTTAAGTTTTATAGGCAACAACAAACAGCAGTCATCATTTGAAACCAATTGATAATCATATAAATGAAAAATTTTACACTTTTTGAACGTTTACCAAATCATCTTCAACATCATTGACATTTTTATCGTTATTGTTTTGTTAGTCTGCTTACATCGCTTCTTTTTTTAATTTTTTGTATGGATTTAGTTGATTTTATATGTTTTAACTGTTAATTTATAATTTAATTTTTTGTTTGAAGTATTATTTGAAATCAATTATATTTTTTCCGACAAATTAAAACTTTTATTCAAATGAACAATTTGGTAAATGGAAGTGCTTTAAAAGTACTTCCTGACCTCCGGAAAGCATATGCTTTTTGGTACATTTCACTTGTGTAATGGTGTGCATATTTCACCGTTATATAGCATACTTTGTGCCTTGTGCTTTGTGCTAAGTAAATATCAGCCATAAGCGCTTACTAATTAACCAGAATTAGAGAAGTAATTTACATGATAGTTCTTGCAAAATAATACCGATTTCAAAACAGATTTCATCTGCATGTCTATAACGGTTGAAATGTATGGCCACATTCATAAATAACATCAACTATTGGGACAACCTTATACTCCATCTCCAAATTTTACATTACAGCAACTATGGGGGCACCCTTTAATTTCCAAATTAAAATTAATACTTACTGTCATAGTAGACTTAGCATGTTAAATTCAAGTTCTTTGTAAATTTTAACCGTCTGTCTATAACGGTTCAACAGTTTAACCATATACATCAAATTATATCAACTATTGTAACACCCTTTAATTTATAATTTAAAATATTTCTACTTCTACTTATACCAAACAAGGTAGTGGACATTCTTTCTAATTTTCCAGTGTTTGTATATAACGGTTCAAAAGATACAGCTACATTGGTCAAATTACATTAATTTCGGGAACACCCTTTAATTTCTTAATTTAAATTATAATACAATAGAGGTCGCTTATAAGTTTTAGCTGCCTGTCTATAACGGTTCAAAAGTTTGGTCACTTACATCAAATTATATCAACTATTGGGACACTCTTTAAATTAGAAATCCAAATTTTGTGCTTGTTGTTATAGCAGATTAAGCAATGCAGGTTCGTTGTAAACTTCAAGCGTCTGTTTTAAAAGTATAGTCATATACATCAAATTGAATGAACTATTGGTGCACCCGTTAATTTATAATTTTGAATATTAACAATTGTTACTATAACGGTCATAGCAATCGACATTCTGTCTAATTTGCAAGCGTTTGTCTACAACGGTTCATGGTATAGAACCATATAAGTCAATGAACGTCATCAATGGGGACACCCTTTAATTTTTAAATTTATTTTTGTATTACGCTTTGTAATTGGGATATATACTAATGAGCAGTTTTTTTAAATTTAAAGTGGTTCCCTTTACGGTTCATAATACACATTAAAAACATGTTTGTTGTACGGGGACACCCTTTAGTTATTTTGATTATGAACTGATTTTAAAATGGGACCAATCTATAAGCATCAGCTTTCAAATAAAAAAAATTTTCAAAATCGATCCAATTGAGATATGGAGGCACACACAGTACCATTCAGTCGAATTGATAGCCTTCTTGTTTTTTTGAAGTTGTTAAAAAAGTTTAGTTTCCTTTATAATTATACCATTTGATTGGCCAGAACAGAAAAGATTCCAAACTATTTATTAAACCAAAAACAGAAATTACTTGATCAAGACCTTTAATACATACCTATTCAACGCTTTCATCCCATTGTACACTATTAAAATTAAGTATAGGGTATCATAAATATAGCTCACAAATATAGTTTAAGTAGGTCTTTAAAACATTTACATACATCATATTTTTATATTTTTGGGAACTACCGTATAAATCAAATGAGTAACAACACAAATTGGTCTGTAGATATTTATCGTTTAGTTTTAAAACATCAAAATCATAAATTTAATATTTTTATAACCCATAAAACAGTTGCGAAATTTTTCAACAAGATGTTTTTTTTTTTTTTTTTTTTTTTGAAACTGTATGCCAAACGCGGACTATAACAAAGTAAAAATATTTCATCATTATGCTTATTTTGTATGATAGATACTTTTTTAGTTATAAGTTTGGTGTGAATGTTAAAGAACATACGCGGCAGTATTGATGTTAAAAAGAAAAAACAGTAAAATTATATAAAACATTTATAATAAAATATTACAAAAAATAAGCTTTAATATTGATGACAACTTCTAAATATAAATTATTTTTTTTTTTTTTCAACAAAAACTTAAAAAATTTATCGAATTTACCACCACAACTTGTTGACATGTAATTTTCTCAATTTCTCTAGTAACTAGCTTGAAGTTTTAAAAAATACTTATATATGTTACTGCCTTTTCCCTGATAGAAAACAAAAAACAAAGAGAAACTAAATCGTTTTCAAATTTATTTTTTTTATTGTCAACCGGCCCAAGTGTCTTGTGAAATTTAAAACGTTTTATAATGGCGCTTGATGACTTGCGCAAAGCTGTTACGCTTGCCAGTACGGAAATTAATTTCCAACAAACATTTCTAACGAGTCCCTGATGTTTAACTACTCTCAGTTGTGTGAGAATAAAGCACAACTTTAAATTTGATATCTGTGGGAATTATAGAATCAATATTGCTAGTGGTTAAGTTTAATCGTGTGTAGCTTTTTTGAAAAATTTTTACTGCTTATAAATAAGTTAATAACAAGAGTAATAAGCCACCGCTAACATTGCCACTAACAGTAACAAACCATCACTATCAATAAAAGTGTAGAAGAAAAGCACATCGTTTTACAAAACACAAACAAAAAAGAAAATTAAAGGAAAGGGAAGGGAAAGAATCCCACACTTAACTTAAAAAATAAATAGTCATTTAGTATTAATTAGTGTCGTAAATGAATTAGAATTATTATCTATTACTGTTAGACTATATTAATAGAATCGTAGCTGAGTAATATTTATATTTCTCAAAGTAAGTGAAAACTAACAGCCAGTTTACAGAACACAATCTGCCGTTCAGACGCACAAAAACGTTTTGTTAATAAACTCAGCCGTTTTTTTTTTTTAAGCGCCGAAGCAGGGTTGCCATCATTTAAGGCAAAAACAAAAAATGTATATGAAAAGAAGTAAATAAAAAATATTAATTAATACATTGGCAATACTACGATTTGATACAACATTTATTTACACGAAACATAACAATCAATCACTGTGAAAAATATTTCATATAAACGAGGGTGTCTTCCCAGTCAAAAGAATTATATTAAGACCCAACAACAGTTAAGAGGAAATATACACATTAGTTGCCAACAGTTATTTTGTTGTTGTATTTTTGTAAAGCAATTGTTTCTTCTCAGCACTTAATTTAAAAGCGACCAAGAGTTCCACACAAAAAAAAAAGAGTTGCAATATTAAATAAGAAAGTATAGTCGGTCAAGTTCGCCCAAATTGTACCTTAAACCAAAATTAAGTGGAATAAAGAAGATTTTTTATGCGCAATGGATTTGTGGCTATCAAATCAATTTTATTTAACAAAAATAAGAAATTTAATAAATTAAGAGCTTCTTAAGCCGGTAAGGGGTGCTCTCAAAATTAGGATCACGAGTGCTGCAAGCAATTGTAAATAAACAAATAAAATTAACTGTCTTTTACCTAACGCTGTTTGTTTACCTACAATAAATTTTAAATTCTGGTGACTTTGATTTAAGTTTTAAGAGTTACACAAAACGGGTTACGATAATTCCGATGAAATCTACAAAGTGTTACTGTTGCAGATTTTGACTAGAAGCAGGTGTGTCATATTTGCCGAATTATTGGCATTTTTTGCCTCAAAAGTATCAATGTGCTAATTTGCTTATTTTTGCTTCAATAACAACAATTTTTTCGATAAACCCTTAAAACATAGTATTTTTGTTTTAGTATTAATTATTACTTTTGGGCTCACTAGAATATTTGTTATATAAAAATATCGTTAACAAGTTCGTTGTTCCCTGGAAAATTGTGTTCTTAATAATGAAAGTGATGTAAGTCAAAGTAAAAAATGAGGTGATCAATTCCTTTACACCACATTGATTTAAACTAAATTAGTTTAGTGTGATATTTATGATATTATAAAAAATTAATCAATTATGAAAATGCATTATGCTAAGAAAATTGAAAAATTGATTTTATAAATTATTCAAAGTTGTCAAATAATATTTAAATGATAGGTCACAAATTTTTGGGATTTATAGATATATAGAAAAAAAATGAAAAAAGTAGAATTACTTTTGCAACTCTGACCATTAGTGTGAATTAATTGAACAGTGCAGCGAAAGATATATTTTTTCGTACAACGAATGTTGCAGAAGAGTTTTAATTGCAATAAAAGAATCAATATCAAGAAGACTGAATATTAGGTGGCATGTCATAGTAAGCAAGGGCATAATGTCCATGGACTTTATGTCGCACTCAAAAGTGACATATACTTAAAACAATAACGGCTTCGCTTGCCAAAATTTATTGCATAGCCGGCTTTCAGCCGGTTGTTCGCTTACCAAAGATTTTCTTCAAGCCAGTTTAAAAAACGTTGCATCTGTCTAACATGGAATACCATAAAATATAAACGTTATGACTCAACGTTGGTGGCTTATATGTCCTTGGATATTATGACATGCCACCAAAAAATACCGCTGTTGAATCTGTCTCTTGGCTTCAAATCCAAAGGAAGAGATTCCAGAAACTTATGGGATGATTTATAAAACTGCTTTAAGGGAATGTATTGACCAAAAGTTATTGCAAATATTGGATTATTTCCACCATATACTACGATCAATAGAACAATAACGGAAGAAATTTATTTATAAACGGTTTACGGCTTGTGGTTTGTCCCTGACAATCTTTTCGGCCCGCTAGACTATGCTTCAGAAGGTTGCAACACAAAACAAAAAGTATAAATACAAAAAAAATAACTTTTTAACATAACATACCTCCCACTCAAACATTGAGACAGATTTCGGTCTCATTTTTAGACCTGGTTTCTATTAATTTTAAATTTTGGATATATTTTGAAATACCCTTTTTTAGAAATGCTATATACACAGATCTTAATTTAATTAACTATTTGTTTGATAATTTAAACAAATTCAGACATATATTTAATTATATCTAACCTATTATATCTTACCTATAGACTAATGTGAGTATGCAAAATAGATAACGAATTAATACTATTTAAGAGCAATTTTTACATACACCAAGATTCATATAAAAACTACTTTCACCAAACTGTAGTAAAATGAAATGCAGCTAAAACTATGCGTATATATTCTAAAAGTATGCATACATATTCATATTAAAACAAAGTAGATAAATTCCGACACCAATTTTTATTTTGGTTCCAGAGAAAACTGAGTTTTTGCTGAGGGGTCACAGTAAAACTGATTTCGTGAAAAATGTTTTTAAAATTGAATACATACATATTTAAGAACAATTTTTATACATAAAGTTTATTCTAAAATATGCTTTTGTTAGACTATAATTCTCTTGCATATCGACATAAGGCTTGAATTTAGGTGTTAATATTTACACTAGTTACCATTTAATGGCTTATCTCTTAACGGCTTATTTTAAAATAGTTGATATATGTTGTTGTTGTCGCACCAGAAAATGACGTAAGGTCCATGGACATTATGTCAGACTACGATGCGACTGCGATGCGACATTGAGTCATAACGTCCATTAATATTATAGGTATATTCTATGGTATTCACTGGCGTGCACACGAGTATGGCAGGTATGGCAGCCGCCATACCAAGCAGATCATCGGCGCCCCCTAGCCCCCAAAAAGAAAATTATTCAAACGCCGTTATTTATGGAGTATGAAAACTAACCTAATTCAAAGCAATTCAGGGTGGACTTCTCAGAGCTAAAAGCGAAGATTAATCTTCTCTAGAACCGTAAAAAAATACTATCCACCAACAAATATCCACAAATGGCTAATATGGTTGAATAATGTAGACAGAAAAACCACGTATCCCAACTTTTATAAAGTAGTTTCCAATGTTTCTAAGAGCAGCTTTTCAAAACTAACGATCATCAAAACTAAGCTAAAATCTACAATAACACAAGAACGCTTGTGCCTCTTCTTAAGGGTTTCGTCGAACAAAAGTTTTTGGTTTCACTTAATGCGAAAGATGTTTTAGCCAGATTTGCAGAAAATTTTAAAGGATATTAAAACTTAAATTAACCTAATACAAGACTGTTATACAGTTTAAATCAATTTTATTATATTTAAAAACATGTATGTATATGAATTTTTGTTGTTGTATAATATTAATTATGATAGTAATTATTATTAATATTAATTATTGTCACAAATTTGGCGCTCCTGGAAAATTCTGCCATACCAAAGAGGAGCCCCTGTGCACGCTACTGATGGTATTATATATAAGAAAGATGCAACTTTTGTATAAACTGGCTTAAAGAAAATCTTTGACAAGTTGGTGGTGGCCATACCATAGAGGAAAAAATTCTTACGCCCGTCCGAAGGCTGGCTATGCAGGAAATTTTTGGCAAGAAAAGCCGCTGCTATTTTAAGTGTACAAAAACGTGTTTTAAAGTGTTCCAAAACTTTCACATTATTCTTAACCAATTTGAACAATTAATTTTTTTAGCATTACAAGATTGATGATAAACGCATAACAGTTTCCATATCGATACAACAGTTTTGGATATAAAAAGGAAGCTAATGTTTAAGGTCCGCATTATTGCTTCATATAATGATCGAGGCATATCATCAAAACTCCTACTTAATGGAATGAAACATACAATTGTCGACAGAAATGCTGCAACAACATACACAACAATGTCTGAACGCCCTTAAGTTGGATGTGAAAAGGGTTTTATTGGATTTTTTGTTATTTTTTTTTTTTTTGTTTGCTTTTAGTAAGTGCTGGTATCGGCGTCGGTACTGCGTGGTGTCGTTGTCTGTAATTTTGCATTCATATAGTGGAAATGAATGTGAATAAGAGAGTGTGCTTCAATGCGATGCTCATATTTTGATGTTGGCCGCCATTGGAATATAGCAAAGGATTTCATTTCGCTGTTTTGACTGTGAGAATGTATTTTAAAGAAGCTTTTGATTACACACCCATTCCAACAATATTGAGTTGCATTGTGTGGTGCATGAGAAGGGATAACAAGCTTACTTCTTGTTGTTTTAATAGGCTTTTACTGATTTTATTGCCGATACAAGTTAGGTTTTTGGATTGATTAGCAGTAGATGTGAATGCCACTGCCGCTACTAACCATTTTTTTAGTTTTGGTTTTTATTTTTATTATAATATATTGAAGGCGATCTCGAATGCCACTGGCTCTTGTTTCACACACACATAAATTAACCACGAAGTCAATAAATAGAGAACAATATACATTTTGGTTACTTATGCCGGCTTGATTTAGTTCATTTTAAGTTCACTTTTCTTATTTTTTATTTTTTAGTATTTAGACTTATTATGGTTCCTTTAAATCCTCGTGTTCTTTTTCTTTTTTTATTTTCTAATTTGTCTTGCTTATCCCGCTACTCTTGTTAATGTTGGCTTGTTTTCATTTTGCTTGTGGCTCTTTTTTGCTTCATTAAAATATACTGGCTTTAGTACCAACATCACAATCAAACCCATCGTCTTCATCATTATTATTATCATCTTTTTGCTCTTAAGACTTAAGCATTAAGTTCAACACCATCTCCTTGCTACAGCCATCATCATAAACACCATCATACATCATCATGAGCCAGGAATTTGCTGTCTATAAGCTTCTTTTGTTTTTTTTTTTTTTCTTTCTTATATTGATATTTCGTTGTGCTGCAAGTATTCTGTGGCATTATTTATACAAACATTCACACAATATATTTGTAGGAACATGATGTTGATGTTTGGTGTACGTTGGCGCTTCGTTATGTCGGCATGGGCGTTGCCAAATAATCATCACACGTTTTAATGCGCGGCTGTGCACTCTGTGTAACTTAATGGGAGTTCACAAGTGAAATTATCCACATAATGGGCAAATATTTTCTTACCACAAGCGTTAACAAATTTACACTTTGATGTTTATATTGATGTTGTTGCTACACTTGATAATGGTTCATGATTGGCCATACTTAAATTCTTTCCCTCTCCAAAATGCACCGAAAACAATAATGAATAAATTAAAGGTATGAATTTTGTCTTGTTAATTATTAAATGGAAATTTATGGCATTATTAAAATAATTGAATTTATGTCTAGTGTAGCAAATATCTATAATATAAACATATAAATGTAGGCGCTTAAAGTTCACAAAAAAGTTGAAAATTCAACGTTTACCAATGTTACTTATATACTTCGAAGAGCTGATCTAAATTTAAAATGTAATTTAATAATTAAATTCATATTTCGGTTAAAAAAATATCACACACACACAAAGATGAATAATTTGAAATAATTGTTAAAACCAGTTTTCTTAAGGAGCCTAAAGCAAATGTTTGTTTTTTATCTTCATTTGCATTTTGTAGCAATTTATATCAAATTGTATAATTTTCGAAGTTAAAGATTAATTAGGTTTGTGAAATTTTGCATATACAGCGAAATTATTTCTTGTCCTTCTTTTTCATGTATATCTTTAATACCTGCTTTGAGATAAGATTTAAATGTTTAGAACTTGCGCATAAAAAATGTATATATTGAAAGTACATTAATAAGCTAGAATAATTGACTACTATAGAAAATTACTTCAACAAAATCGAAATTCATCTAAAATACGGTATAGTCAGTGTGAATAGTGGATCCATATGTCGCCGGCTCGAAGGAGCAAAATGTTTAAAAAGAAATTTAGTATTTCCTAAAAGATCTTTTTAAAAGCTTTTAAATGATACCCATATCGATATTTTAAAAAATTTCAAGATTTAAGAGGACCATAACTCGAAAAATATGTGCGAGCGCCATTTTTTTACTGGATATTTTTTTTCTTATTTTTGAATTCTCTATCGCCCCACACATTTATTTTTTTGATTGGAGTTACATTACTAAAATAGATTTTTCCAAAAGATATGGATAAAATAAGAAAAAATATAAAATAAGAACATGGACAGATCTTGCTGATATTCAACAGCAAATTTTTTAAAACTATATTTGATCGATTGGTGTATTTAAATTTTTCCTTGGTCAACTAATACCTTGGAAAATTTGATTTCAACCCGAACACGGACGGACAGACGGACATCGCTCAATCGATTTCGTTATGCTTAAATATCAGAATATATATACTTTATAGGGTCGGAAACGGATATAGTAGAAATTACAACTGGAGTGAAAATACCATTTTCCACTTTAAAAAGTATTTGTTTAAACAATTTTAAAAAAGCACAAAAAATTGCACAAAGATTCAATATTTAAAAAAGGAAGGCTAAATTTAAATTTAGCTTATTAATATAATTAAAGGGATAAAAACGATTCGAAAATTTGCACAGAAAAGAAAAAAACGTCACAAGAAAAAAAACCCGGACAAGAAAATTAATTAAAAAATTCACACAATCTCACCAAAATATACATATCGAAAGACATTTAGCGCAAAAACCAACACAAAACAAAAATTTAAGAATTGCAACACATAAAGAATTAGAAAAAAAAATTTTTTTCACAAAAAAAAAAACAAAAACAAACCCCAATTAATTTCATCAAAACGAATTTAAAAAATCACCAACAATTTTATTAAATACCAAGTAAACCAAAAAACACAAAACTTGGCGAAAAAATAATTAATACTGAGATCAAATTGTTATTTTTTAAAATTACAAATATCAGAAAAATCGAATTTTCACACATCCTAAGAAAATGTTAAAACATTTCAATAAAAATATGAAATAAATTTGTATAAAAGAAAAATCGACAGCGATGCTATCGATTTTTCAATCGACTTCAATAAAATAAGGAGGTTATCAATTCGTCTGAATGTCGCTTTTTAAATGTTTGTGCTTGCTGAACTTGTCACTTCTAAAGAATTTTAAGAACAGTGTCCACATACAACTTACGACATTTTTACGTGTATTACTTACTGTGGCTCATTTTGAAATTCTGAATTCTTTTACTTTATGGATTTCTCTGGTTATACTTCTTAATCATACCGGTCTTGTGAACCCTTGGTCTCGTATTCACTAAACATGCGTTATCACCACAAACGCAGCCGTCCACGCTACACTTCTGTGTTACTCCGGCGAGACATGAACTACTCAATGCCTTGTTTAGTAACCTTAACCATCAACAGACATATCTACTACTCCTTTTATCCAAGCCAGTCAACTCCTTTTATGTAATAGCCACAACACACGTCTGCCATACACTGTTGTTATGCTGTTACACTTCCCCGCGCTAACCGCTTTTGCTATTACTTTTTTTATTATAAAGGGCTTCTTGACAATAATCTGTTGCTCTTATATTAAGTTGGACGTCTCCACTAAATTATCTGCCATGGCTTTACACAATAATTGTCTCTTGCCTCTCGGGAGGTTTGTTCTGCTGTTTATTAATTTTATTTGCATTATAACAATTATTATTTTTTCTTTGTACGCATGTCCGAATGCGGTATCGAACTCAGGAACCTCTATTTTGCAGCACGCACCTCTACCAACGCAGCCATTGAGGCTGCTCAGCATTTGTTAGGTAACTTGTGGTTTTTCTTTTTTTTTTTATTCTATAAACACACCATTAGTTGAATTAGGTTATTCACCATGCTCATACGGAAACAACTACAGGGGTTGCCAGATATTATTATTCGCAACAATACTATAACGGGCACTTCTTTCAAATTTTTAATGACTGCGTATTATTATAGCTCCCAATAACAAAAAGCAATACAAAAATAAATCTAAAAATGAAAGGGTGTCCCCGTAGGTGGCGTTGGGCTTATCTTTTGAACCGTTATATACAAACGCTTGAAAATTGGACAGAACGTCGATTTCTATGAACATTATAAATATCTAAAACTAAAATTAAAGGGTATTCTAATAGTTGTTTTAATTTGATGTATGTGGCCGAACTTTAAACCGTTATAGACAGACAGCTGAAACTTACAAGGGACCTGTACTGCTAATTCTGCTATAACAAGAAGTTTATAATTTGAATTCAGAAACTAAAGGGTGTTCTCAAAACTAATGTAATTTTTCTATATGGCCATATCTCTTAAACCGTTATATACAACAACTGAAAATTAGACAGAATGGCCACTACTGTCTTTGGTATAAGGAATTTTAATATTTTTAATTATAAATTAAAGGGTTTTACAAAAGCTGACATAATCTGATGTATATGGCCAAACTTTTGAACCGTTATACACAGACGGTTGAAATTTACAAAGAACCTGATTGTTAAGTCTACTACAACAGTAAGTATATTATTTGAATTTGGAAAATAAAGGGTGGCTCTGTAGTTGCTCTAATTTGATGTATATTGCCAAACTGTTTAACAGTTAAACAAGCATAAGGTTTGAGAATAGAATAAAAGGGTGTCCCAAAACTAAACTTAATTTGATGTATGTGGCCATACTTTCGAATTGTTATAGACCGACAGATAAAATTTGTTTTGAAGCCAGTTTTTTTTTGCAAGAATTATTGTATATTATTTTAACCGAAAAATCAATTTATTTACCACTTAAAATATTTAGTTTTGAAAAAATTACCTACATTTTGCTAAGAAATTAAAGAAGATATTAAATGCACTTAAAATTATAACAAAAAGCATTTAAATGCCGATTTCATAATAAATCATTACTAATAACAAATAATTTAACACAAATCTATATTTTTTATTCATTATTTGATCACGCAGTTTTGCAAAGATAAAAATATCAATAACAAATCAAAGTGCCCAAAATATGTCTTGCAAACATTATCTATGTATGTATGAATAAATATGTGTATGTGAGTTGACGAAGAACACTTATAATTTATTATTTATTTTTTAACAAATAAATGAAAAATTTAGTTTACCAATATGATGAAATACAAATTAGAATTCTGGCGCAAGTAAAATCAAAGTCAAACTTTAAAAGACTAACCTGACTCAATATAAAAATATTTATGGCATTTTGTTTTGTCTCACGCATAAAATTATACTTAAATAACAAACACTCTCTAATTGGCTTTTAAAAAGCAACGGTTGCTTAAAACGTTTAGTTGTTGATTCAGAAATGTTGTATAGTCATTTCTTGCACAAACATACGCCAATTGTATTTTAAGAGTGATAAAACTAATAGAATTTTTTTTATATAATTATTTTGAATAAATTTTGTAAATTTTTTGTATTTACTTTTAAAGTTTTTATAGTTTAAGAATTTTCAGCACAATTTACTTTTAGAAAAAAAAATGTCTAAAAAATCCGTTCAACCTTTAAATGGTTTGATAATTTGTAATTCCCACTTTTATCATTATTATTTCTTGATTTTTCATACATGTTTTTTTAATGACATTTTTAGTCTACCAAATTCTTCTTTTAAGCCATACTACAAATTCAAATTGACCTCCATCTTATTATTAGTAAAACAAACAGAAATAACTTGATTTAATATTTATTTCATTTAATTTCCGCTTTTATTGTATTACATCTAGATATTGACAACTACAGGTGCTAATTTCCTAATTTCTTCAACTTAATCGCATACGATAACCAGCACGTAAGCAAAATTCAAACGGTACCTAAGAAATTTCGGGTTAATAATTAAAATATCATTTGGTATCATTATATTCTGATAGTAGCTGACTTTTCTAGTTCTCCTTGAGGTCCTTTATTAGTTTATTACTTCATATTTCCTTACTCTCTTGTGTGACATTTTGTTGAATCGTTATAGCATTTAAATATACCAAATGAATAAGTGGTAGTTCGACCTAAGTTCATGTACAATTAAATTTCTAAATTTTGTTATTAAAAAAGAAAATTTATTAACAAATTTTTGTATTAATTTTTAAAGAAAACAAGAAAAATTAAAATAAGACACCAAAAGAATGTAAGGCAGCGGTTTTTGAATCTCTACCTCCTTCATAAACATTCTCTATTTTTAGTTTTATTTTCCTTATTGTGGTGCATTTGTATTCAGTGTTTTTGATGAACTAAATTTTATTTCCATTCCCATTTTTCATTTTTTTGCTGGCAGTTTAATCTTGCGAGTTTTATTATTTTATAATTATTTTTATTATTTTTGAAACAGTCTTTAATTTATTATTTTTGTTTTCAATAACGAATTTTAGAGCAGTTGAAATTTGTACTGCTTTTGTAAAATATAGTTAATTACATGGAATTACCATCTTTACAAAAAAATGTTACGAACAATTACACACCTGTAAGAACAAAAGCTTAAATTTTTGTTGCATAATATATGTGCGTGTGTGTGTGTGGTAAACAGAGCTACATATGTTGTTGTTTCTTCTCTACAAAGCATGTTGTGTTTAAATAACATATTCACATAGCAGATTTTAGTTTAGGTATCTACATGGGTTAAATTTTAATGCGAGCGATAAAGAAAAATCTAGTAGTTCGACTGTCTCCGGATTAAAACAATAGCGTGGATGACTGAGTAGATAAAACTCATGTTTACTAAACACGAGTAAAGTTTAGCCAAAACTAGTAAGTAAGATAGGTGCCTAGAGAAGACAAAAATGAATGTAACGGGGAAAACGTAACAAATTAAAATTGCGTATTAATTAAAATAAAGTTTTAATAAGATATTTTTTGCTTCAGTCTTGACCAACTATTTACACAATTAAAAATGAAGCAGTAGTTCATATTAAAATAAAAATGCTAAATACTTATGACATTTTGAAAGTTAGACAAAGTGCACCATTTCTTGTATAAGGTGTAAAAAATTCGTCAAAGCTCATATTTTTCTTGAGTATTTCGTGATTCGTAATAAAGTTGTTAACAAAATTTTCAAAAAATTTCTCAAGATGTGACTCATTCATGCCTAAAATAATTTCTCTTTTAGTTCTCTTTATCAGATACCACAATACAAAGTAAATCTTGTTCACAAATATTGGCCCACATTTAAAAAAATACAAGAACAAAACAGATAAATTCGTATTAAAGCTGAATGCCCACTTTGCTGCGGTATGGTTTTGCTCTTGATCGCAATGAATTTCTATTTGGTATTTATGAATGAATTTTTGCTTTAACATTTGTTTTTTATTTCACTCGTAGCTAAAGGGGGGATAGTAAAACAAACAAAAAATGAGAACGTTACAAATGAGATAAGAGTTAATTTTTGAGCAGTTTTAAATGAGAAAAATGCGTACTGAAAATACTAAAGGTGTGTGGGGGAAATACATGAATCAAAATTACTCTACTCTTGTCTGGGCGACTAAACGTATGAGTAATATGAATTTCTGGTGAAATTCAACGGAAATTATAAAATTTAGCGTTGTAGTTGTTGGTATTTGCTGGCAAGAAGACACCAACCAGGCGACTATAATAAATTGAATAATATGTTACAACTACGGTTGCTGTTGTTAATTTGGAATCTTTTCATTTGTTTAATAAGAGTTTATCTATATAAATAGGGTTAGCACCCGTCTGATTGTTTGGTTTTTATACTGTCATACCACATGGCGTAATGATTTCAATATTAGCAATTAAATAAAAAATAACAAAACAAAATAGCATAAAAAGTTTTTTTTTATATATAATCATCAATAAACTGTGCCAGCTGATAGTTTACAATTACAACTACATACACATATACATTATCTGTTTTTCGATTTGAAGTTTATAGTGCTCACTTATTTAGTGTGAATCACCTATTATCACCTGTGATATGTTACAATTATTATTAGATTGACAACTGCGAGTGTTCGAGTTCTATTTAATCTTGAATATTTTCTGATTTTTTATACATAAACGAGCGTATGTATAGTTTTTATTTTTTAATATTTAATTTTTTTTTTTATTTTTAGCATTTATAATTTTTGAAACATACATACATATAGGGCTAGGTAAATACATATGAATTTGTTTTTAATTTATCTGTAAACATAGGGTTCGAATATGTTCAAAATAAAATAATTATTATATAAAAAAACAAAAAAATTATAAAATTTATTATCATGGTAAATATTTTAAATACTTGTGTACATTTATATTCCTTTTCTGTACTTAGGGTTTAAAAGTAATTTGTAAAGATAAATTATATAAAATTACAGTCAATACAGTATATCATTTTGCAGTAAGATATTAATACATTTTTATCGATATGTTTCAAATATTAAAATATAAATTTTGAGATATACATATAAAAAATAAAGTTTTTCTAATTATTAAAATAATTTTAAGCATTTTCATTTTAATGTTGAAATTATTAATCATATCAATATAAAATTTATTATTTGGAATAATTTTCAAAGATAACTTCAAACAAAACATTCCCATGAAATAAGTATTTAAAACTAAGCTCTGAAAATTTTAAGATAAAAGCATATCTTTTTGGCCATTTTGCTACTGTTCATATATTCTACTTAAATTTTGTAAAGAAAATTCAACTAATTAATCAGTATTAGTTTAATATCCAAAACTTCAACCCATTGAGAAATCATATTCCGCAGTAACACATTTTATATTTTTTGTTTTAAATAATAATTAATTAATCAAACACTATAAATATATGTTAAATAATTATAACTACAGGTATGTGTAATTATAAGTACATAATTATTTATTTTAATTACAAAAATAAATAAAAAATAGTACTAACAACAATCCACAAGGACAGAAAGACCTGTTTTTTAAAACCTATGTCAGAATTTATCAAACGATTCAAAGACAAAAACGGTACAAATTGTAAAAAAAAAAATTCAATTGAGTTTAAAAATTAAACTTTTATAACAAATTCTTTATAGAAAACATAAATATTCAGTCATTAAATTTCAATTAAAAATTAATCTGTCTAAAAATCGGAAAATAACTTAAATTATTCTTAATATATACATACACAGTAAATAAACATACACATGTACGTACGTATGTGTATGTATCATTTTATACTGAGTCCGACTTATGCTTCACAATATTTTATTTAAATATTGATTTTTATAACAATAAAATGTTCTCCCTCTCTCTCTCTCTTTCTAAACTAAAGTTAAAAAACCAAAACACATCTAACAGCTGTTTTGCTCATTTCGTCATCATGTATTTGCCGGCATTTTTTGTTAATGTATTGTATATTGTTGCATTGTATGGTTCTTGTATCTGTGCAGTCACACAGCTGATGTGTGCGTGCAAGTATGTGTTTTAGTTTATGGGCCAATTTAAAAATCAAAATAGTGCACAATCGTTCCCTCATAAAACACTTAAATATAAATAAAACGGTTCAGCCAAACAATCAACTCAATATTACTAATAATGTATTTATTAAAATTGAGAAAGAGCTTAAAGAAAAACGATATAAAAATCTACTCACTATACCTTTACATATGCGCTCTTTTCTCTTGTCTGTTGGCATTTTTTTTTTTTTTTTGCTTTTTTATTTTTGCACAAAACAACAATTTTAAATTCATAATCTCACTCAAACATTGAGTATTGGATATTGTTGCAAATATTTTAGTATGTTAAAAGTTATAGAAGTGTAAACAACGTGCAAAAACAAGATTGTTTATAAGTTTTTAAAATAATAACAACAAACTGTTAAGTGATGTTATATCTGCCGGAAAAAGAAATATTTAAAACTAAAGAAACGATACTCTGATTGTTATGGCTTAAGAGTCAAAAATCAAAAGAAAAAGTTTATCAGAAGCTGATTGAGTTTTCGAAAAATTGCACAAAATCAAGCGTGTGTTTACAATTTATTTTCGTTTAAAATCAGTTTTTTATGATTTTCCTGTTTCTTTTTTTATTTTTAATGGTAAGTCATCTTATCTTTGATTTTATTTTTCTTGTAGCAAATTGTTGTGAAATTCGTTTTGCTTATTTTGGTTTGGATAAGTAGAATAATATTTGGTTATTATTTTCATAGCAAAAACACAATAAACTTATTCAATTAATTCCCTCTTATTTTAAATATAATAACAAACGACAGTTGATTTTTTTTTATAACTTCATAAACCGCATACTTTCAATTTAGTCCTTTTTGTTGTGATGATTTATTATTATCATACATAAGATTATTATTATTATAATAATAATAATAATAATTATTATTATTATTATTATTATTATTATTATTATTATTATTATTATTATTACTATTATTATTATTATTATTATTATTATTATTATTATTATTATTATTATTATTATTATTATTATTATTATTATTATTATTATTATTATTATTATTATTATTATTATTATTATTATTATTGTTATTATTATTATTATTATTATTATTATTTTTGTGTAGATAAAAAAAAACTTACATAGTCATAATTATATTAATTTAAATTTATAACAATAATGCTCCTAAACTCAGTTTAAAAAATATTTCTGACAAATTCTTATACATTCCGTTACCTTCACAAAAAAAAACCAACAAATTGACCAAAATTGTCCCGAAGGTTATGATCTAATTCCTATACGTACTTTACGTTTCCTCTATCTTTTCCAGAAAATTTGTAGGAATAATAATAACAAACTTAGATTAATGTTGTAGATATTTATACTTTGTTGTTATGCACAAGTTAAATTCCATTTCGGTATAGTTGCCAAGAAAACTGACTTCAGAATTAGAAGGCAAGGAAAATAGAATTTATAAAATTATATATAAAAATCAGCAAAATTTTAAAATTTTAAGATTTGAAATAAATTTGTTGAAAATTATTTTTTTTTTAATTTTTATTGAATTATTATTTTAACTGTGAATATTAAAAACAAATTTGCATTCGTGTTCAATCGATGATTGAAACAAAGCAAAAACAAATGTACAAGACGAAATACAGAGAGAACAGTAAAGAAAAATACGTTGGTTTGTGTGTAAATTTCGTCTAACCAAATTAATGTTGATATGAGTTATGAGTTTTCTCGTATTCTTATTTACAAAGTTAGTTGGTTAAATAGATGATGTTTATAAAATACACAACTAAGGTAGATAGATGCGAAGAATGCTGATGAAGGTCGTAGCGGTCCAGAAAATGCAGCATTTCATTCTGCTAGCGTCTAATTTTTCTTGTTTTCTTTGGAAAACGTCCGCATACATTTGTAAAATAAATTTTCTTTCTAAAAAAGATTTTTAGAAATTAAAAAATAAACGAACTTAAGCCAAAATAATTTCTATTCATTTATAATTATTTTTTTTGTTTATTTCTTTTTATTTTAAACTGAGAAAATGTTTAACTTCCCGCCCACTAACTCAAGGGACAAAAACACTTGATATGGACAAACCCTAACACGCATAGTAAAACAAAGCTTTTTATGAACTTTACCTCTTTAAGATTATTTTCTAATGCGTTCTGATAAGAAGAAAGTACATTTTATTACAGGTGCGATGATGTTTTCCTGATGCAAATTATAATAAGTAAAATTGAAGTGGATTGTCCATAACTCATTTAATAAATCTTATTAGCAAAAAACAATTATATTCATTAAATTCTAGTCACCATTATGAAAGAATGATTCAAACAGTAGCATCGGGACCTGGTACCTTTGTCACGCTTATTCGATTAAGTTCTGTTTTAATATGTCCACATGCATTTTAGTTTAAAAAAATATTGATTGATAAAACCAGACATCAAATCTAAAAAAATAATTACATATTTTTTTCACTCTGATTATGATAAAATGACTTACCAAAAAAAATCACACATTTTCAGCATTTATTAATTGAATTATAAAAAATACACGAATTTCAAAATTACCTGGCAACAGGTAAATATAATTATTTTTTAACAAAAAACGTCTACTAGGTTTAATAAATTCCAAGTCATACATAAAATCACAACAAATTAAAGAGGTTTCACATCAAAGCAATAATTAATTGTATTTTACAAAACTATAAAACAACAACAAACTCATCAAATTATTTTATCACGTCTTGAAACATATTTTTACCGGCTTAAACTAAAAATATTCGCAATGAGCTTGACAAAAAATAAAATAAACGTAACATGTTAATTAATAAATTTTAGGCTTTCTTTAAAAATCATTTAATCTAATTTCACATTTTTCAATATTTTCTATAATTGGAGTTTTTAGACAAAATAGTAGAATTTTAAAAAGCAATTCGCAATGGATATCACGACTCAGTATCTCTTCTATTTGGGGTTTCGATGCGAACTAAATTTAACCCATAATTAGGGATTTCAATATATACAGTGTTGTAATAACGAAATGAATAAAACTTTTAAAATGAATTTTCAGGTTGATCTACGCTAAAATAAAGAAAAATTCTGTAAAATTCAAATTTACATAATTTTACATAAAGGCGAATACTTTTAAAGAGAGTTGAAAAAAAATTGCATCAAAAAATCGCATAGTGTAAACCTGGACCTAAAAAAATTTTTTTAATGCGAATTGTATTTAATCAACAGCGTAAATACACTACCAAAAATAGAAATAAATGTCTTAAACAAAATTGTATTTTAATTATATCTAAGTTCGTTTTCCAGTGTTATTTCTACAATATCAATTTCCGACCCCATAAAGTATATAAGTATGTTCTGCCATCTTATGCATAGCGAAGTCCGTCTGTTTGCCAAAGCAAGCTTGATTTAGAAAAAAAATGTGTCAATCGATCAGATATAGTGTCAAAACAGGTGCTATTGGAAATCAGCATGATCGGTCCGGGTCCTTCGAGGCAGCAGGCAAAACACCACTCATACCTCTTATTTTTTCATATCATTTGGAACAATAAAGTAACTCCAATCAAAATAATAAATATATGGCGCGATAGAGAATTAAAAAATAAGAAAAAAATCCAGTAAAAACATTGGCGCTCGCCCATATTTCCCGAGTTACGGGCCTCTGAAATAAAAGCTTTTAAAGCGATCTTTTAGGAAATACTAAAATTTTTAAAAAATGCTGATCATATTAAGATCCGATGTGATTTAAATGTGAAATTTATATAGGCAGTACCAAATTTTTTTTATTATTTAATTGAATGTCATCCCAATATTTGCTTTTTTGATTGGAGTTACTTCCCTAAACTAGATTTACATAGATGGTGAAGAGTATATAAGATTCGGCATAGCCGAATATAGCCCTCTTACTTGTTTTTTTTTTTTTAATCTTCCATACCAGTGCTGCCATTGACAACCATCATAATATAATAGATTGAACTAGTAAATACAATTCACATTTAATTAACACAAAATTTCTTAACTTGTCTATAATATCTAATAATTTTGATAGTGCAAGATATCAAATTAAAAGCAAGGCATCGCGCAATCCTACTTCCTTCACAACTATCATGAAGAAAAAAATTAGAAAAAATAAAATAAATGTCATTCGATGATAGTCCAACGGTTAGCAGAAAGCAAGAACAAATATATATGATTAATAAATAAAACAAACCCAAAGCTTTAAATTATGTGTGGACTTCATCCAACAAAACTAATATAGATTGATTGCAAATCTTTCTCGTATTCTTATTTATCAGATAATATTAAGAGCGTATACAACCAAAGTTGGATAGATGTGAAGAATGCTGACAACGGATGTAGCCATCAGGAAAATGCTGCAAAATTTTCATCTAAATTTTCTTAATAAATTTAGGTATTCAAAAATACGTGAACTTAAGCCGTATTAAAATTATTTATTCATTAATAAAATTATTTATTATCAAAATATATCATATGCGTGCTTCGCTGAGTATAAATATAATTATTGAATTCTATGTGTATGAAGTCAGCATGCCCTCTTAGGCGCATACGTATATATTGTTGGTTTTTTTTATATGAACAAAATCACATGTTGTTATGAAAAATCATAACTCACAAACACGTCAACCGATTTCGTGCAAACTTTAGATAAACCATATACACGACCATACAAACAAACCCTAAAAATCTATCGAATTCGGTTTGACCGATCGTGAGCTATAATGTCACAACACACTTGCTACAATTTTTTTTTATAAAAAGATATTCTCTTATATTAATTTTATCAAGTAGTATCTAAGTTTGTTAACTAGCTTCTGGAAGAAGAAGAAAACGCATTTATATTTTACTTAAAAATAATTCACATACAATAACGAACTTTGGCCTGACTGGAAATTAGTTTACTTTAATTTAAAACAAACACATCTTGTTCATTTTAGATAGCTGTTGTTAATTTTAATTATTCAAAAATTCATTCTTTGCATAAAACTATCGAATTCACTTTTATTAAAACGTTCAATCAGTTAAACTTTTGAACTTACTTTTAACATCAACATAAAATACCCATTATCAGTATTTATTATTTAATACAATATTTATTAAACCATTTACCCATTTCCATAACTTCCATAATTCATGTGTTCTTAACTTGCCCAAGAGATTTTTCAAAATCTAACTTCTGACAATAAATTCAAATAAAATATAAAACTGGAAAACTAAAATGCGTTCCGTTTAGATTGACTAAACCAGTAGAAAAATTATTTAAAAATCACACAATTAGAATACATTTTTAAGTTAAAATAGATGTCAACCGATTGTTAAATTAAAAAAGCTGATTTTTTATTTTAACATAAACTTATGATGCGATGTTCTTTTAACACATCTGTATTTTACAAAAACATCAAAGAAACATTTAAACTGATTTGAATAGAAAAAGCAATGTTGCTTGTATTACTCTAGAAGCGAACTTAAATAGCAATTTAATTAGTTAATAAAATTACAATAAATCTTCACTTTAAAAGGTGTAACGTTAAAGTAAACAAATATAAAAAATCCCCTTATACTTTAAGACGGCTTTCAGTATTGAATTCAAAATAGTTTTTTTGTTTATTATTATTTTTTTTTTCTTATATTTAGCTACACATTAACAATATTTCTTAATGACTGTTCAAAATAAATTTTAATGATAGCAGGTGAAAATGTATGCACGCCATAATAAACATTTTAAATTCACACATAGAAAAAACTTTATTTTTTTATATTTAAATTTTTGCATAAATTTGGCGTTAGTTTTTTATTCTAAGCGAATTAAAAATAGCTTAATTCTGTTAACAATTTATTCCATTCACAGTTTTATTATTGTAAAATTTAAATAATGTTGTTCAATAATTTTATGTGATTTTTACGTTTAACACTGAAAGTTGTTATTAGCGTGATTAACAAAATAGTACAGAAATTAAAAAAAGAATATCTTTCTAAATGAATGAAATGCAACATCTAAGCTAACTTAACAACATTTATATAATTTGGAAAATCCAAATTTATTAATGAGGGGATTTTACAGTAATACTTTCGTAAAACAAAGTAACAAAAATTGTATAAAAAATTCTTAATTACGATTAAGCAACAGCCATGAATGGAAGTCAATTCATTGGGCCAAAGGATTTCCATAACAAAAATTTAGCATGAGTTTGGCATGAGTGAAGTTATTAATAAGGTTCTAGTGTGTTTTGCCATATGGCCTATCACTTAAAATCATTGTAGATTGTTGCCACGATCCATACTTAAATTTTGTGACTATTTTCGGTGTCAAATTGTGCGGAGAGCCTTGCAGAGACGCTGCTTAGTTTTGTCACTTCTCCTGTTTCTCAAAGCTTATATACATGCTCCTTATAAAAAAGATTTTATTCCGAAAATTTTGATCTATTATTTGATCTATTTATTTGGAACTACTTCTTAAAAGATCTTAAGAGTTTAGTTTTCGTATTGGGTTCAGAGGGCTTTTAGTAACCGGCAAGAATACCGACTACTATATACCACAGAATATCTTAAACTAAAAGGGGTTTCTTCAGAGAAATTGTAAGTACTACAAGTAGTCTCTTTTATGCAGTCACGCAACTATTTTTATCCGTTTCTGGCCAGTTCAAAGCACATTTTCAGCTTGTACATAAAATAATATCAGTTGATTAAAATAAAAATTTTAATGCAAATAAATTTTTAGAAAGACAACAAAATTAATTTATTTTGAAACCTTTTTTAAATAATCTTTATTTGCTAACAATATATTTTTAAAACCAAGTCCATTGTTCTCTCTAGTTATAATAAACTATATTTTTAAGTAGTTTCTTTTACTAGTTTAGCTTTCAATTTTACCCTAATTTATGAGTCAAAGCCAAAAAAATCGAAAATATTTTTAAAAGAAAATTAACATTTTATTTTTAGTATTTAAATTTTTTTGCATCCATAAACACAAAAATCCAAACAAGACTCATTTCACAACTTTAACAAAATAATAATTACATATTCGAATATTTGTTAAGAAAGAAAAAAATAAAAACAGCAATAAATAATATTTGAAAAACTAAGTAAAACTCTTCTTTATTTGACAATAAAAAACAGGTGTTGGTTGCTTATCTAACGCAACTAACAGATAGATACCAACAAAACGGCCAAACTACAACAACTTTTATTGCTATTAGGTCAGCCGTTGCTACCAGCTCGGCCCCTAAAAATACAACATTATAGTTTAAGACAACAGAAAGTAAGGCAACGAAGAAGGCAGCTAACAACAAAATCCACCACCTCGGTTAAAATACAGCAAGAAACACAACAAAGTCAACAGCAATTACACACAACAATCACTTGCTATGTCGGCGATTGTAATTGCAATTGTTGTTCGTGTGATTGTTGTTGCATGTTAACTCAAAGTTTTACGCATAAAAGCTACAAAATTACCACCTTAACAACAGACAGTTATAAAAAACTATTTGTTTTGATTACCATGTTATTAACAGTATTAAGTGTACAGCCATTAACATTTACAATGGCAGTACCTTTTGAACAGACACAGCCATTTGAGCTAACAAAGTCGCAGTTGCAGCCACAGCAACAACTGGAGTTGCAACAAAACAATTTTCCATACGAAAAACATTATCATTCGCAATTGCAGGAAATTTCATTGGCTGAAAAGCAAAACCACAGATTCGCTTATCATTATAATTATAATAATCATTATCAGCAGCTACAATATGAACAATCGAAGACTGATTTCAAAATCAATGAAGAGTACAGGGATGATGATGATGATGAAATGGAAGAGAAAGAAAGATTGCACAAACGTGAAATAAGTTGGCATGATTATTACAACAGTATAATGCAATCTCAAATAATTAATTGGTACAATCCTTGTGGTGGCATTTCAAAAACGGATGAAAGCCCGGCTAAAAGAAAAAGATTTCCGCCAATCAAAAAGGTAAGTTTGCAATAACTTTAACTTTTGTAAAAGATATTTTAAGAACTACTAAATTTCTATCAAGTTTGAGGAAAATAAAATATTTTAAAAAACATTTATTTAGAACTTCACTTATAAATAAAATAATTAAAGTATTTTAGCTTAAAGGCCGGGTCACTAGAATCCATCGTACTGCTTCTTCTTGTTTTGTTTTCGCTGTTTCTGTGTTTTAATGATTTTTTTATCCGTCAACAAAGTATTCATTGTGTCATCTTCATTCGTATTTACTTTGTTTTCAGTTTAATACGTTAAAATATGATGTATGACGTCTTCTATGTGCCCCGGCCTTAAATTACTAAAAATGATAGTTGCATTCAAGCAATAACTTTAGTCGATCTCCCACAAACTTTTGTACGCATGCATATAGACAAGTATGTTGTTATATCCTAGTAGCAATATATGCATCATTATTTACAAGATCTGTATATTTTACTGTCATCTGTGATAAATGCACTTCTTGTCATAAATTAAACTTTTCATTCTAATAAATTATATTGCATATGATGGAAATAAATATCCCCTTTTTGCTTAACTACAAATTTTAGCCATAGACGACCGATCCGAACACAGATATATAAAGAACATATCAAGAAAATGGCATGAAATGCTTTCTTCCGAAGGAATCAATCAATCAATTAACGCAATTAATGAATAATATTAAAAAAACTCATGATCTCATATGATTATGAAATGTCTAGTATTATAATTTTGAAATAAATATATATTAAGTAAATAAAATATAAGTATAAATACTTAAAAACAATATTTTTTGTCTAATTTCAGGAGTTAAGAAAACTTCAAAATACAGTAGCGAAAAATTATATTTTAATTAAGGACACTTTGCATGCCATCAATATACGAAACATGAAACAGTGGGATTTGACGGAAAAATACTCCTTTTTACCAAAACTTAATACCAATTCCAGTGTAAGTATTATAATTATAAGTTTTATCATAAGAATTCTGGCAAGGCTCACAAAGATCTCTAATAAAAAACTTTAAATCTATACTTTTTTAAACCAAATCTTAAACCTAAAAAAAAAACAAATTTTAAGCATAACACCAAGTCCAGAAGTCACTTGGTTCCTCTTTTATATTACTCTGAAACGAGAAAAATATTCAATGTTTTATTTTTTTAGTTTTTAAATCAGTTACAATGTTCTACTTTTTATACTTAATGTTTTATTTTTTTTTCTTCTTAACCATAATTGTTGGCACGTTACCCTGGGGGCGTTGATTGAGTAGTTTATGAATTTATTCTTTCAGTCTCTCTCAACATCATCATTTATCTTAAAATAAACTCGTACCTACAGACATTCAGTCACTTCCATTCAACACACATGCATAACGGCTGATGAGGTGGAATGAACGTTGCATTGTTTTTTTGTTAAGTTTTGTTAATGTTGTATGATTTAGGTGTCTTGTTAACCAGTTGTTAAATATCAGTTTCTTTTTATTCCGTTGTTCCTCATCCTTATTTTTACTTCTTGATGATAACGACGTTGGGGTTTGCACTCAAGCAAATTTTGGCATATTTTTTAATGTACGTTTTATTTATATTCAGCTCAAAATTTTTTTGTTCTCATACAAGGGATTCATTTTTGTATTTTATAATGTGAAAAGTTGATCGTTAAGTAGTTCGAAATGTGAAGTCATAAACATGTAAGAAAGCCGCCATAAAGAGCAGTCATTGTATTTTGTCAAGGAAGTAAATGTAAAAATATTCTATATATTTTGGTTTAAAAACGCTAATACATTTTAATTTAAGTAATGAAAATATCAATGCTATAATAAAAAAAAGAACAAAACCACGTAAATAGTTTTTAATTTCCTTTTTTTTTCAAAGATGTACGAGTGCACTTTACGAGTTCCGTGGCTTCTTGAACTTTTTTCGTAGTAAACTAAAAATGAGCACTTTTGCTTCAAACCAGCATATATATTTGAGAGTACTTTAATATTTAATTTGAGCTGCATTACGAGGGCTGCTCTATATATTTCTGGCCTAATAGTGAAAATGCGAATATTTATAATCAAAAATTGTTTTATTGTTTTTCAAAGTATTCTCCAGCATGATTTATACACTTTTGCATGCGCTCAAACCAGTTGTCGAATCACTTTTTCCACTCCGATTGAGACACCTCTAAAACATGGCTTTTGAACACTTCAACAGCTTCTTCTGGCGACTAAAATCGTTGACCACGCATTTTATTCTTGATGTGCGGAAACAAGAAGAAGTCATTAGGTGCCAAGTCAGGGCTGTACGGCGGATGACCCATTAATTCGACGTTTTGGCCGGTCAAAAACGCTCTGGTTTGAGCCGATGTGTGAGAGCTCGCATTGTCATGGTGAACAATGATTCGTCTTCTCTTGTTGGTTTTTCGAATTTCTCCGATGACTTCAGGCAAACAAATTGTAGTGTACCACTCAGAAGTGACAGTCCTACGTTGCTCAAGCGGAACAGTCGCCACATGACCAGTTTTGCCGAAGAAACAGGCGACCATTTGCTTCGAAGTGCTTCTTCCTTGAACAACTTTCTTTGGTTTTTGCTCGTCTTTGCAGACCCACACGGTCGATTGTTCTTTCGTTTCGTGCTCATACGCATAGATCCATGATCCGTCACCTGTGACGATCTTATAAACGTCTTTTGAAGCACCACAATCGTATTTTTCCAACATTTCTTTGCACCAATCGACATGAGCCATTTTTTTAGCGACTTTCAAATTGTGCGGGATCCAACGAGAACAAACGTTTTTTACGGCCAGGTGTTCATGCAGTGTCGAATGTATGCTGGTGGAAGAAATGTCCAAGGATGTCTCTATCTCTCGGTATGTCGCGTGTCGATCTTGCATTATGAGTTCACGTACGGCATCAATGTTCTCTGGCACAACAGCCGTTTTTGGATGACCTTCACGGAATTCGTCTTTGAGCGAGCTTCGGCCACGATTAAATTCATTATACCAATTTTTCACAGTGCTAGAGGATGGTGCTTCATCGCCATACAAAGATTTAAGTTCATCAATGCACTCTTGTCGTGGTAATCCACGTCGAAAGATGTGAAAAATGATGGCACGAAAATGTTCACGAGTTAATTCCAGCAGCCCTCGTATTTATATTGCTGTTGGGCAACCTCTATCAGCTGATAACGTCGTGAGTTGGGAAAAAACACTACCACAATTAGCTTTCTTATACTAAAATAAGTACTTTTATATATGCAAAAGCCGTTATTGGAATCCTGATAAAGTCTTTGAAAAATGTATACCACAACTTTTTTTGGTAAAACTAAAATATGTTTTTTATTTTTTGGGTCGCTCAATAAAATCATCGGCAAGAAATATTAAATAACTAAGTTTAAATCACTGGAATATTAAATTTATTAAATTATCTTTAATTATATTGTGCTAATTATACCGAATAAATTACAGAAATCACCGATGTTGATTATTGAGGGTGAAGCACGTCTCGATGGCCATTTCGCTGTGACTCACTTAGCTCTTCAGGAAACTTCTCACAAATATTTTAAATAAACTAAAGGTTTTTGTCCAAACAATAAAGTAAAGACAAAAATCATCAAAGCTTAGGCAAAAACAACAATAATTAACATTGATTTTATTTTCTTTTATCCGCTGTATACGGCTGACTTTTTTTCGGCTCTTTTATACAGTTAAAAGATGATGAAAAATAAAACAACAAATAAAACATCACAAAACAGTACGACAATTAATTTATGTTTTATACACGGGCACTTGCATATTAATAAGATCTATTAAAAATTGAGACGTCATTTTTAAGTCATTTATGTGCTGTTTATGAAATAAAACTCGTCTGAAAAATTTATGTATTGTAGAAATAACTCGAAGAAATCAGTTATTTTCCCTCAGACGAGTTAATAGTTGTAATACATATGTAGAACATAAGTCAATAAAATCTTTGAAAGCAATGACAAGTTAAATTAGCGAAGTAAAATATGCCACACTTTGCTAAGTTATTTAATATGGGCACTCAATTAGACAAGTAGTTCCAACTTCAAGGCAGTGTTACCTTAACCAAGATTAAGGCAGAGAAAAGAAAATCAATTTCCAATATCTTTCAAATTTATCTAAATTATAAGTGACACAAACAAGATCCGAAATAGCTTAAAATTACACATTTCCTTTTAAAATTGAATTGGATTTAAGGACTCTTTACCAGCAAAAAAAAATAAACTCTGAAAATTACCGCCTAATTGCAATTGGCTCTACGCTCTCTAAGGTGATGGAGAGTATGATTTATTTTCACCTTTTGATTGGTTTCGTTAGTGGGCGCTTTACAGGGGACTTGCTAGCTTTCCCTTCGGAACAATTATATTACTGCAAACACCATTTCGGCGAGAGAAAGTTATTGGCTCTAGATATTTCCAAAATGTGGCGTTTTGCGTTTCTATCAACATTTATTGCTTTTGGTGCCGGTAACAACTTTTTTCGATTTATATCGAGCTTACTTGGGGATCTTTTAAACGATTTGTTATAAATGGGATTTCATCAAACGACCTCAATATAAATTTAAGCCTACCACAAGTCCCTTATCAACATATTTCTTATTTTTCTAAATGACCTTATTTTTCAAACTTTGTTTACACTTTTCCTGATGACAGCAGAATTTACTTTTCGTGTTTATTCGGCAAATTCTTATTTGGACAATCCTTTTAGAGGTTGGGGCCAAGCGTCATAACATGAATGATATGGATCAGGATCTTATAAAAATATGTGATTGGAGCCAGCTGAATGGAATGATGCAATGTCGTTTGCTTACACACACACACACATTCGACCAAAAATAGTGATTCCTCTATAAGTATGGGGCTATAAAATTTAAGAAATTAGAAGCGATTGATGAAAATTCAGTGTAAATTTCGGTATTTTTCAAGTCTCAAAAAAAGGAAGGTTTCTTAAAGTATTACTACTTAAACCATTTACATCCGGTAAAAAATTTAATACAACTCTTATTTATAGGCCGTTGCATCAAAATCTCTTTTACTTTTACTCGACCGTATCCAGAAGAGGGCGAATAGACGCAGAGTTGACAGGTTTTAACGCTCTTGAACATTGACGTAATGTTGGTAGTGTTTCGCTGTCTATACCGATGCTTTAATAACAAGGAGAAACTCGTTCCTGATATCTGCACGTTTTTGCATACAACACGCTTCTCTTTAAAAGCTCATCAATTTGTGGTCGATTAAACAGTAAATCATACTGTGCATTACATAGAGTTTGTTTTCAGTCGATCATCTTCCTGCAGAGATCTTTCATGTCACTTTTGATTTAGAAAAATTCAAATCGAATATCAACAAATTATTTTTCCCATAACCTAAATTCCTAGTTCTGGCACAAAGCATTGCTTGGCCAAGGGTCATTCCCTGAGTGCTTGTCCGATATAAAAATTCTGCAATAACACTACAAATGCCCGAGTTAAAGCAACGAAATTTGGTGGACAGTTGGAGTATAACGAAAACAGTCTACATGATTTAATTAAATGATTTTCGGTTTTCTTATTACCTTCCCTACTTCAATAAAAATTCATTTTTTTTCATATAATATATCCCGAAGTTTTTAAAATATGTTGAATATGTTTTTTAATTTATTTAAATTTCCTACGTCTTTTGTAATCTGTGTTTGTTATGATAACAAATCTCAGCCTTTCCTCCATGCATCAATTAATATTTGAAATTAACCGCAGTTAATAATTTTTGGACATAGTTAAATGGTTTATTAATCAAATAATTATTTTTGCCCCATTACTACAAAATATCATAACGAAAGAATATTTACAGTAATCAATAGCAATCTTGCTATTGATTCATCCTAACATACCAGCAACCGATATACAGTCAAGCCAATGAACATCTCGATTGAACTTTTACCAACGAGTTGGCTCTGTTATTCTACAGCATCATAATTACAGTCGTTCTTATTTACATAGATTGCTGTGAATAGGGTTTATAATGTGAGATAAAATTGATAAAGATTTGAAGCAGATACTACTGCTTTTGGCAAAGCTTTTTATTAGAAAACTATTTTGGTCCTCTCAAAATAAAATTTTAAATTTAAAAACCAATTACAGGTCTATTATTAAAAACTAGACAAAAATATGTTTATGCTTAATGATAACATAATTAATATCAATTAATAAAAATTGGTTAATTTCATGATTTCCATTTTTGGTAATAATTTTTTAAAACACGTTTTTGAGTATGAATTCATTGAAACCCCAAATGCTCCTAAAAAACCAAGAAAAAACCCTCGTATTGGGGTTTTCTGTTTTTATCTACTAAAAATAAGAAGCATAGGTACCATAATAATAATTTTCTTACGAATTGATATGTAATATTTACGCATTCAATACATTAAAACATAAAAGTTATTTCCAACGATTACAATTTTATAATAATAATTTATTTTTAGTTCTCGATGACATCTCACTTTTATAAAGAACAACAACAATGTATATTGTGAGCAAATAACCCATAAGTAAAGAAAGCAAAAGTCTATTAAAACAATCTAAAATAAATAAAAATTTTAATATTTAAAACCGCACAAACAATTGTTATAAACATTATAGTGGAAATTCTAAAACTCAAACTGACGTCAATTCTAACTATGTTTGAATAATCCAAAAAAACCCTTCTCAGGCGCCCTCATCAAAAAAATCTCACTAAAAACAAGTAAAAAAATCAGAAGATTTTAACTATATTTCATGCTTTTCATTTAAATTCTACACCCAACTTGATATTGAGTGAATCATACAATTATTTCTCCTATTTAATGCTACTAACCATGTGCTGCTTAAAAAATTTTTTAAGTGTTTAACATTATGTGTACAGTTTTGGTGGAATCCCCCACAAACGATTGGTTAGGGAGCTCGCGGCTCTCAATGCTATACAATTTCTTACACAAACACTTTAAAATATGTACAGCCAAGTTTCGTTACGTTTGTTTGCAACTTGAATAAAAAAATTAAATGAACAAGTAGCACTTGACTAAATTTTTGCGAGCTTAAATAACTTTTTATTCCTAAAATTAAATAATATTTAATTTAATAATATGCTTGATTCAAATTTAAAAAATTAAATCACTTGCAAAAAATAATAAGGTACTACTCCTTAATTGATCAATTGAGAATTATATTCACTTTAAGCGAAAGAACAAAGACATGAAAATCCAAAAATTTTAACAAAAAGTGTGAATATAAATATTATTTTATTTTTTCTTTTAAATGAAGTGCTTAAAGCATAAAAAATAAATAATTTTTTTAGTTCACCACCTGCTTCCCAATTTTGAAAGAGACTTTCATTCGTACAATTTACATCTAAATTAAAAAAAACACAATTTTCTTTTCTTTCTTTGCCATGAAAATTGAAGAAATAATATTTTCTTTTGATGTAGTATGTCTGGCAGTTATAATTGAGCTTTTTGATACCAAATACGACACATGTTCTGCTTAGAAATACATAAAAAGTGAAACAATTAAAGGAGTTTTGAAAATAACTTTATCCTACACAGAAAACTATTACATCATTTACTATTTTCTATTACAGCAAGGTACTTTTTTGACAGGTTTTTATTTAAAAAGAATTTTCTGCAAGAGCTACTTTAAAAGTGTAAAAGAGCACAGCTTTTAAAAAGAACTCATTTTAACAAATTACTTTTTGCAATACGTAATTTTTAAAAAAGTTTATTTCTCAATAAACAAATAGTAGAACCACCATAAAATGTTTAAAAGATCGTATACCTGGGCAAAGGTGTAGCACTTGTAAATTGTATTTATCGTGTTAATGAAATTGTTATTGTTTGCTAATTAAGTGCAATATTGTCTGGTACTCGCTTCTATTCCCCACCACTGGCGATGACAGTCATTTATTGGGATGCTGAAACGTCACGTTTGTATATTTGTATTTACTGCTGTTATTGCACTTTCAAATGTTTGAAACTTTTTCAATTAAAAAATAATAATGACAACGACAACCCACAAATACATTGTATTTGCGACGAGGTGTGTTTAAAAACTGTCATTAAATTTAAACTTTAATTAAAAAAATTTAATTGCATTTTATTGTTAGCGTTTTCAATATAAATGCATAATGCTTTATGTATTTTTCTTTATAACAATCTTTTAAAACAATATATGTTACTACCGGCGTAATATATTGTTACGTTTTACCCTTTTAGAACAGGCAAACCGTACGGATTCTTTTGATTGCAACTACCACTGTGGCTAAATTCTGTCCTCGAACTTTATGGCTTTCTCTGGCTATACTTCTCGATCCTACCGGCCTTGTGAACCCTTGGTCTCGTATTTACTAAACATGCGTTACCACCACAAACGCAGCCATCCACGCTACACTACTGTGTTACTCCGGCGAGACATGAACTACTCGATGCCTTGTTTAGTAACCTTAACCATCCACAGACATCACTACTCCTTTTATCCAAGCCAGTTATCTCCTTTAATCCAGTAGCCACAACACACGTCTGCCATACACTGTTGTTATGCTGTTACACTTCCCCGCGCTAACCGCTAGTGCTCTTATACTTTTTATTATAAAGGGGCTTCTTGACAATTATCTGTTGCTCTCATATTAAGTTGGACGTCTCCACTAAATTATCTGCCATGGCTTCACACAATAATTGCCTTTTGCCTCTCGGGAGGTTTGTACTGCTATTTATTAATTTTAATTGCTTATAACAATTATTATTTCTTTCGTTGCACGCATGCCCGCATGCGGTATCGAACTTGGACCCTCTGGTTTGTAGTACGCACCTCTACCAACGCAGCCATTGAGGCTGCCCGGCTTTTGTTGGCTAACTTGTGGTTTTGTTATTCCGTAAACACACCATTGGTTGTTGAATTAACTTTATTCACCACATTCATACGGAAGCAACTACAGGGGTTGTCAGATTTTATTATTCGTAACAATATGCTATTTATTGGTCTTTAAACAATGTCTAATAATATATGCTAGATTTTGCGTTGTGGACCAAGTTTATTATTGAACAGTTTTTTCTTTTTTTATGTTATGTACATACTCACATACTCATGTATGGAATACACAAATGAGAAAAAGGATCACGAAGTTTTGTGTTTTCCTATTTATATATATAGACTAGCAGCGCCAACGACTACGTCTGCGAGTCATTTCTAATTTTCTTAAAATTTAAATTGAGATAAATGTGTTTTTAAATATTTATTCCAAAGTTCTGTAGACGGTGTTATAATTTGTTAATCTACAAAATAAAGTGCCGACAGCTGTTTTAGTACCATTATGCCTCTAAAATTGTGTGCTTTCACATTTGTATCTCTATTTTCTCTACGAAATGACCTATTTTTACGTAAAAAAAAAAAAATAAATAAAATATTTTATATTAAAACTAAGGTCCTAAGGGTCCTTCTTACAAAATTTTGTTGAAATCCATCCACTTGTTCTTACGTGATGCGAACACAGACAGACGGACGAGCAGACAGACAAAATTAATAAAACTAGATGTTTTGTACTGCATATCGATTACTATCTACACCAACATCAAAATTACAGTTTTATTATATGTATATATGAGTTATATATTTAAAAAAATGTTTTCGGCATTAGGATTTGCAAATAAATAAAAATAATTAATTTAAATTTCTCTTCTTTTGTTTTATGAAATTAATTGGGAAATTTCTATAAGATTTTTTGTTTGTTTTTTTTTTTCTCGGTACACACTTTTTCTCTCTCTCTCTCTCTCTCAATAAAATGAGTACATATCATACTCATACTCATTACCATTAAAATTTAATTGGCATTGTTTCAAAAAATGGCAATGAAAAAAAAATTAACTACAATTTAATGCTGATAATTTTATTTTTATTATAATTATTTTTAATAATGATAATGAAATTTTGATGATATCGTTTCATTACTATTTACAATTGAATAAAAAAAAATAATTGTTTTTATAAAACACAAACTTTTGATCGAAGAAACTTAAAAAAACTATGCATAAAAAAAATAGATGTTAACACTCTAGTAGATAGATCTTTATTTGAAAATTTTATTAATTTATAATTTTTAAGTGAGATAGGTGTATAACTTAATGTCTGAGATATAAAGTCACATAACACTACAACTAGCGGATCTTTTAACTTACACTGAAATAAAACTAGGTTCCCATAGTCTCTCATTTGTCCTGAGAAATTTAAAACATAAATTTTTCACAGAAATTTTCTGATCAGAAGGTGTATTTAGTGTACGAAGAGAAGGAACACATTTATTAATGATAATGTTTTTAAACCATTTAATCATTAGTCAATGGCAATGATTTTGTTTTTTAACTAATTATCAATTAAACGTTTTTATTAAGAAGCATTACCATTAGGAAAATAATGATAATGCTAAAAAATCATTAGCATTATTGACCACTCAATGCTAATGAAATCGTCAATTAATTACTTCATCTAATTAGATACTCTCACATGTGGTATATATGTGCATTGATTGATTCATACAAAAATTTCTTAAGTAATTAAATTCACTTTGTAACTCAGGCTTCAATTACGAATGAGAGAAATAACTATGAGTGAGCCTCCGCCAAGCGATTTTTTTATGCGCTAGAATTCAAGCGTTTTGTTAAAAACATATATATAAAAAATCTGGTTGTAAATATGGCATATACATATTTAACTCATAAGAGTTCTTATCAATATTTGTACCATTCTCAGTGCCTTCATTGCCGTCGTAAAATTTTATTTTTCAAAATGTTACTCAAGAATTTTGACTAACAATTGTGGAACCTATTTGATTTCAAAATAAAAGAGAGAATGGTTACAAAATTTACCACTTGATTTAAACGTTCCTCGTATATTTTATATAAATATTGCAACAAATATTTCCATAACATGTTTTCTCTGGATTTTGTAATACGGGTAGATAGCGTCAATAATTATTTAATTTCACTTTTTATTTTGCTTTGAAGCAAGTTCTATCATTATTATTATTTAATTCTAATGAATATTTAAAACGTTTGTCATTTGTCTTTCCTACTAAAGCAGTCATTAAAAGTTCACTAAACTTGATTCAAATGTGAATTAACTGTTAAAAAAAATTCCAATGTAGGAAATATTAAAAAATATTCGCAAAGTTGCATTAGTATGTATGTATGTATACTCACTTAGATTATCACGTGGATAAAAAGACTCATTCATACGATTTAAAAATTTGTATTGAATGTCTTACTAACTTGAAAACTATTTCTCAGCTTTTTATTGGAAAATAAATATTAGGAAATTGTCACGTTCGTAGACTTTTTTTATAATAAGAATTATTAATACATCAAAGATATGTTTAAATTGTGGTTTTAAATAATTTTTCCATTAAATAGGATTGAATTTCAAAAATGCTACAATGTGCTAAATAATAACAACTTACATGAGTCTAAATTTACTTTAGCAAATTTGCTAGACTTAAAACGATTGCGAAAATCTGCAAGAGTATGACACCCATGTCGATTGTTGACAAAAACAACAAGAATGCTAATCTTACAAAGTTTTACGGCGGTTGACACCTAAGCTATGGCCACTGTCTTTAACTTAAGCCTAGAACTGTCAAAAAATATAAGTAAACTATAAACGTAAAAGTCTAATATTTTAAATGAACTTTTAAATACTTCATGAAAAATTTAGCGGTTTTTTCAGCTAAAGATTTTGATGACGGAGTTGGCATTTAAATATTTATTGTGATGTAGTCATGCCGGCTGAAGGTGTTTGGCCCAGTTATAATTTTTAAATACTGATTTTATAATTATGCTAAATGCTTAAAGAAGATTCTCATGCATTGCACAGTGGGAACTTTCGGAAAATAAATGGTAATAAATCTGGATCTTCTAAACTGTTGATTGGAAACTTGGAACGTTTTTAGAGGAGGAGTTAGGCTTTATTTAACTTCCCCTGCTAAACTTGTAGCTTAAACACAAATAAAGCTATAGCGGTCCAAATATAATCACCTCGAGTTAAAAAAAAATTTGTTTGCCTATAACTTTTTAAATAAAACAAACGTCAAGACAAAAATAAAATTGTTTTTCTTTCGAGACTAATATCTTTTAAAATATGAGAGTTAGTCCAGATTTACACTTATTTTTGAGTTATTTTTTTCTTTCTAAATTTTTTATTAAGGTTACAGCGTTATGCGTTATCTAAAAGTAAACATTAGTAGCAGTAACATCTCCTTAAAACTCAAGTAATACCATATTGTTTACTCCTCCTGCTGCACAAACAAACAAAAGTTTCATGAAAAATTGCATAGTGTAAATGCCATAATACACTAACCACCATAAGGAGGTGATTTCTTTATATTTTCTTTCAAAACGTTCGCAATCAGATAAAATTTAAGGAACTTTCAAACCAATAAATTTTTTATGCCAGAAAGCTACCGAAATACGTTTTATAAAATCTGACTCAGATAGATCCAACCAGCGGTTTATAATTTGTAGATGTATTACCATTTAAATCCTTATTCATTGTTACCTGGATAATATTTAAAATTAATGTATATTTACTCATTGTGATATTCTCCTCAACAATGAGAATTAAAAAAATTATTTTTTTTTCTTTTATTTACAGATTTCACTTCGCCGTTGGCATCGTCAATTGCAAATTTATGTGGCTGCCTTTGAATACCTTCGACGCGCTCAATTACATTTCGATTATATTAGAGACAGTCAGGAAAGTTCCTTTGCACATGAATTGAATGATCTTATGAAAGATGCTCGTAATATATTGTGTAATATAGAACATGCAATTAATAACACTACGACTGGCAAAAGTGCCTCAACTATAGACTCACTGTTCATAAGTCGAACAAAAATGGAATCTATACTTAAATTTACAACAAACATAAAATATATTTCACCCTTGAAATGGCATCAAATAAAAACTGATGACAAAAATTGGATGGTTGATGTATTTGATTTACGTTTTGCTAAATCTCAATATTATAATTTCATACGTAAACTAATAAAAATCTTACGAATGAACACAAAAAGATCTGGACCTCTATATCTGGGTAGACGGGGCATCAAACCACAGTCCAGACGTCAACAAAAGCAGCAACAACGACAAAAGAAGCCTTACGAACAACATGCAATGAGAATTAATCATTCCAGAATAAACTCGAATAGATACTAAAACAGTCAGTCCATTTATATGACTAAATAAAAAGTGTAAAGTTAAAAATTAGAATAATAGGCTTAAATCTTAAATATTAAACACACTAACATTTACATTTTTAATCATTTCCTTAATATTTAATTCGTGATAGTTAGAAATATTTTACCATTCGATGCAAATATAAATATTTATTGACATTTTTAATAAAGTAACATCATGACAATTTTATTTATATCATTTTTATTTATATATATATAATATCTTATTTTTAAGAAAAAACTCAATTCATAATATAACTTGCCAAGTTCGATAATGACGCTGTATATCTCTGTATTTAAAATTTTATTTTATATGCGCTGTAGTATTTGTAACTTTAAACCTCTTAAATATAATTTTTTTATTAATGAGAATTTATTATTATAATTATTTTCGTAAAATAAAGCTGTGATATAGTTTGTATTAAAATCTTTTTATAAAGCGATATTCATTAAGTTATTTTTAGAAAATTTTAAAATTTATAAAATAAAATTGTGGCTGAAAAGACAAACAAATCTGAAGTTTTATTTTATAGAAAACATTAAATGTGTCGAAAAAAATAATCGGATGTTAACCCCTCATTCTCGCACATAAGTTTTCATTCTATTAATTTTATATTTTTTATATCAACCGTAAGAAATATTTTCAGTTGTTAAATGAGCATAACAGAAACTTTTTTACGACCTTTGATCTCATAGGACTTATAGATTATCCTTTTTAAATTAACAGCAATAATCATCAAGATTCCATTGGAAAAATGAAACTAAAAAAGAAGTAAATAAATCATTTGGTTAGGAGAGTCAGCCCCATTGTAACGAAATCTCATATTTGGGCCTTAAAGTTCCAAGGTTATGGCGGAAAATTTTCAATTTTGATGTGATCTTGAAAATTTTTGTGAGAAGATATTGAATAAAGTTTACAAAAAACATTGCCAAACATATGAACTATTGCTAACTTTAACTTATATTTTCTTCTAAGTAACGGAACTGAACTAATTTAAATTATTTAATTTTAATTTTTTTTTTTTTTTGTTTGGCAATAAATTTTCTAGTACTTCGAATTTTTAGAAAGCGTGTTCAAGCTATATAAAAATATATTTAATACTTCAAAAAAAAACTGATTTTGTGTCACTTTTCGGCGTTGTAAAAAATTTTAATTACAAAATTTCATAAGAAAATATTAAAATATAAAACTTATATTAGAATACATCTTTGTTCGAAATTGTTCAATAGTTAATTATTTTATTATCTATGTTAAATATTTCTTTAAACAAAAGCGTTAACATTAAAAAAAAAATTTTAAAATACCAACTGCCGTATTCGTAAAATATTAAAATAGATTTGAAATGTATTTTAGAACATATTTGTATTAATAATTTGCAAAAAAAAAAAAAACATTCCAAATCTGTTTTAATACTTATGAATAAGGCAGTAAATGTTAACAGGTATTTGAATTTCCAATTCCCTACTATCATCTTTGATAATTTTTTATCACTAATTAAATATTGAACATAATAAAAAGATTAACAAACAACTTATTTTATCATATTGTAAACATGCTGGCTTTTTTTCGGTTCAGCATTCTTTTGTCTTTTCGTTTCCTTTTTTTTTTTTGTTTTTTTTTTTGTTTTGTTTAAACTCTTTTTTAGTTTCATGCATTATTTAGACAAATATTTTTACGCCTTTACAACAAGTTGTTTGTCAATATTTATTTATTTCGATTGAGCATTATGCGATCAATGTGCAAGTGTTTGTTTTAAAATCTTCATATTTTTTCGTTAGATTCTCACTCCTCGTTTTTGTTTTTTTTTTTTTTTTTTTTTTTTTTTTTTGTACTTATTGATCACTATTTAATGACCCTTTTTACACAATTAAATTATGTTCATGTTTGTATGTTAAAGGAATACTAAACACACAAGAGCCAAATTTTCTCTTCATTAAAAGGACTTTGGCTCACCGACTTTTTGGTTTTGTTGACATTCGTTTTGTTTTTTTTTTCAATCGATTTCGCTGCATCTAAATATTAAAGAGTTATTGTTTGATTTGTTTTCTTTATGTTTGTTACTAAATTCTTGGCACTGAACAATGGAATGTATAGAATAAATATATTGTTATAGGGTTAAAAAAAAATATGAAAAATAAGACAAATAATTTCACATCTATTGATAACATGATACATGTGACGTACTTCCGTCCGCATTAAAAAATAGCATAATTTGTATAACTTTCACATCCTCTATTATTTATATACATATATCAAATCCTTTTATAAAACAATTTAAATTTAACTCGTTTAAATAACAGTGTGCAACAAACAAAATCTAATGCTATAGCAACCAACGTTTTTTAATATTTCAAACAGTTTGTGCGGCATTAAAAAATCTCATTTCTAATTATCAACTAACTTATATTTTAAAATGCTTAACAATTTCGATCTATAAAAAAAACATTTTTAATACAAAGTGCTAAATTGGAAGCCCATATACCATTGCACGGCTCTTCGATCTTTCCCCTCCGCTGCAATCTTAGTAATCAAAATCCTTGACAGGACCATATGAATTTTGTAAAAAACCGGATCGAAAAGTATGTGACTTTTTGAATGAAACCCAGCTTGTTTGCAAAACAAATATTTATTTTTCACACTAATCTTCTTTTAAATTAATACACTTAGTCTAACGTTACCCAGTTTTTGTATTTCTTCCATAAAACAGGATTTTTCGAGGTTCTTAAAAGAGGCACCAATAATTTGATCAGTGAAGATAAATCTCTTGCCACCGAGCCATTTCGTTAGGTTTGGAAGTAGGAAGTACTCACAAGTGGCTAAGTACGGAGAATATGGCGGATGACGTACCAATTCGTAGTTCACTTCATAGAGTTTTGACATTGAGACTGGATATTAGTGCACCCGTGCATTATCTTGATGAAAAAGATATTTTTTCTTGGTCATATGGAGTATTATCTTTTTAAATCCTCATAAAATCGGTCTAATAAGTCAGTATAATATTTGCCCTTTATTGTTTTTCCCTCTTAACGGCAATCGATGTGGAATATCACGCGTGCATCCAATAAAACTGTTGCTATCACCTTACTGGCCGACAAACTTATCTTAGCTTTCTTCGAAGCAGGTTCACACGGAAAATCCTATTGTTAAGACTGCTGTTTGCTCTCCGGAGTTAAGTAATGAACCCATGTTTCATCCACAGTTACAAAACTCATTCGGATTGCAGTTAAACATCTCCAAACAACAAACACCTCATCGTAGATTTTTTCGACATTTTCGGGTGTACTGATCTCAACTGGCAGTGCAGAATGTTCAGCGTCTTTTGTTCTTGTGCGACCACAACGAAAGTTAGTAAACCACTTTTTTGTCATTGAAATCGATGGTGCAGAGTCCCCATAGTATATATCGAGCTTTTCTTGGTTTTATTAAGAGTTTTTTTCCGCAGAATTCAGGTTTAATGAGCACTTAAAATTCATCTTTTTTTTTATTTGTAGAAAAATACACGAGGTAGTACGTTTTGAACAGCTGTTAAACGCAAAGTTAGTGAGGATACTTGCTCAAAATTTGACAGCAGTCTATTAACAGGTGGTACTTAATGCGAATAATGTTGCATTTAATATATCCTAGCAAAAATATTTTAGAAAATGTAATCAAGTGTGCAAGTAAGCATTTTTGGCGGAAGAACTTCCGAACTAGATTACCAACGTAATGATTTTAACATGGCATGATATTTTTTTTTATCAATTACTGAGAATTGGTAGCTTTGATTATTGCAGGAAATAATGATGGTTATTTGTACATACTTTAAGGTATTCTCTTTAAACTTAAAAAACTAGTTCAATACCACTTCCCTTTTTGCGAAGCGGGTAAAAAAAAAATGGCAATCACTAAAGTAAGTCAATTTATGGTAAGTATTTTTTAAGGTATAGTCTAATTTTGTGCTGGGATTGATTTAAAAACAAAATAACTTACGACACTAAAAACAAGGTTATATATGTAAAATTTGTCTTTCTATAATTTTTATTTATTTTATTCTGTCAATTGAAATGTTCAGAAAGTTTACTTCGGATATATTCAAAAGTCAGGTTTCTGCCAATTTACAAAAAAAAAACAAACTTTGTAAAATTTAATTAAATTTAACCTACGGTCAAATTTCATGTTAACTAATAATCATACACTGCGAACGGGGCCGTTAGAATGATTACAAATAATTAATTAAAATGCCTTATATGGTGGCAAATATTATTTAATTTAACCCAAAAATTCAAAAAGATTTTTAAAAATGCTTTAAGGCCGCAAACCGATACTACAACATTGTAACTACTGTGGTCCGATATGACAAAATACTTAAGGAAAAAGTCGCCTCGATTGCTTTTCTATAATTTTCACATCAAAATCAAGAAAAATTTCGTTACAATAACAGTTTTTGTTTTTGCATTGTATATTATCAGCTGCAAAATAAATTAAGTTTAATTTTTTGTTAATATTTCATAATTTAAAACAATTGTATTTAAACCAGATGCCATTGTGAAATTTTTCGTTATTATTCAATTGTTGTCATTATAAGATGTACGAGTTAGTTGTCTGATTTTTACTTTTACCAATAAACCATTTTGACCACACAGGCGCCATAAGAAATACACGGTATAAAAAAAAACAAACGTTAAAGGTAAATGTTTTATTTTGCTTTGTTTTTAAGTGCCTCTTGTGCCCCTCACAAATACTCCATTGTTATCCTATTGAGTGTCTAATGAGCGTTATAAATCTATATCCTGTATATTTTGTAGTTGTATTCATTGACAATTAAATATTATATTGTTGTAATATTGTTGTTATTGTCCTTAAACATAAATAAATTGAATTCATAAAAGAGATATCAATTGTATGTGTAGATATTTTTATTCTCATCAACTGTATGTGATCATGATCATGATCATCACGATCATCTGCCATATGAGGGGGTAGTACGTGCTGTGTATGACTAACAGGCCTACAAACAAATCACAATTTTAAATTTTGGTATCCTTTTTTTATTGTTTCAAACAATTGTTTTCAAGTGGTCAGTTATCAAACATTTAATAAAAAGGGAGAGTGGTTGTAATTCCTTATTTATTTTTTTGTTAGATTTACTGACACACATTTTTCACATCTTTGATGTTGGACCGCTATTGTGGATGAATTATTGGCTCTTTTGTTTAAATAAATTTGCAACTAAATTAAAGGACATTTGTTTTAAAAGTCAAAAATGTATTTGACTTAAATAATGTGTGTAGTATCCTTTTGAAAACAAAGTAATGATTTTTTTATTTTATAAATAAATTTTAACCAAAATATAAAATGCAGTTGATCTTGTCAGATATAATTTTTTCTTATTTATTTCTTTAATTTATTTAACTGCTTAGAAATGTCTTCTATACGCAAACAAAATTTATGCATAAAAACGGTTTAATTTCTGTTAAATTCTAGGAAAAATTATGATTAATATTATCTTTTGTTTTAATAAATATATGCCACAATATTTATCAAAAAATAATTTATGTAAAAAATTGCTTTTAAAAATTTCTTTTTCTAAAAATTACATTTTTCTAAAAGGTTTCTTTTTTGTCGAGCTTCTAGAAGTTATCAATTCTATAAGCTGCTTTTGCAATTGCATTTTTGTAATATTTAATTTGCATAAAAGACATTTCTCCACAAGATATATTTCAAATAGCTACTCTTGTTAAAAAAATATTTTTAATAAAGATTCTTATTAATTATAGTGAAATTCATTGTGTATATTATTTTGTTTCTGTATATTGATGCTAATTGACTTATTGTGCTGCTTTTAAAATTAATGATATTTAAAATAAATAGTAAAAATAAAATCAAATTCATTTGTTTTCCATTAATTATAATTTAATAATTATTTTATTTCATTTATTTTTTCTATCAACAAAACAAGTTCAGTAAACTATAAAAGAAATAAAAAAATTGCAGAATGTGCAGTTTTCTATATTGATGGCTCCTTACATTCGTTTGAAATTTATTTTTAAATCTTTCAGCGAAAATTTTGAAATGCTGAAACAAGATTTGAATAAAGCGATCATTTTGTCATCAGAATCACTATAGTTTTATTAAATTATCAAACATTTAAAATAAACAGAAAATCTATTGCTTAAACTTTAACGTGAAACTAAAAATATGTGGCACAAAATGTATATTTGTCACTCTACTTCTAACTGAATTTAGTATTTATAATTATTATACATTTGTTTAACTTGCTATTTGGAATCAAATTGCAGTTGATCACGTAAAATTCTTGTAGCATGTACTCCCAATCCAAGAAATTAAAAATTATATAAAATACATAAATATTTAATAATTCTTATTTGACAAAATTGATGTCATATCGGAAAAGTAACAATTTTTTCCTTAAATTAAATAAACTTTTACGGAAATATCAAAATAATATATATATAAATCATAAAACAGGGATTTTTTTCAAATGAACATCTGAAAATCGCGACTTCTATAGAAACAGCTTTACATTTTTAATTTTATTTTTAACCGACTTTTAAAAAGGGGAAGATTATGAATTTGTGTGTATTTTGTCTGTTTGTGCCCGAAGAACTCTGCGATTTTAAAACGATTTTAAAATTTTAATTTTTTTTATTTATTTTAATTTAAAAAGATCATAATTAAAAAAATAATAAAGGGAGTCTTCATTTAACACATACAATATAAAAAGTATTAAAAAATAACCAAATATTAAGGGGGCACCCCTTAGGTGACATAATTGGTCATATAAGGTCCTATCTTTTGAACCTTAATAGTCAAACACTTCAAAATTCATACAATGTTTACCTCTACGTCTGCTATAATAATGAGTATAAAATTGATGGCTGATGTAAATTGATGTATGTGGACTTATCTTTGAAATGTTATAGATAGATAATTGATATATAAGTAAGGTGTGACTTACAATTTTTATTTCAATCTCAAGACACTCTCTCTCTGTTTAAAAAAAAAAAAATTTTGTTTGCAAGAATTGCTTAAAAATGTATCTTATTATAGAGGGCTAGAGGGCTTATTATGTGAGAACTACTATTTATTTCAACTTTACCAGCCTAATATTTCAATTTCTATAAAAATTTCAAGTGTCTACTTATTACGCTTCCCGAGATAGAAACCTGTAATATATGGACAGTCATTTTGCAAAAACAAAAAAAAAACAAATTTAAATGTATGGTATCTATTGTTTCATTAATTCTTTTAGAGATTAATTTATTTTATTTTATAGATTAATTTATTTTATTTGTCGTCAAATATTTCTACATTTTTGTTTACAAAATGGTACTCTTATTAAATTTTTTTTTTTTTGTTTCGTTTATTTCACTTCACACTATAATTTTTCTTCACGTGTCACAACATAATTTACTTTCAAACAATTAAAGTGCTTCTTAATTTTGTTATAACAAGCAAAGAAGCTTTTTATTTATTTAATATTTTTTTTCTGTTTGTTGGCAAATTAAGTAGAATTCAGTTAAAATTAATTTATAAACAAAACCGAAATCAGCATGAGAAATAACAATTTTAAAATAATTTTCTTAAGTGGTTTTGAAATTTCTTAAGAAAGAGTGGTTTTTGCAACATAAAAATTACAACATCTTTGGTGCTTTTTTACTTCATTTTATTTTTTTTTTTAATACACTTTGTCATGAGAATTAGAATATTCTTGAAATAAATTTAGGTCACTGAAAAGTTTTGCAAAAATTAAAAACTTAATTTAAATTTAAAGTAGATGAAGAAAATTGGTTTGCATTTGGGACGTGGTGTTAAGGTAATTACTACTAACGGTACAAATCTAATACAGCTTTAAGTTTTTTTTCTCGATAATATTGTCACACAAATATCTTAAATTTAATACGACTTCTAATGAATTACGTTTCGGTTTTAATAGCCAGCCAGGAATTGTTGTAACATCGACCGTACCTTACAGTATAGGAACTATAGACCATAAGACGATTGGCTAAAATTATTTTTTATAAAAAACCAATCTTTTACACAAAAAGCACATAAAACCTGTAAGTTATTAAAGAAATTATACAATGTTTTATCAGTTGTACTAAAAAAACAACTTACACAAAGTTTATATGGAGAATATAAAAACTAATTTAAAAAAAATAAAAAGTCTTTGACTTCTCTATGAAAGATATGAAGGCCAGTCCTTGAATAATATCATCGCTACATTATCTGAAAATATAATATTCTTGATATAATAATGCTCAAAAATAAAATCAATATTTTGTAATATATTCTCAAATTAAACTTTTTCATAAATCGAGCTCAAAAACATATTAGAACTAATTTTCTTTTTTCAAGCAATTTTGTTTTTCATCGGCATTTAAAAGCTAAAAACTTTTTGGTCTTTAATCAGTTATATTCCATCAACAACAGAAGCGATAAGTCAAAATAATCGATATAAAAAATATTCCATCAACAACGGAAGCGATAAGTCAAAATAATCGATATAAAAAATATTCCAAACCCAATAACAACATACACTGAGAGAACTGAGTTGAAAAATGGATGGTCCGCATTTGTGTGGGACTTAATCCTATTGTGGTTAAATAACATAAGTTCTTATTTCACATCTATACATGTGAAGTGTAATGCAAAAAAATCGGAAAATTTCTTGTCAATTCCTTTACACAGTGACTTTCCGAAAATTCAATTGTAAAAATACTGTCGTGAACTACCTGTAAAATTACGAGAGTTGTACGTAAACGAAAATATAAATTGTTTTCAGTGCATTAAGGCTTCTTTGGTCTTGAGAGAAAAGTTTAAACTAGTTTTAATTTTATTAAATTTTTTTTTCCTTTTTTTTTAACAAATATAATCACGTATTTGTAGCTAATGAAAAAAGAAAACTAATAAAACATTTAAGATAATAATCAAATATGTAACTTAACATAAAATATACAGTATTTCAAAAATACATACTGTCCACTTTTTTTGTATACGCATGTTTGTCATTGCTTTTATGTGGCCATTAAAAAAACAAAAGGGTTTATTGAGCGCCACCAAAGTAATTTGCTGGGTGCTACAGTTAGAAATAAATCGAATGGAAATATTTAAAATTTTAGAGTGTTTCCGCTATAGAATTTTATATTTTTTCACCTATAATAGTTTAGTTTTTTAATCCCATTTATGTTCTACCCTACATTAAATTGAAAATATTTATTGTTTTACTTTTGAAGAAGAATTGCTTGTCCAATTAATCAATAAATAGAGACAAATGGTTGTTAATTCTCAAATATTTAGTCCAGTTCACGGAACTATCACAAATTAAATATTAATCTCCATATATTCAAATAAGTTTGAAAATTGTTTGTTTAAAACATTAGGGGAGTAATTCCAACCTTAGATTATAAAAATTTATAACGGAGCGTTCATAGCAGATAATAGGTTTTTTATTCCGTTTACTTAATAAATTGTTTAAATTGGTTTAAATATTATATTTATTATTATTAGCAACTTAAATTTTGAAGTAACTATTTTGTATAATATTTAGTATAAAATATTAAAAAAAAAACAAACACTATAGTTCCTATCATCTCCTACGCCTTTCCGGCTTGGTCTGGGATTTCTTTGCACCAGATGGAAAGATATTAATTTTGGTTGCTTGTCTTGATCTAAGGCCTTATATACGACCAAATGACAGGTTTTGCAAGCCATCATGTGATCAATCTACAGCACAATTGATTTTTAAAGGGTAAATGTCTACATGGTGTAAATGCCTGTGAGATTTTTGGTGGACGTACAATACTTAAAGGGTGAGGGAATGCTTGTTTGCGTCGACAAATCTGGAGGCTGTTCGGATATCAAAGTATCTGCCTTCGGTGGATCCATTCTCTACGATGATGCAGACCTCTTATTTTATCATAGAAGGCTGCGTTCTGTGAGTATTTAGAATACAGTTTATAACACTACCCAATAGTTTTATTTTATTTAAATTGTTTGATTGTTTTTTTATATTTTTGTGTTTTTGTTTGATATGAATTTTCCACATTTTTTCATTATTCTTATTTTGTTCCCTTTTTATACCCTTCACCACAAAAAGTGGAAAAAGCGTATATATGTAAGTTTGTTTCTGCCCCATAAAGAATATAAATTCTGACTTCTTATACATAGCGAAGTCGATTGATTGACGTCAGTTTGTCCGTCCGTGTTAGTGTGGAAATATGTCAATCAATCAGATATAGTGTGGAAAGAGGTGCTATTGGAAATCAGTATGATCGGTCCTTGAGGCAGCAGGCAAAAATCACGCCTACCTCTAATTTTTTTATGTCATTTGGAAAAATAAAAAGACTTCAATTAAGAATTAAATACATTGGTCGATTGAGAATAAAAAAATAATAAAAAACAATATGGGTATCATTTAAAAATATTTCAAAAGATCTTTAAGGAAATACTAAAATTTTTTTTAAATGATTAACCCATTAAGAAGCGATGTTATTTTTATGTAAAATTATATGTATGCAGCACCAAATTTTTTTTTTTTTTTTATTTTTAATTCCCTGTCACCCCAATATTTGCTTTTTTGATTGGCGTTACTTCACTAAACTAGATTTAGAAATATTGTTGTTTTATAGTTTTGAGTTATCTTTATATATAAAAATCGTGTAAAAAATGTATAATAATTCATAAAATGAGAACGGCTAGGCCGAATTCTGTAAAATTTTTTGTCAGTTATTCGCATTTTCGAGGAAAAGGTCTTTACGTAAGGAAAAAACCCCTCCGGAAAAGTCGAAAAATTGGAAAAATCGAAAATCAAGTTTTTGTATGAAAATTTGTGTGAAATTATTCCTGAATGGCTTTTCAAATGAAAAAATAGAAAGTTCTTAGTGTAAAACATGGAAAATTGCGGAAAATGCGAAATGCGGAAAATTAGAAAAATCGAAAATTGATTTTTTTTTTTTTGAAATTTATTTATCTTTTTTATCACAATACTTGATGACAATTGATAATTGTTTTGTATTATTACTGTAAAGTTTGTCTGAAGGCCTTAAATTGGGACCCGGCGAAGTTCGCTGGGTCCGCTAGTTAGTTTAAAAGTTATTTTAAATTCCGTTTTAAAAGCTTCCCCTTTTCTTCCCTTTTTAGGAATTAAAGGTTAATTTTTTATATTTTATGCAAATCATGTGCATTGCGAATATATAATTTGTATATTAATATGGAAAGTTTTTGAAAAATAGCTAAGTATGCGAAAAATATTTTATTTTTTATTTACCAGTGTTAAAGCTTCACATTTGTAAAATTTTTTGGAAAATAAATATAAATTGAAATTCAAACACTATAGTTTTGGTGACAATTTTAAGAAACCAATTACAAAAAAATTATTCTTTTTATTTTTAGGTTTTATTTTTTATTTTTATGTATTATTTTGTATTTCTTAATGAAACTTAAAACTATTATGCTAATAACCCTTAATATTTTATCATTTATTTCTCATTTCGTTTAATAAATGTTTATTCATATTTTTAAAAACACCGAAAAAAGTTTTTCGCATAGCTCTTATTTATTTTCAGAATAAAATTTTATTAAATTTTGAATTAAATTTAATTTATTTAAATAGAAAATCAAAATCGTGTTTTTTAATCAAATTTAAATAATTAAATTAAAAATATCAATAAGGTGTAATCTGAAAATGATTAACATTAAAAAGATTTTTTTTTTTTTTTTTTTTTTGTAAAGAACATGTTTCTATAATTTTATTGTTTGCAGGGAAATGTCGAATATTTCCTAAACTATAAAATTATATCCCAAATAAAAAAGGTTATTTTTCATATACCCAAATCGTCACACTTTCAACCATCGCACTGCAGTTCCTTTAAGAACAGTAGGACTTTATTATCATATAATTTTAGTATTATAATGTTTATCGCAATGCAGTGCTGCTGAGTTTATGACTCTGCCATATTATAAAACATGCTTACCTCCAGATAATGCTAGAAACACTACACAGACGGATTTTTGGGCAGGGAAATGTTTACAAACTAACTGAGGTTTTAGTCAGCTAAAAACTTATAAACCTAAATGTTAAACATCTGTTTTTTATTCTTTAAACAAATTTTACTCTTTAAACAATCGAGAGGCAAAATTACGACTGTCAAAATTTATACGTCAGTTGCATTTAAATTAAATCGATAGATATCAAGTGCCTTCCAGTATCGAATTAGTGTTAAAAGTCCTTTTAAATTACCAAGTATGTCTTCAAATAAAAATGAAATTTAAATGATATTTAGCAAGTAACATGAAATATTTGAAACAATAATATCAACATCTTATCGCAATTAAGTACAATTAAAATTCGACCAGTGCTGATTAAAAAATAAACTGCTGTTTATTTCTTAATTTTTGTATCTGTAATAACTTAAAAAAAAGGAAACTATAACCATTTAATAATAAGTCACACACAAGAATTACTAAACAAAATAACGACAAAAAAAAATTAAATAAAATAAAGATGAAGAGTTGATAAAAGATACAATCGTAAAACAACATAAAATGATATAAAAACTGTTACAACAAAAACATACAGTTGTATACACTTGTAGATTGCTTGCATTTGGATCTGTGCGTACGTGTGGCACCTTAAATACTCCAAATGAATTTATTATAAATACAAGCACTCGTATTTAGTATAAAAGTAGGAACAGTAATAAAGGCTAAAAACATAAATAAAACGTTTTGTCGCATGAAAAGATGCGAGTGAAGTTGACTAACAAATAAATAAGAGTAATTTTTCGTTCCATATTATTTTTTTTTTTATCAATGATTTTAACTTTTTGTTTTTGTAGTTATTGTAATGATCCAAATATTCGGTGCATCTTTGTTACGATTTGTCATAGTGTGGTATGTTTGTTTGGATTTGCGTGCGTGTGTATTAAGTGCTTGTAGCCTGCGATAATCATCTTTTCTTTATTTATTTTTGTAAAGATTTTTTCTTTCTTTCTGTTTTTTTTTTTTGTTCATAGCTTAAGAGTTGCATCACTTGCATATTAAACACATTCGAATTGAGGGAAAAAAAGTTAAAAGATTTGTATTTGTGCTCCTTTTGGTTTCTCAGTCTCAATGTAGCAAATGATGCGTAATGAAATGAACAGAATACGAACACATCTTGTCCGTTTGCTTAAATAAAGAAAGAATGAACAGAAACTTAAATAATATAAGTAACAATTGTTTGATCTTAACAAGATAAGAGCGCGTGCGTTCTTTTCTTTAACCTTTTATTTTATTTTGTAAAAAATGCTGTTCTTATTGTTGCTCCTACATTACAATTACTAAACTGAATGGAATGCTATAAAATGAATATCTGAATAGTTTCATAACTTCTAGTTTATCCCACTAGTACTAAAACTTAATGACTTTGTTTTCTTTAAGACCTATTTTTATTATTAACCCGCTCGTTCCTATAGCAAACCCCAAACTATCCACTAGATATTGCGCCCACCTTTAAAATCAATTTGATTCTAATAAAAAGAAACTTAAAAAATCTAAAATAATTTTAAAACTATTAAATTAGTGTTAATTTTCTTATGCGCAGTTCATTTTGGCACCTTTAAAATAATCAACACAAAAAACTCTTATTAAAAGTTAATATATAGTTTTTATGCTCTTCCTTTTTTCCAAAAAAGGGCCCCTTAAAGGGTTAAGAATATTTTGTATTCCAAAATGAAAAATAAAATAAATAAAAATAAAGGATGTTGCTTTTGATTATTTTAATAAAAAAAAAAACTTGTATTAAATAAAGAAGAGAACCTACAAAATTTAACTGATTATTTTCCTTAGATAAGGTTTTATTAATAAAAAATTATGGGATTTATCTGCTCTTAACAACAACCACAAAAAATTAAAATAAAAAAAATAAAATAAACGACAAAATTTAATCTTTTCTTTTCAAGTTTTTCTCATGTCATAAAACACAGAAACATGTTTATTACCCCAAAAAAAAAAAAAAAACTTCTTTAAAAAGGGCAAAATATTCTCAAACACCATTTTAAAATTTACTGATGGTAAAATTTTTTTAAAAAAGTCTTTAACTTGAAATATTCGATACCATCCACACTTGACGTTTTGCCATCAAGTCTTAATAATTAGACATAATTTTTTGAGGTTTTTGCACACGCCATATTGATTTAACACAATTCAACCATCAATATTTAACATTCAACCACCACATCGTCAATGCAATTTGACACCAAGCAAGTTGTCCTCTTTTTACTCTCTTTGGTGGCAATTTAATACTTATAAAGTTGCACCAATCGGTGTGAGATCTCTAGGGCAGCAACAAGTGTTGCTAATAGCTAAATGAAACATATGTTTTCTTTTTCATCTCTTATAAACTTGGGAAAGAAGAACATCTGCATAAGTTTCATTTTATTAGAAACTTAAGTATAAATTTTTTCTTGTAAAATTTCTAGGAATAAATAGCTTTTTGGACATAGAAAAAAGGTTTCAATTTCGCTAGTCCTACGCTACAGACTTCTAATTAAAAATATTATTTGTAGAAGATGAATAGAAGGCATAAAATTATTAGAACATTTTCGTGAACTTAAAAAATAAACGGAACATTAAATGTTTTTCATAAATATAAAATCCTTAAAAAATTAACGTTATTTAAATGATCGATTTTCATTGAAACTGGTTCAAGTGTGATCTATTTAATATGGAGGTATATTCGGTTTTAAATTAAAATAATTTGAAAAATATGGAAATATGTTATTACACTAGTTTTATATACTTAATTATTTTAAATTTGTAGTGCAATTGTTTTTTTATATTTTTAATGACTTTAAAAGGACTTGCACCGATTTTGAAGTCAGTAAAAATCTTACATTTGCAAAATATTAACTGCGATTTCTCAATTGAAAGAAAACAATTGCTTCTAATGAACTTTTTATTAAATACTTCAAAATTAAAAAAAAAATAAAAATATAATTAATTTACTTTATTCGTGCTTGATTCCTTCAAATATAAATATTTCATGATATTCTCATGAAATATTTATTATTTTAAACTAAACTACAAAATGAAATGTATTACTGCGGGGAAAGCATATCCATGTGGCCATTTCACTACTGCTCAAATAGCTCATCAGTGGATTTTACCCAAATTTTGTATAGAAAAACAGAAAGCCTCATATCAAAAGCCAAATTGATTAAATGAGAACTCCATTGAATCAATAAGACAGAAGGCAATAACAACTCAAAAATGTTCTACACAAAAACACAGCAAACATTTAGTAACTATTTTTATTTTTTCTTTCATTTTTCTACATAAGGGATCCCATTGGGAACCATTCATATGTATTTGAAAGATTCAATGAAAAAATAAAAATTGAAAAACAATTTTTATTAATAAGCAATGTGCACATGCAAATATATCAAAATGAAAAATTTATTATTCGGAATCTTTTAAAATTTAATTAATTTATTGAATCAATAAATAATTATTTTCCTGATGATGCTACACAACGGAGTAGCGAAATATTGAGAAAATATATAAAAATAAAAAAGACCTAGTGCTTAAAAATTAAATAAATATATTAATTATTAAAAAGGTCAAATAAAAAACTGTATTAAAAAATTGTTAGTGAAAATTGAACATATTATAATTATTCGTTCGTCATAAGATCTACAAATCTTCATACCTAGAATATATACTTTCTTCCTTGAAAGTTCATTTATTGTTCAAACAGCCCGTTCATGAAAACGGCTACCAACTATATTGAGATAATTTAATTTTTCTGTTGCAGTCTAATGTAAAAAGCTGCTTCAGTATTTTAATAATTCTTATATATTGCTTCCCGATCTATTAGGTCGTTAACAATCGGTCTTAATGAGTTAATCATTTTTAAAAATGTTTAGCATTTCCTTAATGATACCCATACTGATATCTTAAAAATATGGTGCATAATCGTACTTTTCTATGAAAAATTTATACGACACTATATCTTATAACTTGGCTTATCTAAATTTTCTCTACCTGATCTAGTGCCTCGGCAAACTTGACTTCAACACTAACACGGACGGACAGAGGGACAGATTAACTTAGGGCTATTTTTTTATAGTCGATAATAGCTTCAATTTTAATATTTTATTTAAGGCTTGCATTATTACAAAACTTGAACTTAATAAAAAATAAAAATTTTTTCTTAAATTTTTCGAAAATGTGCATTAAAAATATCAATAAAACTTTCTTGATGCAGTTTTGTTTAAAATTAAGTACATCACATTTTTCGAAAGGCCCACATAATTTCTAGCTTCTAGCCACTTAAAAAAAAACTTGTTGGCAAACTCTCCAAAAAAAAAAAAAAATATATTATTAAAAAATCTTTATTTATCGCATATTATTTAGCTCTGTATTATATTTTTTAATTGATATACAGTGTGATTGGTCTCCAATTAAGCGCTTAATCGCTTAAAACTTATACAATTATAAAAGTCTTCCAAATTATTTGAGTACTTTTTATTATTATTTAAGTACACTATTATGTATTAAACAAATATAAAAAAAACAACAACCAAAATTTATAGAATTAAATTACAAATAAAATTCAATACCGTGAGCGTACTTGAAAGTTGTTTACTTACCCATTTTTTTTTTTTTTTTTGACATTTTTATGTTTATACGTGAAGTAATGAAAATCTTAAAATAAAATAAAAACAGAAATACACAAATACATAAAAACGCACTTTGACATAAAACGAAAGAAAAGCGTATAATACGGCTTGGATCAAAGTGTGACAAGAGAAAAGAGTGAGTGAATGAAGTTCATTAAAAACTGATCAAATCTGTTAAGAAAACAATACAGGCCTACATGATTTTCTACACTTTAATTCTTACATTACGAGAGTAAAACAACAACAAACAAGCAAAAAAACAAACAAACAAACTCTTGTGTTAAATGCTGACATTTAACTATTCAATGGACTACGAATGTTGATGCAGTCAGCCAACATTTAATCAGGCAGACAAACATCATCCTGATGTATATAAATATGTGCTGTTGGTTAAAAAAAAACTTAAGAAAACATTAACGAATTAAATAGGCCGTTGATATTATATATGTAAATACGAAGTAAGGTTGAAAAGTTCTGAAAATAAATATTTTTAAAAACTTTTAGAGAGTTAACGCAGAAAACTATTTTCAGTCTGTCAAACTGCTATTGCACGTTATTTAAGCTTATTAGACAGAATTATCGAACTTGTTTCTGCGGCAGTCAAGAATCCTGCAGCTGAACCCTATTTGCATAAATGCGATTATTAATCCAATAAGATGGGTTCATAGCCTCATTGGTTCTAGTCTTGGAATATGAATATATGAAACCTAAACTTTTAAGGTAATAATTGCATTTGCGTTCTGACCACAAAAAAAAAACATTAACGGTTTCATATCATAACTTTGTATAAGTCTTACTCCAAGAAACGATGCTTGTAGCAGTTCCTGCGGTATTTTGGGATACTGGAAGAATCTTTTGTGTTTTTGAAGTGTAAGATTGCATTACGGCAGGTAATAAATAAATCCAAGAATTGTTAATTTAAAAGTTAAACTGATAGAATTGAGAAATTAATTATTGTAATTGGCAAAAATAAACGTTATGCTCTTTTATAAATAAGGTGCCGGATGATACATAAAAATTCTTTCTTCCTAATTCGGAAATAGTGAAAATCAGCTTAGTTATCACATCCTAGAAAACAGCATTTTCCACAGTAAAAAATTTTACAATTAACCGTCACATGTCATTAATAAAAAAAAAAAAACACAAGTAAGAGTACTATATTCGGCTATGCTGAATCTTATATACCCTTCACTACTTATGTAAGTCCAGTTTAATGAAGTAACTTTAATTAAAAAAAGCAAATATTGGGGTGACAGAGACTCAAAAAATAAGAAGAATAAGAATGAAATCGGCTCTTTATAGGGTTAAGCATTTTTTTAAAAATTTAGTATTTCCTTAAAGATTTCTTCAAAAGGATAAAATGATACCCATATTTATATTTAAAAAAAAATTGAATATTTCAGAAGCCCTTGACTCGCAAAGTATGAGCGAGCGCCACTTTCTTTACTGGATGTTTTTTTCTTATTTTTAATTCTATATCGCTCCAAACGTGTGTGTTTTTGATTGGAGTTACTTCGTTGTTCCAAATGATCAGAGGTAGGCGTGGTGTTTTGCCACTCAAAAGACCTGTACCGATCATACTAATTTCCAATAGCACCTCCTTCGACACAATGTCTAACCGTTTTCCGCATTTAAATTTTCTCTAGCTGATCTAGTATCTCGACAAACTTGATTTCAACACTAACACTGAATGGCAGATGGACATCGCTCGATCGACTTGGCTTTATGAGGTCGGAAATTAATATTGTAGAAATTACAAAACGGAATGATAAACTTAGTTATACCAGTTTTTTACTTTTTGTGATGAAACGTATAAAAATAAAATATTGGACAACCACAAAAAAAATCTAATGATTGCCTTCATAGTTATTTACAAATTTAATTAAAACAGAAAGTTCTTACTTTTCCATAGTTTATTAAAAAAATATGTTTGAATATATTCTTAAGTCTATTAATTAAAAATAATTTCAATAAAAAAAAAATAAAGATATTTTGATTATTGAATACAAAAACCCACAAATGTATGTGTGTATGTTTGTAAAACATAAAACAGTTTGTTTAATATCTGTGGTGTGTGTCCTGTTCAGACATAAGAAAGAATGTTCCCTGTACTGATTAAAAGACAGTTCTTCATTGTGTGATACTTCTAAAACAAATAATGACATTTCCTGAGTTTTTGTTTCAATATCAAAATACAAATACAAATACATTGTCCTCACACTTTTTTACACGTATGAATGGTGTGTGTGTGTGTACACATTACAAAAACTCATTCATTTATATCTATGTTTTGTAATGTCATCATCTTTATCCTACAAGCCAACACCTGAATTAAGAGGTTGACAGTTGTAATGAACAGTTATGCGCATTAATCTGTAAGACTTCTAACAAAGGAATACTGATCTTTTTTATGTGAATTCCTGCTTTTAGTTAAGGCACAAAAGAGATCTTTTTTTTGGAGTTCATAAAAGGACAAATACAATTTATTTTCTAACAATCATTTCCGGTATAAGAAAATAATGATTTCTTATTTAGGCCACCACCAAATCAAAGACATCTTAGTTTAGGTCTTCAATTTTACTAATTTTTTACAGTACGACTAAGACCAAAAAAGCAAGACAATATGCCACCAATGCAGGTTGCATAAATATTGTACAAAACCGAAAAGTATTATGCGTAAAATTTTGTTTCAAGAGTCGGAAGAAAATTATATTTCTTTCTTAAACACAATGGGTCGAAGATAGGGACCCAATTATTTTTTATTTTTTTATCTTTTCTGATTATATAAAAGTATAACGATGTAATAATATACATTTCGATTGGTTTTTTATTACTATCTGAGTAAAGTATTGAAAATCTTAAATGGATATCCTAGGGCAAATCTTTTTAAATATAACAACCATTTACTGAAAGGCCAAAAAATAAGATTACTAACAGTTTTGGCTTCTACTGAGGACTGGTTATCTTAAGAAATTACAAACTTTTAAATGAGGAGGTTCTTTAAAAAATTTGACATTCCACTTTTTGTATTATTTCAGAGTTTAATAAAATAGTTTTTTTTTTATAATTCATGTGAAGAATGATATCGGGATGCAAACACTAGGGATTTTAAAGTGATGGCAAGGCTCGCTCTCGATACATTTTCAATTCAATATAGATTATCGTCTAAAATATTTTTAATTTCAAAAAAATATTTCCAAACACTTATTTATGTCTTAAGAAATTTTGACACCTTTGACATTCATTGGACTTCTGCATCTTCGAAACAATAAAAAAGTGAAAGGAATTTTCGATATGGAATTTGATAATTACATTGTAAAGAATACAAAAAGTAACAAACATCTCGATGCGATTTACAATTTTAAAATCCACATTTCTCATCTAAATGGTTGCTGGTCGATTCATAAACACAACTAGAAAGGTGGTAAAAATTGGTAAGAAGCTTTGAAAAATATTTAATTAACTTATTTTAAACCGCCGACAAATTGCCGCATCCAATACCGATCAAATTTTCGATGTTTCGGTACTGAATGTCATAATTTTTCACCTCCGTTGATTTCAACTAACAATTTAAATCTACATGCGTTTGAATTTTCTGATTTAAATAATTGGGCTTATTCTATGTGTATATCACTTCGTATCAATGTCGGCATCAATTTAATAAAAAATTTGCATTCTATAACATTCCTGTGACAACGTCGACGGTTTATCGATTTTTATGAAAAAAATGCACATCGCTAAGTTTTTTGTTAAATTTTGTTTGTGTTTGATACTTTTATGGTAAAATCTTGTTTTAAGGTGAAGAAAATTTTGATTTAATTGATGATGAAAGCTCGAAAAAATATAAACTTCTGCAGTAAATCAGCTTGATTGTTACATGGCCATTTTCTTCAAGAAGGTTCGCCACAGCTTCTTCCAGCGGACTAAATAAAAATTGTTTAAACATTTCGCTGCCAGTAGCTTCACACTCCGGTGCAATTTTCAACCAACTTTTCAAATTGATTTGCATTTGTTACCTTCACTTTTTTACATCTTCAATGTTATGTTTGGTTGATATCACTTCCAGTCGTTATGCAAAAAGGCATCGACAAAAAACAGAGTCACGTCAATACAATATCGTCGTCACATTTGTTATAAAATACAAAAAATCTTTGAGCAGAAATCGATAAGTATCAATAACGACAAGTAGAATAACAAATCGAATGCGTCGACACATATCAACGTTGATATATGATGACGTCGACAACTAGAATAAGGGTAAATGTTTTAAATATAATTTTATTTCTTTCTTTGTTTTTTATTATGTGTTTACTATTATAAATTTTAAAGTAAGGCTAAATTTTAGATCAACATAATAAAAATAATAACAATAATAAAAATTATTACAGTTTAATTTAAATAATTACTGAGAGCATAATTGTTTATAAGGATAAAGATCTTTTCTTTTTTATATATTTTTTTTATAAAAACCTCCTATTATCATACCCATAGTGCATACTCAATCTTAAAGAAATATTGTTATTCTCAAGACCACCTTGATTTCTTTGTTTCCTTTATTCTAACTTTAAGTTTATGTCAATATTTACAAAATATTAACTCATTCATTGTTAATTATGCATATGAAATTCCTTATGCAACTATAAATATCTTCAAAAAAGGTTAAACCACTCAAAATATTCTACAACGCAGATACAATCATTTTACAAAACATGGTTGTTAACATTGTCAACAACAGTAACAAAATAGCAAAAAATGCACATAACGTATTTACGAAAACTTCTTCACACACAACATAAAAACTTGAAAGCATTACCAAAGAACAAAAAGGAAATTACATGGCCACATAAAAATTTCTTCCACCAACTATTTGCTGCAAATAAACAATCACTTGGCCCACCACATCTCTTTTGCTGAACGTCTGTAATTTTCTGGCTCTCTCTTTTTAATGGCACTGGATACAAGTGTATACTGTATATAACACAAATGTTTACTTACGATAAAAACAGTGTTTATTGTTTTAACACATTAGCAAAGTTGTACTACAAATAATTTTAATAAAAAATACCATTTTGGTCCCAAAAAGAAAAAAAAAAAGAAAAACAAATTTTCCAACAAAAAATTTAAACATTATTACCCTTTATACTTAAGTAATACATACGTATGTTTAAAATAAACTGAAAAAAAGTAGAGCTCATTATATATTCATGTTATGAAAGATCTACCACCTTAGCGACTTTGATATATTTTATACCCGAAAAAATATTAAACAAGAATGAAAATGTTTAAGTAGAAACAAATTGTCACAGGAAGATAATATTAGTTTTTGTTATTAACTACAATAAAAAATAAACAAAAAGAAAACACAACAATGAAATGAAGTTAAAAAAAAAACTCAAAACAACAAGAAAACAGAAAAAAAACATTCGGGTTAAGAAAATGAAGTTTTAGCCACCAACATGGTTCATGTTTGACATAAAACATTCATCCGGTATAATTTAGTTGATATATTTAAAAAAATTAAAGGGTTAGTAAGGGTGTTTACATAATATGTAGAAGTAAAAATGAAATAGTACAAAAAACCAACCTGGTTAGAGTTTTTTACGATATCTTAATAATGAAGATTTAAAAAAAATCAGTTTAAGTTAAATTTTCGAAACAAAAACTTTTTTTAAATTTAATGTTTAATATTTTTACCAAAATTATCATCATCATAATCTTTAACCTTCTTTAGGGGTATAGGGCCTATATACATATAGGCGCATAGTTCGGTTTCAAACAGTACAATACTATACGAAGTGTTTCTGTAATTCTGCAATTTTACCTTTAACTAATGGCAAGCTTTGATAATGACCTTTAAACCTGGAAGGGATGAATAAAAATATTAATATACAGTCTGTTAATATTGAGTTTGCACACTGAAAAGCACGATTTATTTAAAGTTTTTAGTAATTTCATAACATTTTTATACCAAAAAATTTTTTGGATGTATACATTACATAAATTTGTATATACTCACACACATCGTGTCGAAAAAAATTTATTGGGTTCAAAACAAGGAAGAAATACAACAAAAACAAATTTTTCCTTCATTTTACACTGTCAATAAACTCTTTGCACAAAAATTACCTTGCATTTTTTGTTTCAGCGGACAAGCCTGAAATTAAACTCAAAAATGTTTAATATTAGGTATGAAAACCTAAAGCATCTACCACACATTGTAAACGGTTTTTCATTGATCCTATTAACTTCTTAAGGTTATAATTCTTTGGTTTTTCCTGACACTCTTCTAAAATTGCATTTTTAAGCGATGGCTTGAGTTAAAAAAAAAAACCGTAAATTCTCTACATGATTAAGATCGGGGCTTTGGGCGGGTGTCTCGATGATTGACCGCAGTTATTTAGCAGCCACATTCTTACCATGTGGGACTTATGCTTGCGGTCATTGTCTTGATAGAATTTAAAACTTGGTTTCTTGTCCCTTATGAAACCAAATTTCTACGCACTATTAATTAAATTGGTTCGCAAAATGTCCAAATATTGACGGGGGTCCATTGTTGCGTCTAAAACAGCTATGTCACTAAATCATTGACTTGAGACGAAGCCCCAAATCATTATAGACATTTTTTCAAACTTAACTGTTAGAATATTATTTTGCTTCTTCAGAGATATTAAGGATTACGCTACACCTTTCATATACTATAGTTATGGTATAACATCATCTTCGTTTCATCACAAAATATCACGTCGTTTCAATATAAATTCGGCTGCGAAACGCTCCGAACAGTGAAGGAAAATCGCTTATCTATATTTGATTCTGACAGCAGCGTTTTTTTCTTGCTGCTCTTAACGAGTATTTAATTTTTATTATGGTCTGACGCACTGGCAAACAATAACACTAAGCTCATCCTCCAGCTCTGTTGCTAGTTGTCGCGTGGAAAATTTGATCTTGAACCAGTTTTCTTAAAATGAAATGCTTAGCACGGCGGCTTATCTTATTTTTTCACCCATCTCCTTGCTTTAATTCCAGACTATTCTCTTTTTTAGCTCGATTTATGACATTTTAAACTGTTCTTCGTAATACTGAAAACATTTCCAACAACTCGTCCGCACTCCTTTCCAGTTGGCGACTATAATAACTATATAACGACTATTATATAATAATAATAAATCAATTGAAAGATATCATACGACAATCTCTTCCCAGCCATATTAAATACTTCAAATGTTGTAAGTTCTTGACGTGTGAAAAGTCAAAGTCCCTCACAAACTAATTTAAAAATTTACTGTCAAGAACTATGTGCGAAATTAACGAAAAAGGAAACAAAACATTTTTGTGCAAAGAGTTTATTGACAGTGTGAAATGAAGTAAAAATTTATTTTTGTTGTTTTGAATCCAATAAATTTTTTTTCGACAAACTCAATGTTGACAGACTGTATATAATCTGTACTCATTTTTAATTTATTCGATACTGATAAAAAAAAAATAGACAGGAAATAAAACTTGTGCATTGAGTTAATTGTTATTTCTTAACTATTCATTTATTTTAATTTTTATGGAAACTACCATAAATAACACCATATCACTCACTCTTTCGCAAAAAAAAAAGTATGAGTAAAAGACTTATAAAAATATATTAATCTGTCTTATGTTTTGAATATATCTATACAGTAAACAAAATGTACTTTTTAACAATATTTACAAAAACATAAGACACATATTTAACCAGAGAACGCATTAAAAAACTAAGACTCAATGGCAATATACACAAACACACCTTACAATAAGTTACAAAATAAAAAAGATTTTTTTTTTTAATATTTAAACGATTTTTAAATGTGTGAGAACATAACAATGTTGTTGACCCAAAACAAAGTACTGCCAACAAATATGAAAAACAAATCATTCTACAGTTGGAACGAGTAAAAATATTTTCAAAAAAGACAATTTCATAACTATAGTTGTACAATGGGACAAAAAGCATAAAAATTTTTAAAGTAAAGAAAAACAAAATTTTAAAAGACACGTAATCATAATAAGCGCCACACTTTATGTTGCAAAGTCAATGCAAAAGATATGTAATCCGTTCACATCCATCAATAAATATGTACGTTATTTCAGTAAAGGGTGTACTCATTAATGCTGGCGAAATAATCGTTTTGGCCTATCTTAAAGAGTCTTAAAATAGCTCTGCAGTCCTTTGTGCAGTGTTTGTGTAACAACTAAGAGCAATAAAAATCGCTTTCGGATGTACAAGATTACAAAAAATGACGAATTTTTATGATTTAAATATCAGTTCTGACTACATAAAAGCAACAACTTTTGTCATAACTTTGTTTAATTTTAGGCGGCAAATCTTTTTATCTCTTTTTCAGAGTATCAAGCAGTGTTGCCGTTTAGTTACATTTTTTACATGTTTTGTAACTTTGGAGGACTACACGTAACATATATAATTCGGTTACATTACGCCAAATTTTCGTTACTTTTGGTACAGACACGAAATAAATTAATATCGCTAAGAGAGTACTTGTTTCATTATTTACGGTAAGAATCTCTCTTCATCATTCTATCAAACTTTATTGAGATATCAATTCGATTTTAATAACAAAAGTTGCCTGTAAATGCAATCAAAATCCCACATAAAAAATTAGTTTGAAATAAACAAATAACAAGTAAGAGAAATATATTCGGCTATGCTAAATCTTATATACCTTCACTATCTATGTAAATCTAGTTTGTTTAAGTAACTCTAATCAGAAAAGCAAATATAAGGGTGACAGAGAATTAAAAAATAAAACAAAATGTTGGTACTGCATTTATATAATTTTACATAAAAATGACATCGGCTCATAATGGGTTAAGTACTTTTGAAAAATTTTAATATTTCCTGAAAGATATCTTCAAAAGCTTTAAAATGATACCCAAATTGATATTTAAAAAACTTTAAAATTTCAGAGCCCCATAACTCGGAAAATATGGGCAAGCGCCAATTTTTTCACTTGATTTTTTTTTTTTCTTATTTTTTAATTCAGCAGCTCTTTCGATACAATATTTTGTAGTTCGATATATTTATTTTTTTTAATCAAGTTTGCTTAAACAAACGGACAGAGGGATATCGCTCGACTTCGCAACGCATAAGAAGTCAGAATATGTATAATTTATGGGGTCGGAAATGGATATTGTAAAAAAAACACACGGAATGTTTCTTGCTTCATGTTTAGAAAATGTTTCTCGCAACAATCCCTTCCAACTGTAATAACAATAATAATATGAGCTGCATTTTATGCGAAAAACTAAGCATTCTGTTCAAACATGCGACAATTGTTAGCAACTTTAATTATTCCACTTGAAAAATTTGATAACCGTAACAATAGCTCGATTTAAAAGAAATTTGCCTTTTATTTTCCGAATTATATTACGGAAAAATTTTCAGTTTTAAGTAAATAAGACTTAAGTTTGTCTTTTATAAGGGTATTTTTAAAATAATAATAGAAGTAAATTCGCTCCAATCTCAATCTTTCAATGAAAAAGGTCAAACGGATTAATAAAAAAAAACCTTCTTAAACTAATTCTATGGCATGTCGATAGCATGCACTTTACCACACCGAAATATTAAACTTGAGTCCTAATTTAAAACCTCATGAGTATCATCGGTATGAAATGTTTTTTCATTCGTTTTTGTTATTTTTTGTTTTTATTCTGTAAATGAATTTGTTGCCTTATTATTTTCCCTGATATATGGAATAAAACTTTTTACTATATTTTATATAAATTACATTGAATTAATGAAATATTTAAAATGCAACTTTCAGTGAAAAAATTTAACTTTTTTGAAGGAAAAGCGAAACTTTTTCCTGTCTAGTATCAAGTTAAATTAAGTAATTTTCTCACAACATTTGAATCAACTTTGCAGTTCCGTACCAATATTTTCTTATGGAATATAAAACCTGAATATCTTTGAAATTTTATGTTTATTTTTAAGAAAGAAAAACAAAATTTGGAATTCAGTGACAACATTTTTGTAATCACCCTTTAAATAATATGTTTGTATGTATGTACGTTAATAAGATATATTACAAAATACATACCTATACCGTTTTAAAGGCAGTTACATAAAAACGATAACTTTTCTGAATGTCTGTACAAAAAACGTCATTAAAAAATCCATCAACTTAAAAAATATGTATGTAAGTATGTGTATAAAAAAAAAGGTTTACTGTTTTCGGTTAAACGTACTCACATACGTACAAAGTTACTCATGCACACACTGAAACTGGCTAAAGTAAACGTATGAATTGTTCAATAAAGTTTCCGAGAAATTTGCTTGAATTTCTCGCAATTTTATAAGAAATTCATTGAAATTTGTTATCTTCGAAACGTAAACTTTGTGGTAGTTCGTAATACTTTAGGTATTTAAAGACAAATAAAAATATAATAATTATACTTATCTGCAAATAACGATTGATGACTAGTTTTTTACTGGCAACGTTATAAGTAATAAAAAAATATTTTGTGTTAAGAATGTGTGTATGTATGTATATCTTTTTATGTGTTGAAAAAAAGACAACAAAAACTGGATATTATAATTGCATACTTAATAAACGTCATTAGATAATTTTTTTATTTTTTTATTTTACTCGTACTATATCAGAAACGTTATCATAATTTCGTTATCAATCGTATGTATTATTGGATTCATAGTGATTAATTTCATTCATGAAATTACTAGATACGCGAAAATACTACGACATGTTATCAAAACAATTTATTCATTCATTTCCGTACGATAAATACTTACGTACGTACGTAAAAACAAGATATGAGTAACATTTACCGTCTAATTGGTGAAATTTTAATAATTATTTTTATATAGATAACATTTATGTGCATTCATAGGTTTTTTAAAATTAAAGAAAAAACTTAAAATGAAAATTAAAAGTATATAAACCCAGTTAGCATTATTGATCATATTCGAGTCTTTTTTGACTCCTCGACACGATTAAAATAATCGATTATGCGCTCGTTTTAGAGTCGAAAATGATTGTTTTGTCGGTAGAAAATGGTACCCTAGCCGCGACTCTTCTGAACGAGTCCCTTATGACTCTCGTTTTCGACTCATTTTCGATACTATTTTCAATCGTACTTGTAATCAAATACGATACTTTTTCGAGTCAACTTTTAATCATATTACTAGCCGTATGCGAGTCTTTTTCGAACCATATTATACGAACATTTCTAATATATTTTCTCAAAACTGAAAAATTGCAAACAACGGTTTGCTTATTTTTTATAACACGCCATATTGACGAGCCAATGATTTGTTCAAACATTAAACAATTTCATGTCCGCACATTTAAATGGCTATTGTAGACCATCGTTGTCGATGTCATGTCGGCTTCAAACAGCGAGAAAACGAAGCAGTTTTCTCCACGCAGACAAACATGAACAAATGTTTGTAACCTATTCTGCTGACGTTTTGTTCATGTGCGAACAAATCAATTGCTCGTCAAGGCGTAATGTTACATTCGTTAGCATGTAATTCCTAATTTTCTTAAAATTCAAATTTAAAAACATGAATTTAAAAAAATTTTAAAAAATTTATTTTACATTTGTGTCTCTATTTTTTTACGAAGTGACATACAATGTATGTATTTTTACGAAAATTAAAAAATAAAAATAAAATATGTATTTGAATCATTTTTTCATCGTTAGGCTGCGTTAAATATGTCTCCAAAATAATTCTAAAAACAGTCGAATTTCAAGCATTTGCTTTTTGTACTTTTTGTTTTTTTAGAAAGTCGCTTTCTATGCGTTTGTCGGAGTTATATTCGAGTCTCTTTTTAAACGCATAACTGATGAATCAGTTTTAAGTCATCTTGGGTAGTCTTAAAAGACTCACTTTGGTGATTTTTGTAAAAACAATCTTCCAAATGCTAACTGGGTACGTATATACATATATCGTTACCTAAAATGCATACATGCCTTGAAAAAATTTTACACTTCAGTGATTAAAACTAATGCTTTTATTAACAAAGGGAATAACATAAAGTTTGCTTTTTTGATTTATGCAAAAGAATGTTATTACTAAGTTGCTCTCAAAATTGTTGCTTTTAAAATTATTTGGAGAATTGTATGGCCGTGTTATCGAAATTAAATTTGTCGATGTGTCTGAATTATAAAAAAACGAAAAATTTGAAATGTTTGAAGTTTTCGTTTTATAAAGTTGTTTTCTTCTCCTGTAAAATTGTATTTTTGTTAGTAACGCCTTTTTGCATTTTCGCTAACGATATGTATTTCAAATTTATATAAAATATTGAATTATTATATTTTAATGCTACAAAATAATTTTGCCCTTTTGTGAATTAAACTTTTGACGAACAATTCGCCTAGAAATTTGCATAAAAATAACTTGAAGTAATTAGTGCTTTTCATACAAATTTATTTAAAGGAAAGTCTTGTCTGCAATACAAAAACAGCAGTTAAATTTTTACTTAACTGAATAAATTAATTTTATTTTATTTATTTTTTTTCTAATCATACCAAAATACCAAAAACTGATTTATCAAATATAAGGTTTTTAAGAAAATTGACTGATTGTTAACTGCGAATGTTGTCAATCGTAGAAGCAATGATACAATTTTGTTTCTAAAAACTTCTTGTATTAATTTTAATGTTTAATAAAAAAATCCAAAAAAAGGTTTTCTTCAAAAATTGAATTGAAACACATCGCAATTAAAAATAATAATAATATCTTTTAGAACATCTATGTATGTATATCCACAAAAGATTAAATTTTCGAAGATAATCGTAATTTAATTACAAACCGGAATTTTGTAAACTTAATCGGATAAGAAATCGGAAATGTCATCAAAAACTTAGACCTTAAAAATTTTTCCAAAACATCTATAATTAAGAAAAAATACCCGATTGAATTTTTGTAAAATATAATTTTTTTGTTCATAACAAATAACAAATAACAAAAAACTGTGATGGTACCTCATTGTCTGCAATTTGTGATTTAAAATTACAGTGAACAAAACACATTAATTTATATAAACACAAAAAATTTTAAGCATTAACGGTTAGAAAACTGACAGTATAAAGCCACTCAGAAAGACAGTTAGAGTAGAAATACAACCTCACGGTTGCGGATGCGGTTGTTTTTTTTATATGGAGTTTTGACAATAAAAAACGTTCAACGAATCCGCATTAAATTAGAATCTATTTTAATTTGAGTGCGTTTTCTTTCAAGCTCTCAATTTTAAATTTTTTCTCTTTTAGCATGTTGCCACAGTTTTATTGTTTTTCTACCAAAAAATTCTATTTGTTAATATTTTTTGTGAATGACTACGAAAAAAGAAGAGAAAGAAAATGTAAAAAGTCATTGAAAATCAACAATAATTTTAAAATTTTTCAATTTATTGCTTATTTACATTTAAAAAAATTTTTTTAAATATATTTCAATAAAGAAGAATAAAAAATTTAGTAAACAAATAAAAAAAATGACAAAAAAAACCGCATCCGTCGCCGCAACTCATTTTATTTGTTTTTTCTCTGACATGCGGAATCCGTCGCCGCAACCGTGAGGTTGTATTTCTACTCTTACTGATCGCACAGGTCGTACGTTAATTACATCCAAAATATTGACTCATCAATATATATATAAAAAAAATTTATTTGCCAAAGCAAGACTTAAGTTGGAAAAGGAACGTCGGTACCAATTCTAGCATATTTTTATACCCTTCACCGTATATGTTTAGTGAAGTAATTCCAATAAAATAAAAAAAAAAACACAAAAAGAAAATTAAGTACTCTTATACATAATTTTGCATAAAAATTTCATCGGCTCTTAATGGGTCAAGCATTTTAAAAAATTTTTAGTATTTCCTTAAAAATCTCATCTAAAACTATTAAATGATACCAATTAGAATATTTTAAAAAAAATTTAAATTTCAGAGCCCCGTAACTCTGAAAATATGGACAAGCGCCAATTTTCTCACTTAATGTTTTTTCTTTATTTTTTAATTCTGTACCGCCGCATACATTTGTTTTTTTTTTTTTATTGTAGTTACTTCATTGTACCAAAAATATAAAAAAATTAGAGCTATGTGTCTAAGGACATGCTGATTTCCAACAGCACATCTTTCGACATTATGTCTGATCGATTGAAATCACAATTGTAAGGGCAAATTTGATTTCAGCACTAACACAGGCAAACAGATGGACATCGCTTAATCAACTTCGCTATTCATAAGAACTCAGAATGTATACACTTTATGAGGTCGGAAATGGATATTGTAGAAATAACAAACGGAATGACAAACTTAGTTATACACTATTTGCACTTTTTGTGGTGAAGGGTATAAAAATACGAAAAATTTATTTGTGAGGTGTGTTGTGACAAATATTTTATAATATAACTTTCGTATAATCTCTGTAAGGACTGCAATCCTACAAACGTTGCAGGAAATAGCGCAGGGCATTACGGATATCAGTTTGACAGATGTTATAATTTATTTCTTTCCAATCAAATATAAATTAAATTTTTTTCTAAAATAATATAAAATATTTGTGTTCAATAGCATACCGTGCCCAATATTAATTTTTATGCAGAAAAATCGGCAAACTACAAGAGCACATAATCTTAAACTGTCATCTGTCCATTGCTGCAGCGCGCTGTTGGAAAAATCATCGTTATAAGATTTTTAGCAAACCAAATCTTGAAGTACAAATTTTTTAAAATCACTTTAAATTAAAATTAATTATAGAAATATATGTTTTTAACGACTGTAAGCGCGCAATTAATTTGTTGTCACGACCACACATAATTGAAACATTCAACCATGCTTCAACTGTAACATAAACGTTTTACCTTTTTCTCTTTTTTTTTTTGTTTATTTTTTTTTAATAATTTGTATCCTTAAGTATTTTGTACATTGTGAGGCCTGTTTTCATTTGTATCCTTTTGAAAATATTTTTTGTATATAATTGTGTTTATACATTCATGCTTTTTGCTAAACATTTTTATTCTTTACCTTCCAACTCACTTAAATATTTAACAAGTGTTTGTATGTTATTCTTTCTTTTGTTTCCTTATTATTTCGTTTATCTTTATTGTATGTGTCATTTACTGCTGTTTTATTTATTTTGAAACATTTTTAACACTGCATGTTGTTCATTTTTTATCTATACCCAGCATGTTCAGTAGATGACGACCAATTTTTTTTTTTTTGTTGGATCTCTTCTTTATATAGTTTTGCAACATTCTCTTGATACAACACAACTTAAAACCATCTTTTTTGGGTGGTCTTCGTTGACCTCTACAGACTTATTGTCTTTTTGGTTTTTTGGTAATATTTTTTGTTTCTTTTGCATTTATATTTTTAGGTTTTGGCCAGTTTGGTTTTGCAGTGTTAATTAATTGTGATTTTGAAATGTTAATTTAAGGATCTTCTTTAGATCTGTGTGGAAACTTAATGATTTTCTGTACGTTTTTCTTAATAAGAGAAAAAATTGCTGAAAGGAGCCGATAAGATATTTCATATAATAAGACACATTTAAAATAAAGGCTTAAAAAAGTGTCTGTAAAAATGTTTGGATTTCTTAAAATTTAGCTTAAAAATTTTAGTCGTATGACCTTACATTCTATTATTAAAATATTTGCAAAAGTTGTGGGTTCTTGTGAAACTGGCGATTTTTAACAATTCTATCGGGAAATTATTTTTTTAATTTAATTACATTTATAATTTGAAGTTGCTACGTTCAGCATAATAAAAATTAAAATAAAATAGTGATCTTAAATAAAAATTTATTTTTATAATTTATAATAATCTTTTTGTTCAATGAAAATTAGCTTTCTTTTTAATTTCAATCTGATGGTATCTAAATTTTTTACTGTAAAATTAACATAATTAGTAATGGACTGCGGCCAAATAAAAAACAAGAAAGAGTGCTGTACTCGGCTATGCCGAATCTTATATACCCTTCACTATCTATGTAAATCTAACTTAGTGAAGTAACTCCAATCAAACAAAAAAAAAAAAAATGGGGTGACAGAGAATTAAAAAAAAAATTACTGCATTAATATAATTTTACATAAAAATAATAGCGACTATTAATGGGTTAAGCATTTTTAAAAAATTTTAGTATTTCCCTAAAGATCTCTTTAAAAGCTTTAAAATGATACCCATATTGGTATTTAAAAAAATTTGAAAATTTCTGAGCCCCGTAACTCGGAAATTATGGGTGACCGCCAATGATGTTGATGTTTTTTTCTGATTTTTTAATTCTCTATTGCCCCATATATTTATTTTTTTTAATGGAGTTACTTTATTATTCCAAATGACATGAAAAAATTATAGGTAGACGTGTTTTGCCTGCTGCCTCGAAGAACATGAACCGATCATGCTGATTTCCAAAAGAACCTCTTTCAACACTGTATCTGATCGATTGACATATTAATTTGCCGAGGCAAACTTGATTTCAACACTAACACGGACGGACAGACGGACATCGCGCAGACGGACATCGCTGAGTCGACTTCGCAATGCATAAGAACTCACAATTTATATATTTCATTGGGTCGGAAATGGATATTGTAGAAATTACACACAGAAGGACAAACTTATATATATCCTCTTTCCACTATTTGTGGTGAAGGGTATAATACGAGTAATGATTCAGTTGTAATAATGGTTTAAAAAATATACAATTAAAAGACATAAGATAATTCTTAGTTCTTAAAGTTCTTCCGAAATTTAATACACTGCAAAATTTTGACCACTTTTGAGCTTCAAGTTCCGTATTATCTCTATAAGATTTAATTATTGCACAATTTTAGCATTGTCCACTAAATATGCGTATGTTGTGGACTGTATTATAACAATATTTAGAAATGCCGCAATTAACATGCGTCAATATTAGACCTCATTCAATTCATGAAAAAAAGCAATATTTTTATCTTTCGCGATAAAAGCAGTCACTTCTGAATTATTTTACTTTATTCATCTTAACACTAGAGTTTTAGTAATCGCAAATATTTAGTAACTTTTTTTGTATCTTTTTGATATTTTCCAATACTTTAAACGCGCATATTTATTCATATAAGGGAATATTCCAGCAGGAAACAGTTAAAACACTTTCCGCGAAATTCATTTTTCTAACGTCATAAAAAATAATTTCAATACAAATTTTCTTTGGTTTGTCAGGCAACAACCAACAAAAAAATCATATATTAAGGTAAATACTATACAAAATTAATCATTCAAAAATACAAGGACAAACAAAAATGTCATTGTCTTCTTTACAGTATGTTTTTCGGAAAACAAAAAGAAAAAACACACACACACACAACAAAATTTCAATCAGGCACTTAAATGTTACAAAGTCCACCAACTACTTTAGTTTAAATAGTAAAAGTTCGACCTTTTAACATACTTTAAGACCAACACAACAATGTTTAAAAACAAAACTAGCTAGCATCGCCCATTAAAAAATCGAATGCTGCGAAAAGCGCAAAAAAAAAATTAGAAAAATCATAAAATATATAAAGAAAGAGATTAGTAGAACAAATAATTTGGTCTTGCAAAAATAAGTATGTTTATGGTCTGCCATAAATTTTACAAACAATCGACAGACCATATTTAAAATTAGTTATAGTAACTCAAATACATTTTAACAAATGTTTAAAATTATTAAAATTACACAGTCAAAAAAGGATACATTTTCAACATGAGTCCGTTTATGCAGCAAAGCAGTGATTTTGTGAAATTTTTTTCGCTGGCTTGCCTCTTCGTTAACTCAGCATTTTGGGTATTTAAAGTAGTAAGTTATGATTACAATTTGCCGTAAATAGCTGCCATTTTTACGACATGTAATAAAATATCTAACAAAATGACTTTATCGGTTTATAGCGGTTCATATTAGCTTTGCTGCACCGATAGTGAATTTGTCTTTCCTTCGGCTTTCTTTTATTTTCCTTTTTTTTTTTTTTTGTGTGTGTTTTTGGTTTGTGTTTGTCATTAAGCACCTTTGCATTGTTGAAAAGGTTTGTCATGTTTTTATCTTTTTTCAATTACTAGCATTCTTAGGTTTTCATACAATGATTACTTTAAAAATACTTATTAACAAAAGAGCATGGGACAATGTTTGCAAAAATGTGTGTTTGGAAAAATGTTTATGCCAGTATCTTTTTGGGAAAAATAATTATTTTATGTATTTACATATGTAATTGCTTTTTTATGAGCCATAGAAATATGCTATTTATATATTTATCTATACTTCCATGCTAAGTGGCAATTAAGAAGTAAACTTAATATCTATAATATGATAAACAAATATTTATGACCACTTACATGTATTGCAAAGATAATGATGGCAAAAAATATCAGATTTCTTTAATTTTTTTCTATGCGTTTTTCTCGCCTTTTTTCAAATGGGCGTAAAAGTGTTTACAAATGGCTTTTTAACAAAAATGGGTCAACGTTACAACAGTTTGTCAGATATATTAAGGAACTAAAGTTTCATGTAATCCTTAGCTTTAATGTCAAGGGTTCTATTCTATATAGAAAACTAGAAATCTTCCTTATACTTTTTACTAAAGTATTTAAGTAGTATCACACACATATAGGCCGTTGACTACAATAGTATGACTTGCCATAACTGAGAGGCCTGTCAGACATTTAACAGGCTCCTAACGTGTTCTTGGGTATATTAAGTCAAGCCAAGCCTACATACTTGTTGACCTACACTTTTAATGTACACTTAACTGTACATGGTGAGATCTGTATGGTGGAACATCTTTTCTCCATTTCTAAGAACCATGATTATCCCTTAGGAATGAAGAAGAAGATTGAGAAGATAGTCTCTAAAGCAACTCAGATTTTTTTATGTCAATAGAACTATCCATATGGATATCTCGCAATGACTTCCAAAAGGACGTCCAAAAAAGTATAAACTCTATTAAAGAACTGCTTGAGCAGTCGTCGTTGCTAATCTATATATATAAAAATGAATGTCTGTCTGTTTGTTTGTGCTTTATAGGAGGCCAAACCCTTGAACCGATCTTCCTGAAATTTTCACAGCATGTTACTGTGACTCTGGAAGGAATAATAGGCTATATGAAGTTTTAATTGGACAAAGGGGCGTGGCACCGCCCATATAACCCAAAAATTTCAATCGCCATATTTTGGCCATTTTTTGACCTACGTCGACGATATTTGGTACATATGGTATTGGCATAATTAGGAATACGTACCAGGAGAAAAGTGGACCCCGCCCCTTTTTAGAAAAATTAAAAATCGTAATATAGTCTTAACTACTGGACCAATCGTCATTAAATTTTCGCAATAATTTTAATTTTATTTAATAACGAGGGGGTAGCGAAGCACACCGGGTTCATCTAGTAATATATAATTTCGGTTAAAAGCATAACCTCTAAAATTAACCGGTTAATTTAATGTCGAAAACAGGTAACCCAAAATTTATCAAACGGTTAATAAAGTTATTCAAAATCTAATATATAAATTTAATATCAACTGAATACCTTTGTACCTAATAGTGCGTTTCCATTGACGTGATTTTGTCTAAAACACTTGATTTGCTCAAATCAAGTGTTTTGTTACTTGATTTTGCATACATTTTACATGCTAGAAAAACCACTTAAATCACTTGATTTGTTTGAAATCATGTCGAAAATTTATTTTTTCGAACTAATTTTGCCTTTGCAACGCTGTGATGTGTCTAGGATATTCAAGTTAAACTCCGAGTTATCTATTCATATTGGATGTTTTTATCGAAAAAGTGACAAATACTTTTAAATGTTTGAAAGCAATAATGTTTTTTTGTTAAAAAAAAGTGTTTAAAAAATATAAGAAGAAAAATATATAAAAACAAAAATTAATTTAACAATAAAAACGATTTTTTACAAAAAATAACATAGTTTTTTTTTTCTTTTACGCAAAAACATGTCAGTGTAACGTCATAAATTCGAATTTACAAAACACTTCAGCTCAATGGAAACACTTCGAAGTGTTTTTCTCAAACCTAGTTGATTTCAAGGCAGTGGAAACGCAGTATAACATTACCTTCAAAAACATTTGTTAAAAAATTATACCAAATATAAATTTCGTTAAACTCGAAAAACAAAATAAAAAAAACAATAAAAAGACATTTACGAGCTGTTACATTCCAAGAACTGCATTTTTGGGTAAATGCCGCACATGCAGCATCATGCTTAACTACTTCGTATCTTAATAGTCGCGCTTGTATTCTTCTTTTTCTAAAATACTACTAACACAGCAAGACAATAACCACAATAAAATCACCATTATAACCAAGGTTACCAGATCGTGTTTCGTCTACTACCACTTTTCTTTAAACCCCTAAAAATTTCCATTTTTTATTTATTTATTCAATTAATAATATTTCCTGCACAACAAGACCAGGTCTTATATTTATAGTACAGGAACGCATTACGTTACAATATTTGAATTAACGTCATAAACTTAATACATATGTAAGTATACAATATTATCAAAAATAAAAACAAAAAAATAAAACAGCATGAAAATATTATTTTTGTTAAGATTATTTATAAAAATTAAATAAAAATTTTTTGAAACTATTAGAATTGCTATTTACTTGTTGAATTGGTGGAAGATTGTTCCAAAGACGTGCGGCATGCAAATAGAACTGCCATTCAGACATTAGGCATCGATGCCGAGGTATTATTATATTTCGGTTTCGACTTGATTGAGAAAAACTTATTTGTTCAAATATATACCTGGGTGTTCGACTATATATTATTTTATGCAAAAAAGTAAGAGTGCGAATTTTTAATAGATTATCAAATGAGAATCCGTACAGAGTATTAGAAACAGAGGAGACATGAACAAATCTCCTCAATCCATGCACATATCTTATGATATTATTAAACAATATATTTAGTTTCCGCTTGCTAACTGTGTCGCAATTTCCAAATAACTCGCACCCATAAAGAAGAGAAGGAATCAGATATGTTTTAGCAATTAATGCCCTTATCCTAAAAGGAGTGAAATATTGTGTGTGCCAGACAGCTCTTAGTTTTACATAATTTTGACCCACCAGTGAGTTTATATGATCATTCCATGTCAAATTGCTATTGAATGAAATACCAAGATTTTTTGCTGTTTTAACAATTTAAATTTTTTTTCCATTTAAGACAATGTCTCCAGAAATGTTGGGATTTATGCGTTTTTTACATATAACTAGATATTTAGATTTCCTCGGATTTAAACAAAGACCGTTTGCACTAGCCCAAGTGTAGATTCTGTTTGTCATTATTCAGATCTGAGATGCCTTAAGCAATATTCTGAACTGGGCTACTTAATATGAGTTGCACGTCATTTGCGTATAAATGAATTTTACATTTAGTAAGTTGTTTTGGCAAATCATTTGCATACAATGAAAATAAAAGAGGACCTAAAATAGAACCTTGAGGCACTCCCCTAATAACGGATACTCTATCGGACCATGCATCGTTAAAAAATACCGATTGTGTTTTGTTTAAAAGATACGATGATATAAGTCTAGTTGATGTATTCGTGAATCTAAAAAAATGTTTCAGTTTTCCAACAAGTATATTATGGTCTACCGTATCGAAAGCCTTGGAGTGGTCTAAAAGCACTAAAAAATTAATGTCACCATTTTCTAATCCTTGCCATATATTCTCACTAACTTCCGCAGCTATGATTTTGACGAAAACCAGATTGCAAACTGGAAAGCAAATTGTAAGACGTGATATACGCAATCATTTGTTTATAAAGGAGTTTTTCGAAAACTTTTGATAGAAAACACAAGATGGCTATAGGTCTATATTCCCCATTCGACTAAGGTAGTGGTACAATTTTAGCATGTTTCCAGTTTAACGGGAACACACTTGACATTATGATGGTATTAAACAAATGAGTAACATACGGCAAAATAAGGGGTAATAGTAGTTTTATAAATTTAGGGTGTAAATTATCACTTCCCACTGCGTTTGATCTTATTGATGAGCACATTGAAATGACGTCATATTGAGTAACGAAAGAAAATTGTTCATGGAAATAAATATTAATTATATTACTCAAATGATTTTTTTCGAAGTCTTAATTGGCTTTCAATAGCCAATTTGATAGATTTGCATATTTCTAAACAAGAGAAGTTATTAATTAATTAATGTAAATTAAGGAAATTTTTCCTTTTAATATTTATTTTTTAACCAGTATTTATCATCCTTCTTTCGGAAAATGTACATTTTAATTTTTTTAAATTGTCTCTTTTTGGCGACAATTGCCATCGCTGTATATGTGGGTGTCTGTTGTTGTATAATATTGCTCGTTAAGACATAATTTTTGGCCAATAAGTAAGAATGCTTAGCTTCACCTTGGCGAAAAATTACCTTAATAAAGCGCTGTAAAATTGCTCTTATTGTTTTAAGTAAAATGAAAACCCCACAAGTTATTTAAAATTGATTAGTCAAAAACTATTTAACAAAAATACCGTACTTTTAATAATTCTTAAAAACAAAACAAAAAAATGTGGTTAAATGCCTCAATGCGGGACCGCTGGTGCAGTAAGCAAATTGATTTATTGCTTAAAGATCGCCCTGCTTACTGATTGTATACACTGTTTAAATACATGGCTCACTATATGTGAAACAAACCGTGTGCTTTACATTTTTATTTATTCGTCTAAACACGACAAGCATATTAAATAGCAAACAAGTTACAAGTTTCTTTATATTCGTCATTGCGGCGAGAACGTGATCAACGTGTGTAACACGTTTTACGCGTTTAAATGACAATGGGTGCTTTAATTCCTTTCAAGTTTATTTTGAAAAGAAAATGACATGCCCTCTTAACATACAAAAAGTATGTGAAGATAGATCCTTTCTTTGTTTTCTCTTAACTTTTTTGTTTTGTTGTCCTTCAAGCTGTTATACTGCAGCATCGCAACTCTGTATTTTAATCCCATTTGGTGTTGGGATCGAAAGTGCATATAATTGTTTTATGAGCATGAAAATGTGATTTCATTAATATTGTTTTAGTAATTGGCGAATAAGGTCATTTTTTAATCATTGGGAGGTACTCGTATGTGCACTCAGTATTGGCAGCCAGTGAGCCAGTGTTAACGTCTGCTAACTAGTCAAGTTATTGGCTTTTACTATTCTTAAGATGCTCACTATTATTGTCTGCTTAAAACCGTAAAATCCTTTTCCAAGGCTAAAGTTTTGCAAACATTTTTGTTTTGTTCGTTCCTTTTGTTATTGTGTGTTTTTATTACGATTGTTGTAGTTGTGCATTAAGTTTCACACAGTGAAACCGCACGCCAGGTTTTTGCGTTTGGCCAAAAAAGCCACCTTTGACGATCACTCGGATCAATTTTATTTCTTTCATATTTCTATATTCTCTTTACTAGCTGTCACATATTAACAGTTCATCCGACCATGTAATTTCAATTAGTTACGATAATCGTTGTCTTAATTAAAGCGTAACAGTTGGCCACATTGTGGCCTCCAGCTGACTAACAATATTCATGGCATGATCTCCTGTATAAACTCATTCGCCTAAAAGAGACATTTTCTTTATATCGTCTTTGCTGTCATAGTTAAAGTTGTTGTTGCTGATGATGGCGGTGCTGAAGTCGTCACCCTTTAGTTGTGCTCAGCAGGATTATATTTATATTTTAATATCGTACGCGTTTTTGGCGTGCGGTCAAATTTTTTCTACAAGTCTTTGTCTTTTTTTATTGTTACTTTATATTTAATACACACCGTGGCTTTGTGACTTTTCAGACACTTTCATTGTGAACCTCTATCATTATAGTTTTACGTAAAAATATTAAAAGCATGTTCAATAAATTTAAAATTACAATACACAATCAAATCCAGTGGATTGTGTAATTTAACATCAATATTGAAAAACTAAATAAAATGGCAGGATCGTGTTTGATTTCTTGTTAAGAATAATTCATATTTTAAAAGGCTTAAAATGAAATTTCTCTTTTTTAAGGATAATTTTTTTCTTTCAGAAGATTCAACAAATTTTGTTTTAGGATCTGAAGATACATATATTTGTCTTGCCTTGTCCTGTGCTTTGTTATCTACTCAACGATTTTTTTGTTTTTTGCGATATGTACGGAAAATTTTTTTCTTTATGATGTTATTGTACACGATGTATTTTTTAACGAATTTTGGTCGACATTGTCAATCGGTCGTTTTTGCGACCTGGGTCAAATTTTCTGGGTATTATTTTATCACTTAAGCCATTTTAACTAGTGATAATCATTCAAAACAGTTTTAACAAAAAAATATCTTAAGCGAATAGCACATTTTTTTTTTGTATACTTCCTTGAAAATGCCTTTGGTGAAGATATATGCAATTAAAAAAAAAATTTTTGGTGAAATGACACGAAAATAAAAAGTACCGAAATGGTCATGCTTTCTCCGTAATAATGTATTTTCATATTTTTTTGTTTTTTATAATGAATAGTTCATTAATAGATCATGAAACACTTTTTTTAAATTTTTAAGGAATCAAGCACTACATCAACCAATTTAATTCAATAACCTTGCAAAAAGTGCTCAACTCTGAGAGTCTTGAATCAGTCCATTTTTAACTGAAAACAGCTCAAACTCTTAAAAATTAAATGGTGTCCCCATACAATATACATATTTTTTACGGGTATTATGAATTTTAAAGGGCACTTCTGTAAAATTTAAAATGACTGCGTATTACTATGGCTCCCAAAAACAAAAAATTATACAAAAATAAATCTAAAAATTAAAGGGTGCCCCCGTAATTGATGTAAATTTACTAATATGGGCCTATCTTTTGAACCGTTACAGACAAACGCTTGCAAATTGGACAGAATGTTGATTGCTATGGCCGTTATAGTAACAAGTATTAAAAATAAAATTAAAGGGTGCCGCAATAGTTCATTTAATTTGATGTATATTGCCATACTTTTTAATAGTTATAGACAGACGCTTGGAATTTACAATGAACCTGTATTGGTAAGTAACCTAATTTATGTGGCCATACACTTGAGCTGTTATAGGCAAATAGATGAAATCTGTTTTGAAGTCGGATTTTTTTCCGCAAGAATTATTATCTTTTCTTAATTTTTTGTTGCAGTTTATGATTTAAGCACTACTGCAGATTAAGTTCGTAAAACCTAGATTAAAGGACTAACGGCTATAGATGGTGCAGCATATAATCCTAAACCTTAATGTCTTAAAAAAAATAATAATATATTTATAACTTTTAACTTTATTCCGAAAATAGTCAATCCAGATCAAAAGTTTAGAATACGATAAGAGTAGACAATAGAAACTTGCTGTATCAGAATAACTACAAGTACAGACATTAAAACCAGATGCTAAAAGATGCTATACGCGCTTTTATATTAAAGTCACCGATACTTTTTTATTATGGCCCATGTAAAAGTGTTCTTCTTGTTTTAGACATTAAATATAATATAATGGCTAAATCAGCCACTAAATAAGATCAGTAGCTGAATAGACCGCAACTCGACAGATTCTATTTCATGTGGACAAAACTTTTAAAAATGAATAATTCTAACAACCATCCGCGACACCAATAGTAATAAAGGGAATACAAGAAGTATAGTTACGATTTTTATACAATAGTGCCAATGAAAAAGCGCTACCCTGAAGTAAGCATATATTGACTTAAGTATAATTTGACTTTGCTCAACAAAAGAACTTCCAAAAAATTATAGCAGTTTAAAACAAACATGTTGTAAAAGACGAGTGGGGTAAAGCATTCACTTGATGTTTGTAAGAATTTGTTTCAATGTATTTTTTTTTCTAAAGACATTTAAGATATCACAACAAAACGTAAAGCAGTAACCCAAACTTAATAGTATTATAAAAAATTACGAATGTCTATAGGCTATTGATAACGACCCGCAGTAGTAATGAAGAAAAAAAAAGTGCTGAAAAATTTTTAATACAAATGCGACTTGGAACACTCAATGAATCTGGTGAAACAACATATTTTATCATCACAAATATGTGAATGTGACGAGACTGTATAAAACATATCGTAAAGGCAGGCCAACATTAATTCAAACGTACCAGCTTGCTAGCAAACTGTTGAACGTATGCATACAACCAAATATTTAGATGTGCAAACTTATGTCTCATCTATACTGCACACATGCAACTACGAGATGGCGCACAGCTAGGGCAACAATTAAGTTGGTATCAACAACAATATATAAGTAGTTTAAGTATGAGAATAAACATCACTGACAACGACAACAGTAACCGTAACATAAGGATAAATAAGGTAACAAGTTTGTAAACGGTTGCCGCTAAAATAGAGTGTTGAAAAGTCAAGAAGCTTTAACAAATTACCGCCCAGACGCATCAACAGCATACAACATTATGGCGAATGAGTGGGGCATCAAAGGATGTCTAAGGCAGCACTTGGCCAGTGTAAATATTTATGAGCTTTTCAGTACGGACGTGTGTATGTGTGTGTTGTTAAAAAAATATGACTGGCGGCTGTAATGAATGTAAGAGTAAATGATTTTCGTTCGTTCTCCTGATCGTAACAGCCAGACATCTAACTATCTTCACAACCAACAACATAAAAATATATAGCGAGCGACAAACCATTGACGGACAAGCAGACAGTTGCTGGTACAAGGACTCAAAAAAAATTTTTTTTTGATAAGCAGACATTTGTATATTTGTAAGAGTATGTGGTTTCAATTTGTCCAACGGCATGACACTTACTACATGCCATATATATACATACGCCACATATGTACGTTACGGAATCAAAACTAAAAAAATAATAATAATAATCGCACTCATATAAGAAAGTAACATTGTTTATGCAAAACTAAGCAAACCATGTCATGTTGTCAGGCGGTTGCAAATAACTCAAACTTCTCCCTTTCTGCATACGTTGTGGCATTTTTCTTTCTATAGGTATTTTTTTGTTATAATATTTGTGAGCGGCAAAACTTATGACTGAGTAATTGCTGTCGATATTTATGCGAGGAAGCGTTTTAGCAGTCAGTGTTTGTATGTTTTGATGTTTAAAAAAGAATATAATACTGCAGAGTAACAACTGCAGCAAATGCATCACAGAATAAAAGCCTTAACCTGTTGTTGTATGCATTTTTAAAAGATTGTTGTCCCCTTTCATGTATCATGTATGAAGTTCACTTTTTTCTTATATTTTGTTTGGGTTTCTCAATGATTTTTTTTATATAAATTTAAATTTTATTACTTAGTTAAATTTATCAATAACCATGAGTTAAAATGCAGCAGTGTATATATCATTAGTCACTAGTCTGTGCCACTCGCTCATCTGTTAAGTTGTAGAATATAATTTTTATCAATCTTTTTGACTGGGTGTTCGATGACTTTTCCTACCATAGCAGAAACAAATTTTTCAATAATATTTTTCTAACAGATATTAATAAAATATTGATTGTGTACATCTCTATATAACGAGTGGGCCAAGAGTCACGCCTGCGTGTAAAAATTGAATTGCTGTTTTGTTAGTTATATATTTTAGTATTTTTTTTTAGATTTTAATTATCAAACCATGTTACACCACCATGCAAAATTTGACGACCGAGCAACGAACCCATGTAATAGAATTTTTACTGACGCAACGAGCTTACCGAATTAATTTCATCACCAGAAATGCGTCCAGCCAAACGGCAAATAATCGGTTCCGACAACAGGGAGCAGTCGCGGACTTGCCACGATCAGGATGACTGAGAATAGTTCAAAACCAAGTGAACATCAATCGTGTACGTGTACAGTATTGAAGAATATCAAAAAGTTCAACGCGAACACGTTACGAACAACAGGGCATCTCTAGAATATCACTTTCAAGTCACTCAGATATTCATTCACACAAGATCTAACTGGCCCAATAATAGGGCAAGATCAGGGCAATTGAGCATGAAAGATTGCGTGAAGTAATGCGAAATGTCTGTTTAATAGCCCAATTGTGTATCAATGAAAATGGTGGACATTTCTCTGATACTATTTTTCATAATTAAATTTTAGATTGCACAAAGCTAATCAAATATTCAAACAAAAAAGTTATTCAATTTTTACTTTTGGCCCACCCTCTAAAAGCCTTTAAAATCGTGTACTTTTTATCTAAGCCCGCATAGCATAAGCGTATCGTATTTCCTTTTTTTTTAAGATTCAATAAATTATTTTATTTATTTCTAGTTTATTTAAAATGTTTGTAAGAAGTTTCCTGAGGAGCTAAGTAAGCGGTAGCGAAATGGGCTTTGAGATGTGCTTTCACCCTTAATAAAATCGGGATAATTAAAAAAAAAGTACAGTAATTTTTTGAAAATTAATTAATTTGTTTCTTACTTAAACGGTTAAAGACAGCTTAGTGTGTAAATTGAGATAAAGCTTTATTGTTGTATTTGCTTCATTCGCGGGATGAATGTCTAAGTTGATTTTTTAGTTGGTTGAAATAATTTTTTTTTGTTTTGTTTTATTTTGTTTCGTTATGATGGCTGATGTTGATGACGATGACAACGACAACAACAAGCCATTGTGAGGATGATGATGATGATTTTTGGCGCATAGCAAAGCATAACATCACATTCAATAAAGCGGTGTATTTGCTGTCTTTTGGAATGTAAATCATTCGTTAAGTGCTCGATTTAGGTGACCGTATTTACGTTTACGAAGCAGTAAAACAACACAGCCAGCAGAGTGTAATACGTGCGAGTATGCGTACATACAAGTACCACAATTGTTAGCTGCAATGATAATAATAGTTAGTGTAAATGTTGTTGTTGTTGGCGAAGAGCACACGCTCCATGACGAAAAGTAATGCTCCGCACATAACTCATCGCATATAATGAGACTGTAATAATTCATATTGTTTGACTGTAAAATCCTCGGTCAGGCTAAAACAACTACTTGTAATTCATCACTGCTTGGCAAACATACTTGTGGAAATGCAAGTGCACAATCATATACATTTTGCCATGCAATATTATAACGTAGTCTTAATTTTTCTAGCAAGCCAACCATCCAGTCAGTCAGCTATTCATCTCTCTACTCATTTATCTAGCCATCTATAAATGTTATAATACATGCATCAATGCTTCAACTCCACATTCAAGAGGAAATATTTTTGCTTTCGTTTTATTTTGTCTTTTTAGAGGATCCTACCTTGTGGCTGTAGTCTGCTGTTTACTTTTATTAAGTCAAGTTTTCTTTCTACTACTACTACAACTCTTACTACTACTGCTAACTATAATTAAGTATAATGAGCATAATTGCTAATGCAATCTTATATGTTCGTACGTTACGAGTACATCTGATCATAAATAAAACTACATCTGTTGGTATTTAACTTTTATATTTCTTAGTTTTTTTTTTCTCGATTATTTTTAGTGTGTGGAAAATAAGAAAAAATTAAAATGTATGACAAAGTGCGTGCAGTTATTCCTTGTCAACTAATGAGCCTCGACAATGTTAATATTTACGTACTAATTACACGCAATGAATGATATCGATACTTTAATTGAGCGCAAAAATTGTAGTAGTAAATTAATCTTACAAATACTTGGCCATTATTTACTAACTTATTGTCAATGATGATGACCACAACGATAAAATGCTCATAAAAGGAAGGATTATTTAATATGTGACCAACATTACTGATCATGATGCTTTATATGAATGTATGACCGAAACAAAAAAAAAAAAAAGAAAAGCAACAGCAAAATTAAAAAAAGCGAAAATCCTTTAAAGTTTCGAATTCTAAAAGGTATGAGAGCATAAGTTATTCTTGTTGTGTGGTATTTTAAACAAAAAATAAATTAAATATACTTGCAGCTTTCATTTTGCTGCGATATTCTATTTAATCAATGCTAGCGAAGATCTTAATTTGACTTAAAGTATTATTATTATTGTTTTAGTTTATTTCTTGAAGACATTAAAATTTATTAAAAGAACAACCTTAATCATCGCACAAAACGCGAGGTTATCTTACGCCTAATCTTAACGGTAAAAAAAATACCAAAATATCAGTGTTCACGTTGTATGCTAAACAGAAGTGTAAGATTGATTTATTAAACAAATGTAATGGACTAGAACCAAAAAAATTGAGTTTATTATTCTTACATGGGAGTAATTAATTAGACAGACTAATTAATTGATGATTTCATTAGCATTAAATTATAAACAATGTTAATGATTTTATAAGCATTATCATTACTTCACTAATGGTAATGCTTTTTAATGAAAAGGTTTCATTGATAAATTAGTTCAAAAACAAAATCACTATCATTGACTAATAATTAAATGGTTTTAAATCATTATCATTAATGCATGTATTCCTTATCTTTGCACACTAAATACACATCTTAAAACATAGTTTTAAATTTCTTAAGAAAAAGTAGACACCTTGGGATCATATTTTTTTTCTTGTAAGTTATCTACCTACAAGTGTGTTAAAATTAATTAATTTTATGCATAGTTTTTTCGAGTTTCTGCGATCAAAAATTTGTGTTTCAAAAAAGCGATTAATTTTAACTCAATTGTAATTGTAATTAAACAATTTCATTACCAGTAGTAAAAACAATTATGATTAAAATAAAATCATAAGCATTAAATGGTAGTTGAATTACTTTCATTGTCATTATTTCAAATAATGGCAATGAAACTTCAATGGTAATGAAAAATCCTAACACAATTTAAAGAGAAAAAACAAGACAACACGCAGCCAACTTGCTAATTGTTGGCTATTTAGGTTTACTTTATACATTTTGTGTGAGCGCGAAAATTGTTGACAGATAGACGGAGGTTTACGCGCTGATTTAGGTTTGGATTTCGATCTTCAAAATTAAATCAAAATTTTAAATGGCAGAATATCTGCTTTTTATTTTTGGTTTTACTTACGTAGTCTGTTATTTATTTTAGAAAAGACTCCTTGATAGCTTTTTGTCTCTCAAATGCTTTTAAAATACACATATTTGAGTATCTTGTATATCTCATGACGTGAGCCATTTTAAGGAATGCTCAGAAAAAGCTGCGATCTTTAAGTCTTTTTTCGGAGTGTTTATTTATTTGTTTACTGGGATTTTCCTTAATAAATTGAAATTTTGTTTTTTTTTTTACCAAAAGAAAATTGTTGCGACAAACAAACTAAAGTGCATAACATAAGTGCTGCATCACTTTTGGTTTATCTGCAGCAGTATAGTTTTTTTTTTTTTTAATTTCTGGTAATTCATATATATCGCTAGTCTCATGTAATAAGGCCCTAACTCGTATATTTGTATGAATCGACTTTTTTAATTATGTATGTGCGGTAGAATTTTGCGTTGATATCCAGGGCTGTTAAAATTGTTAAGGCTTCACTCAATTGTTGCTAGCGGTTAACCTATTTTACGGATTTTAGCTTTGCAATATTTTAAAATGCGTAAATAGTGACTGGGTTTTAAGTCCATTATTTAAAAAGTGTTAAACAATTTTAAATATAATCTTACATCCAAACATATTGTTATGTGTGAAATGTTTTGTCCACTTAAATCAGCGACTTGACTTAAATTTTGCTTTATAACTTCGCTATCATTCTGTGCCTTATTAATTAAAAAAAGGGAAGATTAAATATAAAGTATGTGTCTGTGTGAATAATTTTGTCAGGTTCTATACTTATTAATATTGATTTTATTTGTAAATATTTATTTTACATCGCAAATACTCACACAAAAATACACACTATTTTTTATTTATTAATATTTTTACCATATATATACATATGTATATCATGTATTTATATCACAAATCTCAGAAATTGCGCACATTAAAACTTTTTTTAAATTTATAACGTTTACTTATTTTTGGAAAATTTTAATTTTTGTTTTCATTTATGTTTCTAAATAAACTACTTTTAATAGGTCAAGCCAGCAAATAACGTAAACAAAAAACGGATGTGCTATCGACACCACCTGATAGTCAATTCGCCTTGAACTATATATCAGCAGCTCTGACCAGTTGACGTTGAAGTGTTACTTAGATCACCTGCCAAACTTTCGTTTTATATTTTATATATTTTACGATAAAAATAGGTCCGTTGGCAAAACCTAAATAAATATCCTTTTTTATTCATCTATATCTGTTCAGCCTTTTTAAAAAGTAAAATTTTCTACAAGTCATATTTCTGCTGAAAGGACTTAACAGCTTTGTATCATTGTAAACCTTTAAAAAAACAAATACACGAAATCTAAAAAAAAATTGAGAGAGAAGACACCTCAAGGAAAAATGTAAAATGATAATTATGATAGAAAAAAGATTGTAGGTTATTAAAAAATATTGCTAATCTTTTAAAAATATATTTGTATACATTTTCTACTAAATATTCAAATTTCAAAAAGTTGAAGCCGATCATTCAATGAACAATACACACCAAATTGTTTAAGATTAAGCCATTTAATACGAAGACACATAAAAATACATACACAAAAAAACAAAAACAAGCAGAAAATGAATTATTTAAGGAATATTTATTTGAGTGACACTTGACACTTGTAGCACTGTTTAGTATGCATTCAACAAAAAAAAATATATAAATAATAATAAAAACAGGTAAATATATGTACAAGGAATGTCAAATAACGTAAACCGTTTTGAAAAATTGACCAAATCTTTAAGTGAGTAATAGATAAAAAAAAAGTGGTTGACTAGATGCTAAAGAGTAGCAGTAAAGGTTTGTGGCATTTCAAAAGATATTAATCTATTGTAATCAATAAAAGGCTTTACTGTCTAACGAAAGTATTTCTTCTAATACCTGCTACCACACAATTGTTTTGCTTCTAACATTACTTTTAACGCATCTAACTTCAGGTCTTCCTTCAGCTTGAAAAATATATACATACATTGAAAAGATATTATTGAGATTTAAATATTTAATCCTTTTTACCGTCCTTTTTTAATGTTTGAAATTACGTAGTTTCACTATTCCATCCTAAGGTCCCTTTTGTTTTTCAAAGCATTTCATCTCTTTATTTAACCTGGATAATCTGCACATAACTACAAATCCCTTTTGCAACAACAGCACGTACATGAAAAACTTAAACTCTTATTTTGGCAACTTATCACTTGTTAAACGAAGGTTTAACTCTTCATAAATTATTTCTCTTACAATTTGCACTACCTAAATCTTAACTCATCAGCAGCGTTGCCACACAAGAAATTGACTTCCTACCAATAATTTTCAAAAATCCTACCAAAATCGTTCACACCCTACCAAAAATTTAAAAATGCATTTCTTGCACATAAACTCTGTTATACTCATTTGGTTTTTTTTCCGTAATTGTTGAGATGAAAGTTTATCTTTTTAGAATGAACTCCCATCCCTTTCCTGAAGCCAATCAAATTCGCTCAACCATTCGGTTCTAAATTTTCTTTTGACTGTTTCTTTACAATGTTCACTAAGAGTATTATATTATTTAAAAATGTTTTAAAACAAAAATTTTAAGAGTGGTTTTACCTGGTTGATGGTATGTCGTCTTCTGAAATTTTATTTTTTCATTTAATTTTGGGGTTTTTGATCTGAAAAAAATACATGCAATATTAGCAAAAATTTATGTAATTAAAAGGAAAGTATTTACATTTAACAAAGTTTACTTACTTTTCCAATTTGTCTGTTAATTTTTTTAATACATACACTTGAAAATAAACCTTAATTTCAATTTCATAATATTGTTCGGATTTCTTAAGCCATGGTTATAACTTTAATCATCTCTATGCAAAAAGCAGAGATGTTTTTTATTTCACCTAAGACAGTTTTTGAAAACAGTGGTAACACTATTCAAAGTTATTGTTTATTAAAATCAAAGTTACATTTTTTTTTTTTAATTATATGTTTTGAATTTTTAAGGTGAAAAATTTACTATTACTAAAAAGTTGCTACAGAAGGAAATCCTACCAAAAATTTAAAAAAATGCAACAAACCAACCAAACTACCAAACCGTATTTTAAAAACGAAAAACTACCAAGTTTGGTCCGATTGGACCAAAGCGGCAACGCTGCTCATCAGTCTTTTATCTCTTTCTATTCACAATATTTGTAAATCTTTGCAATGTTCTCTTTTATTAATGGCATCAGACAATGTGTATGTGTACATGATTTTTAAGTATTATCACAGCTTTTCTCTATTTCATTTAATTGCTTGTACTTTCTTGAGTCGCTTGTAAAGCAAAATGTAAATTTGCATAAATCCACCTGTACGCTACTTTTTTTCGTTGTGAAGTAAATCGCTGCCAGTGTATACGAAATATATCTAACTTATAGACTTACACAATCCGTTAGTTTTTGTTATAGTTGTTGCTTTTGCATGTTTAAGATCTTTAAACTGGATTTAATCATACAATTAGCAAACAGATTTATCATAAATCAGTTTTAATTTTATTGTTGCATTGTCCAAAAAACATATCTTGTTTGGTCTAGACAGCCACAGCCACCAGTACTGGTTGCTGGATTGCAAAAACAAATAGGCAAACAATATAATGAAAAATTTTTGTTTTTTGTTGCCGATTAAAAAGACTCATAAGAAAATATTTTGACAACTGCTAGGGCTACGGTTTAAGTTACGTTAAGTTGACGTGATATTTTTGATTGATTATTTAAAAAAAAAGTATTCTGTTATAGGATACTAGATAATAGAAATCTTATAAATTAAATTGTTTAATTCCAATAGAAATTCCTGAATTTATTTACACAATATGTACAAATTTTATATGATTCTTCTTAAGATTTTTCAAAAACTTCATTTATGATGGGTGTAAAATATATGAACCTCAAAATTTATACAGAATATAAGAGTAAGAGTAACTATCGTGCAAAATTGTAAAGCTCTGCGACCACTCCTTCTAATTGTGTTATATTGTGCTATGGGAACAAAGCGCAGTGCAACGAAGCCGTCTAAAAATTTAACGAAAAAATGGTACTTTAAGAAAAATTGGAATGAAAGAGAGAGAGAGAAGAAGAGAGGAAATTTAAATTATACTGAAATCAAGATAAGTTTTTATTTGGGCGCAATTCGACAGTATTTGTTATCCTAAAACATCAGTGCAACCAAAATAATTCCATCCGATGAAGTCGGTGCACTTTTTGCGCTGAAGTCGTAGTTGGATCGCACTTTTTAGATTCTCGAAACTGTGGCATAAGAACATGCCATTCGCTAGCAAACCACTATGTCATTTTAGTGGTTTGTATATTGCGATTTGGTGGTACGAATAACTATTTAACTTCTCTTTATTGGCTGACTTCAACACAAATGTGCTGAAATATAATTTGACTTGACATTTGGCTGTAACGAATCAAAAATGTCATATCTCAAGCTTAAAAAATACTTCATTAATAAAAAATTTTTTCAAATAAAAGGTAATGCAATAATCATATAAAATTTTTTTTCTAATATTTTTTATCCTAATAATTTTTATACGAAGAATTTAGAGCTCAGCAAAATTGGTGAATTCTTAACAATTTATTAATTTTACAGAAAATCGAGATATTACCAAAATATCTATATTTCATTACAAAAAATAGATCTTTTATCCAAAATTTTTATTTTTGTTAAACATTTTTATATATTAATACTGCTTTATAGCGATAACATTTGTATCATTTTTTGTAAATCATTTATCAGGTGCTAATAACAAAATAACATTTTTTTTAATTAATTTTTGAATGCATTTATGTATTTTGAATCCTTTAAAATTAACCTAAAACTATATCTTCTTAATCTGTTTCAAATTGCTCAGTTTTTTTTTCTTCGATTGGATAAAGAATGACTAAATTGAAGTGAACCGAAGCTAAATTTTCGTGAAATTTTTATAGATTTTAAAGGATTGTTATCACTTCAGAAGCTAAAATTTTGTCAGAAAATAATAAAAAGAAATGTATACCACTCTGAAGCTTTAGCTAGAAAGAAGCAGTGTGGCACTCATCGGAATGTTGTTTAAAAATGGCCTGGCTGATAAAACAGAAGAATGTAAGTTCGAGCTTTTCGCAAAGCCGTAGTGGTTACTGTAGGGCCGTGCGTAGTGTGTTCTGTAGAGCTGTGTCGTTCGTGAACGAACGGGTTAAATTGAACGAATCACTTAAGAGAACGGAATGCTCCGGTAATTTAACTGAAGCTTTTTCGTTCAATATATTGAACGGAATGAGCCAAACGTTTCCGGCTCCTATCATTCAATATTTACGTTCAAATTGGCGATTGATTGAATTGAGCGAACGGATCTGGCTTTGATAATTGAACGAAATAACCAGTCACTGAAACGAACGTCCCGGCACTTCTTTTTTGTTCAAGATTACTGCATTAGTGAAAGGCACATGTTTGCTAAGAAAGACTTCGAGTAGTTTGACTGCATCTTTCGAAGCAAGACATAGTGCGAAGTAAACTAACCATAGCCGTAAAATAAGAAATAAAAGAAATAAAGAATATATACAGAAGCACAGAAGAGTAAAATAAACATTGACGTAAAGTTAAAAACATAATAACAGGCTCAGATAGTTTAAAAGGAAACTAATTTCAAGTTGGATTTTTCAACACATAATCTGCTTCTTTACACCCCATTATCTGATCTTTAAAAAATCAATTATATCATATTTTAATATAAGAACGTAGTTTTAAATAACTTTGAGGGCGTTATTTACAATCATGAAGAACTTAGAATTTTTATTAAAAATATCTAAAACAATTATCAAATTTAGAAGCTTTTTAAATAGATAACAAATGTTTACTAATGGCATAATACATATTTATAATTGAAATAAAATCTTTAAACATTCTCATTAAGCCTTTAGAGCACATTCGAGCTAACAAGTCTTTATTTGTGGGTAAATGTGCACACACACACTAAAAGTTCAAGTCATACTTAAGGTTTTCTAACTGAAATTTTTATTTGCTATAATAACTTTTAATTTTATGATACTTTTTACTATTTTTACTATAAATAAAAATATTATCCAAAAATATGAACAAATCTCAAGTTCATTTTGGGTTATTAAAACCTTAAGACGGCATTTAGTTTTAATTAAAGAACTTAGTTGTTCTAACTTAAGAAATGTACAAAAAAATATTTGTCGGTTAATAAAAAGTTTTAAAGTAAAAAAGATACATTTTAATTTATATGAACAAACACACATACGTCTATATACGTCCATACGTATATATACTTATTTATAAGTGGTTTTTGTGGTAATAAAGATATTTAATGTCATACCAGTAAGGTAATACTAACTTGTTAGTTTAAGTAAATTAACCATAGTTCAACGACTCTTTTATATACGTATGTATGTATATGTATTAGATAAACATTATTCTTTTGCGAGTAACTATGGGAACTACTTACCAGAAGTAGGTATAAGAAAAATACCCAAAAAAGTACAACATGGGTGCCCAGTAATAAAGAAACAAAAAAAAACATTTAGTTTTTATTACACTGGTTTTTTTTCTTCCTAAAAGATATACCAAACATTACAACATAAAATATTTATATGTTTTGTTCATATTGAGACAACTAATATTTGATAATCTTAAAAAAAATATTGAAAATTTTACCTTCAATCGTTGGCAACATTTTCTGCAACTAAAATCTAAATTAAACCAAATTTGTCAATCATTAAATAAATTATAATTGAAGAAAAACAAGGATGGCAATTAAAACAAATTAATTAATATCTTCCTAAAATGTATTTATTTATTGTTTGATTAAGTCACAACTTGCTACGCATCAACTGCCGAGTACACCAAAACTGTCAACTGAAAATTTATATGTGCCGCGAAATACAGGACAGAAGGTATAAAACAGTTTGCTTCTTACAAGGCAATTGCAATGACTATTTTTATACCCTTCACCACAAAAAGTCTGCCCGTGTTCAAATTTTTAAAATATCAATATTGGTATCATTTAAAAGCTTTTAAAGAGATCTTTAAGAAAATGCCAAACTTTTTTAAAAATTCCTAACCCATTAAGAGCCGATGATATTTTATGTAAAATTATATATAGGACTTAATTTTTTTTTCTTATTTTGTAAAGCACCACAATGTTTGTTTTTTTGATTGGAGTTGCTTCACTAAACTAGATTTACTCATACGGCGAAGGGTACATAAGATTCGACCTACTTGAATATAGCTCTCTTACTTGTTTTAACTGGAATATATTCTATCTCCTTAAGAGATTCCCTTCCCCTCTTTCCACATCATTAAAATATTTTTGGAAATCTTGTTGTTGCCGCCACTGGCAAAACCTCAAATAAATACAATGTTAAGAAAAATGTCAAAACCAAGCTTTTTCAGAGTAACAGCATTTGAGCTGCTAGCTCCCGCCATATTTTGTAACTTTTAAAATCATCACCATTTTTGCTCGGCGTGGTATCCATTGCAGTTCACAGATAATTTATTTATTAAGATTATTAAATATTGTTAAGATAAGAACACTAGAGTCTCCATAGAAAAAAGTAAGACAATTTTTTATAAAGTATATTTACAAAATATTTATAATTATTTCCTAATTTGAATTGTTTATAGGAATTTTAATATAAGAAAGCCAGAATTCATTAAATTATATAATTTTATAAGAATTGGTTTTTCTTTATTGAAAAACCCCATGGAAGCCATTAGCGAGACGATTTCCTTTCCCAAACTTGTCATTATAAAAATTTCATATGTACCTAGCTTTTTGAAAATATGTAAGCGGATATTTTCTGTACACCATTTTACATCCAAACTAAGAAGACGTCTTGTTGACGATGCATCCTTTTGATAGTATGTTATAACCACCATACCGTCATTAAAAATGATGACAACCTCTCAACCATTCCCAGCACGTAGAACTGTATATAGCTCTCCAATAGCCAAAATTCCTGTCTGAAATAGGTGGCGTCCAAGGACATTATGTCCGTGGACTATTTGTCGCACTCAAAACTGAAAAACGTCATAATGTCCATGAAGGTGTCGTAATGTTCGCACTTAAAACAACACCCGCTTCGCCCACCAAAGATTTTCTCTTCTATGGTATAACCAAAACCGGCTTCGCTTGCCAAAGATTTATTGAATTTTAAAAAATTTATTTTGCATAATTAGCTTCTTGACCTGTATTATTTACACATAAAGATACGATTTACTGGTATTTAATTTCTAAGAAAGAACAGTAGAAACCAAATGCTTTTACAATTTTAAGACACGTTTTCCTAATTGAGTTAATTAATTTTAATTGCGCAATTAAATTTGGTGATCACACATGCTCAATTAAGCTTATTCAATTAGCCCAAGGCATATTTATTATACATTTCTTGCATGACCCGCTATTTTCTATTTATTTGTTTGTTTATATTTTTTACTTGCGGCTTGTCAATTTTATGAACTTTTTCTTCTCACTGAACATAGTTTACAGAGTAAACATACTTGTTGACAAGGGTTGAATTTCGCATCTTATTCAATTAGTGATGCAATTAAGTACTAATTGCTCAATTAATTAATTGACTTCCTATATGATAAATAGAGCTCAATTAAGGCCTTTATTGCGTAAATTCTTTTAAGGAAAGGAAAGCGAAGCCAGTGTTGGACATACCATAAAGCAGAAAATCGTTACGTTTAAATGAAAAAATTCGTTTTTTGGTCTTTAGAAGGTCTTTTACCTTTTTCCTGGTTTCCTTTCCAATAATATCCATATTATCCCATTCTGAGATCAAATATTTGATATATGCCCGTAACTCCGGAACTAAGGATTGGCGCCAAATTGTTCACTTAAAACTTTTTGCTTAGAATTGCACTTTACACACCGTAGGCAGCTTTTGTTTCTTTTGGAGCGGTGCCTGTAAACTAGACTTGTTCCCAAATTAATTAAGTTTAGTGACAATACTATACGAAGAAAGATAAAAAAACTTCAGCAAGTGAAGGCAGTGTTGGGCGTAGCGCGCGGCCGAAGGCCGGCTGTGCAGAAGATCTTTAGTAAGCGAAGCCAAAACTAAGGGCGGCCCGTAAAACTTTCATATAAAAAACTTTTTTCTTATTTTTTTTTTACTATTTTCCTTTTAAATTGAATAGAAATTGAAATTACCCTTTTAGTGATACCCATATTGCCTCATTTCACCAAAAAATACGCGATATATTCCATATTGTACATACAAACTTTAGAGGCCCGTAACTCGGAAACTAAGGGTCAACCCCAAATTTTTCACTTAACATTATTCGCTTTAAATTATATTATATTCTTTAATTAAAGCGTATATCTGAACAGGGTATTAGCTGCTTAATTTTAAAGATTTTATTTTAAATAAATTTTAAACCCTTTGAAAATCATACTCTGAACTTAATTCAATGCCCTTAAGTTTTTATTATTCCAGAACCAAGAGCAGAACAAAATTTTTAACAGATTTCAAGTGAATACATCTCTAATAAAATATAATTGAACAAATTATTTTTAGCTTTAACTTTGAATTTTTTTATTGAATAATCTATAAAATATTACTCAAGCCATTTTAACCACTCGTGGTAAAATCCTTAGCTACAGTTTGAGTATTAAAATAAAACACAGTTATGATTTAGCTTTTATAATTATCATTTAATTTTGATGTTTAAGGCTTTGTTACTATTTTGTTTGATTTTCTTATTTCTTTCACAAAAAAAATTTAAGTACCTACACAGTGTCACACTCTTAAATCCTAAACATAAATACCAAATTATTAAAAAAAAATTGATAAACTAACTAATAATAAATTACACGCCATCATTATCATCAAGATGATCATCGCACATATTACAAACTTAATTATAAAAACACTTAGAAGAATATATTACTTTCTTTACAACTAATATCACAGTTTTTTAAATGAATTTAATATAATTACACATACACACACACAAGTACATCTTAAAATAGGAACCTGGCTAAAAGTACAAAAATATTATACAATAATACAAATTAATACTATTTGTAAAACAATACCTTTTATAGGAATTGCGGGCGCGAGAGAGAGAGAGAGATTAAACTGCTTGCTTGCTGCTTTGTTATTTAAAAATCAAAATTTAATTTTAAATAGTTTTTTAATTTATATCTAATGAGTCAGAAAACAAAAAAAAGTATGTTAGAATTACGAGAATAAAATTTAATGACTAGATTTAAATTAATTAATAAGACAAAGTTTTGTTGAACGGAATAGGTATGTAGATTTTAAAGTAATGGAATGTTTTTTAATGTTGCAATGATTGCTTTAGGAATGCTGCCAGGGGTGGGATGTTTGAATTAATTAATACATTTAATTTGCTTATCAACTAGTTTTCTTTTTTAATTAACTTAAACTATTTTCCTTAAGTTATACTAATTTATGTTTATTTTTAGAATTCTTTCTTTTTTTATTACGTTTTGAGTGGTTTTTATTTAGGGATTTATCAATTTCATTAAATTGTCTGCTGTTATTTTTCTGTTGTTGCAGCGTTCGCTGCTTATTATCCTGCCTTTGGAGGTCCATTTGATTTCTGCGTTTATTGAATTTTTTTAATAACTGCCACATGCTCTTCAAATATTCGAAATAATGAAATTTAACGAATTTCAAATCTATAGAATCCGTTTCTGCCAATATATTGGCACTGTCTCTAAAACGTTGCTTGGTGCGCAATTTTAAGCGTTTATTCATTTCTAAGCGTGTTATATGAGGTATTTGTCTATTTTTGACTGGATACGTTTTGTTTACAGCCGTTTCTAATTCACACAACATATTTCTAGAACTTTTTAAAAGTTCTTTAAGTTCTTGAGCGGTGTTTGATTCTCTCTGAGACTTGGAGCGATCATATTTAAATTGTATGCGATGCAGGTAAGCAAACGAGGCCACATAAGTTTGCATGTTGCGATACCAACGCTTTAAGGCGATCTAAAATTAAAAGAAAAATTCAATTAAAAAAAAATATTGTACATAAAAGATGATTCACTAAAGCGATAACTGTGTTAAAAAAATTAAAGTGTTAAGTATAGTAATTGACAGGAAATACACAAGTTTAGATAAGATAATTTGACTGCAAAGCTAACATTTCCCAACCAATTCAATCACGATCACCCAGTCCATTTGTTAAAAATGTTAACCAAAAATTTTAAAATTTATTAAAACAAAAAGCTTTTTAAACTTTGTAAAAATAATTATTTAACTAAATATTTAGACATTAATTGTATGATTAAGTCGTTTTTTTACTTTAAATTTTTTAAATAGCATCCATTTCTCTTTGTCTTATGACTCATGGTTTATTTAACTAAAATTTCAATTCTCGGTATTCAGCCATGCATAACGCCGTTTTTTTTGTCACAACAGCAAAGTCCAGTTGTAGGTGAATGTTTATACTTTTACTTAGTCAACTCATTGCACGTCATTAAAATATTTATTGGAATTTCCATTTATACTTAAACTTTAATAATAAAGTTATTACTACAATTATTTAGTTCAGATGCTTACACTTGAATTCATTTTTAGTTTTGGCAAAAACTTATACGTCCCATTGTGCAGCCACCAAATTTCAATATTGCTTATATCAATATCTTGCTGATAGCTGCCATTTAAATAATTAAAATCATTTAAGGCTGTATGTCGTAAATTGTTATAAATCTGAAAAGAAATAAAACAAAAATGTAATTTAATTATTGAACATTCTAACAATATTTTTAAAAATTTTCTTAAATAGGTATTTTATTTCACCAAATATTTAATGAAATTAAAACTAATTTAAATTTAAGAAGATGTTAATTTTAAAATGATTTTTTGAACTATAAGTAAAATGAAGGGCATTTAGACAATTGTAAAATATTTTAAAAATTTAACAAAAAAAAACGTATAATACATTTAACGTTTTTTAAAAATTATAAAAAATACTTTTGGAAATATCTATATAATAATATTATATTAAAAAATATATTATATTATAATAATATATTTTTATAATTATATATTTTTTAAAGTAATTTAATATAGTGAAGACAAGACTGTCTTAAGTCTACTTCTGTATTTTATTCATTCCATTGAATCAAAATATTTATTTGCTTTTAATGGTATTAGGTATTAGTCTACTTTAAAATTTTTTAATACGAACTAAAGTAAAAATATTCGTAGATAATTTAAATTTGTACACAAAACTGGAGGCAAATTACGGCATTCGATATCGATCGAAATTTCAATGGAATTTAAATATAAATTTCGATCAAAATCTAATGCCGTAATTTGCCCCCTGTTTTTAAGTTAGAATTTTTTTTAAGAAAGGAAGCCTATATTTTTAATTGAAGTAGGTATTTGTGTATATTGCAAAATCAAGGTAAAATACAATACAAATTTTAAAGTATTTGCACCTTGCAGAAGCAGCTCAAGTCAAAGTAAAAAGTTAAAAAAAGAACTACAAAACTGGGTTCAAATTAATTTTAACTTTATTTGGAAAACATCTTGTAATTTTATTTAATTTTTTATATAATTAAATTTTATAAGCAGTGAATAATTTATTTGGACTTAAGATTAGTAAGTAAAAATTTTTAAAGATTATATTAATTTATATTTTATTGTTAAGTAAATAATTTTTTATTTTCAAATACTTAAACTTTACGTAAATCTGACCAAAATTTGTAACATTCGATTACATTAAATTAAAAAAATACTATTAAATGCAATAAATTTCAATCCAATTTCATTTAATTATTAAAATTAAAATAAATGAAAATCATTTCTAACGAAACTTACTCTTTTTTGTTCCTTTTTGGTGGGTCGTTTTAGTTGCTTGGCGTTGGGGTGATATTCGCCGCCACAAGGATTTGACCATTCTAACATTGTAGAATTTTCATTATAGCTGTTATAATCAGACCAAATACTATGGCGCTTACGATGGCGTTTGCGCAAACGTAAAGTATTTGTGGATGCGGCTGAAGAAGATGATGAAGTTGATAATGATGCTGCTACCGATGTTATTGTTGATAAAGCGGCGGTATGTTGTTGTAAATATTGTTGATTTATATCTTTAGCACTATTAATTAGACTATTAGATAATGAAGAGGCGGGAGCCGCACTTACACCCATTATTACTAACAGTTTAATGATAATAATTAAATAATTTAATGGATACATTTGTTCGCAATATTTAGGATTAAATTTATTTCTTTATTCTGTATTAGTTTGCAACACTCGTGAAACTATTAATAGTCAACATTTGTTAGTTTTACAAATGTAAATTTAAAAAAATATTTTTATATCTTTGTTTAAAAAAACTGGTTTACACTATGTTTTTATTTAAAATAATCCAATTATTTTAAAATATTTTTTTTGGTTTTTATTAGTAGGTATTTTAACACTTTGTTTTATCCTTTTTATTCCAATTTAATTATTTTATTAATAATGTTTAATCTTGTGGTAAAATACCTTTAATAATTTTTTATTAATGTTGTTACCACCTGATAAACTTTTATTTAATTAAGTTAATTAATTTTTTCATGCTTCGTAGAAAAAATTATAATAAAATATTGTTCTTCACACGTCAAAGTTTAAAACTAGACTGAATTGTATGTTGTATTAATTTTGACTACCTTTCTTTGTTGAGACTTTTCAGTTTGTGTTGTTTGTTTTTCTTTTTTGTCATCTGTGCCTGCTGCTGCTGCTTGTGTGTAATTCTCCTCCTCTGTATATACTTGCAATAAAGCAACTACTACATCACCAATAAAAATATATTTCAACCGTATATTTTAGCCAGTCAAGCAATCAGGCAAAACACACAATTTTTATAAACTACTCAACAGCAGCAACAAAAACTACTCTTATTGTTTCTGCTTTTAAATTGTTGTTGTAAGTATGGTCAACGCCATCAGCAACATCAAAAAGAACTTTATACCCAATGTTTAAATACTTTCATAGGTGTTTACAATACACATACAACATGTATAGTCTTACTTGCATATCGTCCATTCCTAAAATATACACATGCACACAACAAAAATAAGGAACCCCCATAAAACAGCAACAACATACAGTCGTCATAGTTAACACGTCACAGATGGTTTGCCTTTGCTTTTGTTCTTCTATCCAGAAAATTTTTATTTCTTGCTGTTCATAAGAGTTAAACTTTTTCACACACTCTCTATCTATCGTTCTCTCTATCTCTCTCTCTCTCTCGACCAATGACTGATATTTTACTCAGTTTTCCCCTGAATATTGCTGGTTTATATACCTTTTGACTCATTTATGTTTGCTGGTATTTAAATTAATTTTTTTGGGTCATGAACATTCAACGTTTTGCTTATTCCTGGTTCTTTGTTTAAAAAAGATAAAATTTCCAGAGCTTAATTAGTGTTTTGTATGCAATTTTTTTACAGTTGCCCAAGTTATCTCTTATTACCTGAGTTTTTAAGAGACTTTTATTTTCGAGTTTCAACAAGAGCCATCTTTTTTTGTTTCTTAAATGTAAAACACATTGGTTGTTACCTGTATAAATGTTATATTGATGGTCCTAAAATTTTATTGTAGGTGTGATTGTGTTTATGACTTTTAAAGCACACCAGTATTTATTTTCTTATATACATACATATTTTTAGAACTCAATCACATGTGTGTTTTATGATGGATTGTGCAAATTATCACTTACACGCTTTATACCTATTTGGCATTTCTAATCTCCAGGATTAAATTAAACATTTTTTCAAATAAAGATTAACTGCGTGCAGTTTGTTAAATCTGTTGAGAAATCAATGAACTTATTCTGTACTTCTTTAAGTTCTTATTTTTTCTTTTGATTCACAATGGGTGCATAAAAAATCAAACACTTATAGGTGTAAATAAAAATAAAGATGTACCTACTTCGCAAAATGGGACCAAAATTTTTTTGAAATAAAATTTCGTACGTGTTAATAATTCTAATATATAGTTCACAAATGGCTAACGATATCAATGTTATAGTTCCAGAGTATCAAGAGAGAGTGTTTAAAGGGTACAGATTTCCAATTCTGTAGCTTAGATTTCTAGCTCGTTGACAAACAAGCTCTTATTGATTTGATGACCTTATTTCGTAAACTCTCCAAGGTCAGTTTAATAACTTCAAATTTTTTTGATCGGATATTGGAGTTTGCTGCTCTAAAGCATTAAACCGTCGGCGAATTAAAAAATCAAGAAAATAGCTGGACCAGATTCAAAACTTTAATGATCCAACTGACATTATAGGACCCACAATGTTCTAGAAATAATCATAACATGCAATTACAGTATTGTGAAACAAAAAACTTCTTATCTATCAATCGATCTATTTTTATTTATCTATCAATTTATCAATTATTTATTTATTTATCAATTTATCTATCAATCTCCTTCTCCACCTATATTCTCTACTTTGTTCCTTTCCAAAGAAGGTATCACAATTATAAGCGGGCATTATTGCCTAAATTTTACTGCTCTCCAAAAAAAAGAGATGAACAATGAAGATGTCATGCACACTGTTCTTGCCAGGTTAAATACTTCCAAATTAAGGAAGAAACACCCAAAAGCTTAAAATTCCAAAGATTTTTAAATTTTCAGTATTTTTGACTTAAGTCAATACAGGGAAGTATTTTTTTTTTTAATATTCTAAACCGCCTTGACTTACTAACTCTTACTTTTTAACATTGTTTTCTGTAACTGTATTTTGTGTATTTCAATTACGATGAACAATCTTTTATTAAAATTTGACCGTTAAATGGGTATTACGCAAAAACGTGGTTATTTTTAATAAATCTGTTATAATTATTAGACATAATAGGCATGTTGAAGTTGTTCCTGCGTTTACAATGTATAAATAATATTTGGTGGTAAATGAGTTTATCTATCAGTTGAGTGAATTGTTTTTATCGGTTTCATAAATATTAAAGAGGAATTTCTTGTGACATGAAAGTTATAGAAAGGAAAAATATGTAAAAAGCAAATAAAAACATAAGTAAAACATCGTTATGTAATTGAGTAGCTATACTGCTAAGTGGCACTTAAAACTGTTCGCACAACTTCTGCTCGTGTTATCTATTTCATTTCTAAACCTAATCCATTACGTATTAATAAAAGAATAATATAAAACATGGTCGAATTTTTAACCTACCCAAGTATGGGAAATACTGTTACTTTTCAATAGCTCTTACTTTAATCTACGAAAATATTTTCCAATTGTTTGCAATTACATAATGCCACCTTAAACTAAGCAAAAAATAAAAGGACTTATAAACTTGTCTCATTTTAAAACAATTTTTAAATTTATTCTAGCAACAAATAAACTTAACTTAAATTCGTCTCTGTAGAAGCATTTTATAGATATTTGAAAATGATGAGGCTGTAGATTAAAAAAATCGCGATTTGTAGCATTTATAAAATATATAAGAATTGAAGATTTTGATATTTACAGGCATAATACACAGAGAAAATAAATTCGGTATGATAACCGAATTTATTGCCAATCTGACTGAGTTCATATGGTACTCGCAACTGTTTTAGAAAATATCTTGAGAAGAAGAACCAATATAAAAATATAATTCTAAATTTAAAATAACTTAAGTTTTAATTTTTACATTTATTTAATAATTAAGTTACAAGAATATAAGTATGTACCTTTAAAAAATTTTATGATTTCCTATTTCGTCTCGATTTCTAGTTAATCTAGTTAATCATGAATTTATCCTTCGACAAAACTGGTTAATTTTTCGCTCCCATAAAACTTTTAAAATTTTGAGCGTATATATTAGATCACCCATGAAATATATGGGATTTGCAAAACTTTTTTTTTTCACTCCCCGCTCACATTCGGTCACCTAGGCATCAAAATTTCATTCCTAAATTGAAATCTGGCGAGGCCCTAAACATTTAGTTGTAAATAGCGGCATTAAAACTGTTAAAAAAAAACTGTTATGACAGAACATGCTTTTTAAAAATTAATTAAATTTGAATAACCTGCAAACTAATAATATAGACTTATTTAAGCAAAGAAGGAATAAAAAACAACAAATTATTATTAAACAAGAACGAACATATGCATAATTAACGATAAAAATAAAGTAAAAACTATTGAACCAATTTGTAAACAGTACTCACAATACTGAACAAAAAAATACAGCTTTCTATGATAAAACAATTAAATTTAAAAATTTGCAAATTGCCAGTGCATAGAAATAAATTATGGTAGTGGTTTTTGATACATATTTTATTTTTCATCCTCTTTCAACTGCATAAAAGATCAGAAAAAAATCAGTCGTTGTTGTTATTGTTGTTTTTGCTTAAACTTTGATTTTTGTCTTTACTTTATTGTTTCGACGAATATTTTTAGTGTATTCAAAATTTTGGTCAGAAGTTTCCTGAAGAGCTAAGAAGACGGTAGCGAAATGACCATCGAGACGTGCCTTTAACTTAATAATATTCCCGTGTCCTTGATTTAAGAAGTCTGCATCTTCGTCAAGAAGTCCAGATCTACAGAAGAAAAATATGTTGATATTAGAGTCATCTTAAAATTCCCGACTCAGAAACTACGAGGAAGTTCTCTAATGACTTTGCCCTTTTTAAAACTGTTACCGCTATTTCCATCATGTAGACATTCATCCCCAGAAAACCAACTGCAGTGTAAATGGATCTACATGATGGCTGGCCAAGGTAAAGGGCATAGGAAATGACAGGACAGATAAGTACGCGATAGGCTGAAAGATGCTTTTTCCTATCAAGGCCTAACCAACGCTAGAAGCTCCTTGTTATTAGGAGTAAAATCTCTAGCTTCTTTCGAAAATGTGGTAGTATTTCTCACAATTATCAATGTGACACCTAGACTCTCCCATTAGTTTTATTTCGTTAGTGAAGCACTTAATAAAGAACCTGCTAGTATTTTCCGAAGTACCCACTTTTAAAAATAGTTGGACAGTACAGACAAGTATCAATTAATGCTGTCAAAAATCGCCCCTGAAGAAGCAATAAGAGTGTCGTCAGCGTAAATAAGTAAAAGATAGCTCTCAATCGTTTGGGGTATGTCCGGTAGAAAAATATTATATAACATTGGCTTCAAACAACGGATCTTTTGAAACTTCCATAGAAATTAAACTCCCAATTGAATTTATGTCTTCCATACACACTCTGAATAAATGGTGGTCCCTTAGAAAGCAGCCGACCATGCGACAAATGCTCCAACAAAATTCACTATATCCCATACTGTATCAAACACCTTAGCAAGGTCCAAGCTAACGGCTAATGTCGGCCACCTGTTATTCAATCATATGGCAATAACGTTCTTAAATCCAGTTCTAAGTCCCATGCCCTTTATCCTTGCTAGGAAGACACTTATTAATCGTTCACCACAAAAAGTGGAAAAAGTGCTATTAAAGATCAGCAAAATCAGTCCATGCCCTTTGAGGTAGCGGCCAAAGCACCACACGTGCCTCTAATTTTTCCTTATCACTTGAAACAATGAAGTTACTCCAATCAAAAAACGAATATATGAGGCGATAGAAAATTAAAAAATTAGAAAAAAGCAAGTAAAAAATTGGCGCTCGTCCATATTTTCCGAGGTATGGGCCTCTGAACTTTTCATAGAAAAGTACGATTTTGCACTATATTTTTAAAATATCAATATGGGTTTCATTTTAAAGCTTTTGAAGAGAACTTTAAGGAAATACTAAAATTTTTTTAAAATAATTAACCCATTAAGAACCGATGGTATTTTTATGTAAAATAATATTTATGCGGTACCAAATTTTTTATTTTTTAATTTTTTGTCATCCCAATATTTGCTTTTTTGATTGCAGTTACTTTACTAAACTAGATTTACATAGATGGTGAAGGGTATATAAAATTCGGCAGAGCCGTATATAGCAATCTTATTTGTTTTAATGTAATATTTCTTATTTATTTGTAATAAACAACAAAAGCGCGAACTTTTTCTCCTCTTATTTTTAATTTATACCTGTAGAAAACAAATTTTTTCCGCCTCTAATTTCTGAATAATTCACCGCCTCTTGCTAAAATACTTTCGTAATAAAAAAATATCAAATGTAGTTTAAACATATTCAACCCTTCTTATTCAGCCTATTTTGAAGAATAATTTTGTATGCAGAACCGTGTTATGTCAATAGTTTTGCCTGTCAAACGATCAATGAAAGTAATGCTTTACAGAAAGGGCAGCACTTCTCGTTTGTTCTAAAATTCCCTAAATTAAATTGAATAATTACCTAATAATAACGTGTACAATGAAACCCCAACAACTTAAATTTATACAATGTGACGGTTTTAACGCATAATTATGAAATATCTTGCGGCATAAAATTAAATATCCAAATAAATTTAATGTTTAAATAATTTTGCGTATTAAATCAACCGTGAAAAAGGTTTCTTTAAATTGTTAAGTTTTATTACAGATTTGCCGCTTATATAAACATCTAACACCTCTTTTGATTTTTTAATTGAATGATACGAACATGTCTTTTTTTGGTAAGTAGAAATAAATCTTTTTATCATTTTAAGTTGTTAACATCATTGTTGCACTTTATTTGGCTGCTCTAACAAGCTAAGGAAGCGTGTAATGTAAACATGCAACCATACTTCTTTACCCATTATTCAGTTAAAGTTTTAGGTATAATTTAGATATGAATGAGTTTGATGATGATGCAAAATATCTAACAGATAGTTGGAATGAAAAGGAATTTAAAATAAAAGAAATAAAGGTGGAAGATGATGTTAGCCAACAAACCAAAGGTAGGACGAGTGAGTATTAGTTACAAGCGCATCAATTCGATTAGTTACGCCAATTTCTTATCAGTAAACAATCTCTTGCTAAATTCGTATGCTGCTATACTCCTATGGGAGAGAAACAAGCGAATGCTGCTGCTGGCAGGAATAACAACTATTTATTGAAATAATCGAAAAAAGAAAAAGATGGATAAAAAGAGAAATAAACATGACATAGCACTAATTCAAATAATGAACAAAAGGGAAACAAACCCTTAAATAAAAGATTCAAAGTTATTTATTGTGTGTTTAGTAGACAATTCTATTTACTGTTGGTATGTTTTACCAAAATATTTTGTCCATAACAAATTGTAAAGAAAGGACTTTACAGCATAAAGGAAAATAATTGTGTGAGTGTTTTAGTCTCTGCCTTCCTTGTGTGTCTTTTTTGTAACATTTTCTTTATGCTACACTGACAAAGATCGTGTGGAGTTTGCGCACTTTTTGTGTACCGACAACAGCAGCAGGAGCTCAATCAAATGAAATCAACATTATAGGTGTTGTTGTTTTTACAACACTTTATACTTTCTACAAGTTTGAGTACAAGGTACAGTGGTTTTATGGGCTCATTAATTTATAATATATAAATTTCTAAAGCAAAAATTTTATAATTATAAAATTTAACTGAATTAAATTTTTTATACTCGTTTTCAATAAATGAACGATTTCATCACGCCTTTTGTTTGCTATGAGTAGTACGTGTTAAACTTAAGCCATTTTGCAGCTATTATGCAGTGATAATGTGTTTAATTATGAAAGACTTTTTTCTTAACGAATTCAAATAATTAAAGTTTTTAAGATAACTTTTTTCATCAATCAGCATCCTCAATGCCTCAGCCTTAAAGAAAAATAGTTAAAAAGTTTCCTTATCAAGTGGACTTGATTACTTTGCTTTTGTAATGAAACCTAAAATGTGTGATGATTTCAATTATCAAAAAACACTTGCCAACTTTTGTTATTCTCTTAAATTTCCAGAACATCAATTATTAATTTAATAAAAGTATTCGATTTTGGCTGCGGTCTAGCCAAATTTCAAAATTATAAAATTTATGTTAATATAGGGCGTGAAAAATACAACAACAACAAAAAATAAATCTTACTTTATATGTTACTTCAATTAAAATTCACTTTAAATTTTATTTAAATCTAACTTTAACTTGAGTAAACTTTATGGCACGTTTAATTTTTTTTAATTATTTGTGAATATTCACTCTTACCTGCCATTGAGATTTTTATAAAAATATTCAAAAAAATAATCAACAATTATCTTTATCATATATAAATCGAAGTCCTTCAAGCCGATTTTCGAAATTGAAAACCATAAAAAATTCTACTTGAACTACTGTACCTTACGTTTTGGTAATAGAGTTGTCTGCTTATTTTTGACTACGAAATTATAAAGAGTTTTGGCTCGATATGCGTGTGAGTCTCCAAAATCTCTTGGGTCTAGCAAACTCATGAAAAGGCCTCTAAATGAAAATTTATTATAATTTTCTACTTATTGTAGTATTTTTCGTTATTGTCGTTGTTGCTAATTCTTTTGCAATTATTTTAACAATTGTTGTCCTTTTTTTTTAATGTATGATGGGTGATATTTTCTGTTTTTATTTGGCGGTCAATATCAAGCAAAATATCCTGCTGTTTGAACAACAATGTATTTGTGTCTATTGACATCTTTCTTTTTTAAAGATTTTTATTGATTTTTGGCCAATATGGCCAGTATCAGCTTGTCTTAACCAAAATATCGGTTTGACTAAGAAACCTTTTTCTTGCGATTCAATGGGTATTTACAAAAATAAGTAGGTTTAATGCAAAATTAACAAGAATAAATAAACAAAAATCCTATAAAATATTTTTAAAACATTTACCATAAATTTATTGTGTTTACAATTACATTTTGTTGTTAAAAGAAAACAATAGAAGTAGATTAACGGATTTTAATTTCTGTCTTTTCATTAAATTAAAAAATAATAATAATAATAATAAATTAAATATAGTATTATTTAAAATATGGAAATGTATATAAAGACTTAGTGATATTATTGTTATTTTTTAATTTTTAAAGGTCTTTCTAATTACAGTAGTTTTACTATTTAACGAACCTTCGATTTTGCGAAGCTTGTATTAAAATTTGAACCTATTTTTCATTAATTTTATTTTAGGATTTATGCTACCAGTGTAATGAATGGTTTTTTTTATATTTTTTTAATATATTATACAGATCTCAAATCATATTTCAAACGAATTGACAAATAATACAATTCTAGTTATTAATTTATTCTAACAAGGGTACTAGATATTAATATGGATTATTACGAACTTTTCAGTTTAACGAACAGGCCTGGCAAAGTACTGGTTCGTTCATATATGTATTTCAAACAATTTTAATATTTTTGTTTAAATTTATTAACTTACTAGATGGGCCCGTTGCTGGCGCCATCTGTCGGCCAATCCCCAATCCACACACAAACGAAATCGATGCTATATGAAGGTTTTAAGGCCCAACTATAGTGTGCATAAGCTAGCTTTAGCTTATGTCAAAAATCCAACGAAAAGCCTATCAAATGCTTAGGTAAAAGTACATTGTAGTCACCTACAATGTACTTACATAAATTAAGTAAATTATTTGCCACAGTTGCACGTTTATGTTTAATTCTTACTTTTGCCAAAAATAATTTCTATAATGAAAAGGCTTTAAAGAAGATATTTTATATATTTAATAACATTCACAAACACATTTACATTATTTGTTCAAAGATAAATTTTCATAAAAAATATTACAAGTTATTTTCTGTATTGGGTTTGTGGCCAACCACACTAAAAAAATGCAACGGTGTTCATCGCTTATAACGTATACATAAATTTAATTTATTATATTTGTTAAAAATTGGCCCGAAATAAAGGTGCTATATATTTTTCTGCATTTTCTATTGAATTAAAAATCTCAAAATTTAACACTGTAGGTCTTAATAAAAATTTTTGTTTATAAATGTACAACACAAAGCCCAATCAGCTGTTTCCGTACGAAAAGTGCGATCAGTTTCGTACCATGCTTAACGAAACTTGACGAAAAGTTATCTTGTATACATTATAGTTTACCACATGTAATTTAATGTATTTGCACAGTTGTTTAAGTTTGCTTAAGTTGTTTTATGCACATTATAGTTGATCCTTTGGGTTATCGCGCACAAACACCAAAAAAAGAAATTTTTCGCCATCTGTTTCATAGAGTATAAATATATATTTTTGTCGAAATCGGCGCAGTAGTCCTTGAGTTATGGCGAAAAAAAAACTAAACATTGCGCCATCTGTCGGCCGAACACAGAAACACTCCTCACGTCCCATAGAGCATTTATATAAAATTTAAACAGAATCGGCCCAGTAGTTTTTAAGTTTATCGATCACAAGCATGTACGTAATTTTTTTGTATATGTCACCTTTAAATTCAAATATATTTTTTTTAATGGAACAATAACTTAATAATTTTATTCTTGTCCTAAACAGTTCAATATCCTGCTGTTGTTTAAATGACCAACCTTTCAAGACCACCCAAATATTTTGAAAATAACTATTTTTTTTTCCTAAATTTGTGTCTTAATTTCTTGTTCTAGTTTCTGCAAGTAAAACCATTTGATTGCAGTGCCCTGCTGTGTCTCATACCCAACAAAAAGTGAACTCATTATCTATTTTGTTTTTTGCATTTGCTTAATTTAGTTAATATCGCAATGTTTTATTTCGATTGTCTTTTTAACAAATAGTTTGTAAAATTTTTGGCTAACAATTATATATTCCGACATCATTCAAGCATTTTAGCTGGGAATTTTTTTGCAGTTATCTTTATTTCTCACAGAATGTGGTCTTTGATCTTTGATCGGTTGTTTGTTGTGTTTATTTGTTTTTGTTAACTTCTAAATATTGTTTTAGAATGTGTTAATAACACAAACACATGATTCTACAAGAATAGATCTTGAAGAGTTTCAGGTGTGTCGCTAACATCGAACGAATTTTGAAAAAAAAAAAAATTTCGTTAAGGTGCTATCAGATTAGTCAAATATTTGACCTAAAAATTATAATCACCTTTTTTAAAAGTGTTTATTCAATCTTTCTTGACACGTATCATTACGAATGAGGATTTATAATAAAATTAATGTGATATCCTAACTTTTTTTCGAATAGGATAGTAAATTTCTTAATTAGTATTTGAGAAGGACAATAAATAATATTTGTTCCCATAATTTTTTAGTAACGCCTTTTTGGTCAAATACTTGACTAATCTGACCGTACCTTCATACGTACATATGTATTTATAAATTATTTGCTGCAAGAAAGACGGTTATAACTCCAAAAATACTTAATAAAAAATCGTCTTCGCTATCAATATAAAGACCAGTATAACCGGCGGCCAACTCATTTCACGAACTGTTAGAAGCAATTATTATCAAATTAATAATTTTTCAAAATGATAAATGTAGAATATGTATGAAGGCCTACATCCATGGCACAAATGTGCTAATTAAAATAACATGCGTTTTAATGCTCTTTTGTGTAGTCGTCGAAAAGAGCACAACTTTAGCGATTTGCACTGCGAGGTGCTCTGCACAAAAATGAAAGATGATAGGTATACGAACAGTTTTTCATTCTTTCATTATATATGAGCAGTAGCAAAATGGCCATATGGATATGCTTTCCCCGCAGTAATACATTTCATTTTTTAGTTCAGTTTAAAAAAACAAACATTTCATGAGAATATCATGAAGAAATCAAGCACAATTAAAGTAAATTATTATAAAAAAGATTCCAAATAATAAATTTTCTTATTAAAGTATTTGTGTGTGCACTTTGCTTATTTATTTTTATTATTTTTTTTTTCATTAAATCTTTCAAATGCATATGAATGGTTTCCAATGGCAACCACTATGTAGAAAAATGAAAGAAAAAATAAAAATATTTAGTCAATGGTTACTGTGTTTTTGTATTAAAATTGTTTGAGTTTTTTATGGCTTTTTGCCTAATTGATTCAATAAAGTTCTCATTTAATCAAATTGGCTTTTGTTATAAGACACTGAGGTTTTCTTCACAAAATTTGGGTAGAATCCATTGATGATTTTATATATCAGCAGTAGCGAAATGACCATATGGATAAACTTTCCCCGCAGTAATACATTCCATTTTTTAGTTTAGTTTAAAAAAATAAACATTTCATAAGAATCATGAAATATTTATATTTGAGGGAATCAAGCACAATTAAAGTAAATTATCATGTTATTATGGTTATAAATTAACATAATATAATTTAAAAAGATACAGGACCAACGGTCTCTATTTAGGCTAACTGTTTTGTGTTTGGCCTTTTCATATATATAAAAAAAAAAACTGTCACAAGAGGCGTACTCGAAAGGTGAACACAGCAGACCCACAGGTGACAAATAAACAAATCAAGTTCACCCCAAATATCTTTATTATATCAAGAAACTGCATAGGTATTTTACCAAAAATTATATACCTACTTGTTTAAAAATAATAAATGTTTCTGTTTGAAATTGTATAGATATTTTTATATTCTTCTCCACAAAAAGTGGAGGAAGGGTATATCTAAGTTTGTCATTCCGTGTGTAATTTTTACAATATCCATTTCCGACCCCATAAAGTATATATATTCTGACTTCTTATGCATAGCGAAGTCGATTAGGCGATATCCGTCTGCCCGTCCGTGTTGGGGTTGAAATCAAGGTTGTCTAGGCAAACAATCGATTAGATATAGTGTCGAAAAAGGTGCCATTGGAAATCAGCATGATCGGTCCATGACCGTCGAGGCAGCTTCCAAAACACCACGCCTACCTCTAATTTTTTCATGTCATTCGGAACAATATAGTATTTGCAATAAAAAGATAGAGAATTAAAAAATTAAATAACCATTTAGTAAAAGTATTGGCGCTCACCCATATTTTCCGAGTTACGGCGCTTTGAAATTTTCAAATTTTGTTGAAATATCAATATTGGTGTCATTTTAAAGCTTTTAAAGAGATCTTTAGATAAATATTAAAATTTTTTTAAATGTGTAACCCATTAAGAGCCGCTGGTAACTGAACACAAATACATATTTATTTTTCAGTGTACCAAAATGCAGTAAAAGTTCAGGTTCAATCGTTAAAAAAAAAAATATATCTGTAGGTAGGTATGACGCATATTTCAATACCAATATAAAGCACATCTTTTGTATACCTATGTTCTGACCAGGGAACTCATAAAACTATAGAAGTGCTTGTTTAACAATTAGTAATGTAATTGAAAATTCTTCTTTTGATTTTCCAATTTTTATTTTGAAGACAAAGTTTAAGACGAACCCTTAAAATTAGAAACGACCTGTTAAAAGGATAATTATTAAATCAAAAAGCAAACGAAACATAGGATCTGTCTGGGAGTACACAGGCACGTGTCATAGAGTCTCAGGACATTATCCTTCCTTATTGCAGTGCCATTTAATAATAAAGTACAATAAAAAAGTTCACCCCTTAAATCAGTTTAGAGAAAAGAAACACAAAATGCAAACATTAAACAAGGAAAGTCTTATAGAATTAAAAATTATCCGTTTATTTACAAACCACAAAGTAAAACCCTTTACACTCAACTCAAGCATTTTCAAATATAAAACAACATTAAAAAAAGGCGTAACTTAAAGTGTTTTTATCTGCAAGATGTAGGCATATTAAAACACTTCTCATTGGCCAGCTGTTGTATATAGCAAAAACACTCAAAGATACAAAACGAATGCACTCGTATATGGTTTAACATTTTCTCCATGTTCATTTTTAAAGAGAGTTTAGCTTTATTTTAAAAGAGTGGATTTTCATGCTGGAATTTATATTAAGAGAACTGTTCAGAGCATTTTTTGTTAAGAATTGCATTTTCAATTGCTTTAGTTGTTAATCAGTGATGCCAGAAACCTTTAAAAAAAATCGTAGAAAAGTTGTTGACCTTAAAACGCAAATGAAAAACGTGAAGAAAACCGTGAAAAAGAAAGAATTTAAATTATGCTTGTTATTTCTACTAATCAAAGAAAGTATTTGTTGAATTTATCGATTTTGATTTACAACAATATTACTATAATATTTTGGTTTATATTAAAAACTAAAGATTATCGATAAAAATTGTTATTTTGCAAATCTAAATCAAATTCTTTATATAATTTGATTAAGGTTTGTAAAATACAAACAAATTATAGTTGTATTATATGGTTGTAAGACAAACATAGTATTGTTACATTTAATAACAATATTGCTGTTACAATAACATGGTAAAAAATAGATATATTTATGTAAATGTAAACACGTTAGAATTAAATGCAATTATGTTGTGTAAACTATAAACATTAAATAGATAAATTAAAATAATAAATAAATTGTATTATGATGATGATCATGTTGTTGACTCATAATATGATCCCGTAAGTGCAAACATTTTCTACAATTAAAAACTTAATATTTATTGCTCTATTTATTATTATTATTATTGGTTCATAAATTTACAAAAATTTTTTTACATATTTTTTCTTATCTGTAGAAACCGATAGGTAACTTATAAAATCAGATTCTAGTGATAACACGTCAACAGAGAAGTAATATATTTCGTATATTTTGTGTATTAGTTCTTATTGTATTATTTTGGCCAGCAGTAAAAACCTGTTCAGTTTTAGCATCTTTACATGAACCGATAACTAACGAGCAAATCACTCAATTGATAGATTAATTAATTAATTATAATATATTATGGTTAATTATATTATGATATTTTTAGTTGGTTGTGGTTCAATTTTTTTTTTTTTTTAGTTAGGACAAATCATATTTAATTTTTCGTATATTGTAACCACATAATGATAAAATGTTAGCAAAAAAATATTTATCGCAACTAAAACTCTATTAAAAATAACTATAATTCGTTCGCCGTAACTATACAATATAACGTTGAACATAGTATGCTTTTTGTGACGATATCACAACCATATTTTACTGTGTGCCCAGTTTTATTGCCATTGAAAATAAGTAGCACAATGCTTTCAAATTTTAAAAAACGATTACGATTTTTAATTTTATTTCTTCAGCCCAGACGTTTGGTTAAAGAGGCTTTATTGTCGGTATTTGAGAAGCAGTAGGGTAACTGTAACTGCTACTGACACTGCCTGAAAGATTACCTAACGTCTCTGACTGAAGGCGAGAAGATCAAATGCTTGCTTGCCACTCATGCACTACTTTGGTTCTCGGCACTGCTACCAACCACCACAACCTTATAAGGTGGGGTAGGAAAGAGGAAATTGAGAGGCTAAGTTAGGTAAGAGACAGTATAATATGTACCTTATAGACCAGTGTTGCTAGGAAAAGTTATAATTTTATTCAATTGCTAGCACAAAAAAGCAACAACAAATGTACAAGACGAGTTACAAAGAGAACGACAAAGAAAAGCTTTAAGTTGTATGTGAACTTCGTCTCACCAAATTAACATTAAGATTAGTTGGTTAAATAGATGATGTTTACGACGTACATAACATAAGGTAGATAGATGCAAAGAGTGCTGATGAAGGATGTGGCGGTCCAGAAAATGATGCATTTCATTCTGTTAGCGTCTAATTTTTCTTGTTTTCTTTGGAAAACGTCCGTATACATTTGTAAATAATTTTTCTTTCTAAAAATGATAAGAAATTAATTAAAAAGAACCAAAAAGCCAAAAATAAAGTCAAATTTCATTGAGTTATAGTTTTCCTTAAAAAAAGTTACATTTTTTCATTAAAAGTTATATTTTGAAATTTTCCTTAAATAAATAGTAATTTAATGTAATTTATATGAAATATAGTAAACAGTTTAATTCCATATTTCAGAGAAAATGACAAGGCAACAAGTTCATTTACTGAACAAAAACAACACGAAAATTAAAACAAAAATTCAAAAACGTATGATAAAACATTTTATCCCGATTATACTCATGAGGATTTGAATTAGAATTAAATACTAATATTTCGGTAGGGGAAAAGTACACGCTATCGCCATTCAATAAAATTAGCTAAAGTAGGATTTTTTTTAAATAAATCCGTTTGACCTTTTTCGTTAAAAGATTGAGCGTCGATAGAATTTGCCGTTTTAAAAATTTTTAAAACACCATTTTAAACCAAATTGGTATGTTAACAACAAGTGCTATCAGAAAATTCCACGATGGTAAAAATGTAAGTGTAACAAATTTTTCCTTGCGATTTTTCGGAGGCTTTGTTTTGGCTTTCGGAGGCAGCCATTTTTAAATTACAAAATAATTTTTTTCCCGAGTACTAATTTTGGTGCCGTCAGATGAAGCCTTTGATTTACAATAGTAATGTAAAAAATTTGCAGTAAGAAATATAAACGTAGATACAACTTCGTAGATTAAAAAATATTATGTTAAATATCCTGTTAACTGGATTATTTTTGCAAGTTTCAGTTTTTTTTTAATATACATATGTATATATGTGCATGTGTAGTTTAAGTACGATATGTACAACAAGTTGGCTTTAAATAATTTTAATTCATTTTGACATTTGAGCATGACCAACACCTCAGATCAAACAGGTACTTTACGTTAAAGCCAAACAAGTGTTGTTTAAGTAATTAATTCTCTTTTAATATTTTTTTGTTGAATATTTATTTGGAGTAACATAAGATGACCATTTTGTGAAGCGTGTTTTGTGCTCGCTTTTATTGGTTTAATAATAATAACGGTCATTGTCTCATATATCATAACGGTTTTTTGGTTTATTTTATTAATGGCGCTAAAAAAATATACACGAAGGTTTAATTAAAAGGCAGGCAATAATAATGAATTAATGACAGTTATTTTAAAACTTGTAGCTTTTTGTTCAAGATATGTACGTATTTAATTATAGACGCAAAGACTGTATTTTTTTAAGATTGGCTTACAACTTTTATGCCTTGTGAATATATTTTTTGTCTATAATTTGAACATCTCTAAAATATTGTTATTACACAATAATTTTTTCACAATTATATACAATATGCAAATGAAAATTTGAACCAAGATTCCTTCTATCGATGCAGAATATTGTCACAGTATTCCCTAGCAGGCTTAGAAACACCTAAAAAGTTTAAAATGAAAAATCTACGGCAAATATTTGCAGAACTATTAAGAGCGACTTTTTCTAGAGTATTCCCCTCAAGCAAAGAGGAAAATTGTTTCAGGTATTGGAAATTCCAAAGGAGAAAAAAATCTGTGGATCCTATCTATGCAAATAAGTTTACGACATTATTTTTGATCTTAGTGTAACCTTTTTTAAAACGTCTGATACTGTTTTAACAAGAAATTTACATTAATTGAGCAAAAACTTTTCTGTTAATAACTTTTTTTTTCAACACAATTCTAAAAATAAAATAGAAAATAAATAATAATTTAACTAATTGGACATAGTTTGAAAGTCAAGCGTATGCTATGTTTTCAAAGGAATCTAACAAGGATATGTATTTACTTAAATGGGATAAACTATAGAAAAAAAGTGTTGGGTTGTCAATAAAGACAGGAAACGTACGGCTCCAAAAGCAACCGCTTAAACAGAGGCAATGCGAAACCATTTTGTTATGTATCTCTTTAATTATAACTGTAAATTTAACCTATCGATTTGCGTAAGCAAATCTTAAATTATGACGATTTTACAATTAATTTATCTAGGAGCCTTGCTTGTAATTCATTTAAGAGTTCATCTCTACCAATATATTAGGAGTGATAAAAGCAATTACTTTTATTTAATAAACAAAGGCCTGTAACAGACGAATAGCCTTTGTATGTATGCCTATTTCGTTTAAGTTCAGTGTTACCAAAACTATTGAACCAATTCCCGCTGGATATTACTTAAAAAAAAGCTAGAAACCGCTAACTAGTCGAAAAAAACGCTGACATAAACCGCTAAACAATTTCTTGAACAATTCACCGAAGCAAACTTGTTAAAAAAAAAAAATAAAGATGTCAATAAATCAGATATAGTGTCGAAAGAGGTGCTTTTGGAAATCGGCATGATCGGTCCATGTCCTTCGAGGCAGCAGGTAAAACACTACGCCTACCTCTAATTTTTTCATGTCATTTGGAACAATAAAGTAACTGCACTCAAAAAAAAAAATATATATGGGGTGATAGAGAATTGCGCTCACCCATATTTTCCGAGTTACGGTGCTCTGAAATTTTAAAATTTTTTTAAAAATCAATATGGGTATCATTTTAAAGCTTTTGAAGAGATCTTTAACTTAGTAAGAACCGATGGCAATTTAATGTAAAATAATATATATGCAGTACTATTTTTTATGTTTTTTAATTTTCTGTCACCCCAATAGGTTTTTTTTTGATTGGAGTTACTTCACTAAGCTAAATTTACATGGAAAAGGGTATATAAGATTCGGCATATCCGAAAATAGCAGTCTGACTTGTTTAATACTGTTTTTAAATACTTACTGCCGTATTCATAAAATAAACTTTTATTATTTGTTATGAATATAGCAATAATTGTTCATTTCTAGTTAAGATTTTGATTATCTATACATATTAGTTTCGTTTTCAGAACTGGAATAAATATTAGAGGTTCCGATTAAGTTTACAATTTTTTTCGGAACCTTGTAATCCGTAGCAGTATTTCGTATGCCGACGGAGGACACATCTAAGAGTAGAAATACAACCTTACGGTTGCGTCAACGGATTCCGCATATCAGAGAAAAAACAAATAAAATGAGGTGCGACTACGGATGCGGATTTTATTGTAATTTTTTATTATTTCTTTAGTAATTTTTTTATCCGTTTTTATTGAAATATGTATATTTAAAAAATTTTGTAAAATGTATACAAGCAATATATTGAAAATTTTTAAAATTATTTTTGTGTTTCTTGTCAAACTTCATATAAAAAACAGCAGCATCCGCAACCATGAGATTGTATTTCTACTCTAAAGCAGTAAAGTAATTATAAAGAGGCAAATAAAAAAAATTGAGGAATTGGCATTCTTAACGGTTAAAATAGCATCAACCATATTCATTTGCAATCGATTTCTGAGCTTTGGTTTAGGTCTATTAAGTTGACTAAAAACTCATTGCACTTCTGCATTAGACCATGGCATGCATAATAATCGCAAGGTAAACTCAGCTAGCTCTTTGAAAATTTCATTTCCAGCCTAATTTTGATATTCAAAAACTTCGTATCAAAAATATATAGTAACCATTAGATTATTCCATTTTATAGCATTTATATTATTAAGCTGATTTAAAATTGTTTCGATTATTTCCGGGCTAGAACCCAGTTGTTCCAAATATTGAGAGGCATCCTCTTTTTTTTTTTTTTTGTTATAAATACGTTATTTACTGATAATTCTATCAGTTTTTTTTTAAAGTCCCAATTTTCTGATGATCTGAAATGACAATTTCCATTAGTTAAAAAAATTTTTTTAATGGCCCAATTAAAATATATTTCGTTATTTACTTTTGTGTGAATAGTAAAAATAAAAAACAAGGCAGAGACGGATAATCTATATATTTATTTAAAAGTTTACAAATACATAGTTTAGCTTACTTTGTAACTAACAAAACTTATTGTAGCTTAAAAAACGCTAAAAACCTGCCAACTAAAATTTTCCCAGCTAAAAAAACCACTTAGCGGTATTCCCGCTTTTAATAGCAAAAAACCACTAGTTTTAGCGGGAAAACCACCGTTTTGGCAACACTGTTTAAGTTAAATTTCAACTGAAATTTTTTACTTACCATCAGCGATGGCAGCTCTTTACGTGCTATTGTTTTGTTGCCACAGTTGCACAATTAAAAAAAAAAAACGCGTTGTTTATAAAAGTAAAAAGAGCTATGATCTTTACTCTTACAAACAACGCGTGTGCCACTTTTTGCATCTTTAAATAAATTGTTCTCCTTTATAAATTTCTATAAACTTACTTTTATCAACTATGGACATAAATCTTTGGTTACTATATTCTTTGCCACTAAATAGGCATACGAAAGAAGAGTGTTTTTTATAATGTACTGATTAAAAATTTAAAGAGAATCGATAAATTTTAGATTAAGGGGCATCATTTCAAAAATTTAATTATTTAATGGCGTTTTCTTTTCTCAAAATAAATGTTACCCAATAATCACATAAAATGCTTTGCATGTTGCCTAAACCCCGAAAAATTGCTACACATTTTATAGCCACGATAGAACAAAAACTGTCATTGAATTTTTCTAACTACGTTTACATGTCAGTAATGTTTAATTAGCGTTTCAAACATAAAGTAGTATAACATTGGGTTTAGCAACAAAAGAAAACATCACTTATCAAGAGTAAGAACTACTAAAAAAGGTGTTGCATACTTACCCTTACATAAAATTGAGGGTAAAATATGTAACATATCTTACACTTTTTCGTGCAACATATTTTCAAAAGAACATACTTTTGATTTACACTATAGAAAATTTTTTAGAAAAGAACACAAAGGTGAAAAAGTGTTAAACATATGCAACATTTTTGTCAGAAAAGAAAACGCCATAAAATTCTTTTTATAAATTTAAATATATTATCATTTCTGTACTATAATGGTGAAGTAGAAAGAGCATTAAGTGCTATGAATTTTTTCGAGAACAAAATTAGAAACAGTATGTCTTTAATTCATAGAAAAGATTGCTGCTAATGCCTCCTGTTTGTTTAAATTAAGTCGAAATATTAAATACGAATAATTATAATATAAAAATATTCTATTATTCTTCTTATATAAGAAGAAAATAATAATTTGAATATTTTTGAAAATGGTTTAATCACAAAAATTTCATATTTTTTGTAAATGTAAAATATATCTATATATAGTAGAAATATAATTAAAAAAAACGGGAAAAAAAAATTTTTTTTTTCAAATTTTCGAATGGCTGTTATCTCTGCTTACCATGCCCGCTATAATAACAGATAAAATAATCAGAAGTATTTTGCGCAAAACTACAAATCATTTTTAAAATATCGTTCACCAAGTACACAAGAAAAAAAAAATCGCCAAGAAGCACTTCAATCGCAATTCACCACATTTATAACAAAATGCCAGATCCCCTAACACCAAGTTTAATACAACTACACTATACAAACGCTTACTTTAGTTAACTATTAAAAAAATTATATCAGGATTTTTAAATATTGTACCGGTGTAGTTCCAACTATTACTTAGTGGATTTTGTTTTTTATTTATAATTGTTTATTTAATTTTCTCTGAGTTTTCCCGTTTATTGTGCATCAGAAGCCTTAAAAAGTACTTGCCATATAATAAGTTACTTTTGTGATTGCCATATTTTGTTATTCGCTTAAAAAACCCATTACGTTAGTTCGCAAAACATGTAAGTAGTAATTGAATTAGTTCTTTAAGTTAAAAGATAATATCTGAAAATACGTACTAATGATCATCATTATATCCTACAATAATCAATGAAGTCAATTCTCAGTAATTAATTATAAAAGTCTCATGCCTTGTTAAAACTATTTGTTTGGTTATCTAGCTAAGAAGTCCTTCCACCAAAATTATCAATTCTATTACTTTTTTAAATTTTATCTTTTTAAGGTTTAAAATTTTAAATAAATTTCTCTTAACAGATGTGGTCGTATTTATTTTTCGAAAACTGTTTTCTAAATAACAACTCATTTTCGGTTTACCGTTATAGATCCGTAATATTTTCGCACAAAAAGAACTATAATGAATTGAGATTGTACAATATGGTGGGTAAATAACGAAGGAAGACCGCTAAAATTAAACAAATGAAATTTCAAGACTCCGTTAAAGAGTCTACAGCTTTATCCTTATCACTTTTAGATATAGAAGGGATAAATATTTAGAAATTAACGTTTTATTGGGCGTTATTTGTGAATTAATCATGTTCCACTGACTTTATTCTATAAAGCGAATCACAAAAAATGCACAAGAACTAATTTTATAAAATTATGTAAAAAAAACGGGAATTTTTTTAAATTACATTAATTAATTTTTAAAAAATTTTTTTTTCGTGCTATTTTCTCAATTAGTTATATAAATCACCGATATTGATTATTGAGGGTCAAAGCACGTCTCGATGGCCATTTCGTTACCGCTTACTTAACTCTTCAGGAAACTTCTGACAATTATTTTAAATACTCTAAAGGTTTTTGTCCAAACAATACAGCAAAGACAAAAATCAAAGTTTAAGCAAAAACAACAATAACCAACAGTAATTCTATTTTTCTTTCTCCGCTGTATACGGCTGAATTTTTGTCGGCTCTTTTATACAGTTGAAAGAGGATGAAAAATAAAATATCAAAAACACTACGATAATTTATTTCTATGCAGGGGGGCTTTGCAAATATTAAATTATGTTAAACAACGGGAATCAATAATCAATATCGGTGATTTATATAACTAATCGGGAAAATAGCACGAAAAATAGATTTTTTTTTAAATTAATTAATCTAATTTTATAAATTTTGACGTTTTTTTTTAATTTTTGATGTTATAGTCCGACTTCCTAAACGCCTGTTGCAATGCATAATTTAAAAAAATGCGTATGCAATGCGACACATGTTTTAAATGCAAACTTGCGTTGCAAAGACATTTTTTGCATTTTATCGGCATTTAGGAACGTCGCTATGCAACTCATACGTAAAGCAAATGTCAAAAACACGGTATAAAATTGAATAATTTTTTTTGGAAAAATAGAGGTTACACAAAATTATTTATCCATTTTGTTGGCAAGTGCTGAGGAATTATCTCAGGTCAAATCTTCCAAAAAATATTGATTTGCTATAGAAACCTATTAAAAAGAAGAGACAACTTTGTTAAGGACAATAAAAATCCCGGAAACAAGTGATCAAAAATAAAGGGCCTGTTCGTAAATGCATCACTGCACTGCATATGATAGGCAGTACGTTCGTAAATGCAAATAGTGGCAGCACTGCAAATGTCATCTGTTCATAAATGCATCACTAAAGTAGATTACGCGCAAATAAAAGCAAAAACTAATCACAAAAACAGAGATAAATAATCTGTGCACAAAAATGGCTGATGGAAAGAATGAGTGGGTATAAATTTTGATAAGTTTTTTTTATTTATTTCTTTTTGTTTAATATTTTTTATTTTTATTATTTTTACGCCAATTTTTATCATTTTTTGTATCATATGGCTTGCAAATCTAGTTTATTATTAATTTTTCTATTTTCACAGTATTTATTCGTTCGTAAATGCAAACTAAAATGAGCAAATCGAAGCATACGCAACAGCTGATTAGCAGTGGCAGTGCAGATTAATCATATTATGCGCCGCAGTGATGCATTTACGAACGGGACGAAATATTTTTTAAGAATTCATTGAATAAATGGATGATGGCATTTTTTATTCACATTTCATTTAAAAAATAACATTTTTAAAATGTTTGCATACAAAATAATGATGCGTGATTTTGACTTCTGATACTCATTAAAATGAGTTGCCAAACGATTAGGAACATTATACGTTGCCAAAAAGTTTAGATATGCGTTTACGAAGTATATGCATTGTAAATATGCATTGCAACTTGCGTTTAGGAAGTCGGCCATAATATTTTCGATAATATACAATTTAAAGTCGACAATAATTTTGTTTACGGTTTAAAGTGATAATTTTTTAATATTTCCTATAAGTAGATGACTTTTTCCGTAACCTAAAATCAAATTTGTCCACAACAGGCCTGATAAAAACATTAAAAAAAGAAGCAAAATACAGTTAGTTACAGTTTTCTGAGTTGATTCTTTAACACATTTAAGAGTTTCCCCATTGAACTTTTAAGGAAAGAAAACTAATTTAAAGAATTTTTACTACTTATAATAATTTTCTTTAATATTAGATGCCACTTTATTACACATTTAATAATATACAAACAGTAATTATTATTAAGTTTTTAATGAAATATTTGATCTGACAATTTTGAATTTTAATGGTTGTGTTAAGAAGTTTTTAACAGTTTTTATTTTAACGATTTAGATTTTTTCTTAATTTTTTTGTTTTCACAAACGATTTTTAACATTATAATAACTAAAATATTATCAATCTTTTATCTCTAATTTTTTTAATTATTTTATATTTTTTTTTCTTAATAGGGACTTTCTCAATCCGCAAAGAAAAATATTTTGTAACAAATTAAAATTTTTATATTTTTTAAACAGTAGAATTTATTTCAAGGCAGTATCAAAGGATCAAGAATATAAATTAAGTCCTCGTTTATATGCTGTAGAATATATTGTTTAAAAAAAATTCGAAATGACCACAGATGTATTGTCAACTAACAAAACTTTCGAGCTCTTACTTTTGCTGTGGAAAATGAACAAATATAGTATTTGATAAAGCGGTAAGAAACTGCAGAAAAAAAAGAAAAACGTACATTCCGGAAGTGCAACACGTGATTTAATATTCATCGAATTCAATTGTCTCGATTGTTCTAAAAGATTTAAAACTTGCAGAAATTCGTTTTGTTAATCGCATAAAAATATAGAAAAATTTAAAATCACTGCGAACTAATATTCTACTCAGTAAGTGGATATAATATAAATACTGGAGTCTAATCAGCTCATTCGATATCGAGTAAAATCTCTCGTAATTTTTTATTTTGATATCATGGAACTGCATATCGAATAAAAAGTATCGTAATTTGGGATGATAACATTCGATATCGAGAAAACAAGTTTGTAGTTATTTATTCTAAAATCATTTTTTTTTTTTGGCATAAAATAGTATAATTATCTGCTTTTACTATTACTATCATTTCTTGACATTAAATATATCGCTCATTTACTTCTAGAAGGTCATAACTCAAAAATGCATTTCGAGATAATCGCAGCTTAAGTTTTTGATTCGTTCTCACCATCGAGAAATATATTAGACTGCTTAAGTTCCCAATTCACTTAGTAAATTGATTTTTAAATAAAAATCCCATTTAAAAAATCTCTTATCCAATATATAATAAAGGGGAGGTCTTGGTCAAACTATGTAAGATGTTTGAATTATGACATTATTGCTGTAAAAATATATCCGATACTGTATCGTAAACTAAAATGTGTCATTAATTGTAAAAAGAAAATTTGAATTTTACTTAATAATATTTTTCATTTACACAGCCATAACTCAAAATATTAATTATATGCGAAAAGTCGATAAATTTTAAAAACATCTTTTTTTATATATACAGTCACAAAACAAAAGCTGACAATTTTTTAGAAAGCGATATGATATTTACGTAATGAAGTTTACTCCAAAACTCAAATATGTCGTTCTTATTGGCAAACAAAGTTTCCAAACATGAAGTGAAATACGATTTATTCTTTTAAAACGTGAAAAGTACAAAAGACATAACGATGGAACATAAATACAATATAAATCGTGAAATCGTGGCGATTAATTCTAAAATATAATAATTTGAGTTATGACGTTCTAGAAGTAAATGAGCGAATTGTTTCAAGTCTGTGACATTTTTCTTAAAGATTACGAATTAATACATATCGTATGCGATGATTAGCTTATTCGACACATATCGAAATATTATTCGATACGATACTACACTCGATATCGTATGCGGTGATTAGATAAGAGTCTTATATTCTTCTCATATTGAATAGATAATATCAAACTCGGGATTTATATGAAAAGTTCCTTACAATTGACTAATTATGTTTCTCGTTTTTTATTTTGTTTTTATTTGTCGTTAAATTCATATAAGTTGATATTTTTCTGATTTTATTTGAAATTTTATTAAATTTATATAAATTTATAACTTAAAGACGCAGTTAAATTTTCGCTTATTTCAAGATAAGTTTTATTTTATCTAAGATAAAGGTGTACATGTAAACGGCAACATATATTTAAAAGTTGTTAAATTAATATATTTTTGGATAACAATCATTTTTGAATACTGTGAATTTCGCTTAACAATAATGCGTCAACCTATTGAATTTTCCATTTTTCTGTTTTTTTTTAATATGGCTTTTATAACTTAAAAGTTAAAACTATAATTTAATTACATTTTAAGCAGGGCGTTTTTTATGGTACAAAAAGAAGAGCAAAAAAAAAAAATAATTAAAATAAAAATTAAATTAAACAACAGGGGATTGTTGCACTGCAATTGATGCTGAGACAAATATCTTTGTGAGATTAATTGTTATTTCATATCATATTACAGTGCAAGTCCGCCAGGCCTCATAATTTCTTCAAGTCCATAAAGTTAAAAAACTGTGTATATTTAACTATAATCAAATAAATAATTAAAAAAAAAAAATACTACAAAATAACTTTAACATAAATTAACATTAAGTATTTTTTTACATGTATAAAGTATAAATAATAATGTTAGCAATAAATCAAATAATTTAAATTATTAATACTAAAACTAAAATTAAGAAATTGTTTCTTAAAAAATAAATAAATAAATTAAATTGAATTAATTAAAAAAGTAACTATAAAAGATCATTGAACGAAAATGAAATGAAGAAATATTTAAAGTCTGTTATTGTTTTTTCAATAGAAATGTAAAAATTATTTAAAGTAATAATTCCTTAAGCATGTGAAGTTATAAACAAATGAGGGAAATCTGAATTTATATTTAAATTAAATATTATTAAAAAATACACCATTTGAAGTTTAAGAAGAATCAGGTTTTCCTTCTTTAAGTTTTTGAATAAAAAACTCTTATTTTATTTTCTCTTAAATTGCAGCAGGTTGCATAAACTATATTACACATACAATTTTTATATTTGATTTAAGTACTTAAGTCAGTTGCACATGAATGTTGTTGAATGATGATGATGTTTAAATATTTAATAAATATATTTAAATAAATTACATTATGTATGTCTATGTATTTGTTTATGGGTGTTTATTTATCTTTATATGTATATGTGCAAACAAACATATATTGTTTGTATATATGTAAGGATGTGTTTATGGTTTATGTTTTAAGTCGTTGTGTTGAATTATTTTTTTTTTTTTTTTTTTTTTTTTTTTTGTAAATGAATGAGTTTTAACTAGTCTTTCATTAAGTTTAATTTTAGCTTGTGTTTTTCTCAAATGTGCCAAGTTTGCTTTCATTTCTTATATACTTCGTTTTTTTTTTCTTTTTTCTATTTTGTTTAAATTTATTCTGACTCATTACTTTCACAATAATTTTGCACCAAATGCGATACATGCTCAAATTCTTCAATCAAATTTTTAATAATGAGAAAATCACGAACTCTACGACCAATGTTGGAATTGAACACCACCGTATTGTCAGCTAAATCTGGTTTCTCTATTTCCAAAATTTCCAATAAATTTTCCGCCTCCTTCATGTTAAATTTAATTTCGGCCTTGACCGACTGAAGGAATTTTATTATCTTATCGATAGATATCTCTTCACCATGTTCGATTTTGGTCTTATTATCATTTGTATCCTGAGACGCATAATCGATAAGTTGATCAAAAGTATGAAGATTCAAATAAAAGTCATGGATTTTTTTGTGTAGCTAAAATGAGAAAAGAAAGAAAATATTGATTTTATTTTATTAAATTAAAAGCATAAAAAAGGCTACTTTAACAGGTTTCAATCAAGATAAAACCAACTTGTTCATGGCGTAGTTCTTCTTCAAAAGAGCATGACAATATGGCAGACACACTGTGTTTCGATTTCATACCATGGGAGGCTAAAACTAGAAACAGCTGGAGTTAGGAGCTAAACTTTAGCATAAATATTTTTCTTAGGAAAGGCAGTATTTGTGCGAAATTTCGTGAAAATCAAACAAGTGACACGCCCACCTCCCATGCAACCTAAATTTAATACTTGTAATAATTAAGAAATAAGAGATTGAAATTTGTCATATGAATATGTTTAGTATCATTGTAACATACTGCTAATTAAAAAAAAATTTATCAAACGACACGACCACCTCCCACATAGCCAAAATTTGGAAATCCTCATAATGTTAGGATTAGTAATCACATAAGAGCTTCATTTTGCACGTGAATATATTTAGTAATATTGTCACATATTGCCAATTTAAAAAAGGGACAAAAGCCACGCCCATCAAACAAAAAGCGACAAGTTCTTCTTCTAATTGAACCCTCCTCATAAGAAAAAGTCGGCCGGCATCTATTTGCTTTTAAATATAGTATAACACAATTTAGCTATATTGCAAAATCAAAACTTTATACGGAAACTTATACAGGGTCCACAATCTAACGTTTTTTTTTTTCAACTAGTGCTTATTTCGTGAATGGTAACAGTTAGCTTATGTCTGATTTGACAGATAATTAGTTTTATCCTTCTGCTGAACGCTTGAACAACGCTGAAAAATATTGCGACATTAATTTGAAAATCATGGTATGTTGCAGAATGTGTGCGAAAATTACGTACGGAGTTTAGAAGAAGAGAAGCACCGTAATTTCCGTATGTTCGTTATTGTGTGAAAAAAGTGAAAGAAACTGGCATCCTTGTCGATAAACGAAAGCGAGATATTGCCGCTGTGGCAGAAAGTGTGCGTTAGGCGCCATCAACACCAATTCACCGTCGTTCTCAACAATTGAACATTTCGGACACATCACGGAGACGAATTTGCATAAACACCTTGGTATGACGCCATACAACGTCCAATTGGTTCAGGAGTTGAAGCCAACTGACCATCCAATACGTTTTTTTATAGCATTTTCAAAAAAAAAAAAAGTTATTTTGCGGACCAACAAATAATTCGGTATCTAGCCAGTTACTCAACTTAGTTTCAAATCTATCTTTCAAAAGATGATATGAAATACAAAAAAAAAAAACAGGAAAAGTGTTATATTTACTTTCATTTAAATTCACTTCACGGTTGTTGGAAGTATCACTTATATCCCTGTTACAAATTTTAGTAGCCATCACATTCAAATACTTAAATACTTAACCCTGCTGTAAGGTAAAAAAAACTTACAAATCATAAGTTTCGGACCAATTTGGTCCAGTTAATTTTTTTTACGAAATACTATATTAAATACGGTTTTTTTTTACTATTTATTTTAAATGATCAGTAGAAAAGGTTAGTTAATATTACATTTATATTTATTTGACTGTTATAATATACATATTTTAAAAATCTTTGCATCGACCGTTCAGTACATTGTAAACTAAAGTAGTAGTGTTTTAAATATTTTGGGTAAGCCTGTTTAATTCGTTACAAAAATTATTTTTTTAAATCCTCTAAATTCTCTAATGTATAGACATATAAAAAAACAAGCATTTTTAGTTTAGTCTGCGTTTAGCCTTTTGGTGTGTTTGCATATTTGAAAAAATTGGAAAATCGCCGTAATTTTAAAAAAAAATTACAAGAATAAAGCAATGGACCAAAATGGTCCTTAACCTATGATTTGTAACTTTTTAGCCTCTTCAGTTCCCTTTTATGTTTAAAATTTGAAATTTTAATATAAGCATTTCAGAAGAAAAATAACACCTGAGCTGAAATTTCAGACAGATAGGTTTAGCCGTTTAAAGATTATAATACGACGAAAAAAAAATTGACCAAAATGGTCCAAACCTTACAGGAGGGTTAAATGAACATAAAATTTAGAATTTTCCTAAAAATAGCATGTGCTGTACTTTACTTTGAACCACTATAACTTCAATATTTGTAAACATTTTAAGAAGATATTTTAAATATCACGTACCCAGATCTTTTTAAAAAATAAAATAAAATCAAGTAAGAGTGTTGTATTCGGCCATGACTTTTCACCATCTATGTAAATCTAGTTTAGTGAAGTACCTCCAATCAAAAATGAAAATATTGGGATGACAGAAAATTAAAAATTAAAAAAAAATTTGGTACTGCATATATATAATTTTACATAAAAATGCCATGGGCTCTTAATGGATTAAGCATTTTTAAAAAAATTTAGTTTTTCTTAAAGATTTGTTCAAAAGCTTTATACAGATACCCATAGTAATATTTCCAAAAATTTGAAAATTTCAGAAACCCATAACTCGGTGCGCGAGCGCCAATTTCTTAAATTTATGTTTTCTCCTTTATTTTTAATTCTCTATCGCCCCTTATATTTGTTTTTTTGATTGGAGTTACTTTATTGTTCCAAATGACATGAAAAAATTAGAGGTAGGCGTGGTGTTTTGCCTGCTTCCTCAAAGGACATAGACCGTCAGATTGTGTCAAACTTAAACTAGGTTATATGTATGTCATACGATTTTTATTTAGAATAAAAGAAAATACTCATTTACAAAGCCCTCAACGTTCAAATCTAAATAATAAGCAATTTTTAGAAATGTATGAAATATCAGTCAGTCCATATATAAAAAACGCGGTGAAGTAGTGGAATCAATATATTGTTAAATATGTTTTTATTTTGTTATTTTACTTACCTCATTTTCAATAGGAACTTGTTTGCGATTTGGATTTCTAGTTTCCAAACTAATTAGCTTCCATGTTTCCGACATGTCTTCAAACGTTTCATTGCCACGATCTCTTAACTGTAACAACAAACAAAAGTAAATGTTAAATGGATTTGGCCAAAAAAATATTCTTTGCTTAATTTTAGATAAATATTGAAAAGATGTGCTTGTATTATAAAAAATATTTTAAATAATTTAAATTTCTCCTTAATTTTTTGCACGTTTAATACAATTAATGAACGTAAGATTATTCAAGTTTTAGAATCTCCATATAAAGTAGACTTCCTTCCCTATTAACTCATTTTCACCCATGGAAGTACAAAGGGATACATCTAAACTAAACAATAGAAAATGTGCAGGACATGATAAAATAGATCCACTAGCAGCTAAATCATTATCGAAAAAAGCATTTTGTTTTTAATATTAATACATAATTCCGTTTTAAAATTATTATACATTCGTTTCAAAGTAAATGAGCCGATATAATAGTGATAAAAAAACCCAATAACCCATTAGTTTGTTGCCTACTTTTTAAATGTTTTTAGACAGTTTTAATAAACACGTGGCTTGAAAATGATGTTATCACATCGAAAGCGCTCGCCGAACATCCAAAGTACACAGCCAGTCACGACGCACAGTGGCGCCCGTAGAGCAAACGAGGTTGCAAAAACCAAAATTTTTATGAGCGCCCACGAAGTTTTGAATAAACCCATGTTATAGGAAACTTTTCAACGATTTCAAATATGCCACTCTTAATAATATCACATTTTTAGTTTAGAAGATATAACCGTTCAAAGGTGAACGACTTTCGTTTTTCAAAAAAACACAATTTTTAGTCAATTTGTTGCGATTTCAGGTATAATATCACGAAAAATAGGTAACGAATCGCCATATTTTTTATTTGTATTGATTGATGTATTTATTAAAAGTATAATGATAAAAAAAAATACCTGTTTGCTTTGTGTTTCTCCTGGTAAATCACTATTTAAAAACTATCCGTTTTTTCACTATTTTTCAACTTTGACGGAGAATAACAAAAATTTATATTTTTCTATATTTTCCATATTTGTAAAACCTGTTCTTTGATTATTTCTTTACAAATTTCAAAAGGTTTTATCTGCCCGTACGTGCCCGTTTGGCTTCTAGAGGTAAAAAAGGTTAAAAAGACATGGTTGCAGAAATTGTATGGCGTCCATCCGTTTTATGTTTTGACTGACAGTAGTAATTTTTAGGCATAGTAGCATAAGCCTATATATTGCAAAATAAGCACAATGCCTGGATTAGTCTACGACTCAAAGTTGGCGCAACAATTACTGAAACCATTAAAGAATTTAAGTACTGAAAACATGGCGTTGAACAATTTAAAATTATTTGAACTGTTTAGAAAGTCAACCACACCAAAGTTTTTCACGGAAGCTGCTTTAGAAGAACTTGATAGCTTATACGGAAATATTGAGAGAAGCGAAATTATAAAAAATAATTTTTATCTGATATATGCAAATATTAAGGCAAAATGGGTAAAATCTAATCAACCCATTCAAAAATTCAACTCCAAATACGAGGATTGGCTTAATGAAGACACCATCCTGACTATAATGGCAGTAGATAAACCCACCACATCAACCAGAGGAGCAAAAGGAAGGCCAAAAAAAGTATTGAGGAGTGTTCAATTTTCACAAGAGGAAACTTGCCGATGCCACCAATGACTTGACCACGAAGCATTTATCGGACGCGCTAGCTTTTAAATATACAAAGGATAGTGAAAGAGTTAGGTCTCAGATAACCAAATCTGTTGCTGATGCAAGCCCACTGCGACTAAAAAGGATTAAGGAAATCATTCCCACGCCCACAAACGCACACATTAAAAAGTATGGTTCCGAAGAACCCTTGGCCTTGTTTATGGACTTAGAACTTTCCAAAGAGAAATATGAGAAACAACGGGCATCTTTAACGCGACACGGCGCTGACGTTTTACCCGGATACAAGCATATTACGCAAGCCAAAATAAATTCTCGACCACTGCGAGAAGTCGGAAGTCTCTGCGAAAGCCAATCTACAGGATCTCATGGGCCATACAGTGAAACGGTTGTTGGAGAGTCTTCCTGAAAATGAGGTGAAAATTCTTCCTTAGAAGTTGACATTGATCAGCAAATGGGGCTGCGATGGATCATCCGGACAAAGCGTTTAAAAGCAAAGCATATCTTCTGATGACGCTACAATATCGGACGGAAATATGTTTATGGCATCTGTTGTTCCTTTGCGGCTAAAATCTGATGTTTCCCTACGCTGGAGAAATTCACGTCCGTCATCAGTGCATTATTGCCGACCAATAATGTTTCAGTTTGCAAGGGAATCGGCAGAACTCATAAGGACCACGGTGAAGGACATTGAAGAACAAATAAGCAAGATTAAGTCTACAAAGCTGCAAATTGGGGAAGGAAAATATATTGAATGCAATTACGAGTTCCACCTGAACATCGTTGACGGAAAAGTCGTAAACGAACTGACAGGAACAAAATCAACAATGTCATGCCCGATTTGCAAAAAGAGTCAGAAGAACTTTGGTAATTTAAACGATTCTACAAATGAAGAGAATTACGAATATGGAATGTCACCATTGCACGCAAGGATTGTATGGAGTTCTTGCTAAAACTGGCGTATACCCTACCACAAGAGGAGGGAAACTTCGATGAAAATACATCAATAAAGGATAAGGAAAAGATCAGAAAGAAGAAAATACAGGATGCTTTTTTTAAACAAGTTGGACTAAAAGTAGACTGTCCCAAGCACGAATATGGTAACTCAAACGATAGAAACACTTCTAGGAGATTTTTGAAAATGATGAGGCAGTAATTAAAATCACTGGAATTGACAACCAAATCGTGAAAAGATTGGTAACGATCTTGGATGTTTTAAACTGCAATGAAAATGTCAATTCTACAAAATATGGAGAATATGCGTCGAAAACTGCATCTCTTTTAGCAGAAATGTATCCACAGAAGAAGTTGACCCCGACCGTCCATAAAATATTGGCGCATGGCAAAGATATAATTGAGTTCCAGTCTTTGCCAATTGGAGAGCTTTCTGAAGAAGCACAGGAGTCTCTTAACAAATTTAAAAAAAATATAGATTGCAGAACACATTCAAAACATCAAGGGTAAGCCAAAATGAGGACCTCTTCAACATGTTGGCAGCATCTTCCGATCCACTTATTTCTTCTCTGCGGCATGTGAAGTCACGAAAAGAGTTAGAAAATAATTATAGTTTAGAAATGCTTAGTCTTTTAGATATACCTTCTCTTACGATTTGTGATGAATACTTTAGAGAAAATTGAAAAAATTAATTTTAAAAAAATTATTTTTTTTTTTAATTTGTTGGGTAATAATTTAAAACATAAAACCCTGAAGAAAAAAAATAAAAACTATTTAAAAATGTAAAAAAAAAAAAATTTTTAGTTACCATAAAATTGATTTTTCTACTAATTTTAACTTTGATAACCCATAAGTAGGCCCCTACAAAGCGTAGCCCCCTCTCCAAACGCTCATTTCATAGGCTGAACAGTTATCTATCATATGCTGTTTAAACTTTTTAATTATCTTATTCGGTTCAAAAGATATGATTTTTGCAACGAAAAAACTCAAATGGCGCCACTGTGCGACGGTTATTACCGAAAATTATAACAACAGTTTAATATATACTGGCGGAATCAACCCAATTAATTTAATAACAAGCATTTGATTGAGTATGGCACGAAGGTCCATTGCTGAGCTCCATTTTATAGCGTATTGCAATCATATGTATTTACAATATCGTCGTCTGACATTTATTAAATATTTTAAGGTGTCGACAGCTTAGTGTTTTATGTCTGACTGAAAATGTTACACTAGCCACCATTTAGGACGAATGTCCAGTTAAAGCGTCAGCCTTAACCCCCATTTAAATGTTCTACAACAGTGGTTCAGTAAGTGGAAAATTGAACTAAATAGAGCAAAATCAAATTATGTTACAATGAGCGCAGAAATGAGTGTCCGCCATTATATATAAAGGATTAACAAATATCCAAAGAGCATTTAGTCAAGGTCCACACAAGCGACTAACATTGAAAGATCACATAATTGAATTTAACTACATGAAGAAATTTTAAAGCCAAACAAATTCACAAAGACCTCGAGATCCCTTTTATTATGAATAGATAGGTTTATTTTCAGATACATTAATCAGCTAAGTAACCATTGCAATGTTTTAGCATTATATAAAAGAGACAAAATTAAGAGACTGAACATTTTTCATGTATTAGATGGAAAATAAAACACATGATATTTGTTGTAGAAGTAGTGTGCTAATATTATTCAAATTTGATACATAAGTACAAAATGTTATGTAAATTAAATTTTATCTTTTAATTATTAGAATACACGCTGTTCCTTTTTTTAGTTTAAATTTAATATCAATTATGAAAATTTATTATTTGGAACCTTTTTTATGTTGACTTACTTTAATTGTGAAAATAGATTTTATCAATGCTGGTATATGTCGACGCATTCAATTTGTTATTCTACTTGTCATTATTGACACTTATCGATTACTGCTCAAAGATTTTTTGTATTCTATAACAAATGTGACGACGATATTGAATTGACGTGACTCTGTTTTTTGTGGACGACTTTTTGAATAACGACTGGAAGTGAAGGCTACAAATGCAAATCAATTTGAAAAAGTTTCGCAGAGGCACTGCTTCATGCAATCTTTAAGAAAAATGTGAAGAAATTGGATAAATTCTAAATTCGCTTTGTCCGCCTAAAAGATTAGCAGATGAATGGCAAAAGGTAACAAAACAAAGCATTAAATAGTTATTTATAACAAAGTTTGTAAAAAATTACTTTTAAGGTATGGCGAAATTAAAAATTCAAAGTGAAAAAAAGAATGTTGTAAATAAAGCGGAGTGTGAAGCCACTGGCAGTAGATTGTTTAAACAATTTCATTTAGTCCGCTGGAAGAAGCTATGGCAAACCTTCTTAGAGAAAATGGCTATTTAACAATCAAGCTGAATTACTGCAGAAGCACAGCCAGGAACAGGCAAAATATATGTACATACTTGCAATCTGGCAAATTAAAAATATTGCAATTCTTCCCAAAAAGGTTTTTTTTTCAACACAATTTTATGTTTTTTCGAGTTTTCATCATCAATTAAATCAAAATTTTCTTCACCTATAGAAAACATTTAACCATAAAATTTAACAAAAAACTTTAACATTAACAGAAAAATAACCGAAAATACCGAAACTATATGACGATAGAAGAAAAAGCATTAGGCAAATTTTAATACTCAATAATGAAATTAATAATTTTTTCGAATCAAAGAAATCCCTAACGCCAAAACTGCTTTGGACTAAATAACACAAATGTCAGTTGTAGTATTGTATTCTAACAAAATAGTTTATAATTGTACAACTGTACAAGGGAAGGTTGTGAATGGAAGAAATATTAAAATTAAAAATATAAAAAAATCTAATATAAACTTACATAATTTGCACATAATTGCTTGATGTACAACATAGAGGCATTCATTTGCTGATACAAGTTTTGATAGATTTTGTTTCCGTTGCAATAACTCATTGTGTTCTGTTGCAAATGATATTGGGGCGATGTAATGGGAGCAGCACGCTGATGTAAATGGTGACGATGTTGGGAGCGTTGAGGATGCCTTTCTAATATTCGACTTTGTAAAAATATATTCTTTCTTTGTATTTGTTGCGGATGATTTATTGTTGGTATTGATTGCATTTGAAATTTCTGTTGCTGCTGTGGTGACTTTTGCTGCTGATGTTGTTGTTGTTGTAGTCTCTGTTGCTCTTGTAATTGTAATTGTATTAACTGCTGCTGTTGATTGTGCCGCCTTTGTTCGTCTAACAATTTTTGATGGTAATTTTCTCTGTAAACATTTGTATGTAAAATATGTTTTCGTCCTGATGTCGATATGCGACGCACTGACACCGCTTGTGCTGTTTGTAAAAATATGGCACACCAAATAAAAAATAGGAAAAAAATAAATTCTGAAAAGAATATAAAAACCAAATAATATTAGTTAATATTTGATAATAAATATGTATTTAAAACGCAGAATCATCTGAAGCTTTTAGAAACCTTAATAGCTCTATCATCAATATTACTAGAACTAAAAAAATATACAGGTATGTGATGAAAATCAATTTCGAAATCGAAACGATGTAAAACCAAAAATGGTTGCGATATGCTTGCTATTTTCGTTCTTTAAATGCCTTCAATATAGTTTTCAATAAGTCTTAATTCGATTTCTATAATTACTTTTAGGTAACTTCTTCATTATTGCTTAAAAAATATCTCAAAACGAGTCGTTTTCAAATCGATCGATTTCCATCACATACCTGATAATTAAAGTTTAATATTTTTTATTGTAATTCTGATACCACAATAATAACTTTCATATCTTATAGAAGATGATCCACTCAGTGTTGTATAATTTAACTAAGATTTCCTTAACTGAGAAAATAATTCCAATTTCCAATTTTTATACCCTTCCGTTTTCAATTTCTAGAATATCCATTTCCGACACCACAAAGTATATACATATATTTTAGTATTTTCTTAAAGATCTCTTCAAAAGCTTTAAAATGATACCCATATTGATATTTTAAAAAATTTTGAAATTGCAGAGCTCCGTAATTTAGAAAATATGGGCGAGTGGCAATTTTTTCACCTGATTTTTTTCTTATTTATTAATTCTCCATCGCTCCGTATATTTATTTTTGATTGGCCTAAGTAAGGCGTGATTTTTCGCCTACTGCCTTAAAGGACACGGACTAATCATGCTGATTTCCAATAGCACCACTTTTGACACTATATCTCATCGGTTAACTGATTTATTTATTTATTTTTTTTTTTTTTGTGAAATCAAGTTTGCCTCAGCGCTTACACGGATGGACATCGCTAAACTTTTGAAGTCTCTGTCACCCCAATATCTGTTTTTATAATGTAATTACTTACATATACATTTGCCTGCTAACAGGAGGTTTTAAAGCAGCACATACGAAAAATGAAGTCTCTTTAATTTTAATTTTTTTAGTTCCTGCAATGTGCTAAACGTTCCTGTCAGTGCTAAACGCAAAATATAGCTTCACAAGTGCTAAAATTGCTATACTGTCTACAGTTCGACCATTTCAAAACAAAATTTGGAGCTAATTTGGCACCAAAAAAGTGCTAAAAACTGCCAAACATAGTGCCAAAATTTAAATGTCTTAGTTTTTAGCAAATATTTTCTTGGAGAGTTCATAGTTTAATCATTTATGCTTATGTTGCCTTAGAGATATTTATTTCCATTGAAAAAGACCAAATTTCTTAAAACAATAAATCATTTATTAAACATAAAAAGACTTTAAATTAAGTCTTTAAATTAAATATTACATACACCAGTGATTAAAAATACTTGACTATTTTCAATGCATATGTAGTTAGTTAACTGTTGCTGTGAAAAAATGTGCAGCAAAAGCAAAAGGCAAATGCAATAATTCTTGCGAAAAAAAACCGACTTCAAAACAGATTTCATTTGTCTGCTCAACAGCTTAAGTGTATGGCCACATAAATCAGGTTACATTAACTATTGGGACACACTTATATTTCCAAACTTTATACTTTTTCAACTGTTCAGAAGCTTGGCAATATACATCAAATTGCAGCAACTATAGGGTCACTCTTTAATTTCCAAATTCACATTATATACTTGCTGTTGTAGAAGATTAAGCAATCAAGTTCTGTGTAAATTTCAACCGTCTGTATATAACAGTTCAACAGTTTGCCCATAAGTATGAGATAATATCAACTATTTAATTTATAATATAACATTTTTATACTTCTTATTATACAAAATAAAGTAGTGGACAATTTGTCTAAAATTAAGGTGTTTGTATAAAACGGTTCAAAAAATACGGCCATATAGAACAAATTACATTAATTTTGGGAACACCCTTTAATTTATAAATTAAAATTATAAGCTTCTTGTTAGAGCGGCCTTAGCAAAACATGTCCCTTGTAAATTTCAGCTGTCTGTCTATAACGGTTCAAAAGTCCGGCCACATACACCATAGTAATACAGGTTCTTTGTAAATTTTAATCGTCTGTCTACAACTGTTTAAAAGTATGGCCATATACCAAACTAAATTAAGTATTGGCGCACCCTTTAATTTATAATTTTTAATATTAATACTTGTTACTATAACGGCCATAGCAATCGACATTCTGTCCAATTTGGAAGCGTTTTTCTATAACGGTTTAAAAAATAGGCTTATATAAGTAAATTTACATCAATTATGGGGGCACCCCTTAATTTTTAGATTGATTTTTGTATAATTTTTTGTTTTTGGGGCCATAGTAATACGCAGTCATTTTAAATTTTACAGAATCGCCCTTTTCAGTTTATAATACACGTAAAAAATATGTATGTTGTATGGGGACATCCTTTAATTTTTAAGATTATGAACTGTTTTTAAAACGGGATCAATCTGTAAACATAATCTATCATATTACCAAAAATTTTAAAAATCGGATCAGAAATGACTGAGTTCTGGAGGCACAAATAAAAAAAAGCAACATTCAGCCGAATTGTATAACCTCCTTCTTTTTTTGAAGTCGGTTAAAAAAAACGCATTCGCTTTAGCTTGCTATGTGTTTCTTTCTGCAGCAAAGCAATTACTTTGAAACCGTTTTCTGCTTAAGCAGTAGGTTGTTCTTTATTTTCATTTTTAGTTTTGCTTTTGGTTAACTCTTTACTATAAAGTTGCGGCTTACTACGATTGCTTTTTCTTGCTGTTTGTAGCCGTAACTCGCTGATTTTTTCCTCTTTTAACATTGAAAACGTATATAAGTATTTATTACTTACAACTCATAAGAATAAACATTTTAAAAACGTCGACTTTATTACACATTAAGTGGTGTTTTTTTTTTTTTTTTTTGTTTTGCTTAAAAAGCAACAGCAAAAGAAGAAACAAATATCAACTTAATGCTTAAGTAACAGCAAACGTTTTCAAAATAAATGCTTTACTGATTGTTTTGCTGCAGAAAGAAACGCAAAGTCAGCTTAAGCATATGCGTTTCTTTCTCCTTTTTTGCATTTGATTATTGCTTCGTTTATAATGAAATGTTTTGTAAATGCTGAGACATTTAGTTTTTTTATCTGCTTAAAAACATGTAAGCAAAACAAAGATTTTAGGGCTGTTGCTATTTTTAAGCAAACAATTTAAATCCTGACATACACACAGGTATATTATGTACATAGGCAAATTTATTCTAGTTATCCGCAGTAAGATTTGAATATACAACTTTTTTTTTCAGAAATATCAAAAAGAGGTTAAAAATAAATTATTATATTATGTTGCCAGACTAACGTTGCTATTATTGCAATTGTTACACGCGAAAAGTAGTATTTTGCAGAAAAGTGCATTAATTTATTTTTGGAACATTTTGTAAATCATATTAAATAAAAGTGCTAAAAAATGCTAAATGAAGAGTTGGAAAGTGCTAAAAATAGTGCTGAGTAATAAATCGTTAATTTTGCTGCTAAATCAACAAAACAAGTGCTAAATCCAGCACCGAAAGTGCTAAAATGGGTAAGTTGACTGTCTGTCACAACTGAAAAAGCATACTTTGAGGCGCTTAATATTTACCAGTCACATGACCACTTTGCCAATTGTAATAAACTTTTTAATATTAAAATCAAACCCTTAAAATATCTTAAAGGATAAGTGTTGTACATACATGCATCTGTGTCCTACCCTATTATTTTTTATAAAAACAATTCAATTCAATTCATTTAGACCTACCCCACTGATAAACTTATTGATGTGTGGTCAGTTTATCAGCCATTGAGTGAAATCCCTAATGTCAAGTCATCATTAATGAACCGATCAACATCATATATTCCTGTTTTTTGTACTAAACTTTAGTTAAGCAAAATGCGGTGATTAGTTCAAAAACATTTAATGCACATGTCTTATTTTAAGAATTTTTTAATTTTTCATTCTGTTGTGGCTATTGACTGTTGTGACCAATAGCTGTAGCTTGTATTCACATTGTTCAACTGTGTCACATAACTTCTTCGGATTCTGTTTGAAATAAATTATCTGTTTCTGTTTGCTTAAAAATTATTTTGATGTGCAACCGGCCGGCTTTATGAAACTTTTTTTTTAAATCAGCTTCCTCAATTATTGTATAAAAATCAGTGAAACAAGTTCAAGGTGTATTTTATATATTTATGTATGTATGTGTTTTTATGGAAAGCTGTTTGTTAAGTTTACCTATTAATATGGGACACTCCATTATTATTATTTTTTTTTAATTTTATAAACTTGCTGGTACATCAATATATATATTAATTTCCTGATATAATATAAAATTTTTAAAAGTTTTGTAATTTGCTTTTGTATTATGATATGAATAATTGTATCTTGTTGAACAGAATGCTCTGGAGTGGCCATATATCTTTTTTCTTCCTGAAAAATGTGACATATTTGAAAAATTCACTACTTATATACAGGATTGTTTTTTTTTTTCGTCGTCCTCTTTTATTAAGTCTATTTAAATGATAAATTCCTCTTAACTCACTGGTGCTATAGTAAATTCGTTTCATAATCTGAGTGTTCGATAAATAAAAAGGCGAAGTACTTTAAAGAATTGAATTCATTTAAAAATTGGGTAGATCTCGAAAGACAAACCTAACTGAAAATAACATTGTCGGTGCACTTGGCATATTGTGTATTTGGGTTTGCTTAAAATCAGATGCACAGCTGTTATTGTGCCCGAGCAATAGTATTTTTTTTTTTTTTTGAGAGTCAAATATATCAAAAGGTTTTGTCAGAGCTCTGATAAGACTACAAAAGTCAAATGCATGTCCAGAACCACAATCCCTGGGGGGCAACAAGAGTCTATGCTGATTTAACCTCGGTGCTGACGAGGGCCTCGGGGATAGAGGGGGAACCAGTCCCCCGGTGTGCAGGCACTAAAGCTGGATAGACAGTTTGGTACTATCGAACGATTTACCAGTGTCCTTAAATGATAATAACGTGTGAATAATAAAAGCAATAAATAAACTGGCACCACGGGTGCCGGTAGCCCATGCAGAGGGCCGTCCATCTCTGTAGCCGGTTATTGGTGAGGTCCCTTCGGGGTACACGTGGTGGTTGTGGTTAATTTGTCTATCTCTACGGGTCTGGCGTGGAATAGACTGAAGTGTGTGTGTGTGTTGCACTCTCAACAGAGGAGTTTATGATAGGCTCCGACCCTATAGCAAGGGGTAGATTCGTAGTCCTGAAAGCCATGGTCTTAAAATTGCACAGAATAGTGGTTTCACCGCCGTAAATTAAGGGATTACTGCCAGGTACAGACGTTAATATAATCACTTATCCTGTCCAGAACCACAGGACTTCAACATTGTTTTTTGATGCTGCAAACATAGGCGCGTTCATAATACAATAATACTTAAGTTATTGTCTTCAACGAATTAAAAAACATTTAGTTTGTTAAGGTATCTTATGGGGAATGATGTTATGTTATAAGTAATAGCATGGAATATATTAGAAAAATAATAACAATTTCAATCTTAGATTTGTTTTATTTATATAAAAATCTAAAGATTATAATTCAGAAGGAATACATCTTAAATAAACTTTACAAGTCGTCCTGCCAGTCATGACATACCATCTGAGCAGGCGTCTTCCTAAGGTTTTGAAATAAAAAATATAAAAAATAAATTTTTCACCTGCGATATGAATCCGCCCATATCTTTATAAACAAACAGAGATGTAGCAATTATCTCTGACAATAGCTAGTTAATTAACAACATGTGCAATACATACCAAACCTACCGCAACGATGCAAGCCAATGAAAAAATAGTATTGATAAATATTTCAAAGTCTACATTAATGAAATTTTACAAGATAAGCATTAGAAATTCACTTAATTACCTACATAACGTCTGCAAGTAAGTAAATGTGACGAATGGTCAAGTGAGCCACAGGAAAACTCATACATAAGATCACATAGAAATACCATAAATAATTAACAAGATAATTTTTATAAAACATATCGTATGCGTGTGGGCTTTAATAAACTGTTTGTATCGTATGTGTAAATGAAGAGAAAGGTTTTATAAAATGCTAGCAAAATTTAATTACTGTTATAAATCTTATATTTATATAAAAAAAAGCGTCAATCTCATTAAAGAAAAAATGAAATACAAAGTTATGAATACACATACAAACTCATAATTATTAAGTATTAGATATGTGTAAAGTACTATCGGGCGTATGATTATTAAAAATTTCTAATATAGAATATTATTAGACATGCACTTACCCAAGCATAAAACACATATGTATGTATACAAGAAAATTATCGAAGACAAATAGATAAACGTGTTAGAAAATCATGTTGAAAAGGACATGTCTTGATTGCAATTGCTGCAGTTGAAATGAAATAACTTGAATAGCTAAAAAATCTTGTTCTATATTAATATATAAAACATATATATATGTTTATTTCAGAACGGCAATATTTTTAATTAGCAACAAAATAAACATTTTTGTCATTTATTCAAGATATTGACAAACCAGATGGGGAATTTTCTTCAATCAACTGCTTGCTGTGTAGCTTTATATATTCTTTTATGTGAAAGGATTTATATTGACATCAAGCGTCACCCTATTAATTATCTAAAGCAAAATTGAAAAATACCCACACGATTTATTTCTGTGTTAATATTTCTATTTAATTGCTAAGATGTGACCTGTTTTTGTTTGCTTTTGTTTCTGGCATTTTTTTTTGTACTCCATAGAAACAATAGAGTTCTTTCTTTTTTTGTGTATTCTTTAAATAGTTGCAAGATTTTTTTTAAACAATGGTTTGTAGATAACTCTAATATTGGACTGTATTTTCTCTCGTTGTTGCCACATGTATAACACAACCTTGGCATAAGGTTGGCGAGGTAAGTTTTTTTTTATATGATTTAATACTAAAAACAACTCTGGAATGAAGTCATGACTTATAACTATAATCTGTTGGTACTTTTACTGTAAAATTTTGCGAATAGGCTCGTTGAGACTCTGCTCATTTTCGTCACTTGTATAAACCTTATGCATATGTTCGATTGAGTGTAAGGAAAAAGGAAAGAAAAATCATCACTACTACTTAAAAAACTTAAAACAGAAATCTTTAGTTTATTTAAAATATTTGTCAGAAGTTTCCTGAAGAGTTAAGTAAGCGGTAACGAAATGGCCATCGAGATGTGCTTTAAACCTCAATAATCAATATCGGTAATTAATTTAATTGGGATAATTAAATAAAAAAATAGCACGAAGTTACATTTTTACTCCAATCTATATCATTGCAATATAAAAACTAGAACTACATAAGTGGGTCCTGTAACTATTTTGTTGATTGTCCAACTCATATCATCAGAAACTATTACACTCATATTTAGATAAGCTATATGTAAAAAAAAAAAATTGACCAAATGAGAGTTCAGCAACAATAATTTAATTAACAAACATTGAAGCCTAAAAAACTACTTTTTCATCAGGAAGTTTTACACTCATATTTAGATCAGCTAAGGATGTCTTTATATTACAACAAGTAAAAGTAAAATAAAAAATCATTAACCAAATGAGTGTTCACAAAGTAATTTAATTAGCAAATATCAGAGCGATAAAGAACGACTAAAATAGTTTATATAGAGCATTCGATATAATAGGAAAGTGCATGTCGACCATTGACTTGACAGACTTTAAACAATAAATGGAACGTGAATGGTAAATAAAAATTCATGATGAGCGACATCTGAAAATTAATCCTAAGAGCTGAAGTTTTTACGTGAGTATTTTATTAAAAAAAATGTATATTTAATTTCAATGGATATTTCTTAATGGCCATATGGATATGCTTTTCCCGCAGTAATACATTTCATTTTATTTCTCATGAAATATTTATATTTCAAGGAATCAAGCACGGATAAAGAAAATTAAATTTTAAAAGATTCCGAATAATAAATTTTCATATTGATGTATTTGCATGTGTATGTTGCTTATTAATAAAAATTGTTTTAAATATTTATTTTTTCATTGAATCTTTCCAATGGGATCCCTTATGGAGAAAAATGAAAGAAAAAATAAAAATAGTTACTAAATGTTTGCTGTGTTTTTGTGTAGAGCATTTTTGAGTTGTTATTGTCTTCTGTCTTATTGATTCAATGGAGTTCTCATTTAATCAATTTGGCTTTTGATATAAGACTTTCTGTTTTTCTATACAAAATTTGGGTAAAATCCACTGATGAGCTATTTGAGCAGTAGTGAAATGGCCATATGGATATGCTTTCCCCGCAGTAATACATTTCATTTTTTAATTTAGTTTAAAATAATAAATATTTTTTATGAAAATATCATGAAATATTTATATTTCAAGGTATCAAGCACGAATAAAGTAAATTAGATATTTCTTAATGTTTACATTTTTTTATATTTTTTATTAAGTCAAAAATTTTTTTTTTTAATTTAAACTTAAAAACTTATGCAGACGTTTTTCAAAGAACTCAAGAAAAATTAGACACCAGCAGAATGTAATGCTGCATTATCTGGACAGCTACATCCTTCATCAGCATTAAAAAAATGAACTTGAGCTAAAATCAATTTCAATTCGTTTAAATACAATTAAATACGTTCGAAATATCTAACAGGCATGTTCTGGATTCCACATGAAATTTTCACTTCAAGTTTTTCAAGGCATTGTTGCTATAAAATTATTTTTTACCAAAACAATGCTTTGAAAAATTTGGAGTGGAAATTTCGTGTGTTTTTCAGAACATGCCTGTTCATATCAACAGTTGGCATGATAAGAAAATTTTCAATCGCCCTGTCGAATTTTAAAACAAATCTTAGTTAAGAATTTAAAAATATGAAAAAATTTTTTTAGTGAAGATAAGACTGTCTTTATTTTGTTAAAACAAGATGGTATAAATTATATGCAAGCTTCAGTGAAAATATTTTTTTCTTCGCTTAAACCATACTTTTGAATATTTTATAAAATTAAATGATTTTATATATTTATTTGAATATTTTTTAGTACAGCAAACGAAAATGTGTACTTGAAATTTATAAAGTAGTACTAAGAACTAATCAAATGTTTCAATTAAAAAAATATATATTTAACAATGAAAAGTGTAGTTAATTTATTTTTTAGTCCTATTAATGCATCTTAAACTTAGAAAAAAATGTTATACATATAAAAATAAAACAAAAAAAATTTATATATGAATATAATAAAATAAAATTTTTATTACTCACTTGTCTTTTGTATTTTGTATAAATAATTGTTAATAAAACTAGCTTTGAAATGGCAGGATTTGAAAAATTTAACTAAAGTAGAAGCTAACGATAATGTTAATGACCATGACAACGATGGCGATACTGTTGGTAGTTTTAACGGTGTTGATGATATTAAGGATATTGAAGTTGCTGATAAAGATTTTAAGGAATTTTTTAACATTAAACCTGTATTAGTTGTAGTGCATTTTGATAGTGTGGCTGTTAAATATTTACATAAATTTTTTGTTTTATCACAATTTGCTATTGAATTATATATTGATTTTTTATAAAATTCTTGTATATGATCTGATGAAGATTCCATAAAATTTCTTTTATGTAACAGCACAGTACGTGGATCAGCCTTAGGCTGTTTTAAAGCAATTTCAGGATAATTCTCTTCCATTTTTCTTTGTGTATATTTATAAAATTTAGTTTTTTTTTTGTTTTTTTTTGCCAATATTTAATACTTTTTGTTTATTTTTATATAAATATATATTTTTTATAATACTGTAATACTTTTCTTTTAAAACACAGATTTATTATTATTTATTTTTTTTTATTAATTAGTTTTAAGTTTATGTCATTTATTTTATGTAGGAATTTTTTCTGATTGTTTTATTAATTTAAAAGGTATAATTTGTGTTATTGTTTTAATAAATCTGTTTTAAGTTTTCTACTTTTCTCTTGATTTTTTTTTTTAATTGGAAGTGTTTATTGTTTGACAACCAAATTGATATTAATACTAAAGTGTTACTAAACCCAGTCTTATAAAAGTCTTCGGCTAATGAGTATCGTTGGCTAATGAGTATTGTTAGTTGTTGTTGTTGCTGTTCTTGTTGCTCTTTTTTTTATTATTTTTTCTTTGGCTACATTAATAATGTTGTATCGTATATATTTGTGAGATATATTAATAAAACAAAAAATGTACAGCAATAATATTCCAACACATGAATACACATGTGAATATAGAAAACTCATCATTACGTGTATTTAATTGCAAAGCTAAGTGAAGGCAACAACATTTACTCAATAACCAATCATTGAATTGCTTTAGCTTTGCTACCCACTCATACAAGTAACAAAATTTTGTACTTGAATGTGATAAAGCACACTCACGTACTTACAAATATACGCTCACTTGCTCAATGAAAGATCAAGTGTTTCAAATTGTTTTCTTTTTTCGACGCGCTCACGCATTCTCAGAGATTCTTTTCGAATTTGTTTGTTATTTTTGCGGTTTTTTATTTCGATGATGATGTTGTTTAATAATATTGTGCAATTAAAATTCGTTGCGAACTTGAGGAGAGAGCTAAATCGTTGATCGTGGCGTCATAATTTTTAAAAATATCAACGATCCTCGTGCTCGACTTTTGCTGTATAAAAAAGAGTCTTATTATTATAACAGCTCTTGATACTCACAAAAACAATATGCATGTATAAGTACAAACTCTTGAATGAAATTTTTAGCTACAGTTGTGACGTTAATTGCAAAAAGCGTGTCACTAACGATCGCGTGCTTCAGTCACAACATGTTTTTGATTTGTTTAATGTTTTATTTGTCACATCTCTTTAAAGGAAATTATTTTTTTTTATTTGCTTTTAGTGAGTGCTATGAAAAAAAAAACATTTTCAACATTTGAAACAGTAAGGAATCGAAATTAATGTACTGTTTTTTGGAAATTTATTATTAATATCTATATATAGAAAACTGAAAACTTTAATGACAAATTAAACTCGAACAATGTTATTAATCATCTAATTAATTTACTCTTATTTCATTTGATCAAGATTTTCCTAAAACTTTCAGAATGTTTGTCCGCTTATGTCCAAAACATTTTATTTGCCAAATTGGAAAGAAACATATATTTATTGAACAGGAACCATACAAAAGTTTAGTTACAAATTTATGTTCAATATATTAAATCAATTCCTTGATATTATGAAATATTTGTTCTTTATGTTCAAACATTTTAAATAAAGATTTCAGATGGTATAAGGGGATTTTTATTGACTCTAGTAGCATTATATGCAGGGCTGGAAAATCATCGTTTAGTTCATGACTCAAGGTTTAAGTTCTTTAAAAACTATAATGAAAAGCTTATCTATGAAATCTATGGAGTACATTTTAAGGTGACCAATTCTATAATTAAAGTTACGTATAAGCAAAAGTATTTGTTTCAAAATATTTGTTTTAGATTTGCCTTTCTTTTCATTAATCATAAAATTATTCTTAAGCACACCTCCTTCAAGATAATGAAATAAATGATTGTAAATAATTATTGAAAATATGTTTCTGCAAATTTACAAACTTAAATATCAATGTGTGATTTTATTGTTATTATTTTTTTTTTACTGAGACCATTAAAAATATGAATTAAATTTAAGGAAAATAAGTCACCCTAAGATTTCTTGATATAAACGATAATAAATTATTTTATAGATATAATACAACCGTTTGTATTTGTTACGGCAATTTTTATTTTATATGAAACGTCCAATCCTTTTTTGTCCCGATCAACATACACGTTTTCTTCTGCAAGTTTTTTTTTGAGTTTTACATAAGCATTAGGAGTGGTATAGTGTTATATAGATAATATCTAGTTATAAGATTTGAACACATTAGAAAACCTTATTATGCAGGCAGTTAAGGTGTGTACAAAAGACTGCTGATCGAAACCAAGGCTGGGGTTGAACTGGGAAAGATCCACAAATAATCTCAAAAATTATTCAAAGCAATTCCTTGCAGTCATCTTTAGGTTCCTTTTCTATAAATTGAGCAAAGAATAGAAAGAATAAGCATGGCATAAAAAAAATTAACTTAATTCACACTTTCGAACTGCGAAGTTTTCGTTTTCTTTGGAAATTATAAGAACCATGATTACATTACAAGTTTTTCTATTAAAAAAAATACCTTTAATAAAAAACTACATACAAATTGTATGTGGACCAACTTACGGGTTGAAGATAGAGGAAAATTATGTTCTGAAAGGATATTCGGATGTAAACAATATATAGCATCGGTTAAACATTTCTCCAAGGACACCATTGAGAAAAGATAAATAGTTTAATGTAGGTGTGTCTCTCCCAGCGACGCCGTAACAGTTGTATGGCGTTTTGTAGAGATTACCACATCAGCCAGTGAAGAGCTATTATCACTCATTTAACCCGGCTCAAGCAATTTTATTTCTAACCATACAAATTAAGGGACTCTAGCGTACGAAGATCGAATAAATTATTTTTCATAGAAAAATAATTCGCAGTAACTTATTACAAAAAATAATAATAACATCACAGTCCTAATTTAAAAATTGTTTCTAAATGGCGTCGTCTGAGCAACACTATTATACAAAAAAGATACCAAAATCATATGAGCAATAATTTGTTGTTTTTAGTCCCTTCGCCACAAAAAGTGAAAAAAGGTTATATATAAGTTTGTCATTCCGTGCATATAAGTTTGTCATTATGCATAGCGAAGTCGATTGAGCGATGTCCGTTGTCCGTCTGTCCTTCCGTGTTAGTTTTGAAATCAAGTTTTCCGCGGCACAAAAAAAAAAAATAAATATGTCAATCGATCAGATATAGTCTCGAAAGGGGTGCTATGGAAATCAGCATGATTGGTACATGGCCTTCGAGGCAACAACAAAACACCCCGCCTACTTCTTATTTTTTCATGTCATTTGGAACAATAAAGTAATTCCAATCAAAAATATAAATATATGGGGCGATAGAGAATTAAAAAATAAGAAAAAAACATTAATTGAAAAAATTGGCGCTAGTCCATATTTTCCGAGTTACGGGGCGCTGAAATTTTAAAATTTCTTAAATATCAATATGGGTACCATTTTAAAGGTTTTGAAGATATCTTTAAGGAAATACTATAATTTTTAATTTAATTTTTTTAAGTAAGCATTTTTATGGAAAATTTTATATATATTCAGCAACAATTTTTTTAATTTTTTAATTCTCTGTCCCCAATATTTGCTTTTTTGATCGGAGTTCTTCACTAAACTAGATTTACATAAATGGTGAAGGATATATAAGATTCGGCATAGCCAAATATAGCACTCTTACTTGTTTTCTTCTAACCTTAAATAAATCAACTCTGATCGAAATATTTGATGAATTATTTCAAAAGATTATAAAATCGTACGTATCTGTCAAAAAGTCTGTTACACACATACACTTTTAGTCCACTCTACCATAAATTTTTAGCACATAGCTATTTTTTACAGAGTATAATAGTGAATTCTGGCCTTTACAGGCATTTTTAAGTCTAAAGATCTTGCGGTTATTTAAATAAATTATAGTACCACGCTAACTTTATATTAGCCAATATCCAGCCTGAATATTTTCTGTACAATGGAAGAATTTTTGAAATAAAGAGAGAATTTTCGGTCAATTTCTTCTTTAATAAAAAGTTTTTTATGACTAAAACTTTACAGTACAACAAATTGTTTTAAAACAAAAAAACTAGACAGAATAGGATGCAAAAATAATATTTTAAAATTATTTGAACCTGATGTAATATTTTAATTTAAATAAATAGAAAGATTCCATGCAGTTATAAAACTTATATTTTATTTACAATAAAAGAAATTGTAAGTGATGAATCATAATTAATTCCAATACAACCAAAAACAGCCTTGGAGCTTTCTCAAGAAACAAGAAAAACAGAAAACGTCATTAATAAATGTGTGTCGGGAATTTCCAAAAAAAAAAAAAAATCCACAAAAAAAAAAAGATGTTGAAGTAAAGAGTTAAAGACAAAATAATACTCAATTATTAAAACTAAACGTGATCTAAAATTAGAGAGCAAAAATAAAAGCAAAAACACTTATCAAAACAAAACAAAATAAATTGACATTAAGGTCTGGACTTTAAACTTAATAATTCAAATTGTTTACAACTGAATCAGCCTAAATTCAAAAATTAATTTATTAAAATGTTTGCAATTAATATAAACTGGCTTTTGAAACACTCAAAACAAAATTATGAGCTGAAGTGGAAGAATAAACGTAATTTTATTTAAATTTGTTGCAAAGCAGTTTTTTTTTATTTATTTTATATGGAGCGTGCTGGTTAACACACTTTGAGTTCGCGCAGTTTAATTGATCACACGTTTCTTCTCACGTTTTAAAAACAAACATTTGTTTTTACTGTTGTTTATTTTATTTATTTATTTTGATATGCTGTTTTTTTTTCTTCTTTGTTTTGATTTGACTGAAAATAAACTTGTATTGTTTTGTTTTTATTATTATTTCGTTTTTCTTAATTATTTCGCTCTCTTCATTCATAAAAGTTAAAATCGTTTAGCGTTTTATGTTTTTCTTTTGCCCAGTTTCTGTTCAGTTTAATTTTGCATTTTATTTGTCTGTTTGTTTTTATTTCTGTATTGATTAATTTAATTTGCACATTTTGATTTTTGCCTTCTGTTTGCACACGTACATACATTTTTACGCCGTATGAGTACATGCAACAGGTTGTTGTTTATACCACAATATATGTAGTAGACTCACAAAACGGAAGTAACTCCGCCGCCTTTGCGGCTACGACAACCGTTTGCATAGATACACGAGTACATTCGTATACATATGTACATACATATGTATGATTATTATCTATAATCTTGCTTCTCAGTGAGTATTTTTTTTTATTATTCTTCAAGTTTTCTTTAAGACTTTTTTTTAATTCATTCATAAATTCTTTTTACACTGACTTTAAAATAATGCTTTGTTTGAAAGGGAAATATCTTTTGACGTTATTTTAAATAGCTTGTTAACAAACATTTCCCAACTTTCTTGTTCGACCTTTTTAGTATTATAACCAAATGAATAATTTAAGTTCAGCTTAAGTTCACGTTTTTCTTTGTGTTTATTTTAAAAGAAAAAATAAAAAATTCGATAGTAGCAGAATATAATGCAATATTTTTTTGGATCCCACCTCTGTCATCAACATTCTTTAAATCTATCTACGCTGTTCTTTATTTAACCAACAATTTAAGAGTGAAAGTGTCATAAGGTGTAAGGTCGCACTACGATGCGACATAATGTCCATCAACGTAGTCACAACGTCCATGAATATTATATGCATACCTTATGTAGCTTTAAATAATTTTTGAGCTTGAAGGTCTTTGTTGAAATATATTTTATTTTTCGAGCATGCCTGTGGACTACGCTATTGAACTAATAAGCAGAAAATGGAACGACATTGTAAACATACATCAATTTCTAAGGACTTATTTTTAAATATACTTAAATTTTGCATTAAAGACAATAGATATTTTAGATATAAGGACAAGGTCTACAGTGAACACAGTGGTTTGACTATGGGTTCTCCAGCATCACCTATTATTGCTGATATTGTTTTGGATGAATTATTAAATGAAACGAGAAAAAAATTGCAAGTACAGCCTAGAGTGCTGACAAAATATGTATACGACTTTTTTGGAATAGTGAAAAAAGATGCGATTGACGAAACTTTAAGAGAACTAAACAATTTTCATCCTAGAATTAAGTTTACAAGTGAAGAAGAGAAGAAGAGAAACAAGGCAAGTTACCATATCTTGACACATTAATAATCAGAAGTGACAACAAAATTTATATTGACTGGTACCAAAAGCCTACTTGATCTGGACGGATTGTGAATTTTTACTTGTGCCAACCAAAAACAATCATAATTAATACCGCAAACAATTTTATAAGACGAGTTTTGGCAATAAGTGACTAATGTTTCCATGAAAAGAATATCAAGAAAATAAGATGTATTTTGAAAAGAAACTCTTTCCCTGACACTTAGATAAAGAAACTTATTTTTAATAATTTAAAAAATAACAGTTTGGACAAAACAAAGAAAACTAATACTGAGACAACAGAGAAAATTTATAAATCCGTTCTATATATACCAGAGTTCTCAGAACGAATTAAAAATGCTCGATTATTTAATGCATACAAATATAAAATAGCATTTAAAAGTCAAAATACACAAAAACCATAAGCAAAATAGACAAGATGGACAAATAAAATGTTATTTATAAAATCAATTGCACTGGGGACGGAGAAAACATATGCGATCAAGTACATGTTGGTACGACAAAAAACAAACTAAAAACCAGAATATCAGGACACAAATCAGACTTAAAATTTAGACACAAAACAATCACATAGAAAACAGCACTCGCAGCCCACTGTACTGAGAGAGGACATACTCCAAACTTTGATGAAATAGAGATTTTAGACACAGAAGAGAAATATAACAAGAGATTTACCCTGGAAATGCTACATATTATCAACATACCACAGGACAAGAGAATGAATTATAAAACAGATATTCAAAATTGCGCGCAAAACTATAGACATATAATAAATAAAAAATAAGAAATCCAATCAGTGCAATAACAGACATCAAGTTCAACACTAATTTGTATTGTTTGTTTATTTATTGTAACTCACATTGTAAGTTAATACATTGTTGTTGTAATCAGTAAATTTTTGTGTGTACAGTGGTTAAGATGTATTTTTATTATATATATTATATTAAATTTTTTTTAAGATCTCCTGAAGAAAATCGAAAAATAAAATATATTTCCACAAAGACCTTCAAGCTCAAAAATTATTTAAAACTACATAAGAATTGAAGAAAAAGGTCGACTAAACTTAGTGAATATTATATTATATGCATATTTTATGATATTCTATGTAAGAAAGATGCAACGTTTTTATAAACTGGCCAGTAGAAAATCTTCGGTAAGCCGGTGTTGTTTATACCATTCAGAAGATAATACTTGCACCCAGTCGAAAACTTGCTGTGCACAAAATTATTGCTGAGCGAAGCCGATGCAGGTTATACTATAAAGGAGAAAATCCTTGCTCCTGGTTAAAGACGGGCTGTGCAGAAAGCTTTTGGTTGGCAAAGCCGTAGTTGTTTTATGTGCGGACATTATGACACTTTCATAAGTGTCCTATTTCTATACTAAAATCGACACAATGTCCATGGACGTTATGCCGTTTTTCAAAGTGACATAATGTCTATGAACATTATGTCCATGAACACTAATGGAATGCCACTTTAAGAATTAAGTCACTATTTAGTTGATCAGAACGAAGTCCACAGATATTGCGTAGCATTTTCGTTGTTCTTTTTATTAATCGTCACATACACTTATTCTTACTTTCTGCAAATCATCGGCTTAGCAACAAATACAATTTTTATTTATTTTTTATACTTTTTTCGACTTATCGCAATAGATATTATAACTGTCTCATACAGTACAGTATGTTGTGGTGGAGGTATAAATGCACGTTCGAATTATAATACTTGTCGTAAGATTTTCATTATATTATGATGATCCGAATATGTAAAAACAAAAAAACGTCCTTTTATTAGCTTTTGGGCCTACAGTTTCGCACTTTACATAAAAATACAAGTCTGATGAAATGACAAATCTAAGTGTTTAGAAAAATTTCTAAAAATAAAAGAAACCAGACTCACAGTTTCTTATTAAAATTGAATTTCTAAGTAGTCAAATTGCTAAGTATTATTAAAGATTTTGTGTGTGTGAGGAAAAGAGTTAAAAAATATTTTACTACGCCACTAGCAAGTGTGGTGTTTGTATGGTAAAATACAAAATATGGGAAGTAACACATATTGAGAAATTGCGGTAGCTGCCTAGGTTTGTCTGCTTGTTGGTTAAACATAAAACTAAAGAGTCATGAGTTCAAATCCCAAAGGATGAAAAAGACAAGTGTTTTTTTTTTCTACGTTTTAAATAATAAAAACAATTCACGAATGTAAGTAACAGCGTCTTTTCTATTAGCCAGCTATTCAACATTTAACGGTTTGTCTTGAATCAAACGAGTCATTGCATTGATCTACGCTCTACGGATGAATACAAATTCTGCCTTTCATATGCAAATAATTTTTATTAATATCGATGGGAACAATAAATGGTAAAAACAGGATCGCACGAAATTTACACAATCTATTAAAAAAAGCGTTTATATTGGAACTTTTAATTTCACTTTAAGGTTAACTTTTAAAAATAATAACAAATTATAGAAAAAAAAATTATTTAAGAGCGATTCAATAGTTTAAAACTGCACTTTGAACTGAGGTTTTTATTATAAAAATGTATTTTTCCGAAAAAAGTTTTTTTTTAATTAAATAATTCAGGGATAAGTTGTTTGATTTTTTAAGAATGAATGCATTATTTTACAACCCAATTTGATTCTCGTGTAACTTGCAAGTTCTTGTGTGGCATAAACAAGATAGATCGTTAGACAGGTTGAAAGGGAAAAGTGTTAAATATTTGGTATTAGAAACACAGAATTACAACAATTTTATAACATGATTAATCGATGTTTTCTACAACAAATTAATATTCATAAAACAAGAGTTCTAGCAAATTAAATGACACATTCACACTTATTTGTTTGTTATTTAAATATTTCTTTCTTTTTATAACAATATGTATTATTGTTTTTTTAACGAACTTTGGTAATATTGTTTAACTTAATTACAATCCGCAAAATTATTCTCGAATTTTTTTTTTATCTATTACAAATGTTACTTTATATAGATAACATTATGTAAACTTTTATTAAACACCTTTCTTAACCGATCATCAAACACAAACTAAAAATGCTTAAGAACTTGCTGCCTTAATTGAGCACCAGCCAGCACTTCAACTATCGCCGTATTATGACAATCATTTTAAAGCACCTACAACATGCTACAAATGACAACTCTGCATTTCCTACCAATATTTCTTTTTCTTCCTCATTAAATTGCACACACTCGTACGTAAAATATAAAAGCAAAAATGTTGCAAAAAATGCTAATGAAAATGTGTAATGCAAATGTTTTAGTAATCAACAAATCAACAAACAATAAATAAGTGGCATTTTAAATAAAACTTTTGGTTTGTTAGACAGGTGTTCAAGGAATACTGTTCAAGATACGGCTAAAGCATTTATAGTGATTTGATATGAAACTTGTGGTGTAGTGTCCACCAAAGTCTTTGCAGTATTTTTTTTTTTTTTTTGCAAGCTTATATGAGCTTATATTGCATTCATTTATTTATTCATATGAAAGTGATTAAAAAATAAAAATTATAAAACTTATTAAAAGATTGTATACAATTGATTTGCACATGTCAGCTTAACAATAAACAAAAATGCAAATAGAACTTCATAATGCAACATTAAAAGAAAACCAATTGCAAGTGTACCTTCAAAAGAAATTAAAAACAAGTAAAAGTGCAATATTTGGCGATGTCAAATCGTATATACTCTACACCGATAACATAAATCCAGTTAAGTGAAGTAACAAGAGATCGAAAAGAAAAAAATTTGGATGACATAGAATTAATATATAAGAAAAAAATTAAGTACTATACATAATTTTATAATTATTATAATGTCATCGGCTCTTAATGGGTTTAGCATTTTTTTAAAATTGTAGTATTTCCTGAAAGATCTATTCAAAAGCTTTTAAATGCTACCCATATTGATATCTTAAAAATATCCTTATTTTCTATGAAAAGTTCGGAAAATATGTACGAGCGCCATTTTTTCACATGATGTTTTTCTTATTTTTTTTCTCTATCACCCAATATATTTTTTTAAGAGAAGTAGCACTTCAGGCATAACCTATTTAGTTATTTTTTGTAACCGTGCTACATTCTTTAGGGTTGGAATAGATAAGAAATACGACAGTTGGTGAAAGGAGAAAGATAGATCAATTTTATTAGTTATTTTACTTCGCCGGCGAAAATGCTATGAAGAATTACCGACGAAGGAGGCTGCATGTTGTTATATTAATTCTGAATATGTATTTATGCCATTCAAAAGAAAAAACGTTTTTCCACAAGGGTTGAACCCCAACCAACCAGATTTGCAGTCAACGTGCTTACCACCTTGATTAAAGTTATTCCACTAAACTTGATTTGTTCCAAATTATATGGAAAAATGAGAGGCAGGCATGGTGTTCAGCCCGCTGCTTCGAAGGACATGGATCGATCTTTTCGATTTTCAATAGCAAAATTTTTGAAACTATATCTGATTGATTGGCGTATTTAAATTTTCTCTTGCTCATCTAGTGTCTTGGCAAACCTGATTTCAACACTAACACGGACGGACATCCCTTAATGGTCAAAATATATATACTTTTATGGGTCCACTTTTTGTGGATAAGCATATAAAATACGAAACAGTATTATTTTTATATTCATGCGTTTATCTTTTAATTTATTCAACACTAATAAAATTAATTTTAATACAAATTTTTTAATAAACGCAATCAAAACTAGCACTTGCTGATATTATTGTGGAATAAAGCATAAATTTTTAAAAATTATATATATTTAAGTGTTGAAATTTTCTATGAAATAGGTCCTCAGGACGAAACTAAAGAAGTTATCTTTTAAAAATGTAAATCTGTACTTTAAATTCTATAGATCTGTGATCTTGCAAAGTCATTAAAATTATCACCCACTCCTAGGTTAACTATATTCGATTTTTTAATTAACCTTAATAAAGCACCATTCCACAAAATAGAAAATATAATAGCTTAAGAGTTTAAGAACTGCTTGCTATAAGTTATGGAAATAAAAATAGACTTGAACAGCACCTTAAACCGATAAGAAATAACTTATTAAATACCGAATAAATAATTTAATTAAAAAAATAATTTTGTTTACAATAAAGTTTTCACACAATACTTTAACTCAACCGTAAAATAGATTGTTCTAATTTATTAGGATCGATAGCAAATTGATTAATAAATTTACACAAACTAATATTTCCGATTTGAATTAAATAAATTATTTTTACGAGCATAAACTCCGAATCATTTATTTACGAGCTAATGCACAGTGCACTGTTGGCGATATTCTCAACAAAAATGATTTAATTAAAAGATAAGTTATTATTTAATTTTTTTAATTGCACTTAAAGTTACATAATGCTTATAAGATGGAAAATATTTAAATAACATGTAATAATTTTTACTACTTTTAGTTCTATAAAAAATTTCATTAAAGATAAAATAACATTTTATGGGAAAGTACCTACGCCAGTATCATAAAGGTAAATTACAGAAATGTTGTTTCGTAAATTTCCCATTACTGAATATTATAAAATGCCAATAAGTTTCTGTCTAAATGAAAAATTCCATATTTAAAATTGAAACAACCTAAACATTTGCTTCGTAGTCAATATCATCAACACCTCAGGCACTGTAAGAACATTTTGCTAAAATTTAGTCAGAAAAATATAATATAATTCATAATAAAATAAAAGTAGATTTCAAGATAAATTTTTAAGAGATAATATTCTTTATTCTTTCTTATATTTTAAATTCATATAAGAGATAAATTCTAAAAAAAAAAATACATTCTCCTATGTAATAACTACAAATTAATTTTTTATAAGCGGTTTCGTTTGATTTATATTCATTTATTCGTTCTCACTCATTCATTCATAAATTAAATTTCATTAATTCTTTATACATCATTACAAGTATAAATGCATCTTATTTAATTTCTATTTTAAATACACGGTTTAAAGCAATTAAATGTTTAATTAACGACTTTTATTTTTAGGGTTAAAAGCAGAACGATTAATATATATATTTATATATATATATAGTTATATTCACACATGTGTATTTATGTGCAACTATAAGTGTTTTTATTTTACTATATTATTATTCATTTGCAATTTTTAAATTTGAATACAAAATTTCATAGTATAATTCTCAAAAAATGTTGTTGTTAAGTATAAAATATCATAGTAGAATTACCCAAGAATTTTGTTTTTTAGCTGTAAACATATTACTTTACTCAAATTCCTGAAGAAGGACACAAAAGGTATCCGAAATATTGAATAAATATATTTCCAATTATTATTTAATAAAACAAAAAAAGGAAGAATTTCACTTAAATTAAAAAAAAAGCATATAGCGACCTAGAGCCCGAAGATAAAAATAAAAAATAAATGTATCACATATTTTATTGTTGGATTTATACTTCTTTAAACCAAAATTAAATTTAATTTTACTCAGATATTTTGAGAAAAAATAAAAGTTTGTAGTGGGCTAGAAAAAGTAGTTTTAAGATGAAAATGTAAAATAACAAAATCTTCGGTAACACAGTAACGTATCGGTAAAGTCTTCATAAATATTGTGATAATTCAAACACTTTGTTGCGGAATGGAACAATATGGATATCGTGCAAGATCTTATCAAAATTTCTATCAAGCGCCACACATATCGCAAATAGATTGTTAACTCAACACAAACCAAAAAGATACTCAAGCATTAAAATTAAAAACCCCCTGAAGTCTAGTTTTAGCAAGTACGCCATAAGACGTACATGCCCATGTACATATAACATAATATTTTTACTACAAAAAGTTGCAAATTTGTTTAAACAATGTAAAAATATTCGCAAAATTAATAATAAAAGTTCAACAATATTAAACCCGTTTCTCATGAGCTTACATTTTTTTTCACACATATATTTTTGTAAGGATTCTGATAATTTATTTTAAAAGCTTTCCTATGATACCGATATTGGCCCATTCCATTAAAGAATATTTAAAATGTTGCATATTTTTATAAAGACTTAATTAAGGCTTCCTCAACTTTGAAAATATGAAGTTTCGCAGGATTTATCACATAACATTTTCTCCGTAAAATTACTTCTTCTGAACCCCAGACAAATGTTTATTTCATTTGGAGCTACTGGGCTAAACGAGATTTATGTAATTAAATAAAAATAAATTTAAACAAATTTAATTGAATAGTGATGTATTTAAAACGTAAAGAGCTCGTCATATAGCTCGTTATTGGATTACGTTTTATATTATCTATGACCAAAATAACCAAACATATTTTTTTTTAAATTTTTTATTACATTTCTTGTTGTTATATTATGCAGTAACTAAGAATCTTTCTTTGCAATAAAAAATTCCATTTTTGCATAATTTGAAATTTGGTTTTTAAAACACTATATATTGATATTAGGAGTTGTCAGGTAAAAACGTTAAATTGATTAAAGTGAAGATTGAATAAAAATTTTTACAAATTGTTTATTACCCGAAGAGTGTTAAACAAATATTGCCAACTTTTAACCTCTAATATAATTTTTTATGAATAAGACCGATAGAGCTTACCTCATTCTTTTTTTGATAAACTTAATATTACAATTATGTAAAGTATTTGGATTTTTATTAAAATTTATAATTTTTTGCAAATATTTGAATAGTTTAACTTTTGTGAATATTTTAAAATTTCTAGCTGTTAAAGTTATAGAAATAGCGAACCTTGATAGATGGATATATATTGTGGCAATATTAATAAGCATAAATGTTTCCTTTGGTTGCGGAACCATAAAAAATTATGGCATATCACACTACGATGCGACATAATGTCCATCAACTTATCACTCTAACATTAAGTATATTTTATAGTATTATATGTAAGAAAGTTGCAATGTTTCTATAAAATAACTTTTCTATTCATTTCTTCGTTTCTATTGCACTTTGACGATAAATAAGCTAATGGACGCAAAGAAAAGCATGCTTGTGATATGGTCACAATATCCATAATATATTCTTTCTAACATTGTAAAGTTGCAGACAACAAATTATAGTTGTTATCTGCAAAACTTCAGTCACTATAAACATGTTTTGTTGGTAATTAACCACTACATGGTAACTCTGCACAAAAAATACAACATGATTGGTTTAACGTAAAAAAATATGAACTACGACTAAAGTTTTAAATCTAATTAAAAATACTCGTAATATAATATATTTAACCTTAATACAGTTTTATTAGTCAGAGTATGAAAAAAAGCAAACAAAATAATGTGTGCGCTTAGAAATATTTTCTTCTAGGTCTTGACAGAATGCTTTTCTATCAGTTTATAATTTTTTGTTAGCTTAAAGTTGAAATTGTTTTTATTGTTAGAGAAAATAAAAAAAAATTATGTACAACATAAATAATTAAAAATGATAAACAAAATATGAAAACAAATAAAACAAATAATAAGCAAAAAGCTTTTTTTTTGTGAATTTATGTAATAAATCATCATATTATGATGTTGTAATTTAACCATTTAGTGTTTATATTTTAACATAATTATATTCAGATTTTATGCTAGACAACAATATGGTTGCAAGACCAGCTGTATTATTATTAAATGTAACAATACTATACTATGTTAACAACAATAACATGTTGCTCTTGGATTATGGTTACCTCAACCTTGTTTTTTCTTTGCGTCTGCTGATCTCAAAAAACATAATATTTTTTTTTTATTTAGGCCATTAACCAGATAATGGTACATGTATTTACATATGTTTTTTAAAATGTACTTCTTGTCATCAAAGGCGTCTTCGAAATTATATCTCATTCTTAAGGCTATAAATTATGGTAGCTTAGTTGTTCTAATCGAATATAAAGTGACTGCGTTGTAGTGGATCGAAATTTAATATTCAAGAATTTTTTTATGATTTTCAGCGATTGTTGGCATTTCAGAGGTTAATTTTTCAAGAAATAATAAAATAATCTATAGTTTAACAATAACAATAAAAAAAATCAATTGATTAGTATAGAAAAGTGCAATAATAGCTTTAAACATTTTCTTCCGATTTTGAATAGTACTTATGCAGGACTTTATCCTGTTAAGGAGTTCAACTTTTCCAGCACAATGTTATTTATAGACATATACTATGCTTGTTTCAATGAGAGCATAAATACATGTACTTATACACCTAACTTTAGTGATTTTACGTTATTTTTAAAAGATCCTAACTATTGGATGACAAGGTATTACTCAACTTTAAATTTTAAACTACAACATTTTTTTAATTTCCTCACGAAGATATTAAGACTAAATATAATAAACAGTCATTTATTTCTTTTTAAAAATATCCATCATGTATGGGTGTAGGTCATGTGTTGCAAAAATTTGTGACGTTGTGTTATTTTCTCTGAACTTCTCTTATTGTTTAAAAATAATAAAATATCTGACGTTGTGTTTTAGTTTACAAGAATGTATTTTTTTTTCTTGCATATACATATGCACATAAATCAATCTTTCGAAGAATTATAAATCTTGTATAAATTCAAAACATCAAACGCCTTTGGAAAGAATTTTATTTTTATACTGATAATTTGAAAATAATCATGCATGCGAAAATTTCTAAACTTAAATCTACAGCTCATTTAAAAACATTCTAAACTTTTCATTTTATAGAAAAATAAGAAAAAACTTTTATTAGCAGAGAAAATGTAAACAAATAAGAAAAGACACATTTAGCCTAACTGGACCACAGTTTCATCCCACTATGTCGATTATTTTAAGTTTTTTTGTCTTAATCTATCATAAAAATAGTTTTTGTTATGTAATCTAACTTATTTTTGGTAATTAATGTTAATTGTGCACTCATTCAATCACATTACTAATAATAATTAATAACGTCATAATCGTGGTTGTAAAATCATCACGTCACAAAAAATAATTTAGTATTGAAATGAACCCTGTAAACATCATCAGGAGTGTCTATTTATTTTTACTATGAAAAAAAGGATATAATAATAAAACACCATACACTGGAGCACAATGCACAACGAATACTTAAAATTTATTCTCTAATCACTTATCGTTATATCAAAACCTTTATTTACAATCTATCCATTTAAGGAAACAATAAAAAAAAAACAAATAAAATGTTGAACTCCATTGAGAACAGCATTGTACTAATAAAGAAGCTTATACTTATATAAGCTAAATCCACCATGTGTGAATTTGGAACATTTACGAATTGTTCCCTGCCATGTATAAGCGACTCTTAAATTTTTAGCATAATTTTCTTATTGTTTCTTGTTAGGAGTCAATTTAGGCCATCAACGCGCACACTTTTATGGCTAAGAGAGATTAACTTCTTTAACATTATCTTTGTTTTCTCTAGATTTGATGCCAATTTTCAATTATTTTTTAAGTTGCAACGATATGCGTTATTTTAAACAAGACATAACGTTGTTACGAAGAATGTTTATAAAGAATATAGTTTTACAGTTAACGATTTTCACAATAGTAGACGTCTGACTTTATTATTTTATTAATTAAAAAAATTAGAAAATTATAATTGCCATGTCACACAAATTTTCTCCTTATGTTGCCTGTTTTTCGTTGGATATGTTAAACGTGTAAATTATTTCTCATTTGTTTGTTAATCAAAAGATGTATCAAAAATAGATAATAACAAGCTTAGTTGACTAAATACCTGCACATAAATTATAGCCAGTGTTGCCAGGGAACGATAGGAAAAAGTTCTCTTTAAAAAAAAGTTTTCCATATTTCAGGGAAAATAAGGCAACAAATTCATTTAAGAAATTCATTTAGAAAAACGTATGAAAAAAATCAGCCCGATGATACTCAGGAGGTTTTAAATTAGGACTTAATGCTAATATTTCGGTATGGAAAAGAGCAGGCTATCGTCGTGTCATAAAATTAGTTAAAGTACGATTTTTTTAATTAGTCCGTTTGACCTTTTTCATTGAAAGATTGAGATTCGATAAAATTTACAGCTTTAATTATTTAAAAAACAATATTATAAAAGACAAATTTGAGTCTTATTTGCTTAAAACTTTAACACAAATTTACTGACAATTTTGTTCCAGGTCTTGACAGAATGCTTTTCTATCAGTTTAGTAATTTTTTTTTGTTAGCTTAGAGTTGGAATTTTTTTTTTACTGTTAGGGAAAATAAAAAGAAAATTAACATGTATGTACAAAATATATAATATAAATTAATATACATACAAAATATGAAACAAATAAAAAGGTAGGCAAAACATTTTTAAACATTTGAAATAAATATAATTCCTTATATTTGCATTTAAGGCACAATTGTGAAACCATTTACATATTTTCAATTTTAGCAACCATTTTCAATTATATTATTATTTAACCATTTATTGTTTATATTTAAACATAATTATGTTTATACTTTACCATGTTATTGTTACGCTTGACAACATAATGATTGCAAGATTAATTATATTATTATTATTATTTTTTAATAATAACAATACTATTTTTGCTTACAACCATAGTATGTTGCTCTTAGATTATGGTTACCTCAACCATGTTTATATATTGCGTGTACATATAATTCGGAAAGTAAAAGACAAATTTCTCCTAAATCGAGGTATTGCTACGGTTGTTAAATTTTTGTAGCAGTATAACTAAAGTTGCTAACAGAATGCAAGTTTGAAGAGAAAACTGCTCATAGATATTATTTCACAGCTAGAAAAAATTGTTTCCAGAAACATTTTGATGTCTCTTAACATGAAACAAGACACATTTCTTGAACAGAGCAAAACTTCAGCGATGTTATTTATTTTGTTGACTTCAAACAAATTTTTTATGTGCAATTTTGATAGCATTTGCAGGTAATCTTTATTATTAAAATCGAATTGTTATGTTAAGAAAAGTTGATATGTTAAGAGTGATTCTTACCACAAATAATGAAATAAGTAATTTTTCAGTGATATGACTTTATTTCGTGTCTGTAATAAAATTATACATGTTCGTGGAGCCTTCAAAAGTTACAAAAAATGTAAAAAATCTAACCAAATGGCAACACTGATACCAACACTTCAATCGTACTGTCTCTCTCTCTCTCTCTCGCTTCCTCTTACTGTTTGCAGTTGAATAATTAAAATATATTTAAAACTTTGAAGGAAGTATATTTGATGTTTTTTTATTCGATTTTAGTAGTTTCGAATATTGGGTAAAAATTGTATTTTTATTAACATACAAATAAGAAACGCTTTTATGCGAAATGATCTACGCAAGAACTTTTATAAGATTTGTGGTAAATATCTATAGTGGGAAGCCATTTGCGTAAATTGCTAAATATATCCCAAAATATATAAATATAAAATACTACTCACAAAATGTAAACAAACGATTGTGTTTCCAGATAAAGAGAGTAGGAATATTTCATTTGGTTTGTGAGTTTCGTTACCGGGAACTGACCGGTAATAACTATATTTAAAGAGAAATACTGCGTGCAGAACGAGTAAAAGATTTTAGTTTATTTATTTATTTATTTGCGTCGTTCCATACACATGACTTTTAGTCTTATTTTTCAGCATGAAACTAAGTAGTAAGAGCGGCAAAAAAGTGTATATATTTAATCAAACACTTATATGAATTTATACCCACATATATAGTTATACAATTAAATGCTTTTAAGTATAAAATGTAAAACAAACTGCATAATAGCAAAAATTACGGTGAGAATAGTTTCAGAAGATGTTTTTTTTAATTGTCGTGCGATTCTTAGAACTTGACGCTTATAGAAGATCGAATAACAAAGAGATAATTCAACTTTAAAAAAATACCACTTTGACTCTTAAACTCCGAAGATCTCTTCAGTTATCGGCGAAAGGCAGTCTAATAAGATGATTTAATTTGTTCGCATAAGTTATTTTATGTGATTTCATTAGCATTGAATAGTAACTCTAGAAATAAAAAATAATTTCAAGTCAGACTCTGATGGATTATGTTCCTTTTTATTAAAAAAATGTGTATCTTCTATAACTTTTGCATTAACTTTTATTTTTAATTTGTCACTCAATGAGGGCAATTTTATTCATAATTGGAAGAAAGCTACTGTAACGCCTGTTTTCAAAGTTGGTAATAGAAACGATATAACATCTTACAGGCCAATATCTAAGTTATCTTGTGTATCTAAAATTCTTGAACATATAGTATTCAAGAAATTGTCTTTTTTGACAAAGTCTTTAATTTCCCCAACTCAGCATGGGTTCTACTCTGGTAGGTCAACTACCACTAACTTGGCAGTCTTTACTGAATTTTGCATTTCTAATTTAGAGCAAGGAAATCAAGTTGATGCAGTTTATGCTGATTTTAGCAAAGCCTTCGACAAAGTTTCGCATCATATTCTTCTTTCTAAATTACATTCCATTGGATTTCACTCGAAGTTCTTCAAATGGATAAAATCGTATTTAGATAAAAGATTAAATAAAGTTGTTGTAGAAGGTTATGAGTCTTTTACATATATACAGACTTCTGGTGTACCGCAAGGTAGCATCTTAGGTCCGCTTTTATTTAACTTATTCATAAACGATATATCAACATGTTTCACTTACTCTAGTTTTTTGTTGTATGCTGATGATTTGAAAGTGTTTAAAAAAATTTCGAATATTGCCGATACTCTAGCCCTTCAAAGTGATTTAAATCAGCTTATTGTCTGGTGCTCGCAAAATTATTTAAACTTAAATTTTAATAAATATTTTCTTATGTCTTATTCTAGAGCGCGAAATCCTATTATTTCTGTTTATTATCTTGATTATCACATCATAAAATCATAAAAAATGATGTTAGATCTTGGCGTTATGTTTGACACGACCATGTCATTTAACTCACACATTGATTATATTGTTCCTAAAGCTTATGCTGCACTAGCATTTATAGGAAGAAATTGCTATAATTTTATTGATCCTTATACGATAAAGTTGTTATATATGTCTTACGTTAGGTCCAAGTTAGAGTATGCCGCAGTTATTTGGAATCCATATTGTGCACGTCAATCATCTCGCATTGAAAGAGTACAGCGAATATTTTTAAAGTTTGCTCTATCGTCAATGCGGTTTGAAGAGCCCATGCCATCATATAAATCTAGATGTTTAATGCTAGGCCTGCAAACGTTAGAATATAGGCGTGGATTTCAATTAGATTTATTTGTCTACGATATAATAAATAGTAATATTGACTGCCCGGACTTACTTTCACGGATTGGCTTTAATGTTGCACCTAGAATTCTGCGTCATCAGCACATTTTTAACGTTCAATTCCATAATAGAAATTATGCTTTAAATAGCACACTCACTCGTGCTTTTAATTATTTAAACTTAATTAATGGCACTTTTCCTACTCAAGGTTTAGAGTTTTGCACAACAAAAACTGAATTTAAAATGCAACTTTTTAGAATTTTAACCTAAGTTTATTTTAGTACTTTTTATATAATTATAACTTTAGTATAAAATACTTTACATTAAAGTTTGTTATCTCTTTAATTTAAGCATCGTCTGTAAGGAAATGAATGTTCCATAGACTTGAAATAAATAAAAAAAAAAAAAAAAAAAATAATGCTAATGATTAACGAATGTGTTCCTTGTCTAAATACACATCTTAAAGTTTAGTAGAGCATTATTTTAAAAAGGCATTTAGATCAGAAAATTTTGATGAAGTAGTATTTATGTTTTAACTTTCTGAGGACAAATGATACACTATAGGAACCTTTTTTTGTTTTCGTGTATAAGACCTATTATTTTGTTAAAATAAATAAAATTCAAAGAGCTTTACGTAATCAAAATGTAAGGTTTCAAAGTGGAAACTTGCCATTCAAAATTTTTGTCCCCGTATTAAGATTAACAAATTTTTCAGGTTAAATTTCGTCAAATCAGTTACACAATTTAAACGATATTTGTATTTTTGTCCTTAAATTTCCCCTTTAAAATCTTGTAACTTTTGAGAGTAAAGCATTTTAACAGAGGACAAATAATTATACATAACAGGTATTGTCAGCCTTAAAACGTACTAAAGCGAAGTAAAAAGAACTTTTTTAATAGAAATATTGAAAAGAAATGGCGTTTGTATAATAAAAAATAATTTATTAATTACATATTAGGTCTGTTTCTTTACCTTTTGGGTAAAGTTCGTGAAAATGAGAGCGTTTTTTCTCTCACCCTGGAGTTAATGTCGACGTCGTTGACGGCGTTTCAACGCCGAAAAAGTTGAAACAGATTGAACTTTTACGGCGTTGCAACGCGTTGAGATTAACTGCTCTCATACAATTTCATACGATTCAACTTTTTTTTTTGACATTTGACGCCGTCAACGATGTCGACATTAACTCCAGGGTCATACAAAAAAAAAAAAACAAAATTATATAAAAGTACGGGAACACAAAATATAAATTTTAAACACAAAATAAAAAATCAAAGAATTTTTACTATTTTAATACGAAAATTTAATTTTAATAAATCAAAAATAATAATTTATTTTGTATTTAGTTTGTATTTTAAGGCTGTTGCACAAGTTTAAATAACTTGCACAAAGAAAAAGTTTGGGATGTTTCGTTAAAGAAGAAGAAATTTATTTTCTCAAAACCACTCTCATTTACCCAATTTTTAAGTAAGAAAACAATTTTCGTGCGAAAGTGGAAAAACATACCTATTAAGTGTCCGCACGGAAACAAAAACAAAAACCTAAAGTAAATTTTGTTGTTGCAGAGTAACAAAAAAAGCTGACTAAACAAAAGGAAGGGCCGAATTCAACCTATTCTTCTGTCGCCATTTGGTACTTCAATTGAAGTTGTACCAGTTGGTTTCTTTCTCTTGCATATGCAAGAAATTTAATTTTATAAAATCTAAAATTTTTAAACTTATTTATAAATTTATTATTTTTAAATTATTTTAAAATGTTGACAACAACGTCGAACATAAACAAAAATCGGCTGGGCTATTAAGACCAATTGTAAATTAATACGCCTTGATTTAGACATTAGGTCTGTTCAGTAACTAAAAATTCATACAAATTGTTACTAGAAGGTACTAGAAAAACTTCCAAGAAGAAAGTGAAAAAAGAGCGTAAAAAGCAAGAGACAAATAATTTTTGCAAGTTTTAGCTAGTAAAACTTTTACTGCTTTTTGCTTTTGTTTACGAAATCATTTGCTTAAAAATGACTGATCAAAGAAAGAAATATAAAAAATAAAATAACGCAAAAGTTGAAATGTTATGATCACCAAAAATCCTTGTTGTTCAAACATTTGAGAGGCTTTTCAAAAGAATTTGGCAGTGGCTTAAGTTTGCAATAAATGGACCTCAAATTTGGGATTAATTTTAAAAAATTTCATTCCATTCATTCTTGTGCAATAATTATAATAAAATTACAAGTATATGCAAATCTAGTTTAATGAATTTTCAAAAATTCTTTTTTTCGTGCTATTTTCCCGATTTGTTATTTAAATCACCGTTGTTTGGTATGATTTAATATTTGCAAAGTGTCCGAGCATAAAATAAATTATCGTAGTGTTTTGTGATATTTTATTTTTTATCCTCTTTCAACTGTATAGAAGAGCCGAAACAAAATTCAGCCGTATACAGCGGAGAAAGAAAAATAGAATTACTATTGGTTATTGCTGTTTTTGCTTAAACTTTGATTTTTGCCTTTGCTTTATTGTTTGGACAGAAATCTTTAGTTTATTTAAAATTTTTGTCAGAAGTTTCCTGAAGAGTTCAGTAAGCGATAACGAAATGGCCATCGAGACGTGCTTTGACCCTCAATAATCCATATCGGTGATTTAAATAATAAATGGGGAAAATAGCACGAAAAAAAGAATTTTTGAAAATGAATTAATATAATTTTAAAAAAATTCCCGTTGTTTGGTCCAGTTTAATGAAGTAACTCCAATCAAAAAAGTAAATATTGGGGTGAGAGATAATTAAAAGTAATAATTAAAAAAAAATGTCATTGGCTCTTAATGGGTTAAGCATTTTAAAAAAAATTTTTAGCATTTCCTTAAAGACCATTTCAAAAGCTCTACAATGAAACCCATATTGAAAAATCAGAGGGGCGTGACTCGGAAATTGCGGGCGAGCACCAATTTTTTTAGTGGTTTTTTATTTTTTAATTCTCTATCGCCCCATATATTTATTGTTTTGTTTTTGTTGGAGTTAGTTTATTGTTCCAAATGACATGAAAAATTAGAGGTAGGCGTGGTGTTTTGCCCGCTGCCTCGAAGGACCTGGACCGATCATGTTGATTTTTAATACCACCTCTTTCAACACTATGTCTAATCGATTGACTTATTTATTTATTTTTTCTAGCTGATCTAGTTCCTCGCCAACAGGATTTCAACACAAACACGGGCGGATTGACGGACAGACATAAAAATGTTACTGATTAAGCATATTCAAAAAAGTTTAGTATTTCCTTAAAGACCTCTTCAAAGCCTTTAAAATGGTACCCATATTATATTTTTAAAAATTTTTAAATTTCAGAACCCGTAACTCGGAAAATATGGGTAGCGCCATTTTTCTCACTTGATGTATTTTTCTTATTTTTTAGTTCTCTATCTCTCAAACATTAACATCGCTCAATCGACTTCGCCATGCATAAGAAGTCAAAATATATATACTTGGGGTCGGAAATGGATATTATAGAAATTACACACGGAATGACAAACTTTTCTACTTTTTGTTGTGAAGGGTATATAACGTTCAACTATGCATTAGCAGATTTTTTTAGATTTTTGCCGAACACAAATGTTCGTTACGAGCTCCTAACAAATCATATAATTAAATTAATTTGCATGAGTAATAAAAAGCTAATAAAAAACTTCTACCGATTTAGAGTCTTTGACAATTTATTTATAAAATTATATTTGCCACTGATCAATGGAACTTGCGATGTTATTTAAAAGCTCCCTTAGAATGTCTGTTTTACAAACTACTCATTGCCTTAGAAATATATATTTGCTTAGAATCTAACAACAAGATTTCATTTATATTAAAATAAAACGTTTAAAACAAACTTTTTTTGTGGTTTTCATACAAAAATTAAAAAAAAAATCTAAACATGACCACAGACACCAAAAGGTGTTAAAAATTTAATTGAACAACTTTGTTTCTGCAAAATCCACCATTAATTTTAATTAACAAAGTCAGATGCTTATATTTACATCTTTTTTTAAGTCTTTAATATTTATTTTAACAATAAACCGCAATCCGTGTGTGTATGTATGTATGTTAGAACATATTTGTAAGTGCCGGTTACAAATTACTGACTGGTTTTCAAGTAAAAATTAAAATTATTTTTAAGTTTCTGCTGACAGAGTGAATAAGCTTAAAATTTCCTTTTTTAAGAAATGAGATTTAGTAAAACTAAAAAATGACAAAGTGACGTCAAACGTCGGGCAATAAATACACCAAAGTTACCGTCCAATTCTTAAAGTTCAACAATTGTAGAAACCATTTATTTTAAATATAGGGGGATTTTTTCCTTCGATGCATGTGAATACATAAGACGCTGACAATTTTATGTCATTTTTTATATGATTTAGTTTGTAAGAAACAATAACGTGAATTCTATACTTACTTGAAGACATTAACTTTTGAATATGTTTTCGTACAGTATTGGCCCCATGTCCGAGGTCTTTCATGGGCTGCCATTGTTGAAAAGAAATCGTCTTGTTGAAATTTTTCTTTTTATTTTTAGAAAACAATTAGACTTTAATGCCGTCAAATTGAAATATTTTTGGAATTCTATTTGATTTTGAAAAAATTTTAGCAATGAATTCATAAGGTAAATACAAAATAGGAAATATTGCTTTATTTAATATGTATATTTCGACTTCCTTTCAAGTCGCCGTCAAATGTTTTAATTTAAAAAAAAACCACTAAACAAATTATTGCACTTTTAATTTTAATTTCTTTTAAATATATTTTTGTTTATCAAAATTCTGTTTTTATTACAATAAATTTTGAAGTTCTTGTTTTAAAATAAAAATAAAATTTAAAGAAAACAAAAATTAAAAAGGAACGAAAAACAAATAATCGATCGTCAACAACCAAAAAATGAAAAAAAAAGTAAAAAAAAACAAAAATAATGAAAGTACAAAATAATAAAATGCCAAAGTGCCAGACAGAGAGAAAGAAGCTTTAGGGAAGGCAATGAAAAAGAACTGATTTTGTTTACGAACAGTCGAAGAAGGTGCAAAATGTAACAAACAAAATTATTTGAAAGAGTACAGTACTTCACTATGGGAGTACTTTTTGATAAAAATTTTAAATATATTCGAAAAAAAACTTTTGTAAAAAAATAATATTAAAATTTTTTATTAAATAAATTTAAATCTTATTAAAACCAAATTTTTAAACTTACCTTAATTTTCGATGGTTTTTGTTAACTGAAAATGAGAAAACATATTTTTCTTTTAAAATTAATATATATTTATAGGTATTAATATTAATTAAGTTGAAACATGAATTGCTTGTTTCTATTTAATAATTTTACAATAGCGCGTTTCAACCAAAATAATAAGAATGCATGTTTTGGAGGCGAAAAAAAAGAAATGTGTTTATATATAAAAATTTTAATTATTATAAATACATAATTTGAAAAATGCAAATTCACTATATTTTAATAAACTCCCCCATTGTCATTGCATTCATAGTTACCAGTTGACTGTAAGCCATCTACCGGGAAAATTGAAAGCTGAACTTCTTTGCTGAATGTCCGTTGGCGGCTTATTGGATAACAAATAGCTATTTAGACGACGGCATTTTGCATGAAACTAGTTTCATTAAAATCTTGTTTGTTAGCAAGAAGTATAGAGACGCATGCGGGATAGACAAATTGGCATGCCTTAAATCTTGAGAGGATTTTTTTACACTAGCTTTGTGTATGTTTGCTGCATATAAACTACACAAACGAATATCAAATTAAAAGCGAAATTTACAAACTCTGATGCTATTAAAAATTTCATAGTATAAGAAAGCTATGAAACTCGCTGAAACTTTTAAGCAGAATTGATAAAATGAAATAATCACACGTGTAAATCTGAAAAAACTTAGCTACGAGTAGCGAGAAGGAAGAAAATTTATTTTGGTCGAGCATATAAATGATAGAAGCAACTATTTAAAACAATTCTTATGGTTCTTGGCGCTGCTGTTGTTGAACCAAAATAAAAAAGAATGGTATTTAAGTAACCAAAAGTTATTCCAAAATATCGATATATCCCCGTTAAACTAAAAAACTAAATTTTAATTAAAAATCTGTAAAAAAAAACTTTCAACACACTTTCTCAAAAAAAAAAAAAAAAATCATATTTTTCAAAACAATCGGGGAATTTTTCAAAACGGTCAAGAAAAATAAAAAAAAAAATAATCGACATTCTCAAAAAATCGAAAATTCGTCAAAAATACAAAATCGTGTCAAAGATAGAACCAAAAGAAAGAAATTTCTTCAACATATCAATTTTTCCTTAAACAAAATATGAACAATATAATTTTACATTTTTTTCAGTCTTCTATATAAAAATACGCAAATGTGTTCTGAGGTGAGAAGAGAAAACAATCATTTGTGATCAGAATAGGAGCTTAAATATGCCTATTTCAATCGTACAGAGGAGTCGTAAATGACTTGATTATAATAAATTTTTTCTAAAACGCTTGCAGAATAGTTAAAAAAAACAATATTTTATTCATATTCTTCTTTACAAAAATAAAAATTTAATAACATAAAAGCACGTGGACCTACATTCAGGGAAAAAAAGCGGTATAAAACTACCGAAATTGATACCATTTGGTATCGATAGTGAGTTAAGTCCGTTTGTACTTACTTCGTTAACGGTTAGTATCAATATTTTAATAACAGCTCGATATCACTCTTTTACCAACCGTTCTTGCTTTGATAACACACTGTTCTCATTTTTGTTACACGTTGTTACTACTTTGATAACAAACGGTCCTTGCCAAAGTATATCTATATTAAGTACATGCAGGAGTTCCGGTGATAGTTTTATTGGTGTGCGTGTTTATTATGTATTGTGTCAAAATTTGTTTACATTTATTTCAATTTTTATTTTGCTCTTGTTTTTTACGTGTTTCTTTTCATTTTTATTATGTTTTATCAGGGATGGTAAACGAAATATTCAAATTACACTTTTCGAACTCAAGTTGCATTGAACATCCTTTTATTGAATTTTTGTTTAAATTTACATTAATATAGTCATTTAGAGGTCATTCTCTTACTCTTTTTTATAATAATTAAGAAAAATTCATATTAATTTTTTATTTAGAAAAATGATAAAATGTTAGCCACTTTACCGTCCCTGAACTGTTTTTTGACATAATACATGATTTTACACAAACAAAATGCCTGTTGTTGTTCTAATGTTGTATTTGTTGTAGACTTGCAACTACTTAATATAGATATACTTTGGTCCTTACTTTGATAACGAACCGTTCTTTTTATGTTAACACTCTGTTCTTATTTCGTTCATACTATGATACCGTAACTGTTTTGTTTTGTTACCAATCGTTCTTATTTTGTTAACGGGCCGTTCTCATTATGTTAACACATCGTTCTTATTGCGATACTCATGTTATTATTTTTTCTACAAGCAAATAACCCATTAAGTTCCAAATACAATTTAAACACAATCAAATTTATATTTCAATATATTATTTATTAAATTAAATTTAAAATAAATTTTACACTTCAGTTACTTACTTATAAATTAAAGCTACTAAAACTATATATATTGTTGAATGATTACATGGTATTACATCAGAAGTTTACCTATTTACTAACCCTCAAGCTGCCTTACCTTTCTTTGAAATTTGCTGCTGATAGAACAAGATGGAGACATTGTACTGCTATCGTTTCGACTGTTGTTTTGGGTGAGCCATTGTTCCCCTTTAGATGGCACTGTCAGAGTCTCATCATCAATATTGGCAGCTCATAAATAATATAAAAAGAGTAAATTATTTCATTTCTTTCTTTCTTTTTTTATTTACTTTTTAATAAATCAAAAATGCATTCCATATCAATCAATGTAAGGAAGCTCTTTAGGTCTCTGTCGTCATTATTCAGCTCCTCCTTATTAGAATTTTCTAATAAGAAACTTTCATCCATTTCCAAATAAATTAAATTGTTCTCCATTTTAGCTCACGCGCCTACACAAAACTTTGCATGCAAGACTACTAAACCATAAAGTTGGTTGATAAAGCTACCAGATACCAATCTATTCTTAATGTGATATCACATCGTTCTTGATTTGATAACATTTGGTACTTTTATCAATTTTGTTCTTTATTTGGTACCATATCTTTAATGATTCGATAACAGGTCGTTCTTAATTTTTTAATTTATCTTATCTTATATGGTATTTTTATACCGTTTGTTCTTATTCTAATAACGCATTAAGCTCGATTTGATACCAAAAGTTAACGAAATATTGTTCACAATTTGTTCTTTATTTGATACCAGTGGTTCACAATTTTAGAACGCCTTTTTCCCCTCAGTGTAACAATTATCATTCAGTGTTACATTATATTACATATGTACACATGTACGTATGTATTCTTTTAATCTCAGAAAATGGTCGTAGGATATTGTACACCCTTCTCATGGGATTAGATTATTTAAAATACTAGCTGCCCTTTCATAAAAAATTGCTAACTGGGATGGAAAGAACAAACGAGATCAAGTTATATAGATTTTCTACTTCATATTTATCATAATTCTTGAAAATAGGTTGGCCATATTTTATCATTTGGAATATCTCTTATCAAAGCCTCATCGCAAACAACAGAAAATGTGCAAAATGTCGTTGTCTATTTCATTTGATATTTCTAAAACTTTTTTGGAAGGACTAATAAATTATCCCATGATAAAAGAGATTGTTTTAAATTTAAGACGGATAATTTTTCAGTGATGTAAAAAATAAAAGTATTAATTAGTGTTAAGGAAAAAGTTCAACTGATTTTCTTTCTTTTTTGTATAATTTTTTTTTATGTAGCAAATATTAATTTAATTAATCACATTTATATTTAGCAAGTAAATTTATTTTTAAAATTAAAGAAATTCTTTATTATCTAGACAAATTCAATTTTAACTCGTAACTCGTAAATCGAACCAGACCTGGGAACTGCAGGCCATTCCAGGCCATCTGGCAACTCTAGTTTGAAGAGTTAACGTGATACGATTATTTTTATTCGGGTAGCGAAGCTCACCGCAAATAGCTAGTTGGTTATAATAAAACGCTGAAACCGAACTATTCCAGTCTGTTTACGGTTTCAGATTTTAGGCGTAAAAAGGACGGTTTCGGTTTCGAATTAAACCGAACAGTTAACTATAATTATATAAAAATAAATGAATCGAAATTAATTTTTGACTTAGGTAGATAGATGCGAAGAATGGTGATGAAGGACGTAGCGGGCCAGAAAGTGCAGCATTACATTTTGCTTGTGTCAATTGTTTTTTATTCGTTGGAAAACGTACGCATACATTTGAAAAACAATTTTTCTTTCAAAAAAAAGGTTTTCAGAATTTAAAATAAATGAACTGAAGCCAAAAATTAATTTCGATTCATTTATAAAATCCACAGTTCAAAAATTAATTAAATTAAAATTAAATTATTTAAAAATATATGAAAGGTCAAAGAAAATTAAGCTCAGTAAAAAAAAAATCAAAACTACGAAAAATTGGAGCAAATGTCCACTAAAAACAAAATTTTAAGATACATTTCATACATACCTACTTTAATACATACCTACATTTTAATGTGTTTTTGTTTTACCATAAATAATAAGTTTTTAAATAGTTTTTTTGCATGCCATTTCTACTTGTCTTAAAAATCAAATTAAGAAAATATGTATTTTTAACTATTTATTCCAGAGTTCTGTAGACAGTGTTAAAATGGCATAATTTTAAAAACAAAAAATTAAATGCTTTTACAATTGTATCCCTAGTTTCTCTACGAAATGACATATTTTTACGAAGGAAAAGTATTCTATATTTGAACCAAGTTTTTAAGGGACTTTCTCACAAATTTTTTTTCAAATCCATCCAGCAGTTTTTACGTGATGCGAACATAGACAGATGGACAGATACACAGACAGACAGACAAAAATTCCAAAAATTAGTATTTCGTATTCCATATCGATATTTCATGTACAGAAATTTATTGTATGTATATATTTAATTTATAAATAGGTATCTACACAAATTAAAGATTGCTTTGAAAGAAGTTAAAAAACAAAAATTCACTTTTACACATACAAATTATAAAAACCACAAAACATATACAATGTATGTAAATACAGATGTTTGTTTAATACCAAAAATTACCAAAATTTATTTGCGGTCAAATTCAAATTCATTTATTCATAATATTTTTCAGTGATACATATAGCAGGAATTTGGGTCCCTTTAAAATATTTTTTTTTTTTTTTGCAAGCACCGCACTTGACAGAAAGTAGTGTACGAGAATAAAATTATGAATGAAAATATATGTGTGAGAGTTTATTTTCACTGATTGCTTATTGATTGTTGTTAAATATTAATTACTCATGCAATAACCATTCGCCGCTTCTTGACAACACACGTTCCGTTTCTCTTTTTTCGTGTTGTATAATAATTTGGAATTTTCTTTGCTAAAATTTCCGATGCAGAAATTAGCAAAAAAAATTTGAGGACGTTTATGAATGAATCAACAGGTTTCGGTTACAATGAACTTTGATTACTTTTTTTATTGTAAAGAGATGACGTCACAAGCTTTTATACATATTATTTTCTGGAATCATAACAAAGCACTTTTAGTTGAAAAGCTTATAGTAAAAAAATCAAAACTGTTAAAGCATACTTTTAGGCGCATGTAGTACAGACAACAACCCTAATAAAAGCTTGCATATAGCATAATAGCTACTTTATAGTGCATTTACATTATACCAAAATCTACAGTGTCTCAAAGTAATAATGGGACACAACCAAAGTATTTTTTTATCTAACATATTTTTTCTCACAGTTGCGTTAATTTTTATGCTTTTTATGTTCTTATGTTGCTTTTACTCTTGATTTTGTTAGGACGTAATTTTATCGCTGTTTGTTTTGAAGAGAAAAAGTTACAAACCATAATTCACAATAACGCATATTTATATCACAAAGTCATAATGCGAAATTTGGCAACTTCGATTTGATTGCGGTTTATAACGGAACTATTTGCAAATACTTTTCATTTAAATGTTTTAAGAGTTTGTTTACAATCGTTTTTTAACAACTTTAAATATTTTACTGACTATGGCGAATCGGGGTTCCCAAACAACGCCTGAAATTAGAAAATTGATTATTGAACACTCAAAATCCGGAAAATCTGTACGAAATATTACAGAAATAGTCAATAAACGTAAGTCTACAGCGTTTAATATTATAAAACGTTATTCCGGTGCAAAAAATTTCGAGAATGTTTCAAAGCCAAGCAAAAGAAAAATATTTTCCGATGCAGATGAACGCTGGTTAATAAGAGAAGTAAAGAAAAGACCTTACATAAGCGCCCCTAAGTTAACTGCTGAAGCAGAAAAACATCTCAAAAAGAAAGCTAATCCTGAAACTGTAAGAAATATTTTGAGAAAACATGGTTATAATGGCCGCGTAGCTAGAAAAAAGCCTTATGTAAATGATGTAAACAGACGTAAACGTGTAAGTTTTGCTGAAGAACATAAAAATAAGGACTTTTCGTTTTGGAGTAAAGTAATCTTTACCGACGAAAGTAAATTTAATGTTTTCCGGTCGGATGGACGTTCTTACGTGTGGAGAAAACCGCTTACAGAGCTCGCCAAAGAAAATTTGAGACCAACAGTAAAACATGGTATGGGGTCGGTTATGGTATGGGGTGCAATATCAGCAGCTGGACCGGGTAATCTCCATATTGTAGAAGGAATTATGGATCACAGATACTATTTAGATATTCTACGTAAAAATCTTGCGGAATCAGCGAACAAATTGGGTCTTAAAGATGACTATTACTTCTACCAAGACAATGACCCGAAGCACAAGGCATACAATGTCAGAAGCTGGCTGCTCTATAACTGCCCGCATGTGCTTGAAACCCCACCACAATCGCCGGATGTTAATCCAATAGAGCACGTGTGGAGCCATTTAGAGGAAAAATTAAAAGTCCATCAAATAAATACCAAAAACGACTTAATAGTTGCTCTAAAGGAGGAATGGGGAAGGATATCACCTGAGTACTGCCGTAGAATTGTTGAATCGATGCCAAATCGATTGAAATGGGTAATACGATAAAAACGGCTCCCAACAAAATATTAATCTTAGTCTACAATATTAAATTTAATACTTTATGAATTGTTCTTTTACTTTGTCCCATTATTACTTTGAGCTCTAATTAACGTGTTATGAAGTTTATTTTGTTATTATTTTATTTTGCCGGCATTAATTGAATTTCTTGTTTATGTTTTTAATAAAACACCATATATGCTTTTCAATTCCATAAAATCTTTTTTCCTGGGATTTTTATATTAACCAAATTATTACAAGTGTCCGCGTAAGTGTGTGTCCCATTATTAGTTTGAGCCACTGTAGTTCATTTGATTTGAAATCTTTTTTAAAATCTATATCGTTTATACTGGGTTTTTGTAGACATTAGCAAGATTTTATTTTAACAACGGCTCGAAGAAATGTACATTTAAAAAATTTTATTACGTTATAATTATATTTTACACATTTACATCGTCATATTAATAATATTTTATGGAAATTTGTTAGTTTTTTATAAATTTTCTTTTTTGTTTTAATCAAGCTGTCATTTTTTCTTTTGCTGCTTTGTATTTTTTGGTACAACATGAAGAAAACCATAGTTGCATTATTAAGTACTACTAGATTTTGAGTAGATTTTGTCAAAATCTAGTGGCGAAGTAGATTTTGTTTTGTATGGGAAATCTATTTAAAATCAACTAGATTTTGCTCGAAATCTCATAAGTACTAGATTTCGGTATAATGTAAATGCACTATTACTTATATCCATTTTTAAATATATTGTTACGTTTTACCCTTTTTAGCAGGCAAACGTTCGGATTCTTTTGATTGCAAATACCACTGTGGCTAAATTCTGTCTTCGAACTTTATGGCTTTCTCTGGCTATACTTCTTGATCCTACCGGTCTTGTGAACCCTTGGTCTCGTATTTACTAAACATGCGTTATCACCACAAACGCAGCCATCCACGCTACACTACTGTGTTACTCCGGCGAGACATGAACTACTCGATGCCTTGTTTAGTAACCTTAACCATCCACAGACATCTCCACTACTCATTTTATCCAAGCCAGTCATCTCCTTTAATCCAGTAGCCTCAACACACGTCTGCCATACACTGTCGTTATGCTGTTACATTTCTTCCTTTTTATTATAAAGGGCTTCTTGACAATTATCCGTTGCTCTTATATTAAGTTGGACGTCTCCACTAAATTATCTGCCATGGCTCCACTCAATAATTGCCTTTTGCCTCTCGGGAGGTTTGTACTTCTGTTTATTAATTTTAATTGCATTATAACAATTATTATTTTTTCTTTGCACGCATGCCCGCATGCGGTATCGAACTCAGAACCCCTGGTTTGTAGTACGGACCTCTACCAACGCAGCCATTGATGCTGCTCAGCTTTTGTTTGCTATATTGTGGTTTTTATTCTATACACATACCGTTGGTTGTTGAATTAACTTATTCACCACACTCATGCGGAAACAACTAACTAATAGGGGTTGCCAAGTTTTATTATTCTTAACAATATATTTTGATTTTGTTTTTAACGCTAATATTTAAATATCAGCTATATTCTTCCATTATGTACTTCTAAATGGAAAGCTGCTTAATTTTGTATGAAATAAGAAATGAAATGTTAAGTGGAATAGCACCGACCGGTCGTCCCATTAATTTTACTGTTATATATTCTATATTTTTTTGTTTTTTCTAAAGTTTACTATACAAATCAGCAACTCTATTAAAGTTTACTACTTTTGGATAACACATTTTGTTTCCCACTTAAGGAAAATAAAAAAAAAAAACTCGACTCTTGATTTCTCAATTTATGACTTTTTAAGAAGGAAAAAACAACATTATTTGTTAATTTTTACAAAGAACATGAAAGAAAAAGTATTAGAAGATATTAGCCTCAACGAAGCTCACACATAGCCCCCCCCCTTCGTTAGAAATGGTAGTGGAAAGAAAAATTGTTTAACAATGAACAGGTGTTTTTAAGAGAATTTTTTTCGATAGATATTAATCAATTCCATGTTTTTTCTATCTGTTTATTTTTTACCCTTCACCACAAAAATTGGAAGATGGGTATAACTAAGTTTGTCATTTCATTTGTAATTTTGGCTACCGAAATGCTTAAATATGGTAATCGATCAAACATAGTAGAGAAAAAGTGCTATTGGAATTCAGCATGATCGGTTTGTGTCCTTCGAGGCAACGGGAAAAACGCTACGCCTACCTCTAATATTTTCATGTCATTTGGAACAATAAAGTAACTCCAATCATAAAAATACATATATGGGGCGATAGAGAATTAAAAAATAAAAAAACATCAAGTGAAAAATTGGTGCTCACCCATATTTTCCGAGTAACGGGTTTTTTTTTTCAAATTTTTGAAAATATCAATATGGGTATCGTTTTAAAGCTTTTGAAAAAAGCTAAATTCGACAGAATGTTGCCGTTTTTGTTTATTCCGGCAGAACTCAGTCATTTTTGAACCTATTTTGAAAATGTTTTTTTTTTGATGCTTGCAAATTGGTCTCATTTTTAAAACAGTTTATAATCTCAAAAATTAAAGGGTGTCCCTATACTAGATACATGTTTTTAGGTGTATTATCAACCGTAAAAGGCACCGCTATAAAATTAAAAAAAAACATCGCATCCACTATAGCTCCCAATGGCAAAAAGTAATATAAAAATTAGGCTAAAAATTAAAGGGTGTCCCCATAGGGAACGTAAATTAACCTATATGGGCCTATTTCTTGAACCGTTAAAGACAAATGCTTGCAACTTGGACAGAATGCTGATTGCTGTGACCGTTATAGTAACAAGAATTAATATTCAAAATTATTAATTAAAAGGTGCCCCAATAGTTCATTTAATTTGATATTTATGGCCATAATTTTGAACAATTGCCGACAGACAGCTAAAATTTAAAAAGAATCTGCATTGCTATCACAACAAGTATACAATTTGGATTTGAAAATTAAAGATTGTCCCAATAGTTACTGTAATTTGATGTCTGTGGCCAAACTTTTTCACCGTTATAGAGAGACAGCTGAAATTTTACAAAGGAACCTATAAAAACAAAAATAAAATTTTAATTTGAAAATTAATGGGTGCCCCAATGTAACTTGATGTATGTGGCCAAACTATTAAACTGTTGTAGACAGATACAGGCATGTCACAATTCCGATCGATTTTGTTTTACCTTCTTTAGATTCCTTTTTATTTTAATGTTGCAATATTACGCAGGACACACTTTGAAATTAAAAAGCCGTTTCATTCCGAAGAAATTTTTCGTTTTCTAAAGAACCAATTTACGGAATTGAAATTGAAACCACTTTCGATCGGAATTGAGTTCTGTAACATGCCTGATAGATGAAATCTGTTTTGAACTCGGTTTTTTGCAATAAATATTACATCAAGCTGTTATACTCATTCTTCAAAGTCTTCATAATGTTTTAACATAATAATATGTCTCCTGGCTTTCGAATTTTCAGAAGTACTTTTCAGTTAGAATATCGGCGAAAACAAAACGAAATTTAAAAAAGTTCAGAAATGTCAACTGCAGAAGTTAGTCTGATAGAATTTGGCTATATTTTAAAAATTAATTTATTTTATACAAAAAAATATTATTTAAATAAAAACACCAAGTTTTTCTACAAATGTTTGCAAAAACACCGACTATTTAAAAGCAATGTTAAACAATACGCGGAAGTCAGAACACACAAAATTAAACATGAAAAGAAAAGCTTTTATATTTTAAAATATTTACTTTAATAACAAAAATACTTACCGGTTTTTATTTAGTATAATATTCGATAACTAAAACGCTCTAAATGAGTTTTAATTACATATAAAAACAATACATTTAGTTCGAGAGCCCAAAAAAATGAGAGTCTTGCTGGCTGCTGTAGCTAAAGTACAAGTAGCGGGTGAGTCAGCCTGATGCAGATTGAGCTGAAGTTTTTTTTTACTGTTTTTCAGTTTTTTTTTTCTCAATCTGTTAGGTGTTGATTTATAATGTCAGATCGAAAACATTTTTCAAACTAAAGTAAACAAATAAGTTGTTAAAACACATGCGTTGAGAAAAGACAACAACAGCCGCATGTTGTTTCAATAATTTTGATCGTTCATTTACGTAAAATTTTTACTTTATATTTTAAGGAAAGTTGATGGTTTATTCAAAAATATATTACAAATTTCTTGTTAAACAATTTACTTGTTTTGATACACATAACAGATGAAAGTCAGGTCTTAAGTTCAATTAGTAGAATTTTTTTAAATATACCACGAAAATTATCAACGGTCATTTAAACTTGCAATAAATAATTAATATATTTTTAACGATTTGTTTTTATAGTTTTTATTTTGTCTAAAACAGAAAAACTGTGTTGTTTTCATTTAAAAGTGATTTTTTTATTTTTTTTTTAAATTTCTTTTGACATCATTTTCTTTTTGTTTTTGTAATAAACTATTTTGTTTATTTTTTGTTTAATTTTGTTGTTAGGTTTCGTTAAGGGGGTTAACACACACGTATTTCTGTTAAAACAAAAATTAGTTTTCAAATCATTCGACAACCGATAAGGTCTACAACAGAAACAATACTGAAAAATTCTTATTTTTGCTTCTCGGCAGTTGTTAATTAAATGTATCTCTTTCTTTCTCTCATTTAAATATAAACATTTTAAGGTATTTGTTGTTTTTTTATTTATAAATGCTTTTTCTAAAATTCATATTTTTGATTTTTTTTTGTTTTGACTTCGATTTATTGTTTTCGTTTTCATTACACTGTGCTGCAAAGAAAAAAAAAAGAAAAAAACAATACATCAAAAACATATGGCTTATTGTTTTCGCAGTATAATTTTCAACCTTCGTGAATAATTTTGCAATTTTTAATATTTTACACACTTAAAAAGAAGTAAATTATTCTTAATTTTCCATGAAAAATTTTAATTGACACTAATTTCTGAAAAAACTGTTGAGCAGATAAAAAAATCGGGAATTGTCTTTAGATTATATTTATCGAAATCGGATAAACCGTTCTCGAGTTATTGTGAAATATGCCAATGTTGGCGAATTATAATTATTTTCCACGCACATTAGAACGAATATGTACCAGATGGCAATTAAGTAACCATTAAAAACTTAACACCAAATTATCTAGATATATATGCGTGTTTGTATTTATGTGTGTATTTCGTTTTAAAGCAGTTATAAAATACATCTGTTTCTTATCTATTTAATTAATTATTTATAATAAATGCCTTTTTAAAATATTTTTAGTTACTGTTTAAGCTGCAAATAAAAATAATTTTGCAAAAACATCGACTTTAAAGCAGATTTCATCTGTCTGTCTATAACGGTTCAAAAGAATGGCCACATACAACAAATTATATTAACTATTGGAATAGCCTTATCTTCCAACTCCAAACTTTATACTTTTTATAGTGGACTTGGCACTAAAGCTCTTGTTACAACTGTTCAACTGTTACAGAAACTATTGTGACACCCGTTGTAGTAAACTTAGCAATCAGGTTCTTTGTAAATTTCAACCATATGTCTATAACGGTTCAACAGTTTGGCCATATACATTATATAACCTCAACTATTGTAACACCCTTTAAATTATAATTTAAAATATTTAAGCTTCTTAATATACCAAATAAAGTATATACATATGTACATAACGGTTCAAAAGATTCGGCCATATAGGTCACTTCCCAGCAAAAAATTTTAGAAAAGGTAATCGAGTGTGGAATTAAGCATATTTGGCGGAAGAACTTCCGAACTAGATTACCAACCTAATGAATTTAACAAGGTATATGACTTTTGCAATCAATTCCTGAGAATCGATTACATTGATTATTGCTGGAAATCATGTCATATATTAAGGTATTCTGTTTCAACTTAAAGAACTAATTCAACTTAAAGAACTAATTCAATTATCACTTCCTGTTTTGCGAACTAATGTACTGTGTTTTGTAAGCGAGTAACAAAATATGGCAATCACAAAAGTAATGCATTATATGGCAAGTAATTTTCAAGGTAATGTCTAATTTTTTGCTGGGTTGATACTAAAACTGTTAGAGCAATTGTCATTCTGCCCAATTTGCAAACGTTTGTCAAAAAGCGTTGTTAAAAAATAGGCCCATATATGTCAATTTCCGTCATCTATGGGGAAGCCCTTTAATTTTTAGATTTATTTTTGTATATTTTTTGCAATTGGGAATGAATACTAAACTGTAAGAATCACCTTTCAAAAAAAAAAATCGAAATCGATCCAGAAGTAACTAAGTTAACAAAAAAAAAAATATAAAACTTTTATTGAATTTTTTTAGTATTTCCATTTTGTTCTAAAAAATTTTACAGACTCGTAACTGTCAGATTTATTTTACTAGGTAGTAGCGGTTCTACAACAAATACAACTTTGACAAAAACAAAATGGCTTTTTATTGTTGTTGGAAACGTCAAAAATACAAAGAGAAATAAAAGATAATTGCTCTCAATACACATGGTTGCTTTGTCTTAAAAACGGTTGTTGTTATTGTTTTTTGAAATTCGTAAACAAAGAAAGGAATATACGAACAACTTTTGACATTTCCGACTACAAACCACCTGGGCGGATGACACTACCTAATAAAATAAATCTGCCTTGTTATTTATTATATTATGCTAATATCCCATATTATTTTCAAATAAAAATGCAATTTATTTGTTGGTTTGGAATAGCAGGTATCTATAGGTATTTCGCCGGTTGCTAAAGCCAGCTCGTCAGGAAACCTTTATCCAAATTTTTAGAAAAGCCAAAAACATTTCCTTTAAGTATAAAAACTTTTAAAACAACATGAGAGTTATTTTTGAAGCCAATACAGAAATGTTAAGGCTTTAACAAAAATTACCAACAAACAAACCACGTTTTTATTTTTTCTTACATTCCCTTCTGCAGACTCTTAATGCAGACGTAAGGCGTATTAAAAATAAAAACATCACAGTTATTTTTTTAATTTCTCAAGAGAAGAGAAAAACATAACAGTGATGCCAACAGTTTGCACAAGCAATTGCATATAATTTTTATTTGTAAAATTATTTTGAGAATTTTTATAATATTATTTATTATATTATGCTAATATCCCATATTATTTTCAAATAAAAATGGAATTTATTTGTTGGTTTGGAATAGCAGATATCTATACGAATTACGCCGGTTGCTAAAGCCAGCTCGTCAGGAAATCTTTATCTAAATTTTTAGAAAACAACCGTATAAACAAAACAATTACGTGACACGTTGATCGTATAAAGTAAATGACATCATGACATACGATTGCCAACGGATCGTAATCTTTTGTTTGATTTATTGAAGGAGGTTCGCAGCACCGAAACTAAGTGTTAGGCACAAATTATTCCTTAACATTTTGTCCTTAAAATTGCATTTTACACCCCTTCGGCACGGCACGGCTTTTATTCTTCAGTTGTGCCACTAAACTATATTTGTTCAAAAATAATGTCCATTTTCGATAAAACATAAAGTCCATAAACACTATGTTCGTGGCCGCTATGACACACCACCTATTATTGGCATTTTTTGGCGATAAAGCTAAAAAACTTAGACGAACCATAATCATATAAAACAGCTGTTGAAACCAACCTTATGGAAAGCACTGTATTTGATTATTGGTGAAATGGCATAATGCCATAGTCAACCGTAATCATAGATATCAATTAAATTTTGACTTTTTAGCATAACCATATACAGTTGACTATTAAGTTTAGTTATTAACTTTACTTTTTATACCCTTTACCACAAAAAATTAAAAAAGGGTATTTATAAGATTGTCATTCCGTGTGTAATTTCTTCAACATCCATTTCCGACCCCATAAAGTATATATACATATTCTGACTTCTTATGCATAGCGAAGGTGATTGAGCGATATCCGTCTGTCCGTACGTGTTAGTATTAAAATCAAGTTTGCCTAAGAAAACTTGCGCTGCTTTGTTAACAAACCGCAGAACAAATAAGAGTTTCTTATGGCTATAGGACCACTATTCGCTGGCAGTAAATATGATTACGGTTGTGGCTATGGTTACGGCTATGGCAGTGGTGAATTGAACGTTAGGAGGCTAAATAAGTATGTTGGTTAAAGCTTCAATAATCTGTGTTTAACAGTTTACCAGTTATCATATATCGATTGGTAACTTGGATAAATTAACCAATTCTACAATGGACTATAGCGATGTAAAAAAAATATGTTTGGCTTAAATGTTATTTCATTTAAAACAAACACAAACAACAATGTGTTTTATAATAATCTACTCTCTACAAAGTAACATTTGTATTTACACAGTACCAAGAGGCTGGTTTCTAAATCGACTAAAGCTGAAACAGTGCTTCTCAAACTGTGGATGGGTACGAAGATAAACTAATCACTTGCAGTGATGATAATTCTATGAGTATTATCGTTTTGTACGGCTATTTACTTTAATGCTTTCACCTTATAGTATGTTCATACATGAACTTTTATAGTGCGTTTCCATTCACGTGATTTTGTCTAAAACACTTGATTTGCTCAAATCAAGTCCTTTGCTACTTGATTTACCATACATTGTTCATGTGACAAAAACTATTTAAATCACTTGATTTATTCAAAATCATATCGAAAATGTATTTTTTCGAACTAATTTTGCCTTTGCAACACTGTGTTGTGTCTAGGATATTGAAGTTCAACTCCGTTCTATCTATTTATATTGGATGTTTTTATGGAAAAAGTGACAATTACTTTTAAGTTTTTCAAGACAAAAAAAATTTTTGTACAAAAAAAATGTTGAAAAATATAAAATGAAAAAATATATACAATAAAAACGATTTTTTACAATAAATAAAATAGTTTGTTTTTTCTTTTATGCAGAAAATGTCAGTATTACGTCACAAATTCGAATTTACAAAACACTTCAGCTTAATGGAAACACTTCGAAGTGTTTTTCTCAAAACAAGTTGATTTCAAGTCAATGGAAACGCACTATTATTGAGTGAATATTCTGTGTATTCACAAAATTAGTTTGGTTTAGATGCAATTGGTTTGTGACTGAAGTGTGAATTTCGAAATTTTGGTTCAAACACATCTTCTGAACAGTGTGGTATTTTAATTGCTACTCAATATACAATAAATTATTGAGATTTTGTACTGAATGTTGAGCTCAAAAATGGCTTTTATTGAGAAAAGCTGAATATTGGGTTGTCTGAACAGGCTATTACCAGCAAAATTAAAATAATTAAAATGCATTTAACATACGAAAACAAAAGTTTAATGAATTTATTGAGGATTCAGGAGAATCGCGATAAATTTTTCCATTTACTTTTTTAGTTTCTTTTTTTATAATTGGAAGGGATGATGTAATTAATGTTATAGTGTATGTAACTTCAAAATCCGCTCACAGATTGGTATTTTGGTCAACATTAATGAAATTATAGATAAAATGTAATTTTTTAAAGCACTAGGTTAGTTTTTAAATAAAAATATTGGCCCATATTCATTGTTAAAATGAAGTATACTTTAAGGGAAGTAAAGTCGGTTTTACTTTAGAATCGACTCTAACTCATTCATAGACAATTTAAAATATACTTTTGGAAAGAAAGTCAACTCTAAATTTTAAAACTACCTAAAGCAGTTTTTAACTCATTTTTACAAAATTATTTTATTTGGTTTAAGAACACAATACTCTTTATCTGATTTTTATACCAAAGTGAACAAAATAAAAACAAGGTTACTTTTTTCAAATGTTTGTGTAGAAATTCTATGATAACATTTATCAAATTACAGTTGGCACCCAGTGGAAGGCGTCTAAACTTAAAGTATACTTTATTCTTGACTATGAAAGCAAAAAAGATAATAAGAGCTTTTTATTTTATAGTATACTTTAGCAAGAGTCGACTTTTTTCTATAACTATGAATTTGGGCCATTATTTATTATTTTTTTCAATTATAATAATAATTATTGATATTTTTGTTTTCTGTTTCCTGATGATGCCACCCAACGGTGTGGCGAAATATGGAGAAAAAAATAAATAAAAAATAATAAATAATATTTTTATTTAAAAACTGACCAACGTACTGCTTAAAAAAATTAGAAAAAAAAAACAATTATATTTGACTTTTACTTATCTTTTGAAAGACACTGCAGATATCCACAGAGGATGTATCTGCAGTGGTAAATTTAGGTTTGACCAGCAGTTGTTAAACAAAAACAAAGATATCTCTGCTAGGACGAAGAAGCTCTCCACAAGCTTTTGTATCATTCAAATAATCGATTTTGCTTTCAGTTTAATATAAGGTCGGAACCAATTTTGCATTTATCAAGGACTTTTGGAGTAATTATCTTAACTGGGCGCTCACTTTTGTATATATTCACAGCCTTAAATAAAAATAATCAAATTTTAAAGATTAAACCGGTGTTAAAAATAAACCTCTTACTTTGATTGAAATAACTCGATTCATTTGGATGTTTTGCCGAAGGAAATGTTTTAATAAAAATAAATCTTTATAATAAATTAATTAATCTTTTTATTTCGTTTTCTTTTGTAAATTACAAATGTTACCTTAACCTAAAAGGCACATTATTTTATATACTATTTTTTGTTGTCTAGTTAAATGATTATTATTAACTTTTCTTTTAATTCACCTACCCAATTTTGAAAATATGTATGAGAAACATACTCCACACTTCCTAATACTTTGCAAGGAATACGCCCTCGAAAATGTAAAAAATGTCGATAAAAATGTGAGGCGCCATCACTTAACATATGAATAAACGCCTTAAATTCCATGCATTATTTTATCCATCGAATTTTTTCCGTGTTTAATGCTTCATGCATGCAACACAACAAAAAAAAAAAAAAAACTAAACAAAATTAAGTCAAACCATTTACAAATACTTGCCATAAGTGTTTTGAGCGCCTTCTGGAGTTCAAAATACACTTCAAAATACTGCCAATTTCATATGGCATGCGTTAAACTCTGTGAATGTGATACTGATGATGATGGTAATTAGCTAAGACATTTCAGTTTCGTATTTCATAAACAAATTTTGATTTATTTGGTGTTTCGTTATGCATCATAAATAAGGAAATAGATTTTTCTTTGGGATGTTTACCATTTTTTTAAACTAAATAGTCACTGATGATGTGATGTTTATATTTTGAATACGAGGTCTGTTCAAAAACTAACGGATATTTGTAGTAGGAATATTATCAGTAAGTAATATGGACAGTATAAAATATTAATGACTTGATGTGCGTTCAACTGATAAGTAACTATTAGTTAAAGAAAAATAATTTTAGCTGAGGCTTAACTTCTATTGCCAAAGACGTATATTTTGTGATTGATTTTTATCTACCGATTTTATACTAAATAACAAAGTTTGAAAAGTATTGCATTTTAGAGGTTGGATCACATCCTTGGCGACATCAAATATACTTATCAAACACAGACATTTGATTTTAGCGCGTAATACGATACAAAAAAATAATAATAAATAAGCACGCTGGTAAAAGTGAAATGAATTTTTTTTTTAAATCAGAAAATAATAAATAAATAAAATAAGAAGAAAAGAAATCAACTTAAAAAAAGAAAAGGAGTAATTCTTGCACACTTGTAGGTATATAAAATTATAAAAGAATGAAAAAAAAAATGTTAATGTAAATAAATATATGAAATGAATAAATCGAATTTAAAACGATGTTGAGAATATTAGATTAACTTATCAAAATGAAAACGATTGATTTAAAGAAATACAAATAATTTTTCAAATAATGTAAAAAAGCTGATAAAATTAATACTTTTGTACTGTTAAAAACAAAACTTGAAGAAATAAAGTGTTAATTTTTAAACTATCGAATAATTAAGAAATTAACGCAAGAAGATTTATTTGCGAATTTTTTTTATTAAGACACATACTCGGAAGATGACTCCTACTTATGCAACGCATTGTACCAGAACTAGGAAATTAGGTTATGGGAAGGAGGATAGAGTTAGTGTTTGAGGACATTTAATTTGAATCTTTGTACACTGAAAGTGGCAGGAAGTTTATTCCACATAAAAAGTGTTCGTCTAAAAAACGAATTTCTCTGTAATGCGTAGTGCGATTCACTGGCCAAGCGACCACAAAAGGATGCGCTCTTAATGCAAAGCGCGTCGCACGAACGAATTTACGGTTTTCAGGAACATAAAAGCATTTCGTTGTAGTAACGATAAAACAGCGAAACAAACCCCACATTGCGTCGATGCTCCAGTCAATTAATAGAGTTGGATACCCTACTGTCACCGATGAGCTTCCTTGCTATCTCCTGCACGGCCTACACAAGAGAGTTCTATTCCGTCTTATTTATTTTTAAATATGTTGTTCAAATTTACAAATTATTAATTTAGTAAGGAGAATAATAAACCCTGTTTAAGCCCATTTACTGTACATGAACATGAAATTTTAAAAACTCATAAGAAACGTAACACACCTCGTATTTGCATCATGCTGATCCAGTTGTTGAGTGTGATGTAAATATCTATTTTTGAACATCCTAAAACTTAAGTAACAAGTACGTTCTAATTTAGTGTGTGTGTGTGTGTTAGTATGTACACATGTATTTAAAGTACAAGAAGGAATAGAATATGTTCTCAAACATAAATATAAAAAAGCATCTAAATCTACTTTAAAGTAGGCGTAACCATAGTGTTGACATTTTAATTGGTATTTATTGCTACTTAAAATACAAAAATCTTACCAACAGTTTTCACCTCATATTTTATTGTAAAGTTATAACTTTTAACAGGACTAAATATTAAGAAATGAATGCTTTGAATTATGATGTTAAAACGAAGATAAGATTTCAATTTACTGCACAGTATTTAGATACAGGAAGTTCTCGCTAAGGACATGTTTCTTATATAATATCCTTGCACTTGCACAATTTTTCAAAGTAAAACACATTTTTTGTAAGAAAATTATTTTCTATTAATGATGTGAATGTTTTTAGAACACTAAAGGTATTTAAGGAACTTTTATTTTATTAGTATCGTTTGCTGTTAAAAATTAAAATTTAAAGTTCAGTTATTCTGTCGCTAAAGCTAAATCTCCATCGTTAAGACTCTAAAAAAATTTATTTAGCAATTTTTGGCTACAAATGCTGTTCTGTAACTCTTTTTGCTGTAATTTATTTTTAACGATCGAGACTTAGATTTAGCTACGAGTTTTTCAAAAGAAGACGCAGGTTGATTGCTGAAAAAATAAATTAAAAAATTTAAATTGAAAAAATTGTTCTTACGAACAAAAAACCGACTTCAAACAGAATCCATCTGTCTGTCTATAACTGTTCAAAAGTATCGCCACATACATTAAATTAAAGTAACTATTGGGACCCCCTAATGTTCCAGCTCTAAACTTTATACTTGTTATATGGGCGAGCGCCAATTTTTCCACTTGACGTTTTTTCTTGTTATTTTTTCATTCTCTATCTCCACATATATTAATTTTTCTGATTGTAGTTACTTTATTGTTCAAAATGAAATGAAAAAATTAGAGGTAGGCGTGCTGTTTGCCTGCTGCCTCGAAGGACATGGACCGACCATGTTGATTTCCAATTGCACCTCTTTCGACACTATAGTGCTGTTTGTATATTACAGGCGATCAACTCGTCTAAAAAATTTATATGGAAATAACCCAAAAAACTGAGCGCTTTTTTATATAAATTTATCAGAAGAGTTACTCGCCTATAATACAGAAACAGCTAATATATCTGATCAATTGACGAATTTATTTCTTTTGCATCGGCAAACTTAATTTTAACACTAGCACGGACGGACAGATGGATACATGGACACACGGACGGACGGCGCAATCGACCTCGCTTTGCATAAGAAGTCCGAATATATACTAATTATGGGTCGGAAATGGATATTGTAGAAATTACACACGGAATGACAAACTTAGATATATCCTTTTCCACTTTTTGTGCTAAAGAGTATAATGAAAAGTAATTCTTACGAAAAAAACCGACTTCAAAAAAAATTTCGTTTGTCTGTCTGTCTATAACGGTTCAAAAGTTTGTCCACATGCATAAAATTACCTAAACTATTGGAACATCCTTTTATCTTTAAAACCAAATTTTATACTTGTGTTCTTTGTAAATTTTAAATTTCAAAAGTATGGCCAATTACATAAAACTAAATGTATATAGGGACACTCTTTAACTTACAATTTTGAATATTAATATTGTTACTATAACGGTCGTCGACATTTGCAATCGTTTATCTATAACGGTTCAAAAAATATGCCCATATAAGTAAATTTACATCACTAATGGGGACACCCTTATATTTTTAGTATAATTTTTGTATTACTTTTTGCCGTTGGACGCTATAGTGATACAAAGTTTTGTTTGACTTTAAAGTGGTGCTCTTTACGGTTTACAATACACGTAAAAAACATATATGTTGTATATTGACATCCTTTAATTTTTAGTACTATGAACTGTTTTTAAAAAGGAACCGATCTAAAAGTATCACCTTTCAAATAAAAAAGTAGTTTAAAAAATCGATCTAGAAATGACTGAGTTATGGAGGCACAAATATAAAAAAGAAACATTAAGTCGGTTAAAAAGGAAAATAAGTTTTTAGTATGAGTTTTTATTTAAAATTGCGATCTTACCGTTATTTATTACGCGATATTTTATAAATTCTTGTGTATATTTACGTTATGTATTTGATATTTTATGCACAGGAAAAAGTTCTGGGAGGAGGAACTAAATTTGTTTCAGACATGCTTGTCTACTTTAAAATTTGTTTTATTAAACTTTTATTTTATTAACAAATTTTATTACAAAATGTAATCAGAGTAAAGTGCATGAAAAACAAAAGGTCAACCAAATTAAAAAAAAATCCTAAACATTTAAGGACGCTTTTTGCACCTACATATTTTCAAGGACTATAAAGATTCTTTCTGAAAACAATAAAGAACTATTAACCAATTCTCTGTCTGCTTTTTTGATTGGAGTTACTTCACTCAACTAGATTTACATAGATGGTAAAGGGTATACATATAAGATTCGGCAAAGCCGAGTATAGCACTCTTACTTGTATCAAACAAAACTGTTTAAAGTTATGACGCCATGTGCGTATTGGACTTGGAGACGAAGTGCCTCATACGATGTATTGTCTACACTTTAAATCAATTTTGTGCTTTTATAAATTGTTATTTAAACTTTAATTTGCGTCCCTATTACGCTTTAAAATATAATACAGTAAACGTAAATCCCAAGTTCTTTTAATTTAATTAAGCCGCTTGATATTGACAGGGCACACTCTGTTCAAATTTCAAGTGCCTACTCTAACGAAATCAATGATAACTTCATTTATGTGTATATTTAATTTCTATTTTATTTTTTGTTGTTCAAGTTGAGGACAATGTTCCCTGAGTAGGGGATGTAGCTATCGATAATAATAATGTTACCTTCTAATTCATTAGGTATGGAGACCAAAAAAAAAAAAAAAGGTTAATTAATATATTCAGATAATCTTTATAATTTTAAGCTCTATGTAGGTATATCGCTAAAAACTAAAAGTATTTACTGTCCAGGCTTCAGAATTATAAAAGTATTTCATTAATGCAAAATTTTTGCCGATTGTATTGATAGACAATGGACAATTAAGTCAATTACTTTTTTAACATTCATATAAAATCTTTCATAATAATTATTTTTCTTTTATATACAAAAAAAAAAAATATTTTTGTTTTGCTAAAAGCAATAAGGGTTTTATTTTATTAAACTCTGAATATTTAAAAAAATTGTTATTTAAAAAATATTGATATAAAATAAGAACTCCCCTCACATTGGTTTAAGTTATAAGACTGTTGCATAAATTTCACATAAAATTGATCATTTAAGTAAATCCTTCATTTATCCGACTAAAAATATGAAACTTGTTGTCCCTCCCAGCAATGAAAAACCAGCTCTGTCAGAAATATTCTGATTTTTTAAATTTTATCAAAATCTTAAAGTAAAGATTGGGAATTTTTAATGGCGTTTGTTCATAAAACACGCCTATTTGTATTTAAATTTAAGATCATACACGAATCAACACAAACAGCAAGTTAAACAACCTAAAGATTTAATAATCTCTATAAGAGGAATAAAGAAAATTATGATCATGTTGACGAGATAAAGACCATATACTGAGTCACAACAAGAAAGAAGAGTGCCACCACAGACTTATCATATGGATCGTTATCAAGTAATGCGACAAGGAGCTTCTTGCTTAATTTTTAAAATACAAACATTTTGAAATACTTAATGTATGAGTGTCTGAATACGAACGAGATGAATAAACACAAGTACAACAACAGAAATACAATATGCAAGGAGCTGACTTGTTTCCACTTTTTTATGTTCTTGTATTTTTTTCTGTGCCTTTGAAAATAATTTTAGTAGTCAGTTGACTTTAGTTTAGTTTAGTATTGCGATAGCAATTAACTTAATTAACTTAATTGTGTATTTTGCTAATTGCTAATTTAATTAGCATCGGTATAGTAGAAAAAACTTGTAGACAAAATAAAAAAAGGCTTTTTAAAAAGTCATTCAACACAATAAATCTATTTAAAAGAAAAAAAAAGTGCAGAAAGTATGTGATCGCAAATCAAAATGAATTTCTTCTGTACGCGTACGAATAATAAATAACTAAAATAAAGAGGAGTTGACGTTAGTGATTAGAGATATAAATAAATTTTTTATTTAAATCTAGTATACAATCAGTCGTTTAATTCTATTATTGTATGTCGCTGCCAATAGAAACGAACAGATATCATAGTGACAATTTACTTAATTAATTAATACATAATTAAGTTATTTCTCAAAAAAGTTCTACACTAATTTGTTAATTTAAAAAATTAAATTCGAACAACAATTCATTTCTTTTAACACCGTAGTCGTTTATTGTTTATATAAACGCAAAACATTTGCTAAATTGAAAGTTGAAAAAAGTAAATCAAAAAGCGAAAATGTTAAATTATCATCAGCTACAGCAGAATCAAGATCAAACGACAACAAGTATGAACACAACATCATCATCATCATCAACGACAGCAACAACATCCGGTACACTTTCGTCAGCAATGGAAAACAATAAAATGTCATTAAATTTTTACTCTCCTTCCCAACATCATAATCACCAGGACACTAATCACCACCAACAACACCAACAGCCACCGGTAGTTACGGTTGGTAACAGTGCTACAGTTACCTGTTCGTCTTTGCAACATTTGCATACATTAACAAATAATAACAATTATGTTTCAACCTCATCAGCAACAGGGTCAGCTATGGACAAAACGACAATTTCATCATCATCATATCATAATCAAATATTCACAAAATTATCATCCCCAACGTCTGCTTCCGATTCATCAACAACTTCATTGTGCACAACGAAAGTTTCACCAAATCTTGCAGCTACATCATCCGCTATCAACACTACTTGTTCAATGCCAACTGGAACGGCGTTTATATTTGAAAAAGGTTCGGAAAATGTTAAACGCTTTTCCGTTAATAATTTATTAGAATTAGCAGCGGTGCAACAAGATTACCATCAGCAACAACATTCACAATCGCACAGTCAACTTCTCCATCATCATCATCATCAAAATATCACAAATAAATTTCAAATGCATCACCAACTACAACAAGAACAGCCACTTTTATCACATGGGGATAATTTGGGTAAGTTTATTTGTTCATTTATGATGCATACAATTTGCAATTTGATTTGCTTGTTAAAACATTTTAAATTTGCTGTTAGTGTCTTTTTCAATACAAAACAATGGATTAGTGAGAATTTCTAAAAAAAAATGTCAAATGCCATCATGAAGTATAAACTGGCGATAGTTTATGAATTTAAAAGATACATAAATAGAAATAAGTGTTAAGAAACCGCAAATTGGAATTATCGCAAATTATATAAAATTCATTCAATTTATTTGTTACTTAGTAGTGAATTTTTATAACGCAGAATAAAATTTAATTATCCCAATTCACAATCTTGTAGGAATTTTCTTGCAAACTTTTATAGTATATTTTTACTTTATACCAACAAAATATACAGTTAAGCACTTGCAACGCTGCTGTTAATATATGTACCTACAAAACTTGCAACCAATAGTTTATATTTACTCTAAGTATGCAGTACTTGATTATAAATCGGCAGCTGACAGTTTGTGAAACAAGGTGACTGGAATCTATCCTCATCATCGCTATAAAAATATTATTTCGCTTAATATTTGATTTAGGTACTGCGCTAGAAAATCCTCGACGGCACTTCACCATAAAATAAATATAATAAATAATTTTCTATCAGTTCTACCAGCTTCATCATTACATTCTATGGATATAATTAATTCATCTTTAAAGTTTTCTTTTTTGTGGAAAATAATCTTCTTTTACAATCAGCTGTGAATTTTATGTTTTCCAAGAATCATTACAAACTAAGCCAAAGTGTGGTTTTTCAGGAATTATAGAATTTATTTACAATTGCATAAATTTGAAATTTGATTGTGAATTAGATTATTTATTTAAATATAATTAATTTAATATAATAATTTACTTTGTGCTTGATTCCTTCAATTATAAATATTTCATGATATTCTCATGTATTACTGCGGGGAAAGTATATCCATATGGTCATTTCGCTACTCATCATATATAGCTCATCAGTGGATTCTACCTAAATATAGTAAAGAAAAACTCAAAGTCTTATACCAAAGGCCAAAAGGTCATGAAAAACTCAAACATAATAATTTTAATACAAAAACACAATAACCATTGAGTAACTATTTTTATTTTTTTTTTTCATTTTTCTACATAAGGGTTGCCATCGGAAACCATTCATACGTATTTTAAAGATTTAATGAAAAAAAAACATTTCAAACAATTTTTACAAATAATCAACGTGCACAGACAAATGCTTTAATAATTAAAGTAAATTAATATAAAAAGACTCCAAATAATAAATTTTCTTGTCAAAAAATATAATAATAATCTTGTGTGTTTAACTATTTACTTATTATTAGAGTTAAAATTTTCGTTAGGTATTAGTTTTTCTTTAACAAACTTCAAAAAGTCGGAGGCAGTGTTGTCAGTTATGACGATTTTTCGCCAAACGTGGCGATAAAAATTTTGAAACTGATAGAGGCGAGATTCTTGGCGGTATTTAAAGTACTCGGCAAAGTTTTTGGCTATTTTTTATAATTTTCTTTACGATAACATTGCATTAAGAAACAGATAAAAACCTTGGCAGCTTTATTTTACATGTTAAGGTTGTATGTATGTTTGTATATTAGCAAATTAACTAAATTTGGTTTGACTTCTATATTTGTATTTACCTTTTTATCTAACAAGTATACGTATATATATACATGTCAATATTTGAATTAAATGCCAAATGGTGAAGACGCTTAAAAGATGCAGTGGGACACAAAAAACAAAATTGTTAAGTTTAAATTGGAAATGTCATCATAATAAAAATGAATTAAATAAAATTGAAAGAGAAAATACATTTATAAAATCGTTTTTGATTATAGGCAACATTGATTTTGGCCCAAAATTTCAAACTGAATTGAACAAGTCTGTTTTAGATGTTACAAATATATATATTTAAATTAAATGAATCGGCTTCTAGAAAACTTGTCTATTTTATAAGTTTATTGTCAATTTTCAAAGAGATATCCGTTACAAAAGCGGCCATTAAAAACTAATGATGGTTTCCGTAGAGAATGCATAGGGCCTTGTGTTTTAAACAGGCAGAATCTTGAAATTTACACAGGGCGCGTGCTGCTACATCAGCTAGAAAATTACAGAGAGTATAACTTCACTCTATTCTAAAAAGTTAATTAAAGGCTGCTGTCTTGTAGAAATATTTCATGTTATCTGATCTTTTGCTGTTTCTTAAACAGGGTTGAATTTGATCTCGATGGGGATATCAACCTACTGATTGATATTGACTTTGTCGTTCTACTATTTTGAGACTGTTTATCCACCGTCGTAATTGTAACAAATATTCTAAAGCCTTGTAGCACCGAAAGAGTACCCTCCATACAGTGCTTTACACAAAAATGAAAAAATAATTTACATTTATTGCTCGGAAAATAAATTGCTGAAAACGACAAATGTTTTTCAATAGAAAACTTATATTAGCTGTCAAACATGCAACACTGAAATAGGCAATAACTCAGGTATAACAAGGCTTTCTCTAAAGAAACAGTTCAAATAGAGTGGCGTACGAAGCGAGTGAAAGAATAACAATAATCTAAGCAAATAAGAGTGCTATATTCGGCAATGGCGAACCTTATACACCCTTCACCATCTTTGTAAATCATAAAAATTTCATCGGCTCTTAATGCGTTAACCATTTTTAAAAAATTTTAGTAATTCCTTTAAGATCTCATCGAAAGCTTTAAAATGATACCCATATTGATATTTTAACAAATTGGATAATTTCAGAGCCCCATAACTCGGAAACAATGGACGTGCATCAATTTTTTCACTGAATGTTTTTTTCTTATTTTTTAGCTCTCTATAGCCCCATGTATGTATTTTTTGATTGGAGATACTTTGTTGTATCAAATGACATGAAAAAATTAGAGTTAGGCGTGGTTTATTGCCTGCTGCGTCGGAGGACATAGACCGATTAAAAGTAATTCTTTCGAAACTATGTCTGATGGATTGACATATTTTTTTTTTTTTTTTTGTAAAATCAAGTTTGCCGAGGCGGACGGACAGACGGACATGGCTCAATCGACTTCGCTATGGGGTCGGCAATGGATATTGTACAAATAACACACCAAATGACAAAATTAGTTGTACCCTTTTTCCACTTTTTATGGTAAAGGGTATAAAAAAACAGCACTTAGAAAATACCGAAAAGAACTTCACAAAGTTGATTATCCGCTAAGCAGAATGTTAAAATCCGAGACGTGTATATGCCTCCGTTGCAAATTTCTACAAGGTACCAAATCAGAGAAACATAGGACGTGAGTTCTTTTCGTAGTTGCCATATAAAGAACCGGCGTTATCTCACATCGATAAAATTTGGCACGCTTGTGCTTGATAAAAGTAATTGTTATGTAGAAATATAGATACAATCTAAAAAAACAGGAGGGTATCAATGTTACGCTTTAATTTTTGTGCCTGATTACTCAGTTATTTCTGAACTGATATTGAAACATTTTTCTTTATTTGAAAGATTATGCTTACAAAGTGGTCCTAATTTAAAAATAGTGCATAATTTTGTAAATCAAAGGGTGTTCTCATACAACATCTTTTTTAAGTGTATTAGTATGCGTAAAGGGAACCACTCTAAAATTAAAAAAACTGAGTATTACTATAGCTTCTAATAGCTAAAAGTAATAGCAAAAAGTAATAAAATAAAAATTAAAGGGTGTCGCTTTAGCTGATGCAAATTGTCCTATATGGGCTTATCTCTTGAACCATTATAGACAAACGCTTCAAAATTGGATAAAATACCAATTACTATGACCGTTAAATAAATCAAGATTCACATGGATTTTTCAAAATTAATTTTATTTTTTATTGGAGCATTTTCAAAGTGAGTTAGCATTTATAAAAAGAAATTTAAATAGATATTTTACAGAAAGGGATATGATATCTTTTCTTAAGAATTTCATAAAAAGAATAAAGAAAAGATTAAAAATATATAAGAGGATAATAGCTTTCCAAAAAGACTTATTTATAAATTTATTAGACAATACGGACATAAAAGAAATACAAATAAGATAAGCACATTGGAACCTAAGATTTATAAGTCTTTAACTTATGTACAAGGTTTTTCAGAACGTTTAAAGAATTCAAAAATCTTCAATAAGGAAAAATATAACATGGCTTTTAAAACAAATAATACACTGAATAGATTATTTAATAAGACTAAAGATAGAATTAATAAATTTGACATTTCTAATGTAGTCTATGAAATACCTTGTAAAGGTAGTGATCAGGAGATTTGCAATAAGGTATATATTGGTACAACAAAAAATAAACTTAAGACTAGAATTGCTGGATATAAGTCGGACTTAAGATATGTTAATTCACAAAAAACAGCATTATCCACTCATTATTTTGACTTAGGTCACTATCCTAACTTTGAAAATGCTTCAGTTCTTAGTATTGAAAAAAATTATAAGTGACGGTATATTTTGGAAATGTTACACATTGTAAATACTCCATTGACTAAAAGAATTAATTTTAAAGCAGATACAGATAATGTCGCTCATATATACAGACACTTAATTCACAAAATAACATAAATGTTTTTGTTCTTAATATATGTATGTAACACAAAACACTTCTTTATTTTTTTGTTTTTTGAAAATTTTTTGAAACATTGTTTTTTAATTTCATTATGACAAAAAAAATTTTTTTCCAATTGTTAATTAATTTTGTTATTTTGCTTATATATTAATTTTGTTTCCTGAAGAAGGTACGCAGAAAGTAGCGAAATATTGAAATAAAATATTAATAAAAAAATATAAGGACCCAAAGCTTAATAATATAGAAAATAATATAATTTAATGTATATAGCCAAACTCTTGAACCGTTATACACAGATAGCTTTCAGTTTGCAACTCAATGATCCACATGTAGTGTTAATATAAACTACTGCTTTGAAGTGTTGATTATTTAATAGTTGAGTTAATTGCATGTGGTGTAATATATTTTTTTTAAATAGTACCAAAATTATGTATCAAATAGTAGCTGGAAATGTCAAACTGCATATATAAAATGTCGGCGTTAAATGTTTATATATAAAATTCCAGATTTTTAGCAACGGCGAAAACGAATGAGTTCGCCAATGTTATCAGCTGGTACATGATTTTGCCATGAGTAGTAGTTCAATGTATACACAGTTTATTTATTCAAGTTTAATTTCCTTTATTTTGAATTCAAATGAGGAGCAAAATATTAAAAAACAAAATAGCATAAGTAAATTTTGAATAATGAAAAAAAGTCAAACTCATAAATATATGTAAAATAATAAAAACTACGTTAATAGATCTTTACTTCGAAAGGGTAAGAGGCCTTGCCTTTTTTCGGTCTCACAGAAATGATAAGGGAGATATCAGCATTTTATGGGGCTGAATCAATCTTAACAGAGTTCTTGAGAGATACTTATTTAGAAGGCCCAATAGGCTAAAATAGTGCCGAAAATAGTCTGGCGTTTTTAGTCAGTCGAGAGGTATTGTTTTATTCTTATTTTATTATAAATTCTCTTCTTCTATTCTTGAAATTTTTCACGACGAAAACTATTTAAAACACATGAAAAAGAAAAGAAGAAAATCACTTTGTCTTGAACAGCAAGTTTAAAGGGCGCTTAACACTTAATGTGCGATTTTTCAGTCTTGTGTTGAATTTCTAAAATGTTTTGGATTTGCCATGTAGTTCCATTCTATGAGATCTGGACCTCTGTAAGCACCACAATCATGATCTCTCCGGTAAAAATAATTATATCAGGAAAAAAAGGTAACCAAGAGGGACTTCTAAAATTAACAACTGTTGTTAAAACTTCAGATAAAAATCAGACAAAAATTGAAGAAATGCCAACCGTTAAAACATTTGCAGGTGAGAGGTACCCAACTTTGAGAGTACACAGCCTCACCTCTGGAAAAAGGATGGTACCCAGCTTCGAACGTTAAGCCTCGATACCCCTCTGTTACGCTTATGTCAATTTTTGGATCAACTATCAAAATATTTTGATTCTGCCCCACTCTTCGATTTAAATCCTATGTTAAGGAATGAAGCAAAAAATTTAATATTTTACACTTTACTCAATTTAATCTTAAGACTAACTGCAGGATTTTTTTTCGTTTATTTATACTAAATATTATGTTTATAGTTTCGTAATTATATCTTAGTTTAAGTCTTATCGTAAACTATGTGTTCTTTTGATTACGTTTTTTTTTCGATTCAAGATATACTTTTGAATTTCTTCTTTTATTGTATGTAACCTTTTTTATCATTAAAATGAGAGTGTGATGACAGTGATCGTTGTTTGTAAGGCCTTGAATTTTCTATGTTAATGAGCTTGTCTTATATATAGTTTATTATTTATTATATTACGCAGTCACCTTAGAAGCAATAACAATATTGAATCTGCAAATTTTTACAAAAGCGAAAACAAATTATTAGTTTCAAAAAATTTGTTGAAGGAATTTTATTTTTGTGTATGGATTTTACAACTACAGTATCACATTGGCTGTTATTGTTAAATATTTAAAGTTGAAAGAAAAGCCTAAAAATCATAATTTATTTATTCCTTGATTTTTGTGGCTGACGATATTTTTCTTATTCACAAAGATGAATATTTAATTTTAAAACTCAATATAGATATGTAGTATTTGTGCAGAAAACGTACAATAAAAAAGCTAGGAGGTGTGATTCTAATCCTCGACTTTATAATAGGTGGTGAATTTAACTAAGTGGGAAGCTGAAGAGTAGTATCTGTGATACAGTTAAGCGCACTTGAGAAACTTTTTTTCTAACGTTGGAGTTGTTCGTGTACGATGTTAAGCAGATTTCTTTGCAGATCTCTTACAGGGTGTTCTATTCGTAACTTGCTTTGTGATCCTAAAGACATTATGTGCATCGCGTGCTTTTAGAATGCTTGCGTTTATTTCTACGCACCGCTCGTTTAACAGTTTTGTTTTGTTCACGGTAATTAGTTTCTATGTTCGCCTTAAGGTCTGAGTTTACTACTGAACCCAATTTGTCCTTTAGGTTGCGTCTTTCTGCAATAATATTCCACGTTTCGTCGGACATCCATTGTTGTGTTCCTTTCGGCACAGGACCGATTGTACGGTCAGTACAGGACTTTAATGAGTTTTTTATTAGGACTCACTTAGAACTTACCGAGTCGAGTGACTCAGATTCTACGCTATTTAGTGTAATGCATCTGTGCATGATCTCAGGATTGGCCTGCGTCTGCGCATATGCAAAAGACATTTTCTTATCCAAACAGGAGACACCCACGTTATTTTATGACACAACTTATGGTCAATGTGCCGCCACAGAAGTCTATAAATCGTTCACCGTTATCGTTTCGTGTGCCAATTTCATGTCTACCCATTACATGTTTCCATAATTCATTATCAGAGCCCACTTTAGCATTCATATCACCCTTTACTAAGATAATATCGCCTCGTGGAACAGAGTCATAGGTAATATTAAGCTGACCATAAAACAAATTTTTAACTTCATATTCCGCAGTTTCAGTGGGGGTATAGCACTAAATAATTGTTATGTTTCTTATTTTAGATGCAAATTGGTGCCTTAACTGCAATCTATCCAAATGACCGATTTCTTTCAGAATGTGACACAATGCGCTGCTTTAAAAAGCTCAAACTCTTAAAGTCACTGTATTATTTTTTCTGTCTCAAGTTAGTTCATCAAATTGTCTCTAAAATATTGCGCTTTAAAGACTTAAATGTTTTTCTTTACTTATATAAAAATAAACCTCTTAAATAAGAGTGTCTGTCAAGAAGCTTACACGATTGTCAGTGAAATAAATCTGTCAATTTACAACTGATGGCAATTTGTCAGCAATCATCAATTGCCAACCCCTCCAATAAAAAAGTTGATTAAAAAAAATCTCACACATATTGAATAAACTTTAAAAAAATATCTCTGGAGATTTCACAAAAAAAAAAAAAGAAAACTATTCTTGTCAAGCTATAAAAAAACTAGAAATGAAACTCTTTGATTTAATAAATTAAACACACCAAACAAACCAACAAATTACAAGCACACAACTTTACCAAAAACACTTCCATTTCGTTTTAAAAACATGGAAAATATTTCAAAAAAGTTTTATTTTGAAAAGGATACAGTATGATGTTGCATGATTGCACATGCTCTGCTTGGCTCAACTAAATTAAGACAGACATCGCAATGCAACAAGATTTTAACAACTCTCATGGGACTGTCACAGTCACGACAATAAAAAAAAAAAAGAAAATTCAGCAGACTCCATTCAGTTTGTCTTCTGTAGCAAGCGAGTAAGAGTTTACTTTTGGTGGTATATGATTTGGTGTAAATGAATCGTTTTCCCATCTATGGATTCCCTACACGTTTTTTTTAAGTTCGTTTTTTGTTGAGTTTTCATGAAGTTTGTACTTCTGCTTACACTTCCAGCATTTGCGTTGCAAGTATGTTTTTTTAATAGAATCTTATTTATACATTTATCACCACATATTTTTAAAAAGATTTAAATCGTTATCGTTGTTTTTGTAAAAACAAAATATAATATGATTTTCCACTTCTTTTTTAATTCGTGTTTCTGTGTGCGGCCGCCACTGTCAACACAAATTAACTTAATGTCATGTTGCCGCTGTCGGGATTGTCATGAAAACCACAATTGCTTGACGTTTGTATTACGAATGTTTTATATTTTTGTTTATATCTTTTGCTTTTCAAATCTTTCCTTTCATTTGAAGTTGAGGGATTGATATATTTTGATGATTTGCTCTACTTGTGTTGTTTTTTATTTATTTTGGGAGATAAAATTTTAGTGTTCATCTTATTATCGAAACATATTGAGCAGGGAGAGATATGTTTAACCATAAATACTATTATAATATTTCAAGGTCGTAACTTATGTTGTGTGATGAAAGGTCTAAAGTGAATTTCTTTTGTTTAAATTAATCTACGTTATGATTTGATCCTTTGAAAATTTTTTATTTATTAGCTATTTGTATACAAAGATTGCAAGTTTATTCTGTGTAAAATTGCAAAGTTGCTGTAGATTCCATGAAAAATGAAAAGGCAACGGCATTGATGATATCCCAGTGGTGATAGCAACAGAGTTACCGACATTATATTTCCCTTATTTAACTATATGTGGAATACAGAAACGTTTCCCTCAGAGTGGAAAGAGTCCAATATAGTATTAGTCCATATAATATTATAGTATTATGGTATAGTATACCAAAAAAGGGAGATGTCTCCAATTGTAATAGTTGGAGAGAAGTAGCCCTGTTATCTATCACAAGCAAGATATTTAATAAAAATTACTTTAAACCTCATTGTCTGCCTACTTAATCATCTTTTACGGAAATAACAGACCAGTTTTAGTGCAAATCAATTATGCATTAATACGATGCGAATTATACTGGTGCAGTGCATCGAATAGAACAGTACGCTTTAGGCAGTTTTTATCGATGACGCAAGGGCTTTTGACGCAATAAAAAAAAACTACATATGGAACGTATTGGAAAACTTCGGTGTACCGTAAAAAGTTTTAAATATTAAGTTCAACAGCTACGACGGCGCTAAATGCAGAGTTCCGCACAGCGACAAGCTTAGTGAGCTGTTAAACTCTACCTTCAATGCACAGTGGTTTGAAAACGATTTTTTTGTACAAAATTCGGTATCTCATGAACCATTCAAGATACTCAATGAAATTTTACAGAGGCAAAGCATGGATATTTCTCAGTGAATCTGTGGATCGTTGGTCCCCTAGGGTAAAGCGGGGCTTGTGGATAGGGCATTACAGTTGGGTACCTCGGATATATATATTTTTTTGGAAAATGTATTGAAAGTTAATTCTTAACGCAAATGTTAAGATTTTTTAAATTTAATAAGACCTTGAATGTATCTATAAAAATGTTTTTACATGTGCAAGTTATCGCTTATAGTTTGCGGGAAAAATTTTTTGGCTTACATTTTTTGTTTTTTTTTGTTAATTTTGACTTATGTTTTTATGCTTATTAATTATCGGATTTTTACTTTAAAACATTTACTATATTCTTAATAAAGTTTTGAATGAACGACTTTAAAGTTTTGTTCTGATAGCGCTTTTCGTTAAAAGTTACAAGCCTCTGAATTATGAAAATGTGAAAATAGCGTTATTCGTTAGCGTTAGCTATTCTATTTTTGCTTATGTAATTTAAATTTACTTCTGTGCTAACAAATTTTTTTAAACATTTTATAGACAACCTATAGCAAATAAGAATAAAAGAAACATTAGGTCACAAATTAAAACCCTCAAACAGATTTTGTAACAAAATTTAAAAGTTTTGTAAACTTCCTCGGAGTGCAAAGCAACGATTAAAAAAGGTAAAACAGCTTCTAAGTCCCCAAGTCCAAAAAGCATTTGACAGCCACATCATTATTAACGGCTGGGTAGCTTCTTTTGTAAAAAAAAAACAATTTTTTGGACACTTTCCCCGTTCCGGGAATTTATATGTTGAAAAAAATTTAAATAAAAAATTTTTAAATTTTTTCCACTATTTGATTAAAAACTCTGTTATATATATAATTTTAAAATTTTGCAAGAATAGCTCGATGCGTGATGATTTTGTGGCAAGTTTATTTAAAATTTTTTTCTCAAATAACCACCTTAACATGGTTTTTCAGCTTTTGAGGTAAATATCATTTCAAAAATGTAGCGCGAAAAAAATTATTAAAATACTATTAATCTAAAAGTCATAAGTTTTCCTTAGATGCTACTCAAATGTATATCGAGCATATATTTAAACAATAGGAGCATCCTAAACCTCGCCTCCTCATGATTTTTTTGCTCATTTTATATCTAAAAACCAAAAATGTGTATAAATACATTTTCTATTAAACTGAAAAACACAGACAGCTAACAAAATATGTATGAGTGTACACATTTAACGGTTTTACATACAAAAATAAGTAAAAAAATCATGAGGAGGCGTGGTTTAATTACCGAAGATATGAAGGCAAAACTTTAGAGCTTTATAAGCCGTTGTCAGCAGAATATTAGCGCTGAAATAAGGAGGAAGAGGTATGGATTGATTGGGCATACTCTGTGAAAGCCCTACAAGGACATTTCCCATGCTTCCCTAACCTGGAATCCGCAAGGCGTGCTACTCCGTGGAAGGCCAAAACAACTGATAATGATAATCTTTGCGTACGTATTTTTATTTTATGTGGACAAGAAACTAAGAAAAATGTACGGTCAGAATATAAGTGTAAAATTATTTTAATAACATATAACTTTTTATTTTATTTTTTACTGAATTTAGTCCTTTGTCTTGTTGCTCTTGTCATATATCTTCTGTATTCTTATACTTCTTTTTCTCTCATTCTAAATATTTAAATTTATATAAATCTAACGGTATTGCATTTTTTTAACATTCATTAGGGGTTTTCACACCGAATTGGTTAATTTGTTAAAGTAACCGAATGTGAACGACCCTCTTTTTATAACATTGTTTGTCTGGTAAGTTTTGTAGTAAAACAGCTGATTTATTGTTCTGACACAATTTATTATTCTGAAAACATAAAACATGCCACGAGAAAGTGTAAAAGAACCGTTTTGATTTATTAAAATAAAAAATCATTTAGTTAACATATTTACTCTGAATGTACACGAAAATGTCCAAAACAAAAATATTTTTTTTAGAAATGTACGAGTATCACAAATGACTTTTTTATTATATTTACCAACTAAAAACTATTTTATTTTATTTATTTCAGGGGTGTCGCGTCGTTAATTTGTTAAATGTTAATCCGGTAACGCTTAAATATACAAAACTGAAATGTACCCACAAAATTACCGATGAACGACTAACAAACTAACAAGCTCGGTGTGAAAACCCCTATTGTATACTTTATGAGTATACTTTATTATTACTGTAAATTATTTATAACATGTTCAATATTTTCTTTAACGATTTTAAATTAAGTTAATACTCGTAACAAAATCAAAAATTTCGCATCCCAAGTATTTCTCCTCATTATTAGAGTTATAAAAGTATTTAGTATGTTACAACTGACTTGACTAACTAGTCAATACTTTTGGTACTGTATTTTATAGCATAAAACTGGACACGTCAAATAAATTACCCTTCTGAAAAAATGTAATGCATAGGAAGAAATGAGATTTTTTTGTGAAATAAAAACGTAATTGAGTTTCATGATTAACTTTAAAAAAACACATAAATAAAATATTTTACCTTTCTATTTATTGTGTTTGAACTAAATTAAATGTTAAAATATGGAGTAGATCGAGTACTCACCAAAAAAGTATCGAGTAGTAAAAGTAACCACTTTAAAATAAAAAGGAGAAGTAGTACCTCAGGCAACAATGCCTATTTTATTATTTTTGCAACCGTGACATATTTTTTATGGAAATAATAAAGGAAAGATAAGACAGGTGGTGAAAGTCGAAAGATAATGGAAAAGTTTCATTGTTTTTTATTTAACACTGCCCACCATTTGTTTTTAATTAGACGGTTGATTATAGCCTTTTTGTTTGTTATTTTACTTCTTCGACGAATGCATTAAGAAGTACATTCGTGACATGGCAAATAATAAAGGTACGAAAAATATATAGTTCTTCGAACACAATCTGCTTAAAATTTTCTGACTGAAAATCCGTGTAAAATTTCACTTGTTTTTCAGAATTAACTGATTTTGATAAAATCTAAAATAACTACAAGATAATTTATATCGTAACTTCTAGTGTTTTATTATTTCAAATCGGATAAACCGTTTTTGAGTTATTGTGAAATGGTTAACTTAACAAATCTATACATGATATAAAAAACTGATAGTAGATTTCAATTAAGCAACAGTCAATTCGTTGTTGTAAAACAGTATATTTAAAAAAAACCCTCTTTTGTTGTAAAAAAAACTTTAACGTTTAAGAATGAATAAATTGACCAATAATTTTTATGCAAAACATAAAAAAAAATTAAATTTTATTAATAAAAAAAGAAATACACTCTGAAGTAAAACGACATTTATGACACAATTTCGTTAAATAGAATATCAGAAAATAATAATAATTGCTAAGAAATATTTTTTTCTCAACTCAATTTTGTGCTTTCCGTATCCCTCATCTTAAAGAATTAAAAGAACTGTGTAAAGATTTCGTAGCTTTTATAATAAAAGTATTTAGTCCATTATTTGCATTAAGGTCTTAAATGCTTTCGAGGTAGAGCTGCAAAGCTATTGATAGTCCGCAGATTCAGTTGTTTCGATAGTGTGCTTAAAAACTATCGATAGCGTAGTTTCGATATATTTTTAAAAAACCATCGATACTATCGTTACTATCGAATTAAGGTGCTAATTCCGGCAACAATCACTATCCGATACTATCGCTTTTGAAAACAAACTATCGGTAGCCAGCCAAAAATAAAATTCTCGATATTATCGATAGCACTATCGATCGTTTTGAATCTCTTTTAGGATTTGAGGATTAGAAATTCTCTTAGAATAATATAATATTTTAATTTTACGAATTCTAAGAAACTGCGGTACTAATACCGAAATATTATATTTAAAATCAATAAATAGTTAAAAAAATTACCTAAACAAGACTTTTATTTGAGTTTCTTAACATTAAAGAACACCAGCCTAATCTACCTATGTGATCTACATCTGCTTTTTGTTTTTTTAAGATAAAAACAGTGGCGTTAGGCCTTTTTGTATTCCCTAAGGTTTTTAAGTATTTAAATACCACTTCTTACTATACATAAAAAACATGATTGTTATATGGTCGCAATAAATATTCTTGCTTTCTGTAATAAAATATGTTTGATGTTAACAAATTTGTGTTGTTTTAAACAATAATTTGGTTACGATACAAAAGTTTTTGTCAACATATAATCACTGAATGAACGGAGACATGGTTGAATTTAACCATATTTGTATTCCTACTACGATCAAAGTTTAAGTCCCTTGCGCGCAGAATTAATAGCCCAATTCACAATCTTGTGCAAATGGTCTTGCATCATAGCATTTGCACAAGATTGTAAATTGGGCTACTATATTTTTGATATATTTTCTGTTTTTTCCCCTTTATTTTTTGAATATTGTTATTTTTGTTTAAAATCGACTGTTTGCTTTCTATTTTTCAAAGCAAATTAAAATGACATACCTTTATTCGGGCTACTAAACTATACTTATTGTATTAACCATTCCTATAGCTTGTGTATACAAAGGCTTTTTAATCATGGATTTGATTCATATTATCATGCTTTTCAAATTGAATACGATAAAGTTTATTTTTCTATAAACGTTAAATCTTAAGAATCTAGTTATACCGGACATACTTGTATTTCAGAAGGAAATAATTTAAACTAATATTTTTGAAAATTTAATTAATTTACTTTATTCGTGCTTGATTCCTTCAAATATAAATATTTCATGATATTCTCATGAACTATTTATTATCTTAAACTAAATTAAAAAATGAAATGTATTACTGCGGGGAAAGCATATCCATATGGCCATTTCACTACTGCTCAAATAGCTCATCAGTGGATTTTACCCAAATTTTGTATAGAAAAACAGAAAGTCTTATATCAAAAGCCGAATTGATTAAATGAGAACTCCATTGAATCAATAAGACAGAAGACAATAACAACTCAAAAATGTTCTACACAAAAACACAGCAAACATTTAGTAACTATTTTTATTTTTTCTTTCATTTTTCTACATAAGGGATCCCATTGGTTGATTCAATGGAGTTCTCATTTAATCAATTCGGCTTTTGATATAAGACTTTCTGTTTTTCTATACAAAATTTGGGTAAAATCCACTGATGAGCTATTTGAGCAGTAGTGAAATGGCCATATGGATATGCTTTCCCCGCAGTAATACATTTCATTTTTTAATTTAGTTTAAAATAATAAATAGTTCATGAGAATATCATAAAATATTTATATTTGAAGGAATCAAGCACGAATAAAGTAAATTAATTAAATTTTATAAGATTCCGAATAATAAATTTTTCATTTTGATATTTTTGAAAATTAATAAATCTTATTATACCCTTCACCATAACAAGTGTATAAGTTTGTCATTCCATTTCCGGCCCCATTGAGTGTATATATTCTGACTTCTTATGCATAGCGAAGTTGTTTGAATGATGTCCGTCTGTCCGTGTGTTGGTGTTGAAATCAAGTTTTTCTCGGCCTCGGCAAACTTAATTTCGCAAAAAAATAAAAAATCAATCGATCAGTTATATTGTCGAAAGAGGTGATATTTTGAATCAGCATGATCAGTCCATGTCCTTTGAGGCAGCAGGCAAAACACCACGCCTACCTCTAATTTTTTCATGTCATTTAAAACAAAAAGTGTCTCCCCTCCAAAGAATAAATATATCGGGCGATAGAGAATTAAAAAATAAAAATGATGCCCATATTTTCCGAGTTACGGGGCTCTGAAATTAAATTTTTTTTAAATATTAATACGGGTATCATTTTAAAGACTTTAAACAGATCTTTAAGGAAATACTAAAAATTTTTTAAAATGTTTAACCCATTAAGAGCCGATGTCATTTTTATGTAATATCATATATATGTAGTACCAAAATGTTTTCTTTTTTGATTGGAGTTTCTTCACTAAACTAGTTTACATAGATGGTGAAGGGTGTATAAAATTCAGTGTAGCCGAATATAGCACTCTTACTAGTTTTTCTTTTATTTAAATATTGTTATAAAAATTATTAATAAATAAATAAACAATAAATAGCCATGTCTTTCATTATAAGGTAAGTTTATACTAGCGAACCATACTATAATTTTGAAAGTAATTTTAATTATATATTTTTACTATATTATGGTGAATTTATTTACCCATATAGTGTTTCTATTTAGCGATAATATATTACTTTATAAATTTTGATAATATTACAATATGTTTATACACCAACCACAGTTATGGTTATAATATACAATATTATTTTTAAGTTAGACAACAATATGTTCCAATAACAACTATATTCTTATTGTTTTTAAAAATAATATAATTTTGCCACAACCATATAATTTAACCATAATATGTTGCTCTTAGATTATGGTTAAGTCAACCCTGGTTTTTCTTTGCGTGTGGGTACTTTTCTCTATTGAACGACTTGAATTTAATCAAAAAAAAAAGTATTAAAACCATGGCCTTTTTTTTCATAAAATCAGTTTAAAAATGTTTTATATTTATTTCTTTTTAATTTACGTGTAAATGCATAAGTTATTTTTTTTCTTTTTATGAAAAATTTTAGTTTGTTTTGCACATACGATTTTTTGCTTGCTTCTATTTTTCTTTATGCTGTCAGTCATAGTCATCCTTTATGTCAAAGAATCATGATAATATTCATAAATATTGTACTTTCAGAAACTTATAGAAATGCCGCCTTTTTCCTAAATGTATCTTTTTAGATTCAGTCACTCACTCATACTTACGTATACACACACTCTTGCACAAATTGGCCACATATGGCGCAGAAGTGTGTTACAATTTATCATAATTTTTCTTTAGAGAAGCAAAAGAAAAAAATAAATAATTTTGACTTTTGTGTTCAACATGTTGTAAGTAACAATGAATACTTGTACTTGTATCAAGGGAGGAAGAAAAATCTACACAACATAAAACTACATGGTATCAGTAGTTGATGTCTGTTTTTATTTTAGTTGTTGTCGTTACCCTTGTCGTTGCGGTAACATTAACAACCACTTATATGAATAATTATATTTTAAAGAGGCTGTAAATTTACACCTAATTATAAATTATTTGCTTGGCATTTTGTTTTTTCTTGTGAAAGGAAAAATAATCGTACGTAAGCGCACACATACTGCTGTCTATTTAATGTATAATTTTATGAGCCGTTTAAAAATAAAAGAGGAATGTGTCAAAAGGGAATAGAAACTAACATTTATAGGCTAGAAGAAGGAGCCGTAATTTTTCTCGGAGTTTTTCTTAATTGATAAATGATAGAGATTTTATGACTTTTTATTACAAAAATTGAATAGTTCTGTGAAGTTCGTGGAAACAGTCTCTTGGAGATGAAATATAAGGAATAAAAACAATTTTTTTGGAATAAACTTTTAAAATTTTTTCTGAGTCATAAACTATATGTTGAATAGTGATGGATTTATTGATTGAACCCTTATTTTTTGAAAATCTTATTTTTGGGCAATTTATATACAATCAATTTATTAACCATTAGCGTTAATAGCATATTGATGGCAATAAAGTGACAATATCATTAAAATAAATAAAAGGTCTTACGCATGTTTACGTTGGTTTTCATATTATTAAACCATTAACTTTGACATAAAATATCCCTTTCTTACAGTTTCAAAAGATCGATGAAGAAAGCCAGACAAAAATGCTTTGTAAAACAATAAATTTTTATATGCTTTCAGAGACACAAAACATAAAGAATAAATCATTATTTTATGTCTTTTTAATATATTGTTGGAAAAACGAAAATCTTAACACTCATATGATCTACTGGGGCTAAGATAAGTTTTTTTGTAAACAGGGTTTTATATTGTAAAAACGTTCTTTAAACATTAAATCACCAATAATTTGCTGTTACTTCTTCGTGTTTTTATATCTTTCACCACAAAAAGTGGAAACAGGGTATATGTTTGTCATTATGTGTGTAATTTTTACAATGTCCATTTTTGACCCCATAAATTATATTTATATTCTGACTCTTTAGTATAGAGAAGTCGATTGATCGATGTCCGTCTTTCCGTCCGAGTTAGTGTCAAAATCAAGTTTGCAGAGGCACTAGATCAGCTAAAGAAATAAATATGTCAATCAATCAGATATTGTGTCGAAAAAATCAGCTTGATCGATCCATCTCCTTCGAGGCAGCAGACAAAACACCAAGCCTACCTCTAATTTTTTCATCTCATTTGGAACAATTAAGTAACTCCAATCACAAAATAAATATATGCGGCGATAGAGAATTAAAAAATAAGAAACAAATCAAGTGAATGAATTGGTTCTTGCCCATATTTTCCGAGTTACGGGGCTCTGAAATTTTAAAATTTTTTAAAATATATCTATATGGGTATTATTTTAAAGGTTTTGAAGAGATCTTTAAGGAAATATGTAAATGTATTTAAAATGATTAACCCATTAAGAGCCTTTAGCATTTTTATGTAAAATTATAAATATGCAGTACCAAATCTTTTTTAGTGTTTAATTCTCTGTCACCCCAATATTTCATGTTTTTAATGGAGCAACTTCACTACACTAGATTTATAAAGATAGTGAAGGGTATATAAGATTTGGCGTAGTTGAATATAGCACTCTTGCTTGTTGTCTTTCAAATTGAAAGTAGGTGATTTAGTTATCGCCAAAGAATGTGACATGTATTTATATTCTAAAAAAATATAGTCATTATAATGATTTTAACCTAAATATCGGCAGTTTTTTTTTAATTATTTAATAATTAAATTTTCTTATGAAATTAGGGTTTCAATTGTAAATATTATAAATGAATTAAATTGATTTGGCCTTAGTTCATTTTTTAATTCCTAAAAACCTTTTTATAGAAAGAAAATTATTTATAAATGTAAGAGGACGTTTTTCAGTATTAATGCTGCATTTTCTGGACCGCTACATCCGTCATCAACATTCTTCTATCTACAAGAGGTTGTGTAAGTTGTAAATACATCTATTTAACTAACTAATCTTTATATTAATATGTTTAGACGAAGTTCACACACAACCTAAAGCATTTTTTGTCGTTCTCTTTGTAAATCTTCTGGTACATTTGTTATAGAGAGAACGCCATGAAATGTAGATAGATGCGAAGATTGCTTATGAAGGATGTAGCGATCCAGAAAATCCTGCATTTTATTCTGCTAGAGTCTATTTTTCTTAATGTCTTTGGAAAACGTCTGCATACTTTTATAAATAATTTACTTTTTACATTTTTAGAAATTAATTTAAAAAGCTAGCTAACCCGGAAAAAATCAAATTTTAATCATTTATTATATCCACGGTTCAAATCATGATTGAAAAAAAAATTGAAAACTATTTAAGTTATTATTATTTACTTGAATCTATTTTAAGAAATTATTTAAAAATTATGAAAAAACCTATCCTAATCATCGAATTTTCACTGGTTTAAAGCAGTCATTTAAATGCCAAGCTGCTTTGTTAATGTGAGCTTATGCTCGCAATGACAAGCTGATATTAAAATCATCCGTTTTTCCCCGAAAACTGGTTCCAGTTCATTTTAAGTAGAACGCATGAGTTACATATTTCTCTTGTATGTCGTTTTTTGCTGAGAAATTATTAAATGAAATCTTCAATACTAATGGAATCGTCAATAAATTTGCCCATCTAATGAATTACTTTCATGTATGGGTTTCGCTTATTTTTACTACTGACCCTTTCCCGCTAAGAAAATAAAGTGCTTCTATCAGCTATTTGAAATTTTTACAGAACACAAATTCAATTATGATATTGAAAATATAATGCGAACAAAGGTTTGTGTGTAAATGTTTATTTAGAAAAAGAAATCTGTAAATCAAAATTTATGTTTGCCTAAATATAAACTCATTCATCTATCAATAAAAAATACGTGCACATGTATTATCAAGTTTATAGAATTTTAACACCGATGGAAAAAAACTTTATTCTAAAAGCCTTTTTATGGCTTTTTATTTTCAAAGAATTGAAGCCATTAAAATCGTTTCAATATTTTCGCAATTTTATGACACAAGTTTTAGATTTCCTTCCAGTTTTATCGAAAACTTTCAAAAGGAATCCGTAGTTTATGTATTTTATTGTTGTTGTACAAACTACATTATTATATATATACCCAGTTAGCATTTGGAAGATTGTTTTTACAAAAATCACCAAAGTGAGTCTTCAAAGACTACCCAAGGTGACTTAAAACTGATTAATCAGTTGTGCGTTTAAAAAGAGACGAATATAATTCCATATTTCATGAAATATTTATATTTGAAGGAATCAAGCACGAATAAAGTAAATTCAAATAAAAGAGACTCCGAATAATAATATTGATTTACATGATTTTTTTTTTTTAATTTAGAAAAACGATTTTTAAGAAAATAAAAAATAACACGCTTTGGAATGTGATAAAAAAATAAGCAAAATGTTATTTGCCATGTTTGGCTTTGGAAAAAGGCAATTAGGAATGTCTGTATAATATGATACCAAAAAGACTCACTCGTAGTTGATTAAAAGTACGATTGAAAACAGTTTCAAAAAGGAGTCAAAAATGCGAGTCATGAGGAACTCGTTCAGAAGAGTCACGGCTAGGGTACCATTTTCTCCTGACAAAACAATAATTTTCGACTCTAAAATTAGCCCATTAGCGATTATTTTAATCGTGTAGAAGAGTCAAAAAGACTCGAATATGATAATTAATTAAAAAAAATGCTGCCTGGGTAACGGCAGTAATACTGCCATATAAAATACATACATACATATTACGTTTGCATCTATGTGAAGTTCTAATATTTCTTTTTTTTCTTCTTGCAGATGATGAATTTTCAAATGAATTCTCTTCATCAAATGGAATTATAGCTGACCACAGGTCATCTTCACCGCATTCTGGTCGAAAACCACGTCGCAATCGTACTACATTCTCTTCAGGACAATTGACAGCATTAGAAAAGGTATTTGAACGTACTCACTACCCTGATGCTTTTGTACGTGAAGAGTTGGCCACTAAAGTGGGTTTAAGTGAGGCGCGTGTACAGGTGTGGTTTCAAAATCGTCGTGCTAAATTTAGACGAAATGAACGCAGCTCAACCACTGGTCGACCATTAATTACAACTACTCCACAGCCTGTACCTCCAATAACAACGGCTCATAAGTTTTCACCCGACAAAAGTAATGTATTTTTGCAACAGCAAATAGATTTGTCACATCCCCATCATCCGCATCATCATGCCGCTGCTGCTGCAGCTGCATACTCTTTTAGCTTTCCTCCGTTGGGAATGTACGCATCAGCGGCAAAAAATTATGTTAATTCATCTTATAATACATTTGCAACAGCCAATACAAGTTCGACAAGTGAAGCATTAACAGGACCCTGTGGATTTTTTGCTTCATCGAATTACTGTGGCCCGAATTATCAACCAAATTATTCAGCGCTGAGATATAAAACTGCCCAAGGGTTTTCAGGGTTATGAAAACTAATTCAAATTAATTTTTTTTGAAATATTATTTATGTCAAAGTGCAATTTAGTCAAATTTTACAACAACTTCTAGTTAAGTGTATTTAAATTATTTAAATTTTTTAAATTAAGACTTGATTTGGAAATAAAGTTAAATCGAAGAGGTGCAAAGTTTATGATTAACTATTAATTAATATGAAAGAGCAAAATTTGATTTAGAAAAATTTAATACTTTTGCGTAGTCTTTGAATCATAGAAAGAGTTAGCCATAATTATTGTTTGATTAATCTATCATACAGAGGATTGTGTGAAGTCCACATGTCTACGGATTTTGTGCAAAGCTGGGAAGTACGAATTGTTCTTAGTGATACAAATTTTAAGGTAAAAAAGATAGCGGTTGACAACCTTAAAAAATTATTTTTTAAAAACATAAATAAATTAAAATTGTTGCTAAGCCAACAGTTAATAAAAAGCAAAAACAAAAGTAGATAAAGAGAATAAAATAAAAAAAATTGTTTTGGGCGGACTTCGCCCAACAAATTTGTACTGTTGTCATACTTTTCGGTGAAAATCGTTGTCTCTGGCTGTTTGCTTGGTACGTTAGCCGAGCGCTTTTGATGTGAGATCATTATTTTCAAGCGACGTTTTCATTATTACAGAAGACGTAGTGTTAGGTAACTACGAAAATTTCTAAAAAATTTTTTAAATTAAATTAAGAAACTAAAATATTCGCGAACCTGAGCCGGATAAAATTTGTTCGTTTAAATATAATACTAAAATAGTTTGACTGACAAATAATTTCAGGAATTAAATATCTTTTAAGGCCAGGATAAACCATCATACCCAGTCGTACGATGTGACAAAAGTTACGTGTGTGTTCAAAAACTATGACAGTGTGGGTTAAAGTGTACACAGATACACGGACTTTTGGACAGATCTGTAGGATTTTATATTCTTTTGAAATAACTCATAAAAACATTTTGTTTGTTGTTTTTTTAAGATGAGGGAACAAGAACAACAAAGTATTAAAACCATATCGTTAGTATAATTCGCAAAGACGCTAAGTGCACTTTTTTCCAAAAACTAGTTCCATATGGGTTTATTACGGACTCTGACGATTCTTACGAATTTCGTCCGAGACGGAGAACTCGTAGAAAGAGGTTTTGCTTAGAAAACCACCTTAGGATTCAGTTAGAAATAAAAAACGAAAAATATGGTGTTATTTTGTAAAAAAAAATGTAGGCAATGTTGGAATTATAAAAAAAAAAGCTGGGACAATAAAGAAGAGGTTCAACTGTAAAAAAATACTCCTTTTAAGAGCAAAGAGATTTCTAAGGAAAATAGGAGAAAAATATTTGGTGATTTTTGGAAAATTAGTTGTAGGGAAAAAAACTGTATGTAAATACGATTATTTAAGTCCATCCAATTAAAAGGCCCAGAAATAGAAAAGATCAAGCTTATTTTTAAAATTAAAACTGATTGTAGGAAAATGTGCTAAGTCCACAATAAAACGAATAAGTTTACAAAGCAAAAATGACAAGTCTAAAATAGCGAATTTTCCTCCCAACATTTTGTGGTAATGGATTTTTGATCTAGGTCATTCAAAGAGAGCTATTTTGTAAAAATCATTGCGTTGAAAAAGTTTACAAGTTTTATGAAGTGAAAAAACTACAATGTTTTTTGTGTCTCCTGTAAAATTAAAAAAAGGTACTTAACGCATTTGCGAATTAGACTAACGATATGATTTTTCATCTATTTTTTTTATAATAGTGTGGCACATTGAACGCCACTTTGACAGAATTATGTCAGAATTTTGTTTGATTAAATCGTACGATTGTGAATAATAAACACTATACTTTTGTGCCAATAACTTGTACAAACCGTCTGTTATTTACAACAAAAAACATCAAAATCAACTTAAGAGACAATATGGGTACGTGCAGACCTTAAATTAGTGTTATTTTTCTCAAGTAATATTTCCGAAAGTAGACACTTGCAAACCTCAAATGTAAAACTGTGGTTTTCATGAATAAAAGCGCATCTCTTAAAATCAAACTTTTCAGTAGAGCAAAAACTAGTTATTTTTGAAGCTGCGGTCTTGGTATCAAAACTTTTCCACTTTTTTTTATACAGTAAGGTAAGTATAGGTATAAGCAATATTCCAATTAATTTTTAGGAAACATTTCCTTATGGATTAGAGCAATTTGAAAATAACAAAACATTTTAAACATTGAAATTTTGTTCTGACAAAACAGAGTATGTCTATGAAATAATTTTCGCTGAACAAAAAGAATGCGACTACACAAGTAAGTAACGAACTTAAGGAGTAGGTACCTCATATGATAAAATAACATACATACATACATACATATATTAAAAACTTTTAATACAATTAAAAAAAAGTTAGAATAGAAATGTTATAAAATGCAAAACTTTTAAATTTTTTTCCACAGCACAGCTAAGATTACATGGAAAAAGAAAAAAACACCGTATAAAGCACAGTTATGACCATAAAAGACCAAAAACAAACACTCACGTGATTATGATTTGTTTTTAACTAAACAATATTCAAAACATAATTTTGAAATGTGTTCAGATAAAACAGCGTATCTGGTGGTGCGTTTTTAAAATAAAAGCCAGTGTTTGTCAACATGCTACGTTATTGTTGAAATTATTTTGAAAAAAGATAGAAGTTGTGTTGTTTTGTGAAGAAAAAAGGGGGATATAGGTCCATATTTTGAATTTTTTTTTACATTTTAAAAAATCATTTAAATTTGGTATTTTTAACTCAAAATGTGAAAATTTGAACATAGGCTGTTATTCATGAAAACACCAGAAATAAGTTAAATCATATTTCATTTACTCTGCGTCGTACAATTATTTTGTTATGATTATAGCAAAACATGGGCATAGAAATTATTTTAATTTTTTCAATTTTTAGCATTTGAAGAGAACGTGTTGATTTTCATTTTTTTACAAATCATAATTTTGTGATTTGTCGAGTTCATTTCTTAGGTTTTGGTAAATTTGTGGCATTTGTAATTTGGCTGTTTTTGGTGAGTAAATTATTTTCGATAAAAAAAAAACATTTACTCAATTAAACTTATTAACCCTGAAATAACATTTGATGACGCTATTAAATGTTAAAAAAATATCATAGCAATGATAATCTAACAAAAAGGCAAGGTAACAATATCGATGGTCCAGATGAGAGAATTTCATGTTGTGATAAATTATATATATATATATATATATATATATATATTGAAAGCTTGGTGAAATCTGTAAGCAAGAATATTGAAAGCTTCAATACATTGAATACAAATTCTCCCGAATCAGCGATTCTAAACTAAAAGAAGGAATCTTTGTTACTCCAAAACACAAAAACAAATATAAAGAAAGAAAATAAATGTAGTTAAAGGTCCTTGACGTGTTGACTGGAGCAATCCATTAAGTCACAATAAGTTAAAGCTTAACCGCAAATAATCAATTGAAGTGATTTTATTTAATAATTATTTATTGATTATTAGGTCGGACATATTGCACATTGGTGAGTATGCGCATCCCTCATGGTGAGCTAACGAGAAACTTCTTTGATGAGCAAGTGCAACTTTCCAGATCTGCAGGAATTCAAACTCTTGGACTGTTTTAGAAATGAATCACTACTGTTTGTTATTATAAGAAGACTATTTTATTATTTGCCACGCCCATTAAAAATACATTTTCGAAAAAAAAGAATACAAATATGTTTTAAATTAAAACGTATGATCGCAATTGATAGTAATTAAATTCCTTCATTTATTTGTATTGTACTTTAAGATTGTCCAATATATCCCGAATACATTGATCTGAATCAATAATAAACTTTAGGATGAACATAAACTGGATTTTACTTTATATTTTTTAATACCAGTAGCTATTGATTTGTTTTTAAAACTGTCTAAGTCATAAGTTTAAACACGAAGAGAAAATCATATGTTTCACTTACCTTTGAATAACGAAGATGTATTAAAATAAAACACCGCTATTTTTTATTTACACATATAATAGAGATAAAGTTTGTATTTATTTTTGTTTGTGTTTTATTATTGTTTATTAAATATGTTATATGTTTGTTTTTAATCATCAACATAAATTTTCAAAGTTTTGTTAAATTATTTGACTTAAATTAACACTTGTTATCAAGTTTCTAATGATAAGTTTGTTTCATATATTTACATAATGTTCTCAATAATGAACTTAATTTTATTGACAATCTTCTAACAATTTATTTTTTTTTTTGTTTTATATTTATGTTTGGTTTATTTAAACGTTTTGTTAATTTATAACATAATCTCATTAAACATTTTAATTTATTAGGATTTTTTTATATCTTTTTTAATTAAATGGTAATATGCGTATTTTCCCTTTTCCCCCTTTTCTTCTCAAATTTATGTGGCGTTTTTTTATAAGAAGAGTATTCAACCAAAAATTCGGTTGATTTAAATATTTTCTCTTAATTAATTCTAGTAAATTGAAAAATGATAAACACGTGAATTTTCTAAAAACATTTATAATAATTTTAAGTTTTATTATTTTAATAATTTTCTTTATAGTATTTGCTTTCATTAAGGTACAGTGGGCTCAAGAGGTAAATTTTATTTAAAGGTTAATGTTGTCGTAAGTTAATTTTTCTTTGTATGCTTATGTGTTTTCTTCTAAACACAAACTTTTCAAAATTGTAAGAAACTATAATTTTATCAAGTTTTAAATTATTTATAATTTATTTGTTATTTATCGGTGGGTAGTTAAGAAATAATAAGTCCAGGTTTTGTTTATTAATCAATTGAATTAATAGAGCTTTTTGATAATCAAGGCTTATAAAAAGAAGAAAATTTAGATTTAATTATTTTAGCTTGAAATATTGCATTAAGCCCTTAACGTTGCTTAGCTTTTTTAAATACATTTAGCTTTTCTATAATAATGGAAAAGTAAACTTACATATGTCGACCATAACAAGTAGTTACAAATATAATAAAAATAGGAATCTGGTAGTGCATGAAAATGATGTTTATTGTTTAATTAAGGATAAGAATATTTAGTAAGAAGAGTTAAATAGAAGAATTTTTATTTAAGATAAAGTAAAATGTTGATATAGTAATTTCAGGAAAGAATTTAAAAACCACACAAATATATAACAATTAATTTCAACTTGTAATTGATTTTAATATAAAAAAATTATATTAATAAAAAATAAATGGTTCGTATACATAAAAGAGTGTGGCTTATACTTTTCAAATAATGAAAGCTTTATTTTTATACCCTTCACCACAGGTGGGATAAGGGTATATCTGAGTTTGTCATTCCGTGTGTAAATTCTACAATATATATTTCCGACCCCATAAAGTGTATATATTCTGAGTTATTATGCATAGCGAAGTCGAGTGAGCTACGTCCGTCTGTCCGTCTGTGTTCGCGTTGAAATCAACTTTGTATGACTCGCCCATTTTTCAGAGTTATGGGCCTCTGATCTTTTAATAGAAAAGTACAATTATGCACCATATATTTTAAAATATCAATATCGGTATCATTTAAAAGCTTGTGAAGTGATCTTTAAGGAAATACTAAAATTTTTAAAAAATGCTTAATTCATAAAGAGCTGATGACATTTTTATGTAAAACTATTTCAGTACTTTTTTATGTTTTAATTATATGTCACCCCAATTTTTGTTCTTATTTTTTTTAATTTAATTTTAATTTTTGCATATTAAATTTTATTATGTTACTTTAATGAAACAAATTAATACCCGCCTTGACTTTTTTATTATTTTATTATCTTGGAGATTTAAATTATTTTGCTATTATACATAATTTTAAGTGAATTCTTAAAATATTAAGGTTTTTAATTGAACATTTTGTTTTGTTCTTTAAGCCATTTTAAAACTCTTTTGCATAGCAACATAATTTTTTCAGATTAGGTGTCACTTATCTTTTGTGTTTGCTAAAATATTAACTAAAGAAAAGAGATTAAACACGATAGAGTTAGAGTATATTAAAACCAGTGTTGCCAGCGAAAGATAGAAAAATGTTACATTTTTCGTTCAAAAAATTTACATTTTTTTATTAAAGTATTTTAATATAATTTATATACAAAAATAAAAAGAGTAATTTCATATTTCAAGGAAAATAACAAGGCAACAAATTCATTTACTGAACAAACAAAACGAAAAAAAATCATGACTCTCGCCATTCAATAAAATTAGTTTAAGTAGGATTTTTTTTAAATAAACCCGTTTAAACTTTTTCTTTAAAAGATTAAGCTTCGATAGAATTTAATTCTTTAATTATTTTAAAAATACCGTTGTTAAAGATAAATTTGAGTCTTATTCGCCCAAGACTTCAAATAAAATTACTTACAAGATTTTACTAATATAATCCGGCACTTCTTCAAAGAAATTAAAAGACAACTTTCTTCTAAATCGAGGCAATATTTCGTAGCAATACGATTCCACTAGCAAATTATTTAATTTTTCAAGGGAAATAACTATAATTGCAAACAATTTTCGCACAGTTGGGAAATATTGTTCCCAGAAATATTTTTCTGGTTTTAAACATGAAGCAAGAAACACTTCTTGATTTCTTACAATTGAACAGCAACGTTATATTTTGTTCACTTCAAGTAATCTTTGTTCTTAAAATCGAATTGATATGTTAAGAAAGGTTGATATGTTAAGAGAGGTTCTTACCTGAAATTATGAAAAAAGTACTTTTTCAGTAATGTTACTTTATTTTGTGTCTCTGCCGAAAGTTACGAAGATATGGCCAAATATAACAAACTTATACATGTTACGTGGAGTCTTCAAAAGTAAAAAATGTAAAAATATAACCAAACCGCAACACTGATTCTTCAATTTACCGTTACCATTTAAAAATACGTATTTACCGTTACCGTTTGAGCATAAGAATCTTTTCAGTTTGTCGTTATCAGCAGAGCGTTTAACTTGTGGAATAAACTTTCAATTCTTTTTTTTAATGTCTGAATTTATTTTTTGCCCATAAAATGAATAAAGAAAATATTATAAATATCAAAAAAATTTCTGAAAGTGATTTTAGCTCTAGTGATGAGTTTAGCAATAATCGCAAGTTACCTGGAGGGAGGAAAACAACAGTATACTTTTGCGAAACATGCCAGAGAAAACCATTTCTTTATGTTGGAGATTGCTTCAAAAAATACCATACCTTACAAGTATATAAATAATTATCAGAAACTCAGACATGTAGTAGTTGTACAAAAAATAAATAATTTGTAACAAAACTGAAAAGAAATGAATATAAATGTATAATAACATACTATGGTTTTTTTTCATATTTGTTAAAAATAACTACAACCTGGTGAGAATCAAACGTGTGAAAAGTCGCGTCCGATAAGGGTTAAAATGCTTCATTTAAATTTGAGGCAGCCGTGCCAATTATAGTCGGTTAATATTCTGAACTTTATAACATTTGCCGTATTCACAAGCTCTGCTAAGGTGTAGGTAGTATTGCATACTACGTTTTGTTTACTTCTTTGTGAACAACCATTGTATCAATGTGCCATTGTACATTGTACTTCATACGTAAAAAACTAAATAAGAAGAAGAAAAGTGCTATTTATCATTTGTTATTTATAAGCCAAATGGGGGAGAAAACATAAAAAAGTAAATTAATAAATTTTTTGTGTGACAAATATAGTTTCGATATAATAATGGCTGACTCAAGTAAGTTATAACCGTTTTCCTTATTTTGTTTACATATTTTAAATGAAAAAAATTAATACAGGTGATGAAGAAGATGAGGATGAAATTCAAGACATTTTTAGGATGAACCTAATGTACCTGCTCTCCAGTCGCAGAAGTATACATTTAGGGCTACCAAAATCATCATTATGGCATAATCTAGTTTAAAGATATTTTGATGAAAACAGATTTCTTCATATGATACGACTACGGCCAGAGGAATTTGCCTTTATATTCAACCTTATAAAAAATGACGATGTTTTTCACACAATTGGCGAAAGGCTCCAACTACTCATTGACTTGCAGCTTAAAATTGAACTTTACTGCTTGAGATCTTCAGGAAATGGGGCTTGTGTTCGTAAGGTAGCATCTCTTTTTGGTATAGGTGATGGCGGTACCATAAAAAATATTAGAAATCGAGTCATTAAAGCAATATTAAATCTTAAAGAACAGTTTTTATATTGGCAGAGAACAAACCTTAAGATATGTTTCCAATATACCCACTCCTACTATATACAACAGAAATGACTTATTCCACTTTCTAATAAATCAGTCAAATCAATAAATTAAATAAATAAAACTAGTAAAAATATCTTTTAATTCAATTTAATTTAATATAATTCACACATGAACACAAAAATAATAATTCATTTAAACATAAAACATTTGAACAAATACAACGTTTGAAAAACATATGAAAAAAGTACTAAGTGTTGTATCGCATGTTTGCATGAAAATTACCAACAACACAGCTAGCACCGTTGTATTTTGTTAGCACTTAGCACGTACTAGGGGGCTTGTGAATAGGGCAATTGCATTAAAGTTAATTCAGGATTTTTCTATAAAAAACATAATACAATTAATTTTGATTGTCCACAGTCTAAACCTGCATATTAAAAATAAAAATAAGATTAAGATAAAAATCAGCTGTTCGATTCTATTTTCGTTTAATAATATTGGGAATGCAATATACAGTTATTGTATGTTAATAAAAAATTTTCGTTTCCTACTCCACCTTAAGCATTTTTTAATTCCGTATTTTTCAATTAATTAAAAAAATTTTAAATAATATTTGAATAAATCGATTTCTGTTCCATAATATAATAGAATAAAATATTTTACGATATTTTTATATCTTGATAATTGATAACTGTTCATCCTTGTAAACGATGAAAACTTTAATTTAACAACAATTTTATTTTTTTAATTATGTAAGTTAGCTGTAAGATTTAGAAAAATATATTTTTTAATTTGTTTTGTGTCGGGCTATTATACAAACACTCTACAAATAGTACGTTAAAAGGACAATAATAGAATTAAATAAAAAAAAAAAATTTGGAGAAAAATATTGATATTGTCTTGGTTTGGTTTAAATATATTTTATCATAAACAGATGCTTATTATTTTATATGCTATAAAATTTATTTCGGAAGGATTAATTTTAGTTTTCAACATTTATATATTATACGGCTAAATATATATATATATATATATATATATATATATATATATATATATATATATATATATATATATATATATAAGTATGTACTTTTTTCTTTTTTTTTAATTAACTTTTTTAATATTTAATTTTTTTACAATAAATTTCTTAAAAATTTGGCAACAGTTTTTATTTTTAATTATTATTGGTTAATAAATATTTGTGTGTTTGACAGTTTTCGACATTTTAGTTAACTTTACATTACATTTGATTGAATCTAAATTGTCAATTGAATTTTGTTTTATTTGTATACACATTAATTAATAATTTTAATTTGTTTAAAAAAATTCAATGTTTGCACATAATTAGTTTTTATTTTATTATTTTTTGAACGAAGCCAAAATTTTAAAAATTAAAAAATAACAAACAGTTATTGGATTTTTTTATTTGGATGTAAGAATTTTTGCTTAGCAGTCATTATATCTCTCCATGAAATATTAACAAATTTGATTTTGTTCTTTTAAATTTTTTGTTGAAAATTTTTATCAAACATTCACATCGAGATATAAATTTTTTATGACAGAAATAAAAATGTATTTAACAAATATTGACTCTCACAATTTTTATTTATTTACTTGAGTGTTTTGGTTTTTTATTTTGCAAACATTGATGTATAAAAAATTAAATTTTATTTTAGTTTATTTGTTTGTTATTGTTATTGTTGCATTTTTAAAAAATATTGCTGATTTATGTGCATAATTTTTAAAGTTTTTTGTTTTTTAATAACAGTAAATTTTGTATTTTAAATTTTTAAGTTCTTAATTCTTAATAGTTCAGAGTATCTGTTACTCGTAGTATATAGAAGTTTTAAAATAAATCAGACGAAGTGTATATTAATGTTGGTAATATTATATCAAAGGATAGTTACTTTTTATAGTTCCTGTTTTCGTGATATTCTATATAAATATTTAAGGATTGGTGATCAGTTAAGCTTAGATAATCAATAAAAATTATTGAAATTATGGCCAGTGATTATCAATATCATACTGTAAAATGGGTGGAGTAGAAACAGTGGGTTGGTGGGGTATTTTTTGTTATTATTGCATTAGGTTGCAAAACCTTCGACCGATAGTTTTGTTAGCAGCACTGTTTCTATTTACCCAGTTTTACGCTATAAAAAATCTGGATACTTGTGCACAAAACGCTTCGCTTTTAACAACACGACCTCACAAAAATAAAAGGAAGGTTTAAAAAATCTTAAAAATGGTTTGATTTTAATAAAATAAGTTTTAATGAAAATTGACTTATTTTCCGCTTTTTGCTTAATTTTCTTTAATTTATAAGATCGATGGTTCAAATTCTGCTTGGAAAAAAAATTAAAAATTAAAATTAGTTTCTGTTAACACTTAATAACAAACAACATCTGCAAAATATTGAAAATTTTTTTAAGAAAAAATTAAACTACAGACATATGAAATATTTATTACAAGTGATACTGTGTTTTAATAACAATAATTCTTATTACTTGTAGTTTTCAAATACGTGTTTTGTATGGTTTTGAATGAATATTCGAATATGTATGTATGTGTGTTTCGTTCTTATGAATATGAAAAAATATATGTATTTATTTACTTTATAACATTTATTTGATGTTTTTTATTCGTGTGCATATGTGCATGTTTATTTTCTCTAAAGCTTTCAATGGTAACTTCAGATATTCTTTTTTATTTTTAGGATCAAAATAAAAATATATATTCAACACTTTTGTTGAGATATAATCAACAGACTGAGAATTAAAAGAAATACAATCGAAATTATTTTAAACGAAAAAAAGAGCTCCCCGGTAATTATTTAACAAACATGTCTTTTAATGTTGAACAAAGCGAAGCATCACATGTGTCCTTAGAATCATCTTCATCTCCTTTACCAAACCAGTTTAAAGTAGACCGTACCGCATTAGCAGCTTGTGATTTGGGAGTCCGTGTTCGTCGCGAGGAGCCATAATCTTTGGGAAGAATACCTTTAGTTGATTTTGAACGGGAACTTGATGCAGCCTCACCACCTGATGGTCCGGAACCGGAGTTTTTACGTAAGAATCCTTCAATAGCTGAACCAATAACAGCTGTATCGACTATGGTTCCCTTAGTGTGATCCGTCCAAGTTTTTTGTTTACTACGCGGTATTAATTTCGGTTTACTTTCACGCAGTGGATCTTTAGATTGTAGTTTCTCGATCATATCCTTGGATAATGCCATGGCTGTACTTTTGCTTCTTATACTCTTTTTACGTGCCATTGGTTCATGGCGCTGAGCAAACCAACCTGAAATTGTTGCAGAACTATTATCCTGAGCATCACTTACCATTTGTTTTGCATTGTTAAGTAGCGAGACATCAAAACTGTTAGAACGTGTGGAGCGTCCTGCGTTGGGATCTAGGAGGTTTGAACTACTAGCTGCCGTTTGAGTAGTGCTTAAGTTATTTTTTGACTTTGCGCCCACCGTTGTCGATGAAGATGGCGTGTCATCACATTTGTGTATTTCAATGGCTGACGAGGTAAGAGAACTAAAAATAGAAGTAATATCTGTTTTGCTGCCTAATAAACCTGTGCTCTTCTTTCGTTTTGTGGACGATCGATTACTAGTAGGTTGTGTAACACAGGGCGAAATAATGGCGGGAAGTTCGGAGGCTCTACGGTAATTGGGAGATGGTGTGGCTTGAGCGGAAACACATTCAGAATAACGTCGGTTGGAATAACGCTGCGGAGTTGAGCCTCCTTCTGCAAGGGTTTCTACTTCACAAACCTTTTCATTGCTCGTTGTCCAGAGTTTCATGCGTGCTTTACGAGATTGTACAATATCATCCATGATGTCCAATTGCAAATTATGTATACTACCTATTGGATCTGTAGATGGCGGACCAGTTGAAGTATTACTCTCTCTCCTTGAGCCCAAAATACGACTGGTGAGATGGAAAAAAGGTTGAGATATATAAAAATTGGTAATAAAGCCAAATAAAAACCAACCAACCCCCTTCCCCAACTCACTTGTTTGTAGGAAATGCAGCCACTGACTCTCTTCGTGTGCGACCAAATAAACTAGCTGGCACCTTCGATATAGTCACAACAGAATGTCGCCTTCCTGATGGCGCTGGTGCTTGTGATAATGTTGCCAAGAAAGCAGCTTCTTTCGGTGATGGTCCAGAGCCCTCTCCACCACGTTCGGAAAGACGTCTTACCTGACTTGCTGTTATACCTTCGGTCACCTGTTGCGATGGCAGAGAATGTTTGCGTGATTCTCGTGGATCTCGCCAGGGTGAAAGTAAATACGGATTGACAGGCGAGTCAATTTCCAAGCTGGCCTTATGTGATGGCGTCTCTGAGCTTTCCTGATCATCTTCTTCAACTATTTGAGATTCGTCGACAACAATTAATGGTTCATTTTTATTAATAGACCCAAACCGGGAAATAGACGAGCGTCTAATGCGAAAGGTATCTAAAATAAAAATAGAATTATGATTTTATAATACAACTGATTATATTGCATTCTGATTAATATTTTTAAAGCATAAACATTTTTTAGGTATCGTAAAGTACCCAAAGTTTTAAATTTTTATTAAATCAGGTTTGAAAGGGAAAAAATTTAATTATTTAGATTATTTACAGTAATTTTCATTTTAGCTGCTGCGAGAATTGTAATAAGAAAGAAGGTGTGAAACTGATTTTTAGAGCTTATTTCTTGTATCTTCCATTATAAATATCAAATCTACAATAATTCAATTTAAAAACATTAGCATACTGAAATGGAAAACTTAAGATTTCCAATCTAAATTTACATATAAAGATTAAATAAATATTTGCATAGAAATAAGCGCATAAGGAGGTAAGACTCTGCCCTATTGTTATGTAAATTTGTATATTAACTTCTAATGATAGTGACAGTAGTCACTGCTTAAATTTATGTATACGAATAAGTACAAGTATCACGTTTTCGATATTTATGTATTATTTATTTATATATGTATGTATTACATTACGATTGTGTGTTACTCTTAAACAAGGAATAAGATAAGAACAATCACATGTAAAAAATTTTAAATACATTTACATATCTAACATACATACGGAAAAATAAGCGAAAGCAGTGCATTACAGCTTGTAAATCTTGAAAAGTTTGAAAAAGTGTTTATGTAAAATTTAAAGAAGACTTGAAGATTTTCAAGCTTTTCTTTTGTTTTGCAAAAATTTACTTAAATGAATACAAATTTCTCTCCTTATAGTAATAAAATATTGTTTTTTCAACAGTTTTTCGTATCCTTGTTAGTTGATGTCTTTAAAATATTTCAATTACTATTCAGTAACTGATACCAAATGATATAAGCACGTTGCTGTACCTTAAATTTTTAGCATGTTGACAACTAAGTATGATATTGGTCTGGTTACCTTAGTTTATATCCAACCGCTACGATTTACCAGTATCAATTTTCTAATATATATTCGGGCTTTTAATATCAGGGCGATGCGAAAGAAAAATAGTACGAAATCGACCAAATTGTACTCTTTAAAGCAATCTCGTACTTGTCTTTCGCTTTTGTTTTTTTTTTTGCTATTTTGGCTGTACCGAACTCTGTGATCAGAAAGCGTCACTCAAACTCTTTTCAAAAACACAATTATCTTGCGACATTAAAAGAATAAACGGAAAGGAGAAAACATGTAACTAATTAAAAACAAATTTATATTTTCTATCGTAATTATTATTTTAAGGGAAATGAAGCCAAGAAATTACAAACAAAGAAACGACATTTTAAAATTTGAATATTGCGGTATTTACACTATGCAATTTTTTATGAAACTAGCATGAAATTTTTGTTTGTTTGTGAAGCAGGAGGAGTAAGCAATATGGTATTGCTTGAGTTTTGAGGGGATGTTACGGTTGCTAATGTTTACTTTTTTGAGAAGATGTAACTGTTGCTAATGTTGTCTTTTAGATAACGTATAACGCTGTAACTTAATAGAAAATTGGGAAAAATATGCCTCAAAAAATTGCATAGTGTAAATCTAGACTAAGTCTAATGCTATAAACACAATCAAAGGCTACCGACCATCGACTACCGACTACAAAAGTAGCTGGCTACAAAAATAGCCAAGTTGCCAGCTACTTAATTTTTTTAACGACCATCGACCACTAACTACAAAAAAAAACATCTGTTTTGACATACATGTATGTATTTAAGTTAACCAAAACAAAACAAACTTGATTTTTTAAAGTAAATTTGTGTAAAAAAAAAAATTTTTAAATATCTCAAGAAAATTTAATTAACTTTATAAGTACTATTGCTAAAATAGTGAAAACAAAGACTTCAGTGTTTGAAGTGTCCACGTCCATATTCGCATGTAAATTGAACTAAACATTTACATTAAACAATATAACAGATACACATAAACAGTAAAATTTACTATTATATACTTATCAATTTCAATAAAAACCCAAAAAATAAATATAAATGAAACAAATTAGAAATTTATGAAAAAAGAACTAAAAGGAAAATTTCACAAACAAAAAGTAAATGAAAAATGTATTATTTTTTTTTTTTTTTTTTTTTTGAAATCTTAATTTAATAATGGCAGGGGTACATAACCACAGCGCCAGGGTATCCCACAAGTATTTTGATATTACTAGTCTCTCCAGGAACTGCACATCAACCTATACCTTCGTATAGGTAGTGGAAAATCCTGTTGAATAAAAAACTGTGCGCGTTGCGACTTCAATTATAACTTCACTTTTTTTAAAAAATCTGCTCGCGCGCAGATGTTCCCCCTTCGAGATAAAGTAATAAACTGATGAAAAATGTAAACAAATTAACAGATGATTATTATTTTTCAATGGTGCCACTATAAAAGTTTTTAGCGTTTTTAATAGCGATATTTAATGTATTGCGTTTTTAAAAACACCATTTCATGCATTTATTGTATTGGCACCACTAATCTGTTTTTTGTAGCCAAGAAAAATAGAAATTAGCCTAAGTTGGCTACGGGCTACAAAAGTAGCCGTGTAGTCGGTAGTCGTGTAGCTGCTAAATATTTATTTTCATAAGCACGCATGTATTCTATTTTTGACATCTTGTAGTCGATGGTCGGTGGACATGATTATGTTTATAGCATAACATAGCAAATTGGCCAGTAATATAGCAAATTGGTTTCAGTAAGTAAATGTCAAGCAAGTCAGAAATAAAAAAATCCATAATCAAGGATCCAGTCATTCAAGGAGATTATATCGGACCTATCTCTTAACACTTTCCTCGTTATCCGTTTCACACGATTGTTTTCATCTTCAAACCAGAGAACTGCAAGAGTGTCTGTTTTTAATACTCTAAGTATACTCATCTTAAATGCGGTTGCGGTGTGATCGCCACCGCATTTCTTAAGTGCGAGTATTTACTATACCCATTCCATTTGAGTATAAATGTCTACCATAATCAACTAAAATGTTTGCGATGCTGGCTTTACTTTATTCGTACTCACACTCACAACAAACACCAAGAGAGAGATTTTAACGTGTGTAGTGAGTGGAAAACAGAGTTATCAGATCAGAATTATTAAATCAAACACAATATCAAAAGTCGCCAATGTCTTAATTAGCTAACATACATACTTCTTTGAAATTATGAAAGTTTATTTAATATATAACAGAAAATAAATTTAATAGAACCCGTAAAATTCGCCATATTTTCATTTATTAAAAACACAACAAAAGTTTACTTATAGCTCAAGAATAGTTCATTGTTTATTATATTACGTTTTTGTTAGGGTTTTTTTTAAGTCACACAGGAGAGAAATTTAAAAATTCTATTCGTTAAGCAAATAGATTTTTAAAATTAATAAATAGGTATAAAAGCAATAATCATATTTAACAAAATAAAATATATAAACTAAAAACTTTATTTTATTTATTATTATTTATGAGGAATTAATATATTACATCAGCATATATACAGTTTTGTTAAAACTAAAAAATGAAGTAATTTTCCTTTTATTCACGGATTCATTTTATCATTTTGTTTTCCTAAATACCGTTAGTACGAGTAGCACGTTTATGACAACAAGCCGCATAGACTGAAAATAATTGTTCATAAAAAAACAACAACAAAATAAGTATACCTGCTTTAAATAGTGTACAAAAGCTGTGCCTTTAAGCGGTTTTTATTGCATTTAATTCATTAAATATGTGTTGTATTTCATACCTATGAAAACGGTTGTTGTCTGTTTTTCTGTTTATAATGTTTAAGCAATAGATTTGATCAAATTTTGTTTTTTTATTGTTTATAAATAGATCTGCATACAATTCAGTATTTCACAAAACGGCAGTAAAAAACTTTAATAGGGTAAAAATGTGGCAACGTTGCTTACAAATAAAGAGAATTAAAAAATTCTCGCGTACGAGTATAAAAAATACTTAAAATTCTGATGGCGATATTTTTGATACTCGTTTTTACAAGAATGGGTAAAATAAACACCGCAACTTTTTATTGCGGTGTTTAAAATACTCGAGTATGAAAAGTATAGAGTATGTATAGAGTAAGTATGCGGTGTACTCATGGGTTGCGGTGTACTTGTGCAGTTCTCTGCTTCAAACCATAACACCACAGAATCCATCACTTTTATTTTTAATGAAGAACTAATAGCACAAGCTTAACTTTTAAAATGTTTCTTTACATATTTTTTAGTGTTGCTAATATTAAAAAAGTGAAAGGCAGGGTTGTCAGACAAGGGGATTTATCTCCATATTAGGGATTTTATTTTCAAAATGCGGATGAAAATTTCAGGTTGGGGATAGAGGATTTCTTTAAGGATATATTTTCTGTTTTGGGCTTCTAAAGGTGATTTTTGGGATTTTTAAAAATTCTGTTTTTAAATTTTACTTTTTTGCCATGTACAAGTTTCCATTTTTAAAAATTATGACATGTACATAAGTCTCTTCGTTAATTTGAAAATTGAATTCCCCTTTTTTCCACAATAAACGCATGAAAACTAAAATAAGAATTAAAATGCAATACGAGGTGCTTGAATCTCAACTGAGAATTAAGACACATTTTAAAAATAATACAATTTGTTGAGACACTTTTGTATATTTTCTGAAAAGCTACAAATGTTTAACTCTAAAAATTTGTATCAAAAAATATCTTTAGACAATGAGATGAAACATTTTGATTCATAACATTTCGATTTTGTTAATGAATTTAACTAGTTATACTGAATTTGTTAACAAATAGTATTATAGGAATTTTAGAAAAATTTTTATCTAATTGGTGATACTACTCGAAAAAAATCTGGAAACGCTGGCGAAATGTTATGCCAAAGCGATTAAGACTACCAAATTGCACTCTTATTGGATTTTGTTTTCCTATTGGAATTGCTTTCGAATCGCATTAGAACGTAACTCCCCAGTATACATAACAATATACTTATCAGCCGATATAACTCTACAGAATTAAGTAGCCCGTGAATAAATAAAATGGTAGTCTTAGCTTTTAAAATTATAATTGGTCTAGAGGTGCGGTAACGGTATTTTAAAAATATACATATCTTCTCTGATCTATTCCTTTCTAAGAATGAAGATATCAAAATTTATTATTAATTAAAAAATTGTGTTGTTTTTGTTGTGACTGTCTAAATTAATAAGCCAATTAACGAAGTGAAATTGTAAAAGGAGCATTTTTAAGCCCAACAATAATTATAATTACGAAAGAGATAACTGTCAAAAGAACTATCATACTGAGCTTATTTTTCAATGTTTATTATCGATATACTCTGGGAAATCAATGCAAAACACATGATTTCATACCACATTCTATACGAAGCAGCAACTCCAACACCAGAAGAGGATATGTCCGCTGTAAGCTAAAGCGTGGATAAAGATTCAAGTTTGTCGATTCACCTTCGGCGGCAGAAACTAAGGATCTTTTCGTCAACTTTGCGGAAAATGTTATGACCTTAATCTACACCAGTGTAAGAACTAGCTGGTGCAGGCATTAAAGTCCCAAGACTTCATATGCATTACTCTTTCGCTGATTGGAATCTAGAGCAATCGGAAACTTATCCATTATTTATCGTTAGATTATACTCTTTTTTGCCTAACTAGTTTGGTAATAAGAAGAATTGCTGTATATGAAGTGAAACCAGTCAAAAACAGACAGAGAGAGGTTTATAAACTGTTGGCATCATTAGACCTTATTTCTTTAAAAATAGGCCGGATCTCGCGTTAAGACACATAGAGATTGTACTCGCTCCATGGTTACTGATTTTTTGTTTGAAAATTTTCATGACATTAATCCAAGCGAGATGTGATTTCAACAGGCGCGAAGCGTCATCGACTTATTTAAATCAAAATTTAGGCCTGTCAATTGGCCTCCAGGATTGAGCGATTTAGTACCAATCGATTATTCCTGTGGGGTTTCATTACGTTACTGCATTATGTTGATACACCAGCAATAATTGATTCCTGTGAGGTCAACATTGTTTTTCATGTTTTTCTTGACATACGGGCAGCAGTGCTCTTTATTTTATGAAAAACAAAACATTTTTAAATGTTAATTTGATAATTTAAAGTTCTGTTGGACTTAAACAAACACCCAAGCACCCTTTAATTGTGGCCTTCTTTAGTTTAGTTTTAAAGATTAAACAGGCTATCTACGCTATAAATTCAAAGAAAATTTCTATTTTCAATTTGCTCGGAAGTACACCATGCTTCAAAATGTATGTGGTCTTATGTATGTGGATTACACATCGTTATGTTTTTATTTCTGAATTTTTTCGTAAATTTTGTTTTGACAGGATATAAAATATGAAATGAAATTAATTTTATAATTTTAAATAAAATTATTAACAAACCTTTTAAAAATAAGAAATTATGCGTTTTTAAATTTGTGTATATAGTATATTATTATAATAATGACAATGGTATTAGCATCATACTGGGGCCCAAGCTGTGACAACAAAAAATAATTAAACTCACACATACGAGGGCTGCTATATATATTTCTGGCCTGGCAACACTGAGTGCTGCCAAGTGAGTTCTGACATTTCCATTGGAAAGTTTGTCATTTTTAAGCATAATCGTACTCAAAACGTTTTGACGTACGACCATTATTTCTGTTGTTTACAGTGACTTGAAAAAATTAATATAAAAAAATGGAATTAACTCGTGAACATTTTCGTGCCATCGTTTTTCGCAACTTTCGACGTGGATTATCACGACAAGAGTGCATTGATGAACTTAAACCTTTGTATGGCGATGAAGCACCATCCTATAGCACCGTGAAAAATTGGTATAATGAAGTTAACCGTGGCCGAAGCTCGCTCAAAGACGAAATCCGGTCGTCCAAAAACGGCTGGTGTGCCAGAGAACATTGATGCCGTGCATGAACACATAATGCAAGATCGACATGCGACATGCCGAGAGGTAGAGACATCCTTGGACATTTCTTCCACCAGCATACATTCGATACTGCATGAACACCTGGCCGTAAAATAGATTTGTTCTCGTTGGATTCCGCACAATTTGAAAGTCGCTCAAAAAAAGGCTCTTGTCGATTGGTGCAAAGAAATGTTGCAAAAATACGATTACGTGCTTCTAAAGACGTTTAAAAGATCGTCACAGGTGACGAATCATGGATCTATGCATATGAGTCCGAAACGAAACAACAATCGACCGTGTGGGTCTTCAAAGACGAGCAAAATCCAACGAAAGTTGTTCGTGGAAGAAGCACTTCGAAGCAAATGGTCGCCTGTTTCTTCGGCAAAACTGGTCATGTGGCGACTGTTCCGCTTGAGCAACGTAGGACGGTCACTTCTGAGTGGTACACTACAATTTGTTTGCCTGAAGTCATCGGAGAAATTCGAAAAACCAACAAGAGAAGACGAACCATTGTTCACCATGACAATGCGAGCTCTCACACATCGGCTCAAACCAGAGCGTTTTTGACCGGCCAAAACGTCGAATTAATGGGTCATCCGCCGTACAGCCCTAACTTGGCACCTAATGACTTCTTCTTGTTTCCGCACATCAAGAAAAAAATGCGTGGTCAACGATTTTCGTCGTCAGAAGAAGCTGTTGAAGTGTTCAAAAACCATGTTTTAGAGGTGTCTCAATGGGAGTGGAAAAAGTGCTTCAACAACTGGTTTGAGTGCATGCAAAAGTGTATAAATCATGCTGGAGAATACTTTGAAAAACAATAAAACCATTTTTGATTAAAAATGTTCGCATTTTCACTATTAGGCCAGAAATATATAGAGCAGCCCTCGTATATTGAAGCTAAGAAAACTTTTTTTTACTTTTAAAAAGATAATTCAGCCTGATATATAATTTGTTTATATTCAGTATTTGGCTATGCAAGGAATATATCGTCAGGTTAAGACTTTTTTTTACAGAAAATAAAAAAAATAATACACAAAAATGATTGTAGTTTTTTTTTAACCGACTTAAAAAAAAGGAAGGTTATCAATTCGCCTGATTGTTGTTTATTTTTAATATTTATGCCTACAGAACTCAGTTATTTCCAAACCGATTTAAAAAATTTTTATAACTTGATAGATTGTGCTTACAGGTTAGTCCTGTGTTAGAAACAGTTCATAATCTTAAAAATTAGGGGCGACCCCATACAACATACATATTTTTAAGTGTATTATTAACTGTAAAGGGCAATTCTTTAAAATTTCAAATGACTGCATATTACTATAGCTATCAATAAGAAAAGTAATACAAAAATTAATCTAAAAACTAAGGGTGTCCTAATCTTTTGAACTGTTTTAGAAAAACGCTTGAGAATTGGAGAGAATGTCGATTTTACGACCGTTATAATTACAAATAAAAACATTTAAAATTATAAGTTAAAGGGTGTCTCAATAGTTAATGTAATTTGATAAATGTGTTCAAACTTTTAAACCGTTACAGACACACAGCTGAAACTTACAAGGGACCTGTATGGCTAAGTTCAATATAACAACAAGTTTATAATTTCAATTTAAAAATTAAAGGGTGTAAACATAATTGATGGAAATTTCCTTATATGGGCCTATCTTTTGAACCGCTATAGATAAGTGCTTGCAAATTGGACAGAATATAGATTGTCCTCCAGTAAAGGAAATCATGAGTTAATAGACATCTTTTAATTTGTATTAGAGTAGAGTTATTATAGCGAGTTTTGTATCGGTACAAAGCATAAATGTTAAATCTTGAGAAAAATAACAAACTGGTAATGCTTTTTCATCTTCGATTGCACAGTGGCTTACAAAATAAAAAAATAAACTTTTTAGGACATTTTAAAAAATTATATGTCCGAGGCACCCAACTTCGGGGGCCTACCGATATTCATTGAGAAACACCTCTGCTTTGTCTGTGTAAAATTGCATTAAGATATCTTGAATGGTTCATGGGATTTTGTCCAAAAAAATGGTTTTCAAACTACGGTGGATTGTTTCCCTTATTCTCTTTTAAATGTTTTATGAGTAGGGTTCACACATTATTTAATTTTTTGGATTTTACAGGAAATTTATTGCCATAATTTTTACTTTCAATACGTAATGAAATTCCTATTTTAATATAAGGTCCCACCAAGTCTCAGTACCGTGCTATATTCTCGAAATCGATTTCTGGTTTTTTATTTTTAAAGACTGTACTGCAATTTTGATTTTTTCAAAAAAAAGGTGTGCAGGCAGAAATGAATACGCCACAATTGAGAATAATATTCTAGTAGTTTTTCTACTGTTTGGAGCCTTGGTGGCGAGCATTCCAATTACAATAGCGATATGCAATTTGCTCTTATGGTCTCAGCATTAAATACTGAACCTTGCCTGACAAGCTATGATTTATTAGGCATTTTTTCCGTCGGCTTTGATTTAATATTCACAAAAAATTATCTTAAATACATAGTCTTCTATAAGTTTATTAGTTAATATAAAAAAAAAATTTAAATAATTTTTCTAAAATAATGGTATTTTTAAATAAATATACAATTATAATTGATTTAAATTAATTTTATAAAATCTTTCATGTCTCTGGCATTTAAACGTTTAGCATAAATTGCTTAGAATATAAAAGTTTCTAATATGTAATTTTGTTCGTGATTAGAAAACAAAAACTAAACAATTGTTCAAATAATAAACTAAAAATTTTCCATATGTATGAGTCATATTTGTAAAACATTCAATTCTTCTAAGTACTTGAACTTTATGTTTATGTCCAACAATAATAATATCCTTTTTATAATGGCAAATGTCTAATGAAATTAGACCCTATAGGATAAAAAGCTATGTAAATTTCAGAACGGTATTGCTTGTATTCAGAATTTGTTTCAACCCGTAGATATGTGAAGTTGAAAAATGTTATTATTGCATAAAGTTGCCACAAATCTATAAAATTAAGAATTGTTTAAATAATAAATAAAAAATTTTCCATGGGTATGAATCATATTCTATGTATTTATCGCATATTGAACTTTATGTTTATGTATAATAATAATAATATTCTTTTTATACTGGCAAAGGTCTAACATCTACCATCAATTTACGAAGATGTTGACAGATGTTGCAGGGCTAAAAATCAACATCTTTCGACATCTTTGCAACATGTTACTTTCCCGTTCTGTTCCGTTTTACATCTTTCGATTTTTTTAGTGTTATCACTAGAAAAATGACAACAAGTTCCATTATTGTAGGTGGAATCACTTTGAAAATACATTTATGTTAAAAATCTACATAGAAAAATATTTAGAATATAAAAATATTTGTAAGTATTCATTTTAAAAATTTGTTAAAAAATGTATATGCTTTTTAATAAAATTTTGATTTTTTAATTTCATTTTAAAAAACATTCCTTTTTTTAACATAAGGCTTCAAACACCTAATACTTAGTATTTTTATTCATTTAATTTTAGTAATAATCAGCAGATATATTGATTCTTTCTAGTTGCGGTAGAAATGATTTTGGATAATTTTGGATTACTCTTCAGTGTTACATTTTGAAGGTTTAAAAATATTGAAAACAAAACAATGAGCTGATGCAATAAAAAAAGCTACACGCCAACAACTCATTTTTAGTTCTAAGGTAACTGAGTATAGAAGTTTAAACTACTGAAACTTAGCTGAAATTCCAGAAAATAAATCATTATTTGTATTTAGACGGTGATGACTTATTAAGCTGCCGTTTTATGCCACAAAGTTATTCAGTTCGTTAGATTTGTTAAGTTACCTCCGATTTTATATAATAACGCTATGCATATGTTATATCATTCGGTTTTTATTTATGCAATAGTAGATTTGTTAGCTTTTAAAAAAATGTGAAATACGTAATAGCTTCCAATTAACTGAAGCGTGATTATCTTTTGTGTGTCCTCACTACGAAGCAACAAAAACAGAAAATCATTGAAATTGGCCCAAGTTTTTAAAAGATGCCTTTTGCACCATCATTATCGAATTTTAAATTCCCTAGCACATGTACGAAAGCAAATTCATATTAACACGTGCTTATAAGTTTGTAACTGTCGTTCTGTTTTTCATTTCTGCTCACGTTTATTTAACTGTATGTTCATGTAAAAACCTAAAAAAATTTCAATCATTAAATGCACCAATTCTACATAGTATAACTGATTATTGCTTATAAAAATTATGGATAATGTAATTCATGGAATAAATACTTTAAAGAGTCTGCTGCAACCCACAAGTGCAAATAAAATTTTTGCATTAAAATAAAATCCCAAATATAATTTGGTCACGTTTTGTTAACGCAAAATTTTAATATTAAAACTGTTTAATATAAATTTAAATAAAAAGATTTAAATTTTTAATTAAAAACAAATAAACTAAGAAATTCCAATTTATTTTATAAAGGAAGCGAAAATATTTAAAATGTTTTAATTTATCACAAGCTGCACATTTTCCCAAAAAAATTTCTAAATTTAACTACACGGAATAAAAAATAATTATAATTTGCATTGCATTATTTAAATTGTTAAAAATTAAAACTAATTGAAACGAAATACAGCTTTAGTTACTAAATTTCAATAAGGATAAATTTAATTAAATGCAGCATTCATGTTTACAATGTTCAATCAATGGTTAACTAATTTAAAATTATGTGGGACTTTCTCGAATTTAAATTTAACTAAAAGTCAATAGATATATAAATATATTGTTTATTAAAAAAAAAAAGAGAAAATAGCTTTGGTATGTATATGTATATTTTTTTTCAGAACTTACCCATATTGATTTATTTTAGCTGAGTCCCTTAAAATACTACTTCGAACTTAAAATCTGAAAGAAAAAAGGAAGAATATGTATCAAGGATTATGTAAAAATTTTTTTAAAATATTGCTTTTACCAAAGAAACAAAAACGTTTTTATTAACTGTGTATACAACAAAATTGTATTTTTATGTTAAAGGAAAAATAAACAAGCTTCTGTCCAAAATAATTTATTTTAATTGTAGTTGCAAATAATATTTCTGAGATGTAAGTTTTAACTTAATCAAATGATTTTTCAACTTATTATTCCACTAGAATAGAACTTATAATGTTGTTAGTTAATATTAAGGACAAATTGACCAACTGAAAGCTCATTTTTTATAGAATAAGAGAAAAAAAGTAACAAGTAAGAGAGCTATATTCATCTGTGCCTAATCTTATATACCCTTTACTATTTATGTAAATTTAATTTAGTGCATTAACTTCAATAAAAAAAAAAAACAGATATTGGGTTGACAGAATTAAAAGTAAAAAAAAAATAAGAACTCTATATATAATTTTATCTAAAACTGTCATCAGTTCTTAATGGCTTGAGCTTTTTTTAATAATTTAAGTATTTACTTAAAGATCTTTTCAAAAGCTTTTAAGTAATACCAATATTGATATTAAAACAATATGGTGCATAATGGTACTTTCCTACGAAATATTCAGAGGCTTATAACTCGGAAAATATAGACGAGGAACAATTTTTTTACTTGATGTTTTTTAATTTTAAATCGCTCCATATATTTATTTTTTGATTGAAGTAATTTTTTTAAACTTGAGTTGCTTCAAGTAATATGAAGCAATTAGAGGCAGGCGTGATGTTTTGACCGAAACTATGTCTGATCGATTGGCGCATTTAAATTTTCTCTAGCCAATCCGAACACGGATGTACAGACGGACATAGTTTAATCGACTGCACTATGCATAGGAACTCAGAATATATATAATTTATAGAGTCGAAAAAGGTTATTGTAAAAATTACACACGGAATGACTAACTAAGATATACCCTTTTTCAATCTGTGGTGATGAAGGGTGTAAAAATAAGAAATTATTAGGGTAAATTTAAATAAATCAGAGTACGGTTTTTTGAAACGCATTTTAAAATATGATTTTTAGAAAGTACATTTCGAAAGGTGTTTTTTTTAATAAACTACCTTTTAAGAACATGCATACTTACATTTTTAATCAAATTTTAAAACACAGTTTAAGAAAAAGCTTTTTCAGATGATTTTCGTAAATAGAGACTTTTATTGAAATACTCGAAAAGTACCTTCAGTAAGTGTACCGAAAATTGCAAATTTCAATTTTTAAATTGAAACAGCGTAAGTCGATTTTTAAATTACCAACAACAATATATGTAGTAATAAATTCATTTCACATTTATTTTTATCTATATTCACAAATCTTTTAAAAAAGCTAATTCCTAAAGGGTTGTGATTTTACCAAGGATTATATTTTGGGATTATTAAAAATTTGTCGACTTTGTTTCTTTTTCATTAAAATTTAATGGCTTCAAATCAGTAAACTTGTTAAAATAAGAAAGTGGGAACTTGTACATATTGTGTTTTTTTTTTTTTTTGTTAGAGAATTCCATAATAAAATTTTATGACCCAAACTAATCCTACATTTACAAAAATGATTAAATAAATGAATGTAAAAAAGTACACTATAGAAATATTTTCTGACACAGAGTTTAAGTATAAAGAATGTAAAATATTTTGTTTAATATTTAAATATAATATTAATAATCTGTCATGATTTTAGTTAAGCATACACATATTTTAGAAATTTTAAGTTTATATATATTTGTTTCTTTAAGGCAATAAATTTTCTATAAAATAAACTCATATTCAATAAGTGAATTAAATATATTTATTTTTAGTTGAACTACTTAAGTATTATAACCAAATGTATAATTTTAATACGCCTTAAGTTCGCTTTTGTTAAGTTTCAAAGTTTTCTAGAAAGAATAATTTTTAAATTTGTAAAAAAAAATTTTTTTTCTTAATAATTTAGAAGATGTAATAATCAGGCATGTCACAGAACTCAATTCCGATCGAAAGTGGTTTTAATTCCGCAAATTGGTTCTTCAGAAAAAGAAAAACGACAAATTTTTTTGGAATGAAACCACTTTTAAATTTCAAAGTGGAATTTAGTTTCTCTAAAATTTCGTTATTTGCGATTTGCAAATTTACTTTTATTATGTGTCCTTATTTAGATTAGCATTATTGTTTATTTTGGTGTGCGCATATTGCCACTTATTTTTAGAAATAAGCAAAATCGATCGGAATCTGAAGAAGGTCAAACTAAATTAATCGGATTTGTAATTACGGAATCAAAACCATTCCTATCGGAATTTGTGGCATGCCTGAATAATTTGGTTTAAATATATTGAATTGTGATTGGCAAAAGAAATTGCTTAACGGAATGTAGAGCTTGAAATCTTTTCTGACCTCGAGGGAAAAGCAATAGGAATTTTTGTAATAATTCTATAAAAAGCAATATCGTTAATAATTAATAAATAAAAGTTCATAAAACTTCAATTACAAGAAATCATCCGATAAAGACATGCGTTCATAAAAACGCTGCAAAATTAATCAGGGTTGTCATAGAAACCAATATTGTCAGAATTGGTTTTAAAACCGACAAGAAAAAATGCTTTGGTGTCATAGAAACCAATGTTATTGGTTTTATATTCGAACTAGAATTAGTGTCGGTTTTAGGTGTCACAGAAACCAATGTTATCGGTTTTTTATTGGAAATAAACCAAGCAGCTAACAGCTGTCAGTTTTCATTCATTCATTTTGGCGCACTTTCGTTTTTAATTTTTCGCAGCGGGATATTTTTTAGAAATGTAAGTAAATTAATTTAATTTAATATTTGCTTTATGAAAACAAAAATTTTTGCATTTATCTTTTTATTTTCTAGGGGAAAACATAATAATAATACAAAAAATACCATAATCATGGAATTTATGGAAAAATATCCGGACTTAGCAAAAGGCTTCACGATATAGTGATATAGTGCTTCTACCTGGGCTTATGCTTAAATTGTTTCCGACTGATCTCTGATAAGATCCCTCTGCTAAAAATCGCAAAGAAGCAGCAAGTTGTAAAACCGGAAGAATTTTACAACGCGTCAAGTGTCTTTCAATACTGTCAAGCACCATACGAAAAGATTCCTTGTTTAAACGATAATTAGCTATAAAACTTTAAAGCAGTTTTTAATATTAGCGCACAGTAAAAAAAATGTACTTACGATGTCTCCGGCAGTTCAAGTGGATTGCTGTGATCTCTAAGAAATCGAATTTCTGAGCGTTCATCTTCTAACAACAAAAATGCTACAACTGCTGATGTCATTTTATTTTATTTATAAGCACTTATCACCGTTTAATTATTTTATATTAATAATTTTCACAAAAAACACTTTAAACTGATATTTTAATGAAAAAATATAATATTTTGTCAATTTTCTAAAATAAAAAATAATAAAAATGTAAACAACAGCTGTTTCAATATTGGTTTTATTTACATTCGAAATTAACAAAACCAACTTGGTTTCGTGACACCAAATGAAACCAATATTGGTTTTCAAAACCGACAATTAGCAAAACCAATATTGGTTTCTATGACACCCCTGAATGTCAAAATTTTAATTGTTGTGTTTATTACGCCTGTAGTAAAGCAAATGAATGCTTAAGCTGAATTTGGATTTATATCCCGGCGGAGACCCTGTATAAATGTTTTACCGCAATTTTGATAAGCATTTTAGTCTTGACAGTTGATATTCGGCAGTCGTGAAGTAGCCACGTGGCAAATTGTAGGAAAATATCCGAAAAACTAACGTGTTTTGATCATTAAAACATTTTATCAAAATCAATAATCAATTACTGAGATGATGAGAAAGTAACGTAAAATATCGTGTAGTGAATGATTTTTGAAGAAAGAGGGTCTGTAGATGATAGGCCCGAGCATGGACCACAACGTACTGCAAGATAGGCTTAAAACATTACTGATGCTCAGAAAAGTGTTAAAAAAAATCCTCGATTCGATACCGTGCTCAGGAGCTTAGTCTTCAAAGAAAAACTTTGTCCACAGACCAATAGTCGGTTCTGCACAGTGGAAAACCCTCAAAATATTCATCAGTCATCTTTGCATCCACTAAAAGCAATTTGATCAGGAGGAATCATTGGATCTTACTTCTTTGAAAATAAAAACGGTGTAACGATAACTATTAGTGGTGAGCGATATAGTGATATGATTGAAAACTTTAAAACACCACAACTGCATGCTTGATTAACATGTGATATCAACAGGACGGTTGCATATCACATACAACAAGGATTACAATAGAATTGCTGTGAGTACTGTTCTTTCCCGGCAGACACCCTGTATTTGTTTTAATTTCGTAACAGCAACCATAGCAAATTTGGTTTTACATTATTCTATTTTTCTTATTGGACAAAGTTTTTTGACAGATCTAATTATATGTGGAATAAATAGGTTGGTTATATGCCAACTCTTAATGCAGACGTGTTATTTTAAAAATAAAAAATATGCATTTGCTTGTAAAGACTGTCGGCATCATTGTAATCTTTTTTCTATCTCTGCATTCAGGGTCGGCATATAACCAACCAACACAACGCAGAAGGGAATGTCAGAAAAAATAAACACATGGTTTGTTTGTTGGTAATTTTTGTTACTCGTAAAGCCTTAACGTTTTTTTGTATGGGCTTCAAAAATATGTACATACGTCTCATGTTGTAAAAAATACTTAAAGAAAAATGTTTTGGATTTTCTAAAAATTTAGATAAGGGTTTCCTGATCAGCTGCCTTAAGCATGTGGCGAAATAAGTATAGGTACGTTTTTTTTCAACCAAAAAATAAATTGTATTTTTATTTGATAATTTAATGAGACATTAGCATAATTTTATTAATAATATTATAAAATAAACATTTTTAAAGAAATCAAAAGTGGTATATTCGGCTTTGCCGAGTTTTATATACCCATCACCATATATATATATATATATAACCAGATGTACATATAAATCGTCACAAGGAATTCTTTCTTATCATTAAACTTTTCTTTTTAAAAAAGGGTCAAAAATTTAAAGTTTTTTTAGGGTTAGTGCCTGCTAATATAATTGTGGTATATAAAAATGGTTATCTTTAGTACTTAGTATTTCAGCAGCTTGCAACACCCGAAGCAAACTTAAAACTTTAAGTAGTAAAAAAAGAACCACCTGCAGGAATACAAACGAAAGCTTAAAAAAGATATTAAAAAATTGGAGAGTCATGTAGTGATTTGCCCGCTGCCTCGCAGGATACGGAACAATCTGGCTTATTATCAATAAGAACTTTTTCGAAATAACTCTTTGCATACATCAATCTTGCTTTAAGTTTTCTTCCATACTTAATTTTTATTTATTTAAAATCTTTTATGAAAGAACATTACCAACGCAAAAGTTGGGAAAAATTCCAATAAAATCCAAGTTTTTAAATTTCTTGTATTAATTATTAAATTTAAGTGAAGACAACATCTAATTCGTTGTTGACCCACAGAAATATAATTATACGCTAGTGAATGGCATTGAACGCAGTAGATTCTTATCACATAAATAAAAAATAGTATTAATAAAAACGCCCACATTTCTTATTTCTCTATTTCTTCAATTTATAAAACATTTGTTGAAAAGATACTCAAGAGCAAACAAGAAACGGATTAAAAAAATAAAGAAAAATGATTTTACATATTTTTGCAATATTTTTCATAATAGAAGGTATTTTATTGAATTGAAGAAACATTCGTTTGGAATTAAAATTTTCTTTTGTTCACTAGGAATTCTTGCAAAAAGTTGCCAATTAAATGCCACTCACATGGATAAACGATGGATTTATGCAACAAGACCAACAGCTGCCGCCTGGGATGTTTTACATACAGATTATATAAAGAATAATGATAAACTATATTTGCTTTGCGGAAGGATGAACGATAGTAGGGAACTATTTTGTAATAATGGTCAATTTCAAGAAAGAAATACCACAAATCACGTTTCAACTTGTACCGGGCGTATTAGAGCAGCCACGGTGTTATTGCCAAACGAGAATTCGTGTCGTCGACAAAATGGTGAATTATATCAAGTACGTTATATTTTACCAAATGCTAGCATTGTACCACTCTATGAAGTTTGCTATAGTAAATTTAATGAACAGTCTTTGTATTCGCGACACAAATCTTATGGTTTTAATTTGGCTGCCTCAACTTATAGAAGGCCTATTTTCAGCAGGGATAATGTGGTGTCAAGAGAACGTGAACTTTCTTTTGAAGCTGCAAATATTTATGAAACTTTTGTAAAACTATTGGGTTCGCAGCAGACTTATATACCAAATAACAAAACTTTGCTGTTGGAGAGAGGCCATCTAACAAATTCTCAGGACTTTCCCACGTACGATCAAATGGATGAAACATTTAAGTATATTAATGTTATGCCACAATTTCGGGGTAGTAATCGCAGTAATTGGAAACGAATCGAAAACTGGATTCACAATTTACCATCCGGCAATACATATGTTGAAGTTGTAACAGGATCATTTGATATTTTAACGTTACCTCATGCTGAAAGGGATGTAAAAGTTCCTATGTATTTAATGGCCAACAAAAAGAATCCCATACCCTTGTGGTCTTATAAAGTCATAAAATATGAGGGCAAATGTTATGCTTTTATAACATTAAATAATGATTTTAATACAAATGTTAACTTTAATACAACGATATGTCCCAGTACAGTGTGTCCAACAGGTCTACAATTTAGTACAGCACTAAACAGTGGGATTTCATATTGTTGTAATTATAATTATTTTGTACGTCATATTGGAAGACATGCGGTTTTGTGCTAATTGTTGTACTTATGAAACGTGTGCAATAAATTATTAAGTACATATTATTTACAAAATTTTGTTGTTGCATATATATTTCTAAATAAATATTCCTAAATAAAAGCTAATAATCACAATGCTTAAATAAAAATTTCATAGAAAAAAGTAGGATTTGCGAAATTATATTACGACCAAATATTTTAATCATGCTTTGGATTTTATTTCCTGAATAGCGAATCTCATTTTTTATATATGGAGTTTGCAATTCAGCATTTAAGGCGAAAGTAAGGAATTCGCCATCGAGACCAACTGTTTTATTTACTTTAAAATATTTCAATTCCACAGTGAAGTTAACATTTAAGCTCACCGAATGCAAAATAAGAGATTGCTTATTTATTCAGAATATTAAGTGACAGAATAAAAGAAAATAGCCTAAGGATTCTAAATATTTTCCGCATATTGACGGGCCAATTTTAAGAAATAACAAGTAAGAATGCTATATTCGGCTATGCCTAAGCTTATATACCCTTCACCATCTATGTAAATCTAGTTTAAGGCCCAACTATAATGTGCATAAAACAACTTAATCAAGCTTATACAACTGTGAAAATACATTAAATTATATGTGGTAAACTATAATATACATAAGATAACTTTTCGTCAAGTTACGTTAAATGTAATTTCTTTAAGCAAGGTACGAAACTGATCGCACTTTCCCTATGGAAACAGCTGATTGTGCTTTGTGTTATACATTGATAAAAAAATTGTAATTAAGACCTAAAGTGCTAAATTTTTAGTTCGTAATTCAGCAATGCTTAAGCTTGGCACAATGCAAGAAGTTTTGTGCCAAGCTTAAGCATTGCTGGCGAACGTATCAGTACCTCTAATAGGATGAAGTATTTAGGGGTAGCATTCCATGAGAACTTTGAATTCTATAGACATCTAGATTTTATAATAGAACGTGCTAAAAAGGTTTATTTCTTATACCATAGGATTTTACGCCGCAGGGGTGGTCTAAGTACCAAAGTCAGGCTTCTTATTTACCGTCAGATTATAAGACCTATTATATCTTATGCTTTTCCAGTCTGGTTTGGAATATCTTCCCACCAGATGGAAAGGCTTAGGATATGCTCTCTGCTCCTGCCTACGGCTACACCTAGGCTTGCCAGATCCAATTTGCCAAAAAGCTTGACATTGCCCAAAAAAAAACTTGATTTTGAAAAAAAAAACTTGACAAATAAAAACACTCATACTATTGGTTTTTATTTAATTTTTTTTATTATTTTTTTCATAAAAATTATTAGAATAAAAACAAAAATATCGTTAAAAGTAAAAATAACAGAAACAATTGCCGTATTCACAAGCTCTGCTAAGGTGTAGGTAGTATTGCATACTACCTTTTGTTTACTTCTTTGTGAACAACCATTGTATCAATGTGCCATTGTACATTGTACTTCATACGTCAAAAACTGAATAAGAAGAAGAAAAGTGCTATTCATCATTTGTTATTTATAAGCCAAATGGGGGAGAAAACAGAAAAAAGTAAATTAATAAATTTTTTGTGTAAAAAATATAGTTTCGATATATTAATGGTTGACTCAAGTAAGTTATATTACTGAAGGAAAAATTTGGAAGCTTAAAAGAACATAAGTTTAGAATGCTATCAGCACAAAATAAGAAAAGATCCAATGATTGGATAATGGCTTGCTGCATTCTTCATAACGTTATTATTAAATATAATTTAGAACAAGGTGGCAGAGAACAAACCTTAAGATATGTTTCCAATATACCCACTCCTACTATATACGACAGAAATGACTTATTCCACTTTCTAATAAATCAGTCAAATCAATAAATTAAATAAATAAAACTAATAAAAATATCTTTTAATTCAATTTAATTTAATATAATTCACACATGAACACAAAAATAATAATTCATTTAAACAAAAAACATTTAAACATAAAAAAAATATAAAACAAAAATGACATAAAAAAAGGCACTATACAATGTTTGAAAAACATATGAAAAAAAGTACTAAGTGTTGTATCGCATGTTTGCATGAAAATTACCAACAACACAGCTAGCACCGTTGTATTTTGTTAGCACTTAGCACTTACTAGGGGGCTTGTGAATAGGGCAAATGTGAAAGAAACAAAAAACAATATAAGAATAAAAATTCAGTCGTTATATATTTTAGAGAAAACTTAGGCGTTATTTAAAAAAAATATAGGTACTATCTTAAGAAATATAGATAGTAAAAATATGCTCTTTCGATGTGTTTTTTAGAAATATAAACTTACTTTTTTAAGTATTATTACATATGTAGCTAGAATAAATTTGAGAAAAAAAATTAACTTACAAAAAACATTGACAAATCACTTTTTTACTTGACACTTGACGCGCATTAAAAAACTTGACAATCAGGCCAAATCAGGCCCGTCTGGCAACCCTAGCTACACCCCAGGGTGGGCCCTGATGGCATTTTTCAAAAACCGTTCTTTAGAAAAATCTATAGTAGTATAAATTTTGAGACGATTGATGTTTTTCTCATTAGATCTGCACTCAGGTTTCTTGACCAATCATCTTCATTAAATAATAGTTCAGTAGAGGGATGCTTTCACCGGGCCCCTGATCTGGAGAATTTGCTTAGAAATAAGTACCATTCCCCAGTTAGCCTTTTGGCTTTTAATACTGCAGGTCTTCTCTTTGGGGATGCAGGCCTCTTATTTTATCACAGGAGGGTGAAAACCCTTGACATAACTGACTTGGTGTACAACACCGCACAGTAGTTTTAGGAGGACTTTGTGATAGATATTATATATCGCTTATTTTATTTGTTTTTAATATGAAGTGTTATTTAGTTTGTAGGATAGTATCAGTTATTAGTTTTAAGTAAAATTTTTAAAAAGAAATGAGTGTTTTCCTTTTTATCCTTTTTCTTTTGAAATGTAAACAAATGTAATAATTAAAAAATGAATGTATACAGCATATCTGTAATGTAATTAATTAAATGCAAATTAGTCTTAGAAAAGTTGTAATACGTTAAGAAATTTTTATGAGAAATGTAGTTTAAGAAACATATGTATATTGAATTTTTGGAATAATAAAGTAACAAGTAGTTCGTAATTCAATAGAAAATGTAAAAAAAAAATAATTTTCTTTATGATAAATTTTTAACAAATATAATATATTTAAATTAAATTTGTATTTATACACACATATGTATGTATACGATATAAGCGATGTACATCGTTGCATTTTTTAGTACGGTTGGCCACGAACACAAAACAGAAAATAACTTGCAATACTTTTTTTTTAGAACATGAACCAAAAAACGTAAATGTGTATGTGAATGTTATTAAATATATAAAATATCTTCTTTAAAGCGTTTTCGTTTTAAAATTTTGCTTATTTATATAGAAATTATTTTTGGCAAACGTACGAATTAAACATAAATGTGCAACTGTGGCAAATAAGTTACTAAAGTACATTGTAGTCACCTACATTTCTTTGATATAGTACCTAAGCATTTGACAGGCTTTTCGTTGGATTTTTGACATAAGCTAAAGCTAGCTTATGCACATTATAGTTGGGCCTTTAGTAAAATAACTCCAATCAAAAAAGCAAATATTGGGTTGACAGAAAATTAAAAATTAAGAAAAAATTTAGTACTGCATACATATAATTAAAAAAAGAAATGCCATGGGCTGTTAACGTCTTAAGTGTGTTTGACGTGTATACACGTCGAACCAAATCTTTATTACGGTGCGTTCTATGTGTATACACGTCGTGAGAAATAAAAAATTACCATCGACTATTAAATCTATAAATTTTAATGAAATCCAATACGAATATTATTTGATTATTATTATTATATTATTAATTATTATATGCTTGCAGTGGCTAATACGAAACAGTAACAACACAAATAGTTCGACGTATTCGATCCAAAAGATTTTAATTCCACACACGGTGGAGGTTTTTTAAAACTAAATTCCATGCTTAACTGGTTAATAGGTTAAGCATTTTTTAAAAGTTTTAGCATTTCCTTAAAGATATCTTTAATAGCTTTTAAGCGATATCAATATTAATATTTTGAAATTTGAAAACTTCAGGGCCCCGTAACTCGGAAAATATGGGGGAGCGCCAATTTTTTTGCTAGATATTTTAGTTTCTTATTTTTTTGATTTTCTATCGCCCCATATATTTATTTTTTTTTTGATCGAGTTACCTTCTTGTTCCAAATGACATGAAAAAATTAGAGGTGGGCGTGGTGTTTTGCCTGCTGCTTCGAAGGACATGAATCGATTATGCTGATTTTCAACAGCACTTCCTTCGTCACTATATCTGATCAATTGACTTATCAATTTTTTTTGTGAACATTAACACGGACGTACCGTCGGACATCGCTCAATCGACTTCGCTATGCATAAAAAGTCAGAATATATATACTTTATGGGGTTGGAAATGGATATTGTAGAAATTACACACGGAATGACGAACTTATATATACCCTTTTTCACTTTTTGTAATGAAGAGTCTGTCTGTCTGATTCTTTCAAGTATAAATATTTTATGATAATTTCGCCATATATTTAGTATTCAAAACCAATAACTGAAATGTTTTACTGCAGGGAAAGCCTTTTCCCATTTAAAGTTTTGTGCATATCGATACACCCGTTTATAAGTTTTGTGGTTATTTCCAGTTTTGCGCCAATAATCTCTTACACTTTTTAGAACAAACACAAATTTTCAGTCTATGATGACGTAGTTGCGCAGTAGAATATAATTTTGTACGGCTAAACGAGCAGTCTTGTTTTCTTGATTCAGGGATTTTATACAATTTTTGTGTAGAAAATTCAAGAGTCTCATAACTCAAGCCAAATTGATTAAAAGAGAAAAAATGTATTAAATCAACAAAGCAAAACACAGTAACCATTTTTTATATAAGGGTTGCCATTGGAAACCATTCATATTCATTTAAAAGATTTAATGAAAAAATAAAAATAAAAGTTTTCAACAATTTTTTCAATAAGCAACGTGCACATGCATTAATTTTAACATTTATATTTGGTATCTATTTTATGTTAATCTACATTAATTGTGCCTGATTCCCTTAAATATTAAAACTTCATGATATTCTCATCATCATCATCATGAAATATTTATATTTGAATGAATCAGGCACGATTAATGAAGATTAACATAAACAAATATCAAATAATAAATTTTAATATTAATGCATTTGCACGTGCATGATGCTTTTCGGAAAAAAAATATGCTTTCATCCTCAATATCGGTGATTTTAATAATTTGTTCGGGTTAACTAGCACTATATTTTTAAAGATTCATTAATTTAATTGAATTTTGGCTTCATTTCAATTATTAACTTACAAGTGGCCGTGTATAAAACATAAATAAATTATGGTAATTATTTGTGATATTTTGTTTGTTGTTTTAATTTTATTTTTCACCATATTTTAATTATATAAAAAAGCTGAAAAAAGTCACTAGTATTTAGTGGATAAAGAAAAATTAATTGGTAATTGTTGTTATTTTTTCTAAAACTTTGATTTTTGTTTTTATTTTATTGTTTGGACGAAAATATTTAGTTTATTTAAAATGTTTGTAAAAAGATTCTTAAAGAGCTAAATAAGCAGTAGTGAAATGGCCATCGAGACGTGCCATTACCTTCAATAATCAATATCGGTGATTTTAATATTTTTAAATATTAATTAATTTAATTGAATATTTCCATGATTTGATTTTAAATGATAAATTTTCAAATTGACAAACTATATAATTTTTCTCATATATTTACGCTATTAACACACGACAAATCAAAAGTAACGTCAACTAATGTTTGCTTGTTTTTCATCACCTATAGTTATTTAAAAGTTTCATCTTCCTTGTCCAATAAAGTGTCAAATTGTGAAAGTTTTTTTTCCTTTATGAAAAAATTATAACATTACAAAAACGTTCTGTAAGATTTTATACACATCTAGCAACTCAACAAACAAAATAGTGCATTAATGCGGTATAGTTAGAAATTGACTTATAAAACGTACGGCTCCTTTTGATTGCAAATACCACTGCGATTTATTATAAATTCGGTAGTCTTACTTTTGCTTTATCTGGCTATCCTTCTTGATACTACGATCTTGTGAATCCTTTGGTCTCGTATTTAATAAAATTGCGTTATTATTACACGGAAAACTTGATTTCACAAAAAAATAGAAATGTCAATCGATCAGATATTGTGTGGAAAGAGATGCTATTGAAAATCAGCATGATCAGTCCATGTCTTTCGAGGCAGCAGGCAAAAAACCACGCCTACCCCTAAGTTTTTCATGTCATTTGGAACAAAAAAGTAAACCCAATCAAAAAAATAAATATATACGTGAATACAGAAGTAAAAAATAAGAGAACAACTCGAAGTGAAAAAAATCGGCGCTCGCCCATATTTTATTAGTTACGGGGATCTGAAATTTTCAAATTTGTATAAATATCAATATGGGTATCATTTTAAAGCTTTTAAAGAGACCTTTAAGGAAATACTAAATTTTTAAAAAAATGATTAACCCATTAAGAGCCGGTGTCGTTTTTATGTAAAATTATATATGCAGACCAGTTTTTTTTTAATTTTTTAATTCTCTATCACTCCAATATTTGTTTTTTTATGGTGAACGTTATATAATATACGGCATATCCGAATAATTTAGCACTCACTCGTTTTAATTGCATTATAACAATAATAATTTTCCGTTGTACGCATGTCCAAAGGTGGGCTCGAACTCACGATCTGCTATATTGCATGCACCTCTACCAACGCAGCTATTAAGGCAGCTCAGCTTTTGTTAGCTAATTGTGGTATTATTCTATACACTTACCATTAGTGGAAGTAACTTATCCAAAACGCTCATACGGACAACAACACAGGGGTAGCCAGATCTTATTTTCTTAACAATCTGTCTAAAATGGTTTTGACATATGATAAAGCTATCGTTGCGAATTTTAGTCACAATAGAGAATGAATTCTAATTGATTTAGCTGATTTTGAGCTCTTCTTAGCAACACTAATGAAGTTTTATATCAGTAACAAGAGTTTATATGGGAACCGCCCGCAAAATCATATAGGATTTTAGATGTTGCTCTATTAAAATTAAATACTACTAGATTAAATCAAGATTCCTGATAACCTTTTTGCTGTTTGCTAAATGACACGAGTAAATATTTGTAAAGCAAAATTCTGTTGAATTGCCACAATAAAATTTTATATTTAAGTGCTCAACAAACAGACATAGAAAAATGGTCAGAAATAAAAATCATTGAGTTTGTAAATATTTTTGTAATAAAGTCAACAATCTGTAAACAAATGTAATATAATCGGCATAAGTGCAGAATTTAGTGTGGGATTGAATAAATTGATACCATCTATAGGAAACGTAAACACAAACTTTTACAATAGTGGTTTAATATTTGTACAATGCTAAAATCAAAATCAAACAACGTAACTGAAATTTTATTGGTATAGTACTGGTCACAAAAGCACACAAAACTAAAAGAAACTCTTCAGTTTAGGAAACAATATCATAATAGGTCTGTGTACTGTTTTGTATGCCAATAAATGTTAAAAGAGCATGTGGCTCTTTCTATGTGTCAATAGAAATAAGCTGATTGAAAGTTAAAGGATAGAACATTTGGAATATATGATGAAAAAAACTGAGCTAAATGCGTTAATTGTCAAGCGTATTAACTCCATTTAAAGTGCCTATTGCATTTTAAAAGGTAAAAAAAACAAAATATTCGTGAAAGTCATGTTTTTTACGGGGACCTTCTTTTAGTTTTAATTTAACTTTTTATAATTGTTAGTAATGCGTGCTCACACTCTGTGTCAATAACAAAAGTTAACTTTACGCGGTTTAAGAATAAACCTTTATTTGTAGAAGTAATTTTTAATTAAAGACACGGGAATATTTGTTAAATATTTAATTTTAATAAAAAACTTCGTGCTATTTTTTTATTTAATTATCCCGATTAAATTAATTACCGATATCAATTATTGAGGGTCAAAGCACGTCTCGATGGCCATTTCTTTACCGCTTACTTAACTATTTAGGAAACTTCTGACAAACATTTTAAATAAACTAAAGATCTGTGTCCAAACAATAAAGCAAAGACAAAAAACAAAGTTTAAGCAAAAACAACAATAACCAACAGTAATTCTATTTTTCTTTCTCCACTGTATACGGCTGACTTTTTTCCGGCTCTTTTATACAGTTTAAAGAGGATGAAAAATAAAATATCAAAAATACTACGATAAATTATTTCTATGCACAGGAACTTTGACCCTGAATAATCAATATCGATAATTAATTTAATCGGGATAATTAAATAAAAAATAGCACAAAGTTTTTTATTAGAAGTAATTTTTATTTTTATTTCTCTTTCTCTTTCTTTTTCCTTTCCTTTTTTGTTTATTGCTCAGAAATTATTGAATTCACATATATTAATGAAACTTGGCAGAAAATGTATGTTCCATGGTCACGTGCTATTAATGCTTGAAAATAAAAGAAACGGACTAAGGAGAAAAAAGATCCCCTTAGAAGACCTAAACCTAACTCTGAAATTTTCGATACTTTAGCTTAGAAAATTCAATTTTTAAGGTTAGCGGCCTGCCATATTTTGTGGGTAGTGAAATGAAATATTAATTTAAAATAACGTAAGATTAAAAACAATATTACCATTAAACATTTTTTTTTGGTTTCTATGGGCAGGCTGAGAATAACATGCACTTTCGAAATATCCCTCTGAATTTTTATACCTTTCACCACAAAAAGTGGAGCCCATAAAATATAGATATTCTGACTTCTTATGCATAGGGAAGTCGACTGAGCGATGTCTGTAGGTCCGTCCGTGTTAGTGTTAAAAAGAATAAATATTGGAAATCAGCATGATCGGTCCATGTCCTCCGAGGCAAAATACCACGTCTACCTCTAATTTTTTCATGACATTTGGAAAAATAAAGTAACTACAATCAAAAAAATAAATATGTTGGGCGATATAGGGGCTTTCAAATTTTCAAATATCCATATGGTTTTCATTTTAAAGCTTTTGAATAGATCTTTAAGGAAGTACTAATATTTAAAAAAAAAATGCTTAACCCATTAAGAGCCGATGGCATATTTATCTAAAATTATATCTGCAAATTTTTTTTATTTTTTAATTCTCTGTCACCCTAATATTTGCTTTTTTGATTAGAGTTACTTCATTTAACTAGATTTACATAGATGGTAAAGGGATTTGGCATAGCCGACTTGTTTTTATTTTGTTTTTCTTTAAGTAATTTTTTAAGCTTTTCTGTCTAGGTTTAGGTATCTTTCCAATGAAAAAAGGGATTTTACTTGTATCTACATATAAGCCTATCTCCAATGTCGAATGCAACATTCGTAAGCATTGAAAGTCAAAAAACCATATGTTAAAATGGTATTTAATTTTGAGAAAAGGAAAAACTTATAGCTCTTGGTTAGCACTATACTTGGTGTTTTCTGTCTGATGTCAGTTTTTAAAAATTATATGGTGGATCTAATATGGCGGACAATTTTTGAAAAATTTTATAAAAACAAGAGCAAAGCGATGATTATTTCCACCAATTTTTCTTCAATATAATTTGCAGTAAAAATATATATTTGTTAATAATATTTGATGCCTGTTGTACAAATACCTCCAGCACACTAATAAAAAAAATTTACTTTTTCAATGTCGCACGCGACTTCGAAATATCTTTACCCGATATTTCGAAAGAAAAATTGAAAAAAACAAAAATTGAAAAATATGTTATGAATAAATATAAATTTTTTTAACATTAGGTACATTTGACAGATTTCCCATAAAAATATGTTATGTCCCATAAAAAAATGTAACAACATAATTTAATGGACTCTGAGTTTTTGGTTGCGGTCGACATATCTGCGGAAATACCCATATGCAAGTTGAGCAAAAACAAAGATGAAATTTGCAAAAAATCACAAAAATGGACAACCATTTTTTTATAGTATAAAAGCAGAAATCTTAAATTTTACAGTGAAATGACACATTTTTAGGACTGCAACTGCCTTTATTCTCAAAAACATTTTTTTTGTACAAAAAAGTAAACAAAAAAATAATTTTTTTTAAATTCCAACGGATTTTTTTTAACATAAAAATTTAAAATAAATATAAGTAGCTGTAAATAAAGCCTTTTAGAGAAAAAAAATCAATACAAAATCTTTATTGGATTTGCCACAAAAAATATATTGCAAACCTCTCAAAACCGTAAGAAGTAAAAATAAACGTATGCAATTTACTCAACTTCTCTGACTTTAATAGTGTCCCAAAACGACAAACCTAAAGCAAAAGCTTTGTAAAATCAGTATACGAGGCACAATTTTTTCTGTCGAGCTGAATAATTATATTTTTACATTTATTAAACTTAATTTTTGCTATAACGGTTCGAAAGTTTTGTTTTTATTGATTAAAATGTACGATCTCGATGTATCTCGATGTTTTAACAACATTGGCATAGAATAAAAACTGTACAATTCGAAAGCAAATGGAGATTTAACACTTCTTTCTTGATTGTTATTACTTTGATTATTAAATTTTGTTTAATTTAAATTAATAATGTAGCATCATTTTTTTAATTTTATATGTAGTTTAAAGAATTAGTTTATTTTACCACTGATTATTGAACAATTTTTCCTAACCTGAAAAGCCAATTCCTTTTATAACAACTAAATAATTTTTTATTGCATTTCTTATTAGTTTCTTTATTAAAGAACGAAACAAAAAATTTATTCGTTTCCTTTAAATAAGAATTCTTGTACATGCTGAAAAATTATTTACATTATAGCCTTGAGCCAAAAGCTACTGAAGAAGCTACAAAAAAATTCCAATTGTTTTTTTTTAATAATTTGTTTAGATTTTTTATAATATCAACACATTTTTAACAATTGCTTTTTATTATAAAAATGACATGGCCTAAGAGCGTGAGCAGTAACGAACAAAGCAGTGTGTTGACAGTGACAAAATGTTACAATTATTTGCATTTATGTATTTAAATTTTTGGCATACGGCCTTAAGCGTACTATTATTACAAAACTGCTTTCCATGAAACTGAATATGGGTAAAAGAGAAAATGGAAAATGAAGGTGGTTGATTGTTCATTTTTTTATAATGTTACTGTTGTTTGGGCTTTGTATTTTCTTAAAAATTATTAAATTCTTAGAGTAAATTTTCGTGTTTTTGTTAAATTTTTTAAATTATTTTTATAGATTGACTGACAGCAATAAATTTTGAGCTGAAATGTAATTTTTTATCAAAACATCTTTGGGAAAAATAATAAAAAATATGAATTGTTCATTAATATTTAAATTAGCTTGATATTGGGAGCCATAGTAATACGCAGTCATTTTATATTTTACAGAATCGTCCTTCACAATTCATAATACACATAAAAATATGTATGGGGACACCCTTTAATTTTTAAGATTATGAACTGTTTATTAAACGGGACCAATCTGTAATTATAATCTATCATATTACCAACAATTTTCAAAATCGGTTCAGAAATGACTGAGTTTAGCAGGCACAAACATAAAAAAGCAACATTCAGTCGAATTGTATAACCTCCTTCTTTTTTTGAAGTCTGTTTAACAGATACGACAGCAGCCTTTACTACAAAAACAATGACCATGAAAATCTAAAAGGGATAGTATATTGCATACAGTGAAGTGTTTTTTTTTTAACATAACATAAATTAATACAACAACAATACCGTTTCATTTTGTGCTTATGATTTGGTACGTCTTAAACGAAATGGTATTAAAACAGGTGTATTTTTTGTACAAAAATTTTTTTCTCACACTAAAAAAAAAGTGGTGTTGGCTTTGGTGCCACCACAAAATAAAAAACCACCAAAATTTAAAAAAAAATGCACCACGCACCAGCACGTGAAATTTTCGCACAAGAAATTCGAAAAAACTCCCAAAATGGTGCGAAACGCACCAAGTTGACAACACTGATTAGAGTAGACAAAAGCTTTTAAGTTCCGAATAATAGTTGTTGCAAATGTTTGCATATTTTCATCTAAGAGAGAGTTATTGATTTAAAATTAAAAAGTCTTTTCATTTACAAAGATTTTCAGGCGGACTTTTTACTTAAAGAGATCGTAGCGTATCGAGCTAAATAACTTAAACAAAATTAGAACAAACAAATAAGAGTGCTACATTCGGTTATGCCGAATCTCATTTACTCTTTACCATCCATATGTTAATCTACTAACTTCAAGCAAAAAAGCAAATATTATTGTAACAGAGAATTGAAAAATAAAAAATTTACAATTTTACATAAAAATGACATTGGCTCTTAATGGGTTAAGCATTTTTGAAAAATTTTGGTATTTCCTTAAAGATCTCTTCGAAAGCTTTAAAATTTTACTCATATAATATTTTAAGAAATTTTAAAATTTCAGAGGCCCGTAACTGGGTAAATTCGGATCGGAAATGGATGTTGTAGAAATTACAAACGGAATGACAAACTTAGTCATACCCTTTTTCCAATTTTTATGGTGAAGGGTACAAAACTTTATATATATCTATATCTATATATATATATATATATATATATATATATATATATATCTATATATATATATATATATGTATATATATACGAGGGCTGCTATATATATTTCTGGCCTGGCAACACTGAGTGCTTCCAAGTGCAATCTGACATTTCCATTGGAAAGTTTGTCATTTTTAAGCATAATCGTGCTCAAAACGTTTTGACGTACGACCATTATTTGTGTAGTTTACAGTGACTTGAAAAAATTAATATAGAAAAAAATGGAATTAACTCGTGAACATTTTCGTGCCATCATTTTTCACAACTTTCGACGTGGATTATCACGACAAGAGTGCATTGATGAACTTTAATCTTTGTATGGCGATGAAGCACCATCCTATAGCACTGTGAAAAATTGGTATAATGAGTTTAATCGTGGCCGAAGCTCGCTCAAAGACGAATTCCGTGAAGGTCGTCCAAAAACGGCTGTTGTGCCAGAGAACACTGATGCCGTGCGTGAATTCATAATGCAAGATCGACATGCGACATACCGAGAGATAGAGACATCCTTGGACATTTCTTCCACCAGCATACATTCGATACTGCATGAACACCTGGCCATAAAAAAGGTTTGTTCTTGTTGGATTCCGCACAATTTGAAAGTCGCTCAAAAAAAGGCTCGTGTCGATTGGTGTAAATAAATGTTGCAAAAATACGATTGCGGTGCTTCAAAAGATGTTTATAAGATCGTCACAGGTGGCGAATCATGGATCTATGCGTATGAGCCCGAAACGAAACAACAATCGACCCTGTGGGTCTTCAAAGACGAGCAAAATCCAACGAAAGTTGTTCGTGGAAGAAGCACTTCGAAGCAAATGGTGGCCTGTTTCTTCGGCAAAACTGGTCATGTGGCGACTGTTCCGCTTGAGCAACGTAGGTCGGTCACTTCTGAGTGGTACACTACAATTTGTTTGCCTGAAGTCATCGGAGAAATTCGAAAAACCAACAAGAGAAGACGAATCATTGTTCACCATGACAATGCGAGCTCTCACACATCGGCTCAAACCAGAGCGTTTTTGACCGGCCAATGGAATTAATGGGTCATCCGTCGAACAGCCCTGACTTGGCACCTAATGACTTCTTCTTGTTTCCGCACATCAAGAAAAAAATGCGTGGTCAACGATTTTCGTCGCCAGAAGGTGCTGCTGAAGTGTTCAAAAACCATGTTTTAGAGGTGTCTCAATCGAAGTGGAAAAAGTGCTTCGACAACTGGTTTTGGTTTGAGCGCATGCAAAAGTGTATAAATCATGCTGGAGAATACTTTGAAAAGCAATAAAACCATTTTTGATTATAAATGTTCGCATTTTCGCTATTAGGCCAGAAATATATAGAGCAGCCCTCGTATATATATATATATATATATATATATATATATATATATATACATGTAGTTTTAAATAAAAATGCCATCGGCTCTTAATTTGTTACGCATTAAAAAAAAATAGTATTTCCTTGAAGATCTAATGCCCCATATATTTATTTATTTTTTTTTTTTGATTGGCATGTAAAAATTAGAGGTTGGCGTGGTGTTCTGCATGCTGGCTTGAACTACATGGATCGATCATGGTTATTTCCAATAGCACCACTTTCGACACTATGTCTGATCGAATGACATATTTATTTTTTTTTAACTGATCTAGTTCCTCGCAAAATTAATTTCAACACTAAGACGGACGGACATTGCTCAATCGACTTTGCTATTTAGAAATTACACACGGAATGACAAACTAAGAAATACCCTTTTTTCACTTTTTGTGGTGAAAGGTATAAAAATAATAACCACTCACGAACCAAATCATATATAAAGTCGCCTAAGTAAAATATTTATGTGTACTGACTAAAACGAAAAAACATATAACTATTAAAAATTTTAAGTCTGTTATTCTATTGTTTTTTATATATTAAATGAAAAGAGAATAAAATTTGACTTCTTTGCAAGTTGCACAATTTTTCATGTGTTGTCCTTAATTTTACCAAAAGAAAAAAAAAAAAAAAAAAAATAAAAATGTATTTAATTTTTTCTATACTCAGACCTGTGTCTAAACTGTATTATTTGCATGATATAAAATTGGTTAACATTCGCTATAATGGGTTTATTTCCTGTTCAATAATTATTAAATATTTTAAGCACTATTTTGCAGTAATGAACTTTTTTCAAAAATAAAGAATTTAGTATTGATAATTTTGAAAAATATTTAATTTAATTTAAAAAAATACCGAAATTAAATTTAGTATTGTATTTCTCATATTTAATGTAGTATATAATATTAATCAAGAGTTTACTTATTGTAAATACTGTTGTGCTACAAAAATTCTGATTCTTAACAGTTACATTTTCCAGTAAATGTGTATAAAATATATATGTATTTTTTTCATTTACATTTACTCATTAATTCATACATCAAAGGTATTTAAGGGAATTTAATTACATTGCACTTGTCATGTCTTTTATTTAACACATTAATTAAGATATTTTTACGTCAACCATGTGAGATAAAGCATTTCATTACCCTGATGTATTTAATACGAAGTAGTTTTTTTGTAGGTAATTTTAAATGTTAACCTTAATGACACATTATGTTTCATTATTTTCTTTGTGGGTTTTCGCTTTTTTAAAACATTTATTTTATTTTTTTTATTTGAAAAAGTAAGATCGCTAAATTGAAACATGAATTAATATCTTAACACGACTTTAAAAAATTTTAAATTGTTGTTAGCTCAAGAAACAATTTGATATTTGTTTTGCTGTCCCTTTAATAAATTGTGATAATCCTCCACTCTTATTTACTACTTTTTAAACACAAGAGCTTAAGTGCAAATTAAAAACTGGTTAAAAAATAAAGGACATTAATTTACTTGTCTTTGTTAATTTTAAAATTACCAGCAAAGTTAAATGATAAAGAAGTCGAAATATTTCTAATTAGTTTCGAATCGACATCTTTTCAGTTTGGAACATTTAAACCGATTTTATTCTGCCTGTACCAGAAATACGATACAAATCTTCTCCTGTTAATGCCGCGAAATTGGCCCTTATGAGACATTTTGATTTAATAGTTTGAACGAAGAGCAATTTTTTTTAGCCAATTTATTAAATTATGAATGTAAAGGCTCAGCTAAAAAATTCGGAACATAACATTTATACAATCCAGAGTACATGACTCAAGTCATACCACCATATTTCATTAAGTCTGACAGTAAATGTAAACTTAAGTGCGCCAGCGATTGATGAGATAAAATGGCAGCTACTACTGGTCTAGTTCTAGTCCTTCTCCATTTAATATTCTTGTCTAACGGCAATACAAATTTTAAGTAATACAATACCAGTCCTAGAAAAGTAAAGAGTAACTGCAACTAACAATTTGTAGTAATCTTTTGTGTGGAATAATTCAATGTTTTTTAAATATAAAAAACACTTCATGCGTAATTATTTCTATAAACGCTAGAAGCAGTAACTTAATATTTTACCTTTTAAACCGCCGAGAATACTCAAGAGAAAAACGAAAATAAAATATTTAATTTAATACAAATAAGACTACACATTTAACTAAATGTAGAAGAAAAAGAAATAACAGTAAATTATCTTGGATTTAACTTAATCTATGTAAATAAATGTAAACGTAGACATAAGTACCTAGACGTGGGAAGTTTAATAATCATTTCGTAGCAGGAGCAACCAACTTTTTTGAAATTAACTGCAAACTGTTTTACAAAAATCGATAAAAGTTTTGAAATTAAAACATTGCTGAAAATTTTACTTAAGTTAAAATTTCAGTTGCTGTCATCCAATATTAAATAACCTTTATTTTATAGCCTACAATCAATTAATTTAGATCGTCTTTGAAATAAATTTCTTTTTACACAAGAGCTGATGTCAAATGATTATATCATGAAAACTTATATCAACATATTATTACAGTGATATTATAGTATAAGCTACACTGTTTTACAAAGATATATTTTTATAAGTGTGCCATGTTTGCCACGCGCCTTAAAAATCTTTTAGTAATAGAAAAAATCAAAACTTGTTTTCATTAAGCAAGTCAAGCTCTTCGTATTTTTCCAACCTCTGCTTGTGCGAAAATTTATAACTTAGTTAAAAATATAAAATTATAATTAACTTTCAATAAAAGCACAACAATTTTGTTTAGCAAAAATGTGATTTAGATTTACTAAGAAGCCAAAAAGTTAAGGGAATAGGAATTCCAGTCGTAAGGTCAAAAGAGACCGTTAAGGAAATATTAAATTTGAGCTACATTCCTTGTTAAGTTTGAATTACGGGTCAATATCAGATAAAACCATCAGCAAGTGCAAGAAATTAAAAAAAAATATTTAATTATTAACATTTTTTAAAATATTTAATTTTTATATTCCCGTTGCCTTAATTAAATAATTTGCAAAGTGCTTGTGCATAGAAATAAATTAAATTAGCCTTTTCCAACTATATAAAAGAGCCGAAAAAAGTAAGCCGTATACAGTGGAGAAAGAAAAATAGAATTAATGTTGGTTATTGTTGTTTTTGCTTAAACTTTGATTTTTTTCTTGTCTTTTTGTTTTTTGTCTTTTATTGCTGAACAGAGATCTTTAGCTTATTTAAAATGTTTGGCAGAAGTATCCTGAAGAGTTAAGTAAGCGCTAACGAAATGGCAATCGAGACGTGCTTTGATCCTCAATAATCAATATTGGTAATTTAAGAAATAGCACGAATTTTTTAATTAAAATTTATTTATCACCATATTTATTTTTTTATATTAAATTTTATTATGTTACTTTAGTGAAACAAATTGATACCGTCATGAATTAAAACCGTTTTTTTTTCTATTTTAAAATTTATTACGTTAATTAATTCTTTCCTATGTGTATAAAGTTAATGACTATTCCTACTGCCAATCTTACACGAATCTGTAAACTGAATTAGTCGAAGGTGTTGTAAGTTATATAACAATAAGTATTTTTGTTGTCTGTTGAGTTGATTAAAATTTTGAGTAGACAAATAAATTAACAACTTACATAATTTTACATATCTTCTAATATTTCTAATAACACATTTTCCTAGCTTAAGATTAATATTAATTTTAACAAATCAAACATTTTATGACAATGTTAAATACGGTTGATAACGCTGATCAAAACTTTTTCTTCTGATTGCATTTTTCAGCTATTTACAAAAAATATTAAAAAAATTTCTTATAATACACGAAACTACTTAAGAGATTATTTCATAAAATTGATGAATTCTCTAATAATATCAAGCACTGTAATAACACTGATTAAAGAACTTAAAATTACAAAATCTGCCGTTTGCTTAATTTAATATCTCACAAACCATTAATTCGCCTGAAAATTTTAATTAAAAATTGCTCAGTTTTGGAGTTGTTTCTATACAGTTATTCAGACAAGGATTCACCGTCATACTCAGTCATACGATCTGTAAAAAATTGCATGTGTGCACAAAAAGATGATTAAAAGTGTATATGTATGACAGCCTTTTTGACAGACGTGTACGATTTTATAATCTTTTAAAATGGTTCCTTAAATATTTTTCACTACGCAATCAGAAGTTTAGGAGAGAAAAAACAACAAAACACTAAGACCATAGTCTTTTTGTATCTTTTTTATAAAAAAAAGTGTAGCACCTACGACGGCATTTTAAAACGATTTTTTAAGTATGATTGTGTATGATAGTTGGTCCTGGCCTTAAAGGGTTTTCTTAATTATTCTCTTGAATATTGGTTTATTTTTTTCTAAAAGCGTTAAATATAAAAATCTGAAACATTTATACTTGGCAGGTTTCAGGGGTAAAGTTCAAATATTTTGATAGTATACATTCACATTATTTTTAACTGACTTTTAATTAACGGCACAACTGTCGTATAATCTTTATATTCAACTTCACTTTATGGGAGAACCCTCAAAGTAACCATAATAAATGAAAATTAATGAATGAATGTAAACTTTTGCATTCATAGATCACGATTTATCTTTTTACATGAGAGTTTTTATATGTAAATGAATTAAATAAATTATTTGCTTGTTTGCATTTAATTAAAATATTTTCTTGTGTTAAAAAATCGTTAAATCAAATTAAATTAAATACTTATAGAAAATGAGATTTAAACTAAAAGGCTGTATACAAATTATGAACTCATATAAAATTGAAGTTTTTCTTATAACCAAATATTTAAAAATTTCTATGCTTTTAGAAAATAAATAACTAATTTTCAGTTACTCTTAAATTTATTATTCTTATTTCATACAAAAAAATCATATAAAAAATCCGTTTTCAACAATTTTCCTTCTTTAAGTTTAAATTGCACAAAACAATCTTAAAATAATAAATAAATAAAAATAAAATTATTTTACTAGGAATAAGTTTTCAAACATTTATTAATTTTCATACTCTTGTACTAATAGGGCATTCAATATCTGAAATTTCACAAAACTTATAAACTTTTTCTTTTGTTACTGTTGATGTATCCTTACAGTTCTGATGTGAGAATTACTATTAACATTTTTAGCCTCAATAGAACTTTCAGGGTTTATAAATGAATAAGCTTTTTAGTCGAGAAACAGCTAAAAATTAGTCCCTTAGTCTACGTTTTGTTGCCTTTAGGCATAAAATTAATTTCTCTTAAAATTAAAATACACAATTTTGATTTGAATTTTTACATTTCAATAAAAAAATAAAAAGACTGAAAGCTTAATTTATTCCTTTCAAAAGTATAGAATTGTGATTAGAATAGAAAAAATTGTATAAATAAATGTAGGGTGTAAAACTGAAATATAATTAACTAGCCGCTGTTGCTTAGTTAAAGCGTCTTTATAATAAACGGCAGATCGTTAATCTTAATATTACCGGAGCCTTAGGTGATTGCGTTAGCTAATAAGAAACAGATTGTAGTCCAAATTACGCCAAAACAAAAGAATGAATACAACTATTGTGTGGTCAGTAAAAGTGCGTTGGGTTTGGCACCTGATTGATACACATGAGATTTAATTGTTTGTTCAAATCTTAAGGGAGCCACAGAGGTGAAAAACAAAAATTCGTATATTTGCAATTAATAGAATTTCTGCATATAAAACACAAACATATACTAATACGTGTCTCTGGCATTTTTGTATTCATTATTCTGGAATAGCCGAATGCTTCCTGAGTTCAACATCAATTGTTCGCAAACAAATTTAATATCAGCTGAAACGAAAAAAATGGTCTTATAATATAAGTATTCTGGTTATGGCCAGAAACTAAGGAAAATGAAGCATGGGTAGTATTAAAATGTATGTAGAATTACAGTATCCAAAGTTGTAGCATTTATATTATATTACAAAGATATGTACTGCAGATTTCTAATTAATTTTTGGTTTAAACTTTATGCCTTTAGGTGGACAAAAGTATGCCGTGAAAATTTTAATATTATAATATTCATTGAGTCCACAAAAATTAGTGCTTTCATACATATTGGCACTTAAATGACATTAATTTAATTTGGGCTTTAATTTGGTAGATAACAATCAATTGAATTCTATTTATTTTTTTAATTAATGTTTAGGTGCTTGTGTTTCAATACTATTCTCTTCATAGTTATATTGTTTAGTAAATAAAACGAAATCATGATTTATTGAAAAAATAAATAATTTAATTGAGAAATTTATATTTTTTTGTAAAAAAATATTTAATAAATATTTCTATACGTTTTCTATCGATATTACCAACATATCTGTAGACTTTCGAAAAAAAATTTGCATTAGCAACTTATTTTGAAGAGCCAGGAAAAAATTAAAGCAACTTTTATTTATTGTTTTCTAATTTTTTAAGCACTAGGTCAGTTTATAAATTATAAAAACTTTTATTTATATTTTCAATATTTCGCCACACCGTTGGGTGGCATCATCAGGAAACAAAAAATAAAAAATATTAATAGATTTTCTTTTTTTGAATATTAAAATTGTTACAACAAAATTGTTATTCAAAAAAAGAAAATCTAATTATTAATATTTTTTATTTTTTGTTTCCTGTTTCCTGATGATGCCACCCAACGGTGTGGCGAAATATTGAAAATATAACTAAAAGTTTTTGTAATTTATAAACTGACCTAGTGCTTAAAAAATTAGAAAACAATAATTATCTAAAAAGGTCAAAAAAAAAAACATTGATATGCAACTTTTATTTCTTTTTTATGTGCATGTTTTCAAATTAAGTTATACTTTCGTGAGATCTAAATTAAAATAAGCATTTGTAGAATCTTTAGTATGACCTAGAATACATTTTTAAGAAAATATATTTAAACTGAAACTTAAAAATCATAAACTGATTACGCCAATAACCCATTTTCTTTAAATAAATACAAAGAAGTTATTCTTTTAAATTAAGGCAGATTAGTCGAATATTTGACCAAAACAACGTAACCACTAAATTATGGAAAAAAATTTGTTCTTCTCAAATACTTGTTAAGAAATATAAGATTCTATTACTAATATAAAAGGTAAGATTTTAAACTTATTATATTATAAGTCATTCGTAACGGTACGTGTCAGAAAAGATATAAGAAGCAGTTGCAAAAATAGTAGTTTTGGTCAAATATTTGACTTATCTAATCGCAGCTTTAGATATTACTTTTCCAAGGCCGCTAAAAAACTTTTTCCCTTACTCCATTGGTCTTTGTTTTAGACTGTTCCCATATTTTATGTCAATAGCTGTTACAGTTAGATTTTTATTGCCCCGTTTTTTGATTTTCACCTCTAATCGATAAAACCATCTTTACTGCATAGAAATAAAATCTTTTGTTGTAGTTTTTTAAAAGGTTCACATATCTGCTTCTTCGTTTCTATATAACTTCGTAAAAATATAAGAACAATGGCTTGCTTCCTACATACATCACGAGTTCATTGTTGCAAGCAATGCATTGTGTTGAGTTGAATCTCTAATTTCACTTTATTCTTGAAGCCATACCTAACCTCATTCAATAGTCCATGTTAACGGTATTAAGATAAAAATCCTTGAAAAAGAAAACTTTACAAAAAATACAAAAAATTTAAGGCAGTGATCTAGAAAATGCTGCAATAGGTTCTGCCAGTGTATAATTTTTCTTGTGTTCTTTAAATATTTAAATACAAATTTTGTAAATAATTTTTCTTTAAGATATTAAAGTATACTGCATCTTCTACATATCTAAAACCAACAGTGTTACTTTTGTCAATGTGTGGAAAAAACTATTTACATTCATTGGGTGTGAATTGAATAATAAGACAAATAGCTAACAAACACACAGTCACCTCTAGCCACGCAGCTACAAACTTTTTCATCATACAAGCAATTCTTGTTAATGGTGAAAGTAACAACCTACTCAGCTCTGTTTTTCTTTCTTTTGATTCAAACATTTGAACGGACATTATTTTTAAAGATATGCAACTGCTTAGCAAATGTTAATTTTAACATTAAGGGGCGCTTCACAAATTTTATTCGCCTTTTGTCTTGCGAAAAAAACTATCATAAAAAAAAACTAAAAAATATGGTATTCAAAACACTCATGCCGAACTTTTTTAAGGGTCTTTAGATTGCGATTTTAACACTGTATTGCCATTTAAGGAGCAAATACCTAAAAGATGAAACAAGTCCCAAAAAATAACTGCTTTCTTTCTCAATTAAATACTTACATACTTAATTAATTTTGGTTTTTTGTAGTATTTGTTCCTGAAGGCCAATAAAAAGTATAACTTTAATAAATAATTCCGCAAAGTGTAAGTTGGACTCACACCATTTTATTTAGAGTTTAACTTTTTTCCAAAAACAACATACGTCATAAAGCTCAGTTTCTCAAACTTTATTATGTTTACAAAGTAAGAGCCATTTGAAAATTTATATTTAATTTTAATAAAAAAATCGACTTTTTTAAATATTTAGGTTATCATCCTTTAGGATTTCGTTGTATTTTATATAATGGTTTTTAAATTTATGTTTGTAATTTATTTAATGAATAACTTAGAAATAATAAATTAAAGCAAGTTACTGCAGAACTACGATCACTAGCTGCTAGGGCCATCAGCTCTATGTTAAACAAAACAACAACAAAATAATAATATGAAAACATACAGAAGAATTAACATATACTGTGTACTGAAAGGTGATAGATAGTATCTATTAGATACATATTTTAAATCCTGTCATAAATATTAAAAGTTTTTAACAGTTTAGTCAAATTATTAACGGTTTCTTTTGATATATTTAAAAGTTAGTTAAAGAATGAAAAATTATTGATTTTGCTTATTGAAGTTATATGTTGACATTCGTGGACTAGGTGCTGCATCGTCATCTTAGGTTTGGGACAGAAAAGACATTTTGGTGGTGGCTTTTTCCATCAAATGTTGGTGAGTTAATCCGGGGCTCAATCTTATGTATTATTGCAAATATTTTCTAGAAACTCCTTTAAAACAAGGATCAAGATGATTATAATAATGTGTATAAGACCTCCACTCGATATTTTGTTTATTATCAATGTAATCACGAATAGCTGCCTATATCAAAACTGTATTTTGGATAAGTTGTAGTATCCTTGGCAACTTTGCTACTTCAATAGCCGCTGTGCCAGCTCTTTCATTTCCTACTATATTTGAGTGGCACATTATCCACGTTAACTTAATTTTGTTTTAAAATCGAACTTAGTTGTCTCTAATTTCGCAAATAATATCATCTCTATTTGTAGAGTTTTGTATTGCTGTTATGCAACATATAGAGTCAGAGAAGATAACCTATTTATGTTGTTTTATTAATTTTACGTCCTGTTTTGTGTATACAACCAAAAATCTCTTAATTTATTGTATATGAATTATACTTGGGTTTTAAAGGTCACTTATTTCCTTCCTATTTATTTCGTTGAATTTTCATCCATTTGAAGGCGTTGAAGATAGCATTTGCTTTCGCAATAAAAATTGGAGTGAGTGAATGAAGCAGGCCTTGTTGTATGACGTTAAAGTTATTGTCCATGAAAGCGCCAGAAACACCATTGACGGACTTTGACCCATCCGTGTAACATATTAACCACTCTTTTGTTTATTTTATATTAAGAAACTTCTTATATTAAGATAAATTAATAATATGAAAATCTTTCACTAAACTAATTCATTTACAAAAAAAAAAAACCCATTGTGCTATTTTTTTAATAATACCGATTAAATTAATAAATCACCGATCCTGATTATTGGGGTGAAACATGTCTCGATTGCCATTTCGCTACCATTTACTTCGCTCTTAGGAAAACTTACAAACATTTTAAATAAACTAAAGATCTTTGTCTAAAAAACAAAGTAAAGACAAAAAGCAACACCAACATTAATCAACAATGATTCTATATTTCTTTTTTTAATTTTCAATAGCACGTTTTTTATTCATCCCTATAAAGACGTGCGTAAAATTTGTGAAATTCACATCGCCTTTAAGTTTGAACTTCATTATTATTTTTTTTGTTTGCTGTATCGGCTTTATAATGTCTATTCTGTATTCAGCTACTAGTTACTATAGTTGAATAAGAGGTCAGACAAACGCATATACATTCCAGCAATATCGGGTGGCTTATTTTCTTATCCGCCCTGTTTAGAACCGGACTTTAGATTTTTGGTATCATTTAGATAAAAGTGTAACCAAACGTTTATAAGTATATTGCTGTAACACATTTGCCACAGCAAGATACACGAACACACGACAGCAAATGACGCTGGCAACATTTGTCGGCTTGTACGTAGCTACATAATTGTTTTGAAGGCAGCAGCTACATAATATATTTTATTGTATTTCAATGATGTCACTTTAGCAGTTTTTAAAGAAGCAAAGCGGATTTTAAATTAAAATATATTTCTACTATAATTATTAGAATTGGATTGTCTTTAAAATTGAAAATACATTGAAGGTTATTGAAAACATATTGAAGATTTCTCAGAAGCAATAATAATGTCAGTATAAATAACACGTGGTTGCTTGTCCATTTAAATAAAAAAACTAAATACAACAGTTCTATGATATCTTCTAAAACCAGTCGTGTTAAATATTTACAGATGTCCCATACGACAATTGAAATTAATATAAGTATTTCAACCAGCAAGTACTGAGAACAGAAGTAAATTTTTAACTAAATGTTGTCCACACAAAAAGAATTGTAGTTTTATATACATCTTAAGACATTTCTTTGAAATTTTAGCAATTATTCTTCGTATACTTTCGTCATGTCAACTGTAGTATTTTAAATTCGTCGGTGTGGCCTCCCTAATTTTTTAAGATTCAAATTTCGAAAAATATGTTTTAAGTAATTATTGAAAAGTATGTAAAAATGTTAAAATTTTTCTATATAGAAAACAAATGCTAACATCTGTTTAAGTACAATTATACCGGTAAAATTGGGTGATTTTACATTTGTTTCTCTATTTTTCTACGAAAAAAAAAATCAATGTTTGAACTAAGGTTCTAAAGGATCTTCTCACAAAATTTTACTCAAATCTATCCAGCAGCACTTACGTGAGACAGATAAGAATTCAATAAATAGGTATTTTGTATTCCAAATCAATTATTATCTTCACCAACAACAATATTTTCCTAAAATATTTCATTTACAGAAATGGTCCTGTTACAGTTTTATTATAGATGTACACTTAAATCTTTAAATAAATAATTTTTATTTTAATTTTTTATTGTTCTTGCTTTTTTTAACACTAAAATTTTTGTTAATGCAAACTTCGCCAACACACGAAATGGCATTTTTTGTCTAATTTGTTTTTAAATATTATTTAGTTTATTTGTCCTTACCCTGGCGTTAATGTCGACGTGGTTGACGGCGTCAAATGTCAAAAAAAAAAGTTGAATCGTATGAAATTTTATGGGAGCAGTTAATCTCAACGCGTTGCAACGCCGAAAAAGTTGAAACAGATTGAACTTTTACGGCCGTCAACGACGTCGACATTAACTCCAGGGTTATGTTTAATAGTCATTTTTGTGTAGTGTCTATAGGCTATAACAAATATGTTAATTTTAGGCTTAACGTTATTCTCTAATATCACTGTATTAAAAAAACAAATCAGTATTAGAAAATTATTGAGAAAATTTCTTGTATGACAAAATTCAATTTTGTATTCTAAGTAATTCAACAAAAGAAAAGCATATGAAAAATATATACAGCTCAGTTCTTGAAAAACATTTATCTTAAGCAAACAACAAAAAGTTGATTGAAACATCAAAAAAACATTTAGTTTTATTTCAAGTTAAAATATCGATTGTCAAAGGTAGCAGTATTAGCAGGCAGATACTTGAAAAATCCTTATTTATAAATACACACAATTTGCTTTTATAATTTAATATCAAAAGTTACTAAATAGCGAAATACATGTAGTTGACAGACTGTAAAAGAGAAAACCTCAAAAACCCTTAACCAACAGTAAGAATAGATTACAAACTCACACAACGACAACAAATATATACAAATATTAACTTGTTACTTTAGTCAAAATGTCAATGTTGACATTTTACAACAGCCACACAATGATATAGAACTTGAAAAATGGTGTTTGTTGTGAAAATAAGATTTCACCAACATTGTTAACGTCAGGTATCAAGGAATCTCTTTCTCTGGTCTGTTGGTTTGCAATAAATATTTTCTTGCTTCATTAAATTTAGTTACATTTTGGTTATTTTTACACTTTCCTTTCCTTCTCTGATTTTACACGATATAATAACAATTGTAATTTCTAGCAAATATTTAAATATTATCGTTCAACTTGGCTTTATGTTTGTGTTTTGTGCTCAATAAAAAATTAAAATTGTCACAGTTGCGTCGATTTAGTATGGACATTTATTTTGATATGAAACCGAAGTAAGTAAGTTGTGTATCTATAGTTAATATAGGAGTTTAATAATTATACTGAGAGGTACGTAGCATTATCAATGTAGCGATTTTATTTAAATATCGCTCTAGAAAGCAAGAAAAATACACTTGAATTTTCAGCAGCTAATAAATATTTGCCTTGCATGATTATATCCAACAGAGTCGTATTTAGTATCACATCAGACTTTTCAACAGAAATTTGGTCTTGTCTATGGAAAATTTAAAAATACGGTACAAGCTTTACAAACTGATGACCTCAGCTGTGATTTGTGCAATAAGATAATTTTTTAAACTCTTTATCTTTTATTTATACTAAAATTTTTATTTTACAAGTTTGAGTTTCCATGTTTGTAGTTGTAAGAAATATATACATATTTTATTTATATATTCCTAAGAAATTATTACTGAGGGGAAAAAAAAAAGAAAAAAAAACCAATTAAAAATCTTCCCTCTATATAATTTCATTTTAAATAATAAATATTATACAGAAATATTCTTCTTTGACATTCACTTGATAAATGGTAGGAAACAGTTCAAACATTTTTGAGTTCCAAGTAAGAAATTTAATTGTCACATAAAATTCGATTGAAATCATCAAGTTTGCAAATGGTTTTGACGCAAATGTTTACTACGAAAACTTTTAATCAAAACAAATACGAAGAAAATTTAACAGTTTATTTGTTATGTATGTGTTAAACATTTAGTATATGAATGCAAGATTGCTGTGTCATTAACTAGACTAAAATGACAATAATAAAGTCGTATTAAAACTTCAAGGAAATAAAAAATGTTAAAAACTTTTTATTAATGGCCAGTGTTGATGTGAATTTAATCTTTAATGAAAACTTAAAAAAATAAATGATATCTTTGGCGTAATTGAAGCAGAGGCATCTTCATAAAAAAAAACTTTAATTATCTTCCTTATTGATAACAGTAAGACTATTTGCTTCTTATCAATTCTTTCAACTTTTCAACTTCAACTTTTTAAAATTATATGTTCACAATTAATTATAATAATAATATTAGGTTTGAATATTTTATTAATGTAAACATGAAAGTAAAATTGTTTATTGGGGAGCTCAGATGTTCTTTGTTTCAAATATTTTACTTATTATTTTTTTTTGCGCTTTATAAAAATCGTTTATTGTTTTATATAAAAATACTTCGGTTTATTACGAAAATTAATTTCGAACGTTCAAACTTATATGTCACAAAAAATTTTATGAAATTAGTATGTTCTAACGCAACTGGACGATGTCAATATTTGCTTCATTAATATCTGCGTTCAACTTAAAACTGCCTTAAAAAAGAATTTCTTGTATTTTTATGGTTTCATTTTGAAGGCAATTTTAAAAAGCAGTAATTAAAACCTCCCAAGAGGCAAAAGACAATTATTGTGTAAAGCTATGGCAGATAATTTACTGGAGACGTCTGATTGAATATAAGAGTAACATATAATTGTCAAGACGTCCTTTATAACAAAAAGTAAGAACGTTAGCGGTTAGCGTAGGGAAGGGTAACAGCATAACAATAGAGTCGGGCAGACGTGTGTTGTGGGTATTAGATAAAGGTGATAACTGGCTTGAATAAAAGGCGTATTGGCGTAGTCTGTGGATGGTTAAGGTTACTCAACAAGGCATCGATTAGTTCATATCTCGCAGGAGTAATAGTAACGCATATTAAGTAAATACAAGACCATAGGATTCACGAGACTGTAAGATCAAGTAGTATAGCCAGATAAACCCACAAAGTAAGAATACAGAATTTATAATGAGTCACAGTGGTACTTGCAACCACAAGAATCCGTAAGTTTATCTAAAAAAGGCAAAAACGTAGCAATATTATTCATCGTTTTTTAAACTATCTTCTTATACGAAAACTAAGAAATTATAGTTTCAATTATTTATTCTTTAACGCTTTCTTAAACTTGCCAACTTTTTGTTTCGTTCCTGTTCTTACCCTTTTTTTTTAGTTGTTTTTCTTTTTATATATTTTTTTTTTTTGTTATGCAGCAAAGAATGGCATATCTATTAAGATAAAATCAAAATTAAATTAAGTTAAAATAAAAATAACAGTTTATAAAATATTAAGCTGCATATCAAATTAAGAGAAGTCAAAAAAAGTTTTTTATTTGTTTAAATTATGTCTTAACTTTAGGAAATATATCTATCTTATCGCTTTTGTTTTTAAGTAAATAAAAGCGACTTTTTATAGAAACTTATTTTTAAATTATATTCCTCGCAATGAACACGCGCAAATATGTTTTGTTTGTTTTGGGGAATTATTATTAAACGTATCTAAAATATATTACAGGTTCATTTTATTTTGATGGCATTTTTTGTTTACAGAATTGTTTGATGTTTCACCTGGGGGCACTATGATAAGCTAATGAACAACTTTTGATGTTTTATAAGATTCTTGTTAAATTGGGTTATTTAAGGCTGGATGTTGCTTAAAGTTTGAGTAGAAAAATTATTAAGTATAAACTATAAAGTAACTGGATATTTTCAAATGAAAGAATATTTTGTTTGAAAAAATTATACAAGGAGATAAATTTAGTACCTTATAGAAGAAAACAAAAACTTATTAATTGAATTAAAAAAAAAAAAAAAAACACAAAATTAAAAAGTTTGCAGTTTAACTTATCAAAAAAGTAACCTTTTGTATATGATATTATACTTTCACGTTGAAACTAAAGTTTGTTATTTTTGTTTGATACAAAAATTATTTGTAACCTAAGAATTTATTAAGAGGTTGGTATATAAATATTGCTTTAGCCATTTAAATATTTCTTTTTCAAAATAAATTGTTCATTAAAAATGTATGATAAAATTGTTTAAAGAAGTATAATAATATAGTTAATTAAAGAAAAAAGAACTGTAGAGTGATGTGTTAGTTTCTAGGGATTGCTTTCCACTGTATGGTAGCAGTCAATATTCTCAATTGATGAAAAATACATCTTGTAACTTAAAACAATAAAAAATAAAATTTACACCTTGTGCAGTGAAAAACCCTTACTCGAATTCATTAAAGTTTGCCAATATGTTTAAATGGATTCAAACGCAAACCCTTAAATATCTCAATATATGAAAAAAATGGACTTTCAAAAACAGCAGCTCAAATATAACATTTACAGAGCTTGTTATTATTTAACAAGACACTCCTTTTAAAAATATGCTTTTATTTTAGAATGTTATAACAAAATAATTAATTTGTAAAATAAAAACTAAAATATATTTAAGTTTAGTATGAAAATTTATCAATAAGAAAATTTATTATTTGGAATATTTTTGATTTTATTTTATAAATATTTAATGACATTCTCATGAAATATTTTTTATTTAAAACTACCAGCTGAAATGTATTACTGCGGGGAAAGCGTATTAATATGGTCATTTCACTATTGCTCATATAGCTCATTAGTGGATTTTACCTAAATTTTGTATAGAAAAGTTTAAAGTCTTATATCAAAGGCCAAATGGACTAAATGAGAACTCCATTGAATCAATAAGACAAAAAATACAATAACAACTCCAAAATGTTTTATACAAAAACACAGCAAACATTGAGTAACTACTATTTTATTTTTTATTTCATTTTTCTATATAATGGATCCCATTGGGAACCATTCATATGTATTTCAAAGATTCAATGAAAAATTAAAAAAAAAAAAATAAAAACAATTTTTATTAATAAGCAATGTGTACATGCAAATATATCAATATGAAAATTTATTATTTGGAATCTTTTCGATTTTAATTTACTTTAAACGTGCTTGATTATCAACTATAGGGCATAGTTTCCAGACAAAGCCAATATTCCTAACAGATTTCCCATTAGTTTACTTCAAAGGCTTCACAAATGACTAATATTACCAACAAATATAAAAAAGAAATATGTTTTTACAATGGCTAATTTAAACTTTATTTTTATTTTGTTAAATTTGATTAATATTTTCGTAATTTACTTAAAAAAGAAGAAGGAAAAGTTTGCGTTTTTAACCCCTTTACATTTAACGTTCAGTTTCATTCTTTATTTATAATGCAGTGGTTTTATATGATTTTATTTTTAATTTTGAGGATGATGCGGATTTTGTGCTTAATAAGTTATAAATTTAAAATTAATTACAATATAATCATTATTTATTTTAATTACATTTTCTAGTAATGAAAATTTAACTAAAAAATTAAAGCAACTTTTTAATTAAAATTTAAAGAGAAGAAATCGTAAATAATCTCAACATGTGTAGTAACCTTCGCAACTAAGCTGTGACTAGACTTGGCAAAAGTATTAAATAAAATGTTTGCAACTGAAATAAAAAAACATCTGTTATTTGCACAGGCAATTATTAATACAAATGTACTAACCTTGACCTCAAACATTCAACATTCGATTTTAACAACTGGGGTCAAAACCCTTCAAATAAGCGAGCAGTAATGCTGCAAATATACTCACTAAGAAAGTGAAAACAACTATTCAGAAGCAATTTATGCTACAAAAAATGTAACAATCGTTAAAATATAAATATTTAATGCTTTTTTTTAATGGCAGCCGTAGAACTCGTAAAAACATTGCTCATAAAATTCATTATTATTCTTTACGCAGTCGACGTAGTTTTATTTACTTTTTGATGGATTTCATGACAAACACACATTTTACCAACAAAACGTACATACTTCATTAACAAATATGCCGAGAAAGTTAACTGTGCCTTAAAAAAATATTTTGTGGTCGTCTTTAGCGTGCATTAAAATCGTTAAGGTTGCAGTCAATTCACATTGTTAATAGAAAGTATATTTATTTTATTCCATGGCTAGACACGAAGCAAAAAATATGTTTAAGAATTCAAAGAATTTTATAAATAAGAATTGTTTCAATACGATAGATAAATATTGGTGTAGAAGTGCACACTTGTTGATGATTCATTTTAGCTTTATTTATGGCTGATGAAGAAAAATTAGAAGACCTTAAAAATTTGGTTTCGTAGATACAATTTATATTTTACACTCAAGATATACTTAGATAAATTAAGTTTTATTGATATTATTTAAACTTCTTTCTTAATTTTAGATTTCAGTAAAAAAATTGCGTTTGTTCTTAGCAGGAAAGGTACGAGTAGCCACGGAAAGCAGAATGAATAAATTATTTTATACTCGCACAAATATTTCAGATAAATCACTAATTGCAAGAAAATAATAGGTTATAACACATCCATCGATTAATCGTGCCATCACTATTATTTGGTTTTATCAGGATCCTTACAATACGAATTGCGTACGCATGAAAAAATTAATTATAGTAGTTTCAAAAGAGATTGTAATTTAACAATTGAGAAAGTAGACAAAGGCTACATAATAATACAAAACACGAAGTCATTTTGCCACAGCAGAGTCAAACAGGTAGCAAACAGGTAGTTAACCAAACAAGAGCAACTCTTATATGACGAGTTGATCCTCGTTCCTAACAGTATGGCGAAATATTGAAAAAATAAAAATTAATAAACAGTATTTTTAACCGACTCTTGAAGAAGGAGGTTATCAATTCGACTGAATGTTGCTTTTTTGTGTTTGTGCCTTCATAACTCAGTTAGTTCTGAATCGATTTTGAACAAATATTTTTGAAAGGTTATGCCCTCGATGGGTCCCGTTTTAAAAAGAATCCATAACCTAAGGATTAAAAGCTGTCCTCATACAACATACACCTTTTTTACGAGTATTATGAAGGTGAAGTAAATTGACATATAATGGACCTATCTTTTGAACCGTTATAGACAAACGCTTGAATATTTGACAGAATTTCGATTGTATTAATCGTTAAAAATTATTAATTAAAGGGTGATCTAATAGTTCATTTAATTTAATGTGTATGGCCATACTTTTAAATAGTTGTAGACAAACGCTTGAAATTTACAAGGAACCTGTACTTCTAACTCTGCTATGACAACAAGTATAAAATTTGGATTTGGAAATTAAAGGGTGTCCCAATAGTTGATGAATTTTAACGTATATTGTCAAACTGTAGAACAGTTGTGGACAGACAGTTAAAATTAACAAGAAGCTGTAGTGCTACGTCTGCTATAACAAGTATAAAGTTTGGAGATTGAATATAAGGGGCCATACTTTTGAACCGTTATAGACAGACAGATGAAATCTGTTTTGAAGTCGGGTTTTTCACTGACCTGGTAATTAATAAATTAGAAAATATAACTATTTAGATAAATAAAATAAATAAATAAAAGACTAAATAATTACGCGTACTCGATTTCTCTAAGTTATCTCTTGTGCAGGTTATGTAAGCAACTTAGTTTCCTGTAGAATATGAGATACTTTTAATTCGACATGTTAATAATTGTGTTATTTTGGATGTTTACCACAAAATATGGAATAAAAATGCCAACTTAAGAGCAGGATAATTTCCGTTATATAGGTTTGTTTCATATATACATAAATGTTTAAAATTAATTTTTAATTTTCCCAATCAGGATTTGAACCATCGATCTTATAAATGAATGAAAATTGACTTATTTTCGGCTTTTTGGTTAATTTTTAATTTAATTTCTAAACATTTTTAGAAAGAAAATTATTTACAAATGAATGCGGACGTTTTCCAAAGAAAACAAGAAAATTGTAATATTTAAGAGACTTTCTTTCCCATCCTTGAATAACATTAAAGTTAATTGTACTCCAAGTTTGTCATTTAGCCGTTTGCTTTTGAAACTGTAAGTGTTTATTTAAGCTCTTGTTCATAAATTTGCTTTCATGTGTGTTCAGAGGATAATATATAAATGACATGTATTTACGTGTTAGCGAGAATATTTGCTATTTGGTGCATGAATGGCTTATTATTCCACATAAAAGATCATGACGCATAAAAATTGGGCGAATAATACCAATGGGTGAGTGAGCAATATAAATGTTAATGTTTATTTATAATTCCACTATCTCTTACACAATCACTGTTAGCTTAATATATAAAGATGAATTTTTTTTATTGTTGTTGTTGTTGTTTCTGCCTGCTTTAAATAAACACATGCACAAATAACTTTGTTTATGGCAATCATATATAGAGACCCTGTAGTTCAGGGAATTGTTTTTAAAACAGTGCGCTTGTTAGAGCATTGAGTTGTCCATTATACAATTTTGAGAATAATTGATTTAGTAGTGCTTCAAATGGTATTTATTTAGTTTAAGATAAACTGTAAATTACCAATTTACTCCAAGAAGTGGAGTAGTTTCAACATGCTATTTAAACATTAAACATTAGGCAGCCAATTTTTATAATATGGAACTTACTAAATGCCAACTGGATCTAATTTAAACACTCTTGATCATATTGTGGGATTTCTATTCCTAAGGCTACCAGGTATACAAAACATGCATTTTAAGGAAATTTTACGTTCATTGTCATTCCTTTTTTAATTTCTTCCATATTCATATCCGATCCCATAAATCATATATTCTGAGCTCTTATGCATAGCGAAGTCGATTGAGCGATGTCCGTCCGTGTTAGTATTGAAATCAAGTTTGCCAAGGCACTAAATCAGCTAGAGAAAATTTAAATGCACCAATCGATTAGACAATAAGAGTTACGGCCTTAAAACTTTCAAAAAACAATTTTTAATACCTTTTAAAAGCTTTTTTTATTAAGGATATACTAAATTTTTTTAAAATGCTCAATCCATTAAGAGCCGATACCATTTTTGTTTAAAGTTATATGTATACATCGCACACCAGTTCAAAAGTGACACAACTCAAAATTTTAACTTTTCAGAAATCGAAAAAAACTGTTTTTGACCTGAATAAAAATGGTTAAAAATAAAAACTTTGTACTATTTAGTAGAAAATCCATACCGATTATGATATAAAAATTTCTTTTTTTCCGTTTAATATTTATACACTAGATAATAAACAATTAAATTAAATTTGAGTTTAGTCACTTTTGAACTATGTGTGCGAGATGTCACCCCAATATTGTTTTTTTTTTTTTTGAGTTAATTCACTAAACTAGATTTTCATATATGGTGTAGGGTATATACGATTTTGCATAGCCAAATATGTCACTCTTATTTGTTTGTTCTGATTTACTTTAAGTTATTAAAATTTTCTTTCTTAATAAATTTAGAACTTAATTTTTAAAATATTGTGAAAATAAGATGCAATTCACAAGTACTGTGAAGGCCGTAAGAGAGTGTATCAACGATGTTACAAGCGATATAGAAGTGCAACCCAATTGGTTATCATTAAATGCTGCTAGGAAGCTAGGTTTCCCCACTAAAAGCCAATTATGTTAAGAATTTTTTAGAGTCAATACACGTTACATCTAAAGCGAATGCAAGAAGCGATTGTAATTAAGACTAAAAATAGTCGGGTAATGGAGCAGAATATTATGATACTAAAATCGAAAGAAAATTTAGAGAAAAGAGACAAAAGAAATTATAAATTGTGTTTTTTTTTCGCTCAACCTTTAAATGATATTTTAATAATTTATTCCTACAAAATGCTATCCTATTTATATAATCATTAAATGATTGTATTTGTCTGCACTTATTATTAGTGTACACATACTTAATTTTATAAGTTTATACTATCATTTCTTTGCTGCTTTTAATAAGATAAATATCATTTAAAACATTTTTTAAAAGAATTTTTATGTACAAACAACATATTCAACTATATTCCGCATTAACCCTAATGCATTTTCTTTACAGTGCAACCAAAATTATGGGCGTATACATCTTACATTAAAAAAACGAGTAAATCAGTGAGAGTAGAGAATAAAGTGAAAGTAAATAAATGTTTAAAACAAGTTTGACATAAGGAAAAAGTTTTTCTGTTCGGAAGAAGAATAACAATAAGTTCTTTTACAAGTTACTTTAGTTAAACTTATTTCTTTAGAAGGACAGCTGAATTTAACAATTCATATTAAATTTGTTTATTGTTTAAAATACAATAATGCTTTAATTCTTTCAAACGGATTATACTTAAACACGTCTACCTTTAATTGTTGAGTAAATATTTCTTTCTTAACTTTAGCAATTTCTTTAGTTAGGCAAATTACTCTTAACTGCTCAAGTTTTTGGTTTTTTGAAAAGAAAAACTATTTTAGAAATCTTTTCGTATCAATTATTTATTTAGACATTATTAACATTTGTATAACTATCGTGAAGTCCAACGAATTAACAAACTTGCAACGAATTGTGAATTGAATGAAAGAAAGTATTTAGCATTTTTTTCACCTATTCTGGCAGAAGTAACCATGGTAGTACCGGTCTAATTTTAAAAGTAGAAACTAAAACTTCTAATCTGAAAACTGAAGCAAACAGTAGATTTATGAACCCACATCTGAGTAAATTTTTGGTGCTATTTTTCTCTTACAAAGACATGTAAAACTAAAAACAATATTTTTATTTTTTAGAACTGACCTGTTGCTAAATAAATTAGAAAAAAAATCAAAAATAATATGAGTTTTTTAAGAATTGTGCGAGTACAAGATTAAAGTTAAATTTTCAATGCAAAAAATGTCAAGAGCTTATCGTTCCCAGCATTATTTTCGAAACAGAGATTATTTTAATTGATTTCTGAAATATTAGTAGCGACATCATCCACAACTTCATATAACTGCAAAAGTCGTTAAATGGAAGACCCATTCTCCTAGCATGAGTTTCAAATAGACAGTGCCTTGTGACCGTCGCCACCAAGCCATGGTAACTGCAGATTATTTTAGCAATCGAACTTGTCGAGTCGTTAGACCATCTGATATGGGCTAGTTCGTAGAAAGCAGCGTCGATACGCTATTCGCAAGCAGAGAGGGGTATACCACAGAAGGTGTCAATGGCAGCCTCGTCAAGCATTGTCCCCTTCTTCGCCAGTTCATCGGCAACAAGGTTGCCCAAAACGGTCCCATGTCCCCTCACCCACTTTAGGGTGACTGTCGAAACCGCCGCCATTCCGTTAAGGGATGTCAGGCATTTAGAGACAAGTTTAGATGTGGTGAACACACCTTTGGGGACATAATTGCCGCTTTGCTGTCGGTACAGATGAAAATATTTAGTACCTCAACCAGCACACCGCCCTTCTAATAGCAGATACTTCCGCCTGTAAAACACTACAGTCATTTGGGAGCCTAAAAATCATCTTTATCCCAAATTCCTCCATGTAGACTGCACCGCCAACTCTTTTTCCCCTCTTCAATCCATCCGTGTATATACAGAGTGCTTGAGATGGAAGAGGAGGAGAAATTTCCTTGTGAGGGAAGATCAGAAATTACATCCATGATTCGTAGTACGCTAGCATGTCTCCATGATCTATGAAACCTATAACATTCAACCTGACTGCTGTCCTCAGCGCCACCCGCTTGGGCAGAAGATCTACAGGCAGCAAGTTGAGCATAGCGAAAGGCGCCATTTCGCAATAAAATTTAAAACGAGTATAGTGTAAAAAACATCACTTGAATTCATTATAGTTGGCCAATATTTTTAAATTGATTCAAACGAAAACCCTTAAATATCTCAATATATTAAAATTGGACTTATGCCACTTTCAAAAAAACCAGGTCATTTGCAGATGTACAGGGCAATTTTATCAAATCTGACTTTGTTCTTATGAAATTATTAAAGTTAAAGACGCGAAAACTACTGGGTGGAATTGAACAAAAATTTGTGAGGAAATGACCTATTTTTTGCTTAAAAATAGATAATTTCGTAGACAAAATAGAGATACAATTGTGGAAGCACCCAATTTTACCGGTATAATAGTATTAATAGTAACACTGTCTGCAGAACTCTGGACTACAATGTTAAATTTAATTTTTAAGAAAACTAGAAATGATACGCATCGAAGTCGTGGACACTGCTAGGGATAAAATAAAAATGGTTCGTTATTTTAACTGTGTTGATAAAAAAACAATTTTTCTTTAAGTAAAAATAAAAGAATAACTAAAATTCTAGCAATATATGCGTTTTAGAAATTAACAGTAGTGAAATGGTCGTATCGATATGCTTTCCCCGCAGTAATACATTTCAATTTGTAGTTTTAATTATAAACTATTTCATGAGAATATCATGAAATATTTATATTTAAAGAATTCAAGCAGGATTAAAGTAAATTAAAATCAAAAAGACTTCGAGTAATAAATTTTCATGTTGATATTTCACAAGTATGTAAAAAACCATCTTTCAATATTCTGGAATAGTAAGTGGCATTTATGTGACCGCTATTGAAAAAACAATCATCTTTACTAAGCCTGCCTAATCAAATAGATTTATGACTGAATAACGATGTCAGTTAAATGTTTTTTATGATTTCCTTTACCTTTATTTTTTCTTTTCTTTGTTTTTGCCTTAAAATTCTTTTTTGAAATATATTTAATAAATTTTGTTTCATCAATCATTAACAGCTTTAAATTAAAATACTTCCTTGCCATTTTAACTTTAAGTTTTTTACACTTTTTATTTGTATTTCTTTCTTTCTTATGAACATGGTGGTTTTGCACTTTGGGAAATATAAAAAATTAGGCTGAAAATCAATAAGGAAGAACAAGAAACAAGAAAATAAAATGCTTAGTAATTCATGGTAATCTTATTTTAGTCTTCCTTAAAGCTTAGCAGAATATAAATTAACTGTATTCAACAAAACGCAAAAACAGGTAGGCGTCTCTGCAAAAGGCTCATAATTCTGGGGTGACTTGGATTTTTCGGAACAATTTATTATGACACAACATAAACTATAAAGCAATTTATATACTTAGAAATAAAAGTAATTTAGGAGGAAAAATTTAAAGGTAAATAAAAAAATAATGTGGGTGTTTAACCAGAACACACAGGCTAGTGACAACTGTTATAAAGATATTAACCATAACTAAGGCATTTGCTGGAAAAAAATCATTTAGAGTTTAGTTAATTTAAAATTTTATGCAAATGCACATAGACGTAGACTAAAGCTTTTAAAGCGATTATACAAGAATATTCTTTTAACTTCAAATTTTTTCCCAATCACGATTTGAACCATCGACCTTATAAATGAATGAAAATTTACTTATTTTCGGCTTTTTGGTTCATTTTTAATTTAATTTGTAGACATGTTTAGAAAGAAAAATTATTTACAAATGTATGCGGAAAACAAAAAAAAAAAAATAGACGCTAGCAGAATGAAATGCTGCACTTTCTGGACCGCTACGACCTTCATCATCATTGTTCGCATATATGTATCTTAGATTTTAAGAAATTAAAAATAAATGAACTTAAGCCAAATTAATTTATATTCATTCATAATATTCACAGTTCAAATAATAATTTAATAAAAAATTAAACTTTTATTTTATTTAAAATATTTAACACAAAAACACGTAATAATTTGTTTGTTTCCTTGTACGCTTTTTAGATTTTATAAACAAACGCATAACTTTACTATAATGTCAGCAGCGTATGATAGAAAAAAGAAATATTTCATATACGTCACACTGGCAGACACTTGTACAAGAATTGTATTGCCTTTAGAAATGACGGCTCATGGTTATGAAATGTTGTCAAATAAGCGTACATAATTTAATTAAATTACAAAAGTGTGATTAAATGAACATAAATTACTTTAAAGACTTCAAATTAATTTATTAAAGTAAGACATAAAGAAGTTTATCTAGTTAAAAGCACATAAAATATTATCTGAAAAGCAATCAGGTTTTCGCTCTAACCATAGCTGTGTATCTGCCTTATTGAATGTTTCTGAAAATTTACGACGTGAACTAGATGAAGGAAAATTAAATTTCTTAATTCTTCTTGACCACTCAAAACCTTCGACACTGTTGACCATGGTACACTTTGCAAATAGCTTCGGCATTTCTTTAAGTTCTCTAACAATTCAACACGTCTTTTGTCTTTATATCTGGTTAACCGTTTGCAATTTGTATCTTTAAAAATTTGCACTCATCTTTACAACCTGAGGTGTGCCACAAGGGTCCATTCTGGGAGCACTACTTTTTTAAATTTATTCCAACGATTTGCCAAAACAGCTTTTGCGTTGCAAAGTTCACATGTATGCAGATGATGTACAGTTATATTTAGCAGTCCAGTACGATCTATTGCTGAAAATATTGCTAGGGTTAATAATGATTTGGATAGAATTTTTCGTTGGGCAACAGCGAATGGACTTTGTTTAAAACCCCACAAATCAAAGGCCAAATTTATAAAAAGCTAAGGTGCCTTTGGCCGACACAATATTATACCCCCTTAGAGATAAGAAAACTTCTTGCAAAATCCTATATTTTTCCAAGTTTAATTTACGGCTGTGAGCTTTTCGCAAGCTGCGACTAAAGTAGTAAAAGGAAATTAAACGTTTTATATAATAACATAATTAGATATGTGTATGGCTTCAGAAGATATGACCATGTTTCTAAATTTTCCGCTGAAATTAACGGAGTTTCGTTTGATAATCTTCTTAACATACGCGTTCTATTATTTCTGCATAAAATTATTTATACAAAAGCTCCACATTATCTTATTGACAAGATTATGTTTGCCAGATCACTTAAAGGAAGAAAGATTATAATTCCTTCACACCGTTTTCAGGTGTCTGAATGGCACTTCTTTATACACGGGGCGCGTCGTTGGAATATTCTTCCTCAAACTCACCAACTCAATAGCAACGCAAATAGCTTTAAATTTTTTTTTGCACAACAGTGAATTTTAATTCTTGTAATTATAATGTATTTGTTAAGTAAAAACTTCTTATAGTTAATATAGCCAAATTGCATGTACTTCTATTAATGTGTAATCCCTAAATTTAATTTATAACCACCACTTTCCTATACTTTAAATATAAGATAAAACTTGTTGTATAGCAATTGGCAAAATAAAAAAATAAATACATAATTTATCATTTAAAAACAAACCATTCTAGAAATTGTTGTTATAATTTTCGGTAATAACCGTCGTCTCTGGCTGTGTACTTTGTGCTTTTGGCGAGCGCTTTCGATGTGATAAGTTATCACAATATACATATACTGGCGGAATCAACCCAATTAATTTAATACCATTCTAGAAATGTTTAAAATAATACTGATATTTAATTTCATTTAATTTATTGATTATCATTAAGGAGTTATATTTTTCTATTTAATATCTTTAAGCTATTTATCTATACTTTAAAAAAAAACCTTAAATGAATTTCAATAATAAGAAGAAATTATTCAAACAAAACAAATATTACACATTATTTCTTTCTTTAACTTTAGTCAAATATTAAATTTTATACTATTAAATTTCAAAAGCATACAATACATTATCTCAATAGTAATTACATTAAATTTCTTAGAAATCTCATTTTAATTGAATTATAAAGCAAGCATTTCATTCCTCTTAATTTTCATCTTTCATATGAAAGCTCTACGTAGTCAGAATGTAGAGACAACAATTATATTGATTGGATTTTATGCAACATTTTGCAATTTAATCCGTTCAGAATATTCCAGTAGCATAGAAGCAAAAAATTTAATTTTTTACATGAAAATTTTACTTCAGGAAATTATGTGATCTCTATTGTGTTCTTATTGCTTTCAAATATACCAAAGTTAATAATGAGAGTAATTACAACATAATGTAAACGAAATTAATTGGGAAAATGAGAGTCCATTACAAATCATTCCAGGTTTGCAATTTTCATGTAATTTTAACAAAAAAATGCACATGTATGTTTTTTTTTTTTTAGTATCAAATGAAATTGAATTCTGTTTAAATTATTTTATAAAGGATTTTTAAATCGCATGTTACATTTGGCAAAAAATGTAATAGATAAAAATTAAAAGGCTATAAAAGAAGTCTTGAACTGGCAGTAACTTTATATTTAAGAGGCAGATAGTTTAAGTTCGCTCAGCCAATTATTATGTTAGGACGAACCTTAAACTTGATATATAAATATGACATACTAACTGGCACCTGCATCTACCCTTTTGCTTGTGTTGCTAATGTAAATTTCCATCGTAATCGTTAAAGCCGCCCGATATCTACTACATTAAAAAAGTTTGAGATTTGTAAAATTGATTAGTTAAGACCAAGGAGTAAAAATGTACCCTTATAAAATGCTCATTGTTCAAGGATTTATGCCCCTCTATTCCAATTTATAACCAAATAATACCACAAGCACAAATAATATCAAATTCTGATCTAAATAGTATCTCCAGTCGTAAAGGAACGTACTACTACAGTGATTCAAGTATTGGAAAACTATTTAGCGTCTTACAGAAGGGTTAAAATTGAGTATTATGGTAGTGTCGAATATTAGTCTTTTAAAAGTGTAAAAAACGTGCCTTCTCGAAATGTCGTATATATACCTTCTACAAGTAACAAAATTCTGCTTTATCAAAACGGGAAATTTTAACATAATTGAAAGGTTTAAAGAACGAAAGAAAGATTTAGTTTAAATTTTAAGAATCTTTGAAACTAGACTGTGAAATACGATAGACTGATTAAGAAAACAGGAAATATTTTGCTAACATAAATCTAATAACAACGACAATTATTAATTTATTATTGTAATTTGTCTTAATATTTTTTATAAATCACACTCCTTTAACATAACGGAAAATGCTGTCAGGGACTCTTCGTTTAAAATGCAAACTTTACTTTTTAAAGCAATCAACAATAACACTAATTTGGTATTTTTAATGTCAAAAATTTGAAAATGTATATTCGTCTGTGCCATTTACGTTATTACCAATTCAATCTTCAGACATTTCTGCTGTTAGAACAAACTATTTTGCTTACAGTTAGATATGAGTGACCTCGGAGATCAATCTCCCTAGCTCTTGCGACTTTAATAATATTTACTATTTCTATCAAACCATTACTGCAGAAAAATGTGTGCTTAAAGTGGAGGTCAACAAGTATCCAGAGTTCACATAGCTTACTATACTTAAAATATAAATAACTAGCTGTAGCCATGACTTCGTCTGCGTGTTATTTGTAATTATCTTAAAACTCAAATTTAGAAAAGAAAAAAATGTTTTTAAATATTTATTCAAGATTTCTGTAAAATTTTTGAGGGTTAAGAATTTTCTATTTAACAAAATAAGATGTGCAAAAAAATCTATATTGGAATTAAGGTTCTAAGGGACCTTCTCACAAAATTTTGTTCATATGCTTTCAATAAGTTTTAACGTGATGCGAACACAGACAGACAGAAAAAAATTTAAATTCCATATCGATTACCAACTACAGCAACATAAAAATTATCAAAAAAAAAAAAAAAAAAATTTCATGTACAAAAACGAAACATAACAATAAAAAAATATTGCTTTTAAATTAATGTGTTGTGAAGTCGTATCCAATTTTCTGAACAAGATAAATGCAAAAAATAGCTAAAATGCAAATGAATTGCATAATTAAATGAAAAATTTTGTTTTGATTATACGCACACAAACAGATTCATAAGAACATAAATTCAATTTACCAGGAAAAAATTTATATTTAAAATCTAATTTGCATAAATATCACAGAATGTTCATATTGTGGTAAAACAAAATCAATTACTGAACACATGTAAATATTTGTGAATGGGTGCATGCGAAACTAATCCTAAAATTATGTTTGTAAATTTAAATGGAATAAATATAAGATTTCTAAGATTATATATTTCAATAGCTATTTAACTCGGGATTCCCGTAAAAGAGATGGGAGTAAAGTATTTATAATAACGACTCTGATTTAAAATAAATATTGTATATACATTCTTATCTAACGTAACATACTTTTATACATAAACTGAATTAATAAAAAAGATAATGATAAAAAAAATTTAAAAGCATTAATTTTGTGCAGCGTAGTAATGTCCGCATCTTGGTTGAGTCATCCTGTGCATATTTATTTATTTTTACAGTTATATGAAAGGTGGGTTTCACAGTTGTCCAATTTCATATATTTTCTAAGAAAGATGCGTACCTTCTTGATAATTGCCAGCAAAAAAAAAGTTCGTAGCTTTTTTTAATAGTTTTCAAAATACAGACTTTGCTCCCCCTAAAATGACAAAATCTAACACGGTGCAGCGTTGAGTGTTCGACCTACTAATTAAGCGGTAGCTGGTTTTAAAACTAAGCAGTAACTGAATTACTATTAAGTTGGAGGGAAACTATTTGCTTTGAAAATATCCATTAGAGCAACTTTCATGATCGGTTTTCTGTATTTTTTAATTAATTTTATTGTTGCTTCTCATATTTCCACAGGGCACCTTTAATAAATAGTATTTTTGTAATTTTTGTTGAACGAAATTTCATTTTGCGATTTGAAAACTTTTATGTAACTGTTGCAGCAAAGCTAAAATAATGTGTTGATGAAAATAGTATCTGTTTGTTAAATAAAGCTGGATGAAAGGCAACTTACACCATGAAATTTAGTTCCAGGTAGTATTTGTTCGTATTTTTGTTGCTTGTGATTTTTCTAATAACATAAACATCCACAATAATGAATACTAAATTATACTTCGATGGCATAGAAAATTTTACTCTTAATGATAGGAACACAACTGAAACGAACGACTTATTTTGCCAACATGACGAATACTTAGTCAAAAATCCGTTGTGTAAATTAGCCGTATAAGCACAATAACGACGAAAGAACACAGCTGTTAATTTTCGAAATTGTTTACCTTTTTGTGAGCTGCTAAGTTGAGCTGCTAGTTGAAACAAAACATATAGTATTTAAAATGTGAAACATTAACAAAAACAGATTTAAAAACTGTTTTCATATTTAACTTATAACCTGCACACTTATTCTAAATGCTAATAATTAAAATGCCTAAATTTATTAAAGTAAAAGAACTTTATTTACTAAAAAAACTTCGAAAGTAAAGTCAAAAATGATCATTGATTTGCTCCTTGTTCGCCGGCGTAAAAAAAGAAATAATTGCATAGTTCGCCGCGTATGACAAATTTCGTCTGACGTCATGTTTATTCTCGTACCACAAATTATTTTTATTTATTTTTTATGACTAATATTCGCGACCATAAATTAGTCGTTTATCCAAAATGTGTTCCTTGCATAAGGCGAACAATGCAATTCGTTGAAACTTCAAAGGAGATTAAAAAAAGATGGCATGAAAAAAAAAGTGTAGTATAAATCTGGATTAAGTTCTTACTTTCACTACTCACAAGTGCGATGAGTGTTGTTGTAAAGTAACCGTAGTGTTTAAAGGCGAATAAATAAAAACAGCAGCTAAGACCTCACTAGAGTCTCGATTATAATAGAAAAACAACTGCTGCGTAACATCTACAGATGAGGTAAAGAAAACGCATGCTAAAGCACAATAATCGAGGTCCAAATATTGGCGGAAAGGAAATTAAAATTTTAATAACAATTTTAGCTCTTCGGCTTAAATTTTAAAAACTTATTCACTAAATTAATTTTTATGAACAATTTATATTACTTGGTATTTAAAGTTAGTTAATATTCACTGCATAAACTTAATTTAATTATAAAAACTCGTTTTTGAATTTTTTATGGAACTATTATTTATTACTCTTTTTGCTTCTTTGTTTTAAATCAAGATTAAGTTAATAACAGAAACTGGATTCTGAATATATTCTATTTTCTGAATATATTATATTCTACAAAATCTTTTTTATTTAATTACGTTTTCTTTGTTTTTTTTTTATATAAAAAATGAAAGCGATTAGCACGCACGATTTATTATGTGTTGTTTTTTCTTTAATCTAAATGAATATTAATTTTAATTTAATTCAATTAAAGGATTATTTAAACAAGAAGGATGGTCTGAAATAAGTAAACGAATACAAAAGCAAAAAAGGATGAGAAAACATGGTGAAATGGGTACTGTACTGTATTCTATTCAATTTGGTTTTTGTATTATTTTATTAAAAACAAATTTTGGATGATTTTCGTTTTTTATTATTTATCCCTTGTTATTTATGGATTAAGAGAAGTAGATACAAAGATAGAAATTAATTTCAAATTTAATCTAAAAACTATCCTTTAATTAAAATGAAATCATTGTACGTGGGTTTACACGTTGTTCCCTAAATATGACCATTTCTACATAAATTATTTTTTATCGTTATAAGTCCAGCATGTATTCATATAATCTATTTAAATTAAAAATATATTGAATCAAATTGGCTGGCATTTAGAATTTGATAGAAAATATAAGGCTACCGTGCATATTGTACATACTTGCTTTCATTAGTAAATAATCGAAAGAAAAGAAAAGTACGAGGGCTACTATTTATATTGTGGAAACTGGCAACAGTAATGGAAATAGCTTAAATTTGACAACAGCATAATAATGTTTTATATATTTTAAGCATAAACGTTCTTACAATGTTTGCTATTTGATTTGTTTTCAGTGAATTCAGAACATCATATTTAGAAATATAGAAACAAATGCAAATTTTAAGAGGAGGTTTTCGTTAGCTTTTTTCCACATTTTTCGACATCGATTATCTAAACAAAAATGAGTCAATGAATTTCGTTCTTTATATGGCAATAACGCACCATCAAACACAGCAGTATATAGTTTGTATAGTGAATTCAATCGTGATCGTAGTTCCGTCTCCGACGAATTCGGTGAAGGCCATTCAAAATCAGTTGTTGTGCCAAAAAACATCCATGCAGCGTGTGTACTGATAATGCAAAATCGTCACATGACATTTTGTGAAATAGAGGCATCTTATTTCACAAAATAATAAATAATTAATTAATTAAAAAAGCTTGTTTCTTGTTCCCGAATATTAAAGCTAAACTGAGTGGTCAGAGATTTCAGAGCGCCGAAAAAGCAGTTGTAGCAATTAAAAACCACGTTTTAGCGGTGTCTCATGGGAAATGGAAAAACTGCTCTGACACATGGCTTGAAAGAATGCAAAAGTGTAAGGGGAATATTGCGAAAAACAATAGTAATACAATAAAAAACAATAATAATAATAATAATAATAATAATAATAAGTATGTCAATCGATCAGATATAGTGTCAAAAGAGGTGCTATTGGAAATCAGCACGACCGGTCCATGTACTTCGAGGAAGCAGGCAAAACCCACGCCTATCACTAACTTGCTTATGTCAGTTAGAGCAAAAAGTAACTCCAATCAAAAAAAAAAAAAAATTAATCACCCCAATATTTGCTTTTTGATTGAAGTTACTTCACTGAAATATATATACATAGATGGTGAAGGGTAAAATTCGGCATAGTCGAATATAGTACTTTTACTTGTTTTAAAATATCCATATTTTATGTTGCTGGTGCTTATATCTAAATATCGCTAAGAATCTCCAGTTATTTATGTTTAAAACTTTAACTTAAATGAGAAATATTTTATATACAAATATAACAATCGACTTGTTTTACAGGGTGAACTAGAATTAACCACCAAGTTCTTAATATGAAGTTATGAAAATGACCTTGAATAACTTCAGCTTACTTTATGTAACAGAAGTTGACTGTAATAATTAAAGGTGAGAAAATTTTCACTTATTTTCGACAACAGGTCAACATCGTGCTTGTTTGCTTGTTTTTTATTTGCCCCGTCACTATTTTAACACGTAATAACGCACAACTAGTCAATTTATTAGTTAATTATAATTACTAATATTTTACTTGTTTTTGCTAAGTTTTTAATTGGACATGCGGTTAACTTAATTTCACGTCCCGAAGTGTTATTGTTTATGTATGAAATATGAAAATATATGCATGTGAACATGATATTAATTTCAATATTTGCATCTCATTATTGATTTATTGATAACATTATAATTTTAATACTACAATACTCATTATTGCTATGAATGTATGAATTTAATTTAACATTACAATAAGGCCTAAAGTGTTAAACGTAAATAAAAAAAAAAGTTTAACAATTATTTCCTAATGTTTCGTACACATCTTTTCACTACGTGCATTTTTTGCATGTGTAGTGGTAGCAATTAAAGGGGTCATTAAAGGGCGGTGCACTATAGCTCATCAATATCTAAAAATATTCAAAAGAATACACAAAATTGATTGACAACAGAGGAGCAAGAGGATCTCAAAGTTTTGTCTGTGGCTGTTTATATATAGGATACTGCAACACATATGGAAAAATAATATTAATATAAAAATTGTGGGCATAGCGCTGTGAAAAATACTGAAATTTCACAAGAAAATAGGAAAACACAAAAAATTTAACAAAACAATCACAAACTCACAAAAAGGCTGAATTTAAAGAATTCAATAGATAGAAATTATTTGTTTTCTTTGGAAAATGTCCGCATACATTTGTAAATAATTTTTCTTTCAAAAAATGTTTATAAATTAAATTAAAAAGAACCAAAAAGCTGAAAATAAGTCAATTTTCATTAGTTTATAACAAAAATTTAATTTAATTTTCCTAGGAACTTTTGAAAGCATTAAATTTTTTTTAAGATTGCTAAGACTTAAGTTGTTAAGTTAAACATGGAAACACATAGAACAAATTAATCTTCATATTGAGTTCTATTAGTTCTATTGAGTTGTATTAAGGACATTCTTAAATAAAACTAACTATTCAAAGCCAAATATATTTCACTGACACAAAGTAAGTGATTTTCTGCTCCCATGTAAATGCTTTAGACAGTTTTAATAAACTAAATATAATATATGAACCAAGGAACTGGTTAGATTTAGTAATAAACACTGATGACAGATTTCACATTATTTTACTTTCTTCTTTTTCAAATTTTCTCCTATTGAGGTCTCTTGTTAAGTTTAAAAAACAAAATTGAAGGTAAGATAATGAAGGCTGTTAATATAAAATTGCTTTATAAATGGTCGAGTTATTTTTATGATTTTATTTACGCCCAGCTGAACACTTATTTAACTTTTGAATGTTGGTGCACATATTCGTAGTTATATCCTTGCTCTTATCAACGAACATAAATATGTAGGCAATTTTAAAAGAACTTTAGCAGTGCAACAAAAATCTAAATTTTTATTAGTAGTAAAGCGATAGTGTTGGAGTTTTGTTGAATAAATAGCGGTGAGTTCAGGTAATTTTGTCCGTTTAAATGGTAGATTGCTTGATATCTGTCATGTTTATTGCGGGTAAATAATTTAATATTTACGTCTCTTATTATTGGATAGGTAGGTGAAACCATCTGTGGCTGTTTTTCATTTGTAAGAGTAATTTAATAATTTTAATGCTGTAAAAATATTGTCAAAGGTTGTGTTTACCTGCTCGTTAATAATGTCCCCATTAAACGTTCATGTTTTGTAGATTTCCATGTTTTCAAAAATGTCTAGTCTTCGTTCCGTTTTTACTTGGGTGTAGAACGATCATACATTCATCTATTTCCCTTGGTTCGTGTCCATGTGTGTTAAGGTCTGTTGCGAAGTTAGAGTTTATATGATCGTATGTATTCTGTGAACCTTGTTTTTAATGGTTGTCCAGTTTGTCCGACGTATGTATAGTTGCAGGTGCAAGTAAGTCTCCGCTGGTACCAAATTTATCGGTTTTCCTGTTAATGCCTTGAGATTGTTTCATAGAGTGTTGTGAGTATGTGATTTTGTAATGTTTTGTATTAAGTCTGTAAGAACTTGTTAGTATAAATATGTTGTAAAAATGTTTATTTCAATGTTAACGTTTTAGTCTCTGCAGATAATATATAATTGAAGGATTTGTAGGCTATATAGCAAGATTCTAAAGTTAGTACTAGGCTGTTAACTTACCTAAAAAAATATGATAAATGCATGTAGCGCAGAATAAGAGTATTGAACCTAAGCTGGTTAAACGAGCACTTATACAAATGCACTAACACCCAATTAAGCTGTAGGGAGCTTAATATTATCTTTTAAAAACATAAGAATTAAATTATAAAAAGTTGTTGTGCATTAATTCATTATAAACTAACAGTTCCTGGGGCGCTTGAGAATGAGAATGAGAATAATCGTACCACGAACCCTCTTCCAAGGAAGTTTTTGACTTCATTAATATGTTATAACAGATTTCCTTCTGCATATTGAACCTTACGAATCAGGACTTAATTATCTTTCAAATATTCTTGAAAATGCGTTTTGTTAAAAACAATTCTGCGCATTTTTCCCCTCCCCCACTTACCCCTCCTGTTCCTTATTTTTAAATAAATATATCCTCTTGGAACTTATAAATATTTCCGTGGCCGTTTTAGTCATAACTCACGAACGCGTCGAATGAATTTATGGAAACTTAAGATAAATCATCCGCACGACAAACTCTAAAAATCTTAATCGAATTCGGTTTAACCGTTCGTGAGTTATTAATTTGCAACACATTTGCAACAATTATATATATAACTGTTTAGTCTGCCTTCTTTCCAGCGCACCTTATAATGTATTTTAGTGAAAATATGCATGTGGATTTTTATCACAGTTTATTTGCTGTATCCTTTTTTCCTTTTTATATGAAAAAAATCCGAAACTTTGTAGACTGAATTAAAAAAAAAAATACATACACTAGTTTTAGCTTTATTTATATTTATGAGGTATTTTGTCTATGGTTTTAAAAATTCGTATTTTATTTTGCTTGTTGCCAAAAAACAAATAAATCTTAAAGTTTTCTGTTTCCGCTCTAAAACTAAGATGCAAGGAATTGTTAACTGATGGCAATAGACAAACAATTATACAAGTGTTAGTGTAAAGCATTGGCAGAAAAATACACAAACCAATTATTTCCATGTTTACCAAAACTAAAAATCGGTGGATTCTTTTCAAAAACTATTTTAAATAATAAATGTTTACTTTGCAGGAAAATTGGTAACTTTGTAAAGAGATCTATTGCATGTCCTTTCATGTGTTACAACATCTCATCTAGGTTTGCTCTCATGAGAAACTTCAGGATTTCCGTCGGTTGCAGTGTTAGCAGAGCACCTGGTTGTACCCTTTGCAACATAAAGGATCACAGTTTGTCTGGATATGTTTTTGAATCTTCTATTTATAGTCATATAATCTGTACCAGCTATCAACTATAGTATGTAGGCTTCAGGAGCTTTTATAAACTGCAACAGTCTGTTTTAAATTAGAGACTTGTGATCTTAAAATGATTTTGATAATTAATCCCCATTTATATATTTTCCTTTTTGTTAATTGAGAACTCATGCCCGATTCCTTTTCATTTCATTTTTAAAACTTTTAATTTTTATTTTATTTTATTAATAACATTTCAAAAACAAAACACCCACGGATATAAATCCACGCGCAATGTTTGCGATTCTCTCAAACATGTATCTGTACGAAAAAGTGTGTGTTTGATTTTTGCTTATACTGTAGAATTTTATTGGCATTTTAACATACAACAACTATTAAATATTATTGTGGTATTTTTTGTTTCTGCATAAAATGGTTGTGCATTTTTTATAATTTATATTAAATTTTAATTAACGTGTGCACAATTATCGTCCTCATTATTGTATATATTAATGCAAATTCTGATTAAGTTTTGCAGAACAACAGCGTTTATTTGTATCTTTTGGCTGGATTATTTCAATTAAAACGAAGTGGTTGTATGAAGAATTAATTTTATCTTCAATAATTCGTAATTGGAATCACTAGATATATTTATATGCTCTTGTTACATGTATTTTATTATTTCTAGGATGCTGTTAATCTACCTTTAAATTTTACCTCAAGACATAAGAAAGAAGGACGGAAATCGCATAAACTAACCTTTGCTTCCTTTGCTGGCGAGTCAGTCAGACATATCATTGACAATTTAGCTCCAATGACTAACCACCAGCACAGCCACGAGTCCAGGTTAATCTTTATATGCTTTAAATATCCCCTCGAACATTCCTAAGAACACATATTGGAAAGAAATAACTTGCCAAATGTTGCCATTAGTGTGTTTCGAACCATCACTAACCCAAACACATTTAGTTACTTCATGCCACCAATTACTATCAAGTTATCTATTACTATCCAAAATCTGAGTGGATGTACTCATACACCCACGGCATTTTAAGAACGGGTAACTAGTCTTGTGATATTCCACAAAGCATATTTTTTTAAACCGAAACTGACTTTCGCTATCAAAATTTTTGTTTTCTTAAATTTGTTTTCCTTTTTTATAAATTTAATTCAAGCATTAAATTTGTGCCTTCTTCAAAAATGCTTTTCATATGAACCTTCGATTACAAAGTGCTTTTTATATTTAAGTTGCAAAATAACAGCTGGAAGGTCTCTTTTTAACACTATCTGTGAAAGATGTAAAATGTTTCGAATTTCACTACATTTTTGTAATGAAAAACTGATTCCCGTAAACGAAAGATGCATGAAACATTATAACTTTCATAACAAGGCAGATTTTATAATATTACAACTGAGTGAAAACATTACGACAACCTGCGGAATAGTAGCGCATAACGAACATTGAATATCAAGTTTAAGCATTCTCTCCAGCTGCATCTTGTTCTTGTTGCTTGTTAAAAAACTGGACACTATTTTAAGTCACACCGTATGCTGGCGGCTTTTGTAGCAATGCAGCAGTAAATACGACAAAAAAGCAAGCGCTCTGCCTGTAATTTTGATTTAAATCACAGCCACTTATAAAAACCGGTGCAGGGGCAGTAGTCTCTACGGACTGGAACTCGAAGACGTACATGCATCGGGGGCAACCTTGGTGTCTATAAGCTGCAGTTTTACGTCACATGCTTTTTTTAAAATTGCAAATGCATTTCATAAGCGGGGATTTAAGTATCTTTTATTTCCATAGAGAAAAAAAAAATAATTAAAAACTTTTACAAATGAATAATATCTCTTCTCTTCCTGAACATTCTGCATATACATTGAAAATTTAATTAAACCATCTTTACATTCATTTGCATTCAATCAATGGCTTTGAAAATTAAATTTAGCTGGAAGACAATTTTAATACATTAAGCCACAGGGTGTTAAAATGACTAATGATGGAAATAAAATCGTGGCACGAGTAATCAGCTTACAGCCGAATACGGATATAGCGAACAGAGATAATAAATACTACGAATTAGAAAGGAATATTATTTTTAAATTGTTATTATATGGTTCAGCTTGAACTTCTTATGTTATTAGATAAAAACCAACAAAGTATTTATGTTTTTCACTTATTAACAAAAGACCCTGAAGCCGAGCCATACTATTACAATTTTATTAAATCGAAAAAAAGGTCTTCAACAAGCAACTTATTTATTTGAAAATTATTTTTTAATTTTTATCATAAAGTAGATTCATTGTGACTAAAAAAAAAATTAGCTTTAAACTCTTGCTAAAAATTCTACAGTGAAGAATGGTAACCAGTAGGAAGCAATCGCTTCTCTGCTGGAGATTATGAGCTATTATTTTTATTATTAGTATTATTAATTTTATTATTATTCTACACAATAAATAGGATAACTTTTTATTTAAATGAGTTATGGAAAGAGACGAAGTTTTTAAACTCCTTTTAAATAAAAAAAGTATTCAAACACACGTTAATATAATTATCGATATCTATTACAGTTTTCTTCTCTTAAACCCTAAATAAAGAATACAAAAATAGCAATACCAACTCATTTTTGAGATTTGTGCCAAAATCTAAAGTTTCTTCAGCTAACATATCATAACACGATGTTTAAAACAACTTTGAAAATTAAAAAGAAATGTTTAAATAAAATAATTTACGTAGAGATTTTCAGGACGAAAGAATTTTCGAAAACATTTTGTGCGTTGCCTGTTATTCATTACAGTAAGAAACACAGCATGTGGCCATTGAATTAACAATAACAATTTTTAGCAATATTTTTTTTTCTAATTTTCTCAAAGTTTCAAAAAACTAACATTTTAAGAGCTCAAACGATGCACAGAGGGAGGGGTATTAATTTTGAGAAATGTATGAATTTAAGTACGCAGTGAAACAGATAACAAAATTATGCATTGTACGAGGGCTGCTCTATATATTTCTGGCCTAATAGTGAAAATGCGAATATTTATAATCAAAAATGGTTTTATTGTATTTCAAAGTATTCTCCAGCTGTCGAAGCACTTTTTCAACTCCGATTGAGACACCTCTAAAACATGGTTTTTGAACATTTCACGCATTTTTTTTTTTTTTGATGTGCGGAAAGAAGAAGAAGTCATTAGGTGCCAAGTCAGGGCTGTACGGCGGATGACCCATTAATTCGACGTTTTGGCCGGACAAAAACGCTCTGGTTTGAGCCGATGTGTGAGAGCTCGCATTGTCATGGTGAACACTTCGAGTTTCTCCGATGTCTTCAGGCAAACAAATTGTAGTGTACCAATCAGAAGTGACCGTCCTACGTTGCTCAAGCGGAACAGTTGCCACATGACTAGTTTTGCCGAAGAAACAGGCGACCATTTGCTTCGAAGTGCTTATTCCACGAACAACTTTCGTTGGATTTTGCTCGTCTTTGAAGACACGCACGGTTGATTTTTGTTTTGTTTCGGCTCATACGCCTAGATCCATCTGGGACGATCTTATAAACGTCTTTTGAAGCACGGCAATCGTATTTTTGCACGAGCCGTGGCACTGCTAGTCAGAAATAAAAACATAATTTTGTTAACATCACTACAATCTCCTTCATCTTTTATGTACTTTAAATAGCTAGATTCTTAAAACTTATTATGTTCGTAATAGCAACAAACAACTAAATTAATGTGATTGATGCAATTATTCAGATTTTTTGAAATTTTTTTTATAGAAATAACTCAGACGAGTTGATCGATTGTATTACAAAAACAGCACATAAGTTAAAAATAACTTCAGTAGTTAGAAGTGTTTTGTTACGTATACGGCCTTAGACAGATGTTCGATATTTACACAAACTATGTACTTTATAAGAGTAAAAAAAATAAAATTAAGAAAAAAGATTTAAGGCGTAATTTACGAAGGCTTGTCTTTAGAACCGCAATAGGCAGACACTTAAAAACTTAGACTACAAGAAAACTAAAAATTAAATTTTGATTCATACATGATTCCAACTGGTACTAATTCGATTGATTACAACAATCCATTAATTTCTCTTCATATCGCAAATTTTTAACTTGTTTACCGTAAAAAAGTTTTAGAGGGAGTCTGTATATCTGAGTGTTTGCTTTGGTTTCATACCTTGCCTTGTAGTGCAAAAAACTTTCACAAAATCGCAGTTCTTAAAAGCGGCTTTTGTTGTCAAGGGTATTTTTAATAAATTAATATAAATTTTATTAATATTTAACATTTTATTGTAAATTTCAAAATATGCACGTGTAACAATAAAATAAAAACAATAAAAGAATGCAATTCATTTATTTAATTAAGAGTTAGTTATTTAACCAAATCTGGTTTTTGTTTTATTTTTGGCTTAAAAAATGTTATGCGAAATTAAATAAATATAATAATAGTTTTGAAAATCTACTACAAGTTGCTAAGCACCTGCAGGCTTAGATATGCAAATTAATACAGAGTGGATTTAATATATTTATTTACAATATTTAATTACGTTTTTCACAAAATAATATCTGCAAACAAGAATTTAATGAAACCATAATTTTTGCTTAAAAATGGATTAGTTTATGACGCACAAATAAAAAAACGGAAATTAACACTTAAAATGCCTAAAAATTAAAAATGAAGATAATGATCATAAATCCAAATTACTATAACATAAGCCTTTAATTTTTAACTTTAACAAATTTTTTCCACCATTAAATATTTTTTTCTTTTCCAAACAGTTTCAAGAAAATGAAAAATACAATTTATTTAATTTAATTTTTTTTACAGATATATGAATTTTTAATGTTCAATCTTGTTGCCCTTAGTGTGTCTTTATAAAATGGATTTTAGGCAATACTCAAAATATAATTTTATAGCTGATATTTAACGGTGAGTTACAATGGAGAATTTGAACTAAATATTGCCGGCTTAAACAGAGTAACTGAAAGATTCAACGAGACTGTGTCTATTGTGTCGTGATTTAATATTAACACAGTGAATAAAAGAGATTGTAAAAGCCCTGGAATTTCAATTCAGTTACGTAGAACAGAATTAATCTTGATCAGTTTGTTTAACTCAAACTCACGTGGCATTATTGTTCGGTACAGGTTTTGTGCTATAATTTAAAACTGAATGTGTTAACGGTTCTTTTTGACACAAAAATAATTTCTCTTGGGAAAACAAAAATATTCCAAAAATGAGCAAAATATATATTAAAATAAACTGCACCTTTTTGCTATAAGTTTTTGATAATAGACTTCATCACAAGAAGTTTTTTATTAAAAAATTACACTTTTGACAGATTCAATCACGAGTTACGTAAATTACATTATCACTATTAAGTTAGTTATTTGAGTAACGAGTTTAATTCCATAATCTTTAAAAAATAGCAATCGTTATTTACACAAACTTACTCTTAAATAAAATACTTTGGATGAAACTTTTTCTTAAAGTAAAAGTAAATTTTTGACTCTGAAAAAGAAAGACTGTTGAATGTCTCTTATGATGGCAAAGTTTTACTTCATACAATTTAAACTCATTAATTAGTAATTTTTGGTTTGAGGTTTACTTAAATAAAAACTTATTTTGTTAGCCCAACATGTGGTTGGTGTTAGAATTTTTGCATAATTTGAAATGTTTAATTTTTAAAACTAAATAAAAAAAATATTATTTCTAAACAGCAAAATGTTTTAGTATGGCATTGGTTTTATTAAGTTTTATTTAAAAATATTTTTAAATAATGTAGACAGAACTCTTGCACACAAAATACAAATATACATACCTTTCAAATATAAATAAAAGGTTCCCCATTAAAAACCAATTTTTACAGTTCAAGGCATTTATTTTATTCTATATTTTATAAATTTTTGGAATTTTTTAGCATAACGTAAGTACGAATGGAAACTAAAGGCAATTAATATTGTTTTAAGATGACATAAACTTGAATTTAATTTTGACTTAACAGCATGATGCTACGTCCCATATATAGACGATAATACCTGTCTGGCACTTTGTTACCGTTACCCGCCCATATCGAACAACATGTACATTTCACATAAAAATAAAGTAAACGCATTGTAAATGCATAGAGATTCCAAACATTCATATATTGTTTTCGCTTACATGACGTGTTTGCATTTTTTTTGCAAACAAGCCATGTAGGCTTGGTTACGATTTATTTTGAAATTTCCTGTTGCCTGTGGAGGGAAATAAGTTAAGTTCCTGTTTTCAAGGATATTCAACAAATATTCCAATGACAATATAAATATGTTCAACATTCAACAACTAGATTTTTAAGTTTTTGTTTGTATATTCTAGTCAGTTTATAAAGGGAACAGTGATAAAAGATAATAGACGTATTTGGAAAATAGCTAAATTAAATATTTAATTAATCGACTAATAAAATTTAAAGGTTTTTACAAATTTTAATAAGGTAAAAAATAATTTAAGTTGGCAAATTATGGCACTAAATGTCGAACTGAATGTTTATATTAAGACCATTGAAAATTCTATTCATATTAACTTCTGCTTAATTATCTAACTAATTAATGGCAAAAATTGCATTTTTTTACCTCTTGTGTTAAAGGCCTTAGATACATCATAAATTAAAGCTTATAAAAAGAAAATAAAGTTTTTCTATTTGGCGAGTATAAGTTATTTTATTTTCTAGTAACTCCTTTCATTATGCCTTTCATTGAACTTCTATTTAAATTTACAGATGATCTCTTTACATTGTTAAACACTCCCAACCCAGCAGAAACTAATCGAATTTTAAAGGCAGTTAGATTTATTTAAGGTATTATTTTGATTCATTGCCCGTTCGTTACAAACTTTCGGATCGACTCTAGACTTACATATTTAATAATGAGCCAGAGTCTTGAAGATTATTCTTAAAGTTAAATCCACAGAAAGTTTTTTTTTTAACTATTTTAAACATGAATTAAAATTTACTTATTTTCTGCTAAGGTTCCTTTTTTTAAATTTAATTTCTAAAAAATTTTAGAAAAAAAAATCTTTACAAATGTATGCGGACGTTTTCCAAAGAAAACGGGAAAAATTTGACACTAGCAGAATGAAATGCAGCAATCTCTGGATCGCTACATCCCTATCAGCAATATAATGAAAATACGCTGTGCCTTGCGTTTTTTTTAATTTTTAATTTTTTTTCCCAAAAAAAAAACTTTTTAGTCTTAGATAATTCGTTTTTTAATTCTTTCTAATACTAGAAGTTTAAAATTAGGTTAATTTATATAAAAATTTAGTCATACATGCTCATAAAATTTTCTAAAATTTCGGTTTTTATTGTCACTCACTGTTCAATCATAAAATAATATAAAATCTATTGGTATTTTAAAATAGGTTGAAAATAAATATTTACATTGCTGCGCAGTTTATTCTAAAAGTGGCATAACTCAGTTATTAAGAAAAAAAAAAATAAAAAGTTACATTTTTGTTAAAAAAGAGATAGATTTTACAAATTATAGTTTTAAGTTACTTTTAGTGTTTAAAAAAGTGAACACATTTTTATATATGATGTAATGGTGGGCATGAACGCCATTTGTGTAAATGCGCATTAATATTTTATAGAAATACTGTCAGAAATACGTCTAGTTCACAAAAAGACATAAAAGGTATTTCATTAGTTGAAAAATCAACTCGTACTATGTTTTTATAAAAGCAATCGAACATTTTAAAAAACACAGAACTCTTCGAGAATGTATTTTAAGTTTTAGATATCTAAAAATGAAATGGCTCTACCGATTTAAATCAAATTTAAATAGATGGACCATCTTCCAAAAAGCGAAGTTTAATTTTTGCACTTACTCTAATTTGGACTTAAAAATTGTCTTTGCAGTGACAGTTTGCATTCTCAACTGATAAATGTTAAAGTGACATAAGTCACTTTACTATAAAGAGTGGATGATTTTCAATGAATTCACTGAATAACAATTAGAAAATATTCTCGAAGCATAGCACCGATATTTTAAAATTTGTCAGTTTAAAAACAAACTGACTTATATCATTTTCAAAACAAGCGGCTGAATTGTGTAACATTTAAGTAGATATTTTTATATTGTTGTGTAACTACTATATGTAAGTTCTTGTTTATTTATTTTACACATTTCTTCAAGAAGTATATACACATTATTATTTTTAGTAAAAGTTTTCTTTTTAAACTTATGTTTGGCTTACATGAATACATGTATTCAAAGTTTTTGTTAATTAACTGACTTTAAGATGAACATTTTTCTTATAGGAAACAGTATTTCGAGAAGAAAGGTTATAGATCTAAAATTACTTTTGCAGTCAAGAATTTCAATTTTAGCATCAGCTCTTAAAATTATTAAAATAAATTATTAAAAATATAAAAATGCCTTAAATTTAAGAGTTCGTTTAAACAAGTGGAAGGTTATTTGGTGAAGAAGTGTATAACGACACATTTAAATTCTGCGTAAGAAATAAAATTATTATCCGTTTGAAAAAAATTATACTTAAAATAAAAGCATAATTAAATTTTATTGATATGTATTTCTATTAATTTTACAAGGATGCCACGAAAGACTTTTTCGTAAGCCAATGTAAAAAAGATAAAAACAGAAATAATTTTAAACTCACAAACATTAAAAACTGTTTAATCTTAATTAGCCAGCAATATAAAATTAAAAGAAAACAAAGTGAAAACAACACTGCTCATTATCAGATAAAGATAAGTTCCTCTTGATTAACCGAAAACCATATTACCAAGACGTATTCAATAGGTATCATACAATTTCTGCCATGTAACGCGTCATCTATCCGTCAAAAATTCTCATGTACATACAAAACATATAAAGCAAAGCGTAACAGCGCGGCGTCAAAGCTTAAGGCCAGGATTTACTATCATGCTCAGTCGTACGATCTGTCAAAAATTGCATGTGTGCTCAAAACGTATGATAGTGTGGGTTAAAAGAGTATTTGTGTGACATATTTGTTGACAGATCTGTACGATTTTATAATCTTTTAAAATAATTCATAAAATATTTTTCTCTATGCGATCAGAGTTAATTTTTCAAGATGAGGAGAAAAAAACACTAAAATACTAAAACCATTTTTTTGCATCTGTTTGTATGATAGTGTGGCGACGACGCGTCGCGACGTTATTTTGAAACCATTTTTAAAGTAGGACACGATTCTGTAAGATTTTTGTGTAAATAAATTGAACGATTGTGTATGAGAGTAAATCTTAGATTTAAGCAATTGTAAAATCCGAGTTTGGCATTGAGTTAGGAAGTGAAGTTGGCTGCTTCTTAGTTTGTTTTGTTTTTTTTTTTATTGTTAAAAATTAATAATAATTTAGTTATTTTTAGGGACATCTAGTTGTTTTATCTCTTTTTTATTTCTATACAGTGGGTTTTTTAAAATAAAAAGAGCTAACATTACTGTTCAAGACACAAAGTTGACGCTCTTAATTAGGTATGATATTTTAGCGCAAAAGCTATGGTCCAGATTACTTTACAAGCTAATTTAGGTTTGGCTGCAAGATATACTTTTTTTATAAGCGTTTTCTATGTCACCTCAACAAGAAACTATATTCGGAAGGCAATCAATGTATTAAATTTATATTTCTTCTATAAATTAATTCTGCTGTGCAAAAGCTTTTCTACAACTCTTGCGTGGGGAGGTTAAAAGGAATAAAAACAAATTACGTTATATTCCTCTACCTCGTCCAATGGTGATAAAGGTCATTATGTGGTTTAGCTTAAAATGTTCGCACGAGAAATGGATTAAATTTAATCACTAATAAAAAGTAAAAAATGTAAAATTCTGGATAAAAGTCAGAAGTCTTTAAAAAGAAATAGTTTTAGTAAAATACAAAATTTAAAAAAGAATTATGTTATTTTAATTATAAAAAATAATAATTTGCTCATAGAAAATAAAAAGAGACACAAATAAATTGAGGCATTTATGGCAATTATTTCGAATCAAACTTGTTATTTCAGAGTTGGATTTTATTGTTAATTATTGTTAAACTTCTTCTGTTAAGCTAATAATAAGTTAATTAGGACTTTAATCAAAGAAACAAGGATTTTATTTCAACTTTTTTGGTTGCCGACATAGAAAGATAAAATTTAAAAGACATTAAGTACAACAAAACAGAAAACAGTCAACGGAACAAAATTTAACCTTTTAAGGTCCTTTTATATTTTTTATTTTGTTTTTCATTTAATACGCAGAATATAACAGTAACAGGAGGAAGAATGTTAACAAACATGACAATGAAAAAGACAAAAACATTGCAACATTTCAATTCAATTAAAAGGGATTTATATAATTCCAAAAACGTTGTGGAAAACCATACATACATTATGTAAATGTAAAGAAAATCTTTTTTCAAAGGATTGTAAAAGTTACAAAAAAATATATGCATATAATTTATTGATAAATAAATAATACAAAGAAAATTACCATAACAAGCTATTTTTTATAAAAAATTTTAATTTCATATTTTATTTTAGATGTAAAAAATATATTGTACAGACGAATTATTATTTTTCAGTTAAGCTTATGTTCATTAATGCCTAATGGAAAAATAAAAATCTCTTTAAAAAATATTTCTAAAATTTACAATTAAGAAAAAGTAGAATAAACTTAAATTCAATTTAAACTTCAATCAACCTACACAAACAGATAAGGCAGAGTGTTTTAGCCTTCGAAAATTTAAATAACTCTTTAGGGTGAATACACTTTATATGAAAAAAAACCTAATATTGTTCTTCCTTTTGAGCAATAGTGTTAAAAGTACCGATACAAAGATAAAAATATCTAAAAAAAACAGAACTAGAATTTCGAATCCTGTAAGTAAAATAAATCCTTTAGCTGTAATTCAACTTTTTACAGAAGAATTCTTTTTACCTAAAAGGCAGTATTCTAAAGCTTTAATTCCTGACCACAATCTATTGAAACCTTATAATCGTTACCAAAGTTCGTATATTAACATCAAAAAAATAAAAAAGTTATCAATTTCACTGAATGTTTCTTTTTTTGTATTTGTGGCTTTATAACAAAGTCTGTTTTGGATCTGTTTTTATTTGAAAGGTGATGCTTACAGATTTTTCCCGTTATAAAAACAGTTACTAATATTAAAAATTAAAGGGTGTCCCCATATAATATACATGGTTTTACGAGTGTAATGAACCGTAAAAGGAGCCACTTTAAAATAAAAAATGGCAAAACTAGTACAAAAATAAATCTAAAAATTAAAGGGTGTCCCCATAGATGACGTAAATTGACCTATACGGGCCTTTCTTTTAGACCATTATAGAGAAATGTCTGCAAATAAGATAGAATGTCGATTGCTATGACCCCTATAGTAACAAATATTAATATTCAAAATTATTAAAAAAAAAAGAGTGCCCCAATAGTTTACTTTATTTGATGTATATGGCCATACTTTTCAACAGCTGTGCATAGACACTTAATATTTACAATGAATATGTATTGCTAACACCGTAATAACAACAAGTTTAAAATTTGGATATGAAAATTAAAGGTTGTTTCAATAGTTACTGTAATTTGACATATGTAGCAATCATTATAGGCAAACAGATGAAATCTGTTCTAATTACTTCCTAGTTTTTTTTTTGTTGTTGTTTTAAGCATCTTAGTAGAGCGATCTGTTTTCACGAAAAGTTTATTTGCTGATGGTAAATTTATAACGATATAATTGTTAATTATGAATTCATAATATTTTTAATTCGTGTTGTGGCATTTTGTTAAATTGTGCTTAAAACACGACTCCAAATTATAGATTATTTCTTTAATGTTATCTTACAGACCTTACAACATTTCTTTACCGTTGATGTAATTGCGAAGTCAAACATCTATAAAGGAAATTTTAAAAATATACAAATATGAAGAGGAAACAATGAAGAACTTTATATAATAATAGACCGAAAATTGGTTAAATAAGCAGCAACGATAATCCAATCCTTTCAGATGTGCTTACTTCATTGCTTCTTGCAAACTCAAAATAACAGCTGAAATAAAAAACATATTTTCTTATAGCATTATCATTTTACACTTTGCGATTCACGCACTGCTCTTGTTTTGAATTTAACGTATTTAGAAGACCCTAAAAGAAAATTCGACATATGATCACTGAATGTTAAAAGTTCAAACTTTTATACAGATTTCAGCTGTGCCATTATTTAAATCACGAAAAAACCCAAAACTTGTCTAAAGAAGCTTCACTGATGTCTAAGCCCGTTGGTCCATAATATTTTCTGTGTCGCAACATTTTTCTTCAAAAGTTCGATAAAAGCTGTGCAAATTGTAACAAAAATATTTAATTAAGTTTTTCACTATTAAAAGAAGATAACAGATAACACTTACAAAATTCTATTTTACGCAATGCTTTGTACTCATACTCATTCATCCAACTAAATTATTTCTTTATATTTGCAAAAAAATCATAATTAATTAGATAGTAATTGTATTTAAAATATTAAGTAACGTTTTTGAAAGACATCTAATTACCGTCAGTCGAAAACAAAAGCAACACGCGAGAAAAAAAATTCAAAATTGTTAACAATTTATATGAATGGTTGTAACGGGCTCAACCACAGAGGAAAGTCTTAACAAAGGTATCGAATAATCAAAATCATCAACCAGGAAGAAGGAAATAAAAGAAAACATTTTTGTACAGCTAAATTGTTTTTTATTAATAATCGCGAAATTTGTGAACGTTTATCTTACAAGTGGTACATAACTCCTTGCCTACACATTATTCTCCGCATCAACGGTATACATCACTAATAGATTTTTACCTTGTTTCTGATATTGATCAAGTTAGTAGTAAAAGCCAATTTCAGATTCCTGCTCTTAACTCATATCATGCTGAAATGTTTATTTCATATAATGTTTTCCCAAACTATAACACAAACACCTTTTTCTATAGAGATTATAAACAACTAAATTTTGATCATTGCGTTTCTCAGCTTGAATCCATGGACTTCTCTGGAGTCTACGATAATTCGACAGGAGATGAAAGTGTTGGAAGCTTTAACTTGATTTGACACCGTTTGTTTGAAGACAATGTTCCACAGCGTAGAGTTGTAAGAAATAGAGAAGATAACCAGTGGATGAATAATAATGACATATATATATGCTAAGCGTGTTAGGGATTTAGCGTACCGTATTTATAGGCGGAATAGATCGGACGCTTATTTTGCTAGTTGCCGTAGAGCTAGGAATAAGTTAAAAGCTGTAATAAGGAGACATCGTAGGAATTATTGTATGAGAAGTTTTTTAAGGATGTAACCAGTGGCAAATGTGGCGTAAAATAAAAACTGTGGGATTTCTTAGGTCAGACGGACATCTAAGGTTTCCTCTTTCCTTAGATGAATTTAATCAATTTTCTTGCATGACTGACATTATAGATGATGACACAGATTATACAGCAAGTTCGGAAGGATTTAGTTTTTATAATGTTAATGAGAATGATGTTTTTTTAAATTTATTGCTCCAGCCATACTACGTCCTTTTAACGTTTACAATTAACAAAGTTTTGACAACTTCAGTTATTCCTAAGATATGGAAAGTTGGTAGGATAGTACCGATTCCAAAGATTAAGACACCTCGAAATTGTTCCGATTTCCGCCCTATAAGCATATTGTCAGTCTGTGCTAAGACATTAGAGATTATTGTAAAAGATCAGATGATGTCGCATCTGAATAGGAGCCATATGATTCACTCGTACCAGTCAGGATTTAGAAATGGATATAGCACTACTGGTGTTATCTTAGATATTACGGAGTCCATTAGGGAAAATTTGGATAAGAAAAAAGTTAGTGTATTAATATTTTTAGATTACTGTGAGGCACTTGACTCGATTAGTCATAAACTGTTGATAAGTAAACTCTCCCGTTTCTTTGGTTTTAGCTCCAGCGCAGTCTTTTCTGACTGAACGTTGTCAGTTTGTTTAACAGTGGGCTAACATTTTTTTCACACATATTTTTGTGAGAATCCTAATAATTTACTTTAAAAGCTTTCCTATTACACCCGTGTGAGCCCATTACGTCATAGAATAATTAAAATTTTGCTTTTTTTTATAAAAGCTATTGGGTTTCGCAACTCTTAAAATATGGGGTTTTGCAGGATTTATCACATAATATTTTCTCCATAAAATTATTTTTGTCTGAATCCCGGACACCTTTGAGTTTCAATTGGAACTATTTGGCTAAACTAGATTTATTCAATTAAATGAAAATAAATTAAAACAAATATGAATTTTAATAGTGATATAAAATACAAACTTGTTATTCGAATACTTTTTATTTTATATATGACCAAAATAAGCAAAACATTTTTATTATAATATATACATAATTGTTTATTTGACGGTATAATTAATTTTCTTTTCTAATTTTTAAGCACTAGGTCAGTTTAGTTGATATTTTTGATTCCTGTTTCCTAAAGACGCCACCCAATGTTGTAGCGAAATATTGAAAAATTAATAAAAAAAAGAATAATAATAAAAATATAATACACAATATTTTTATTTATATACTGACCTAGGCTTAAAAAATTAGAAAAGAAAATTATTTATTATCATTTTTTTATGTCATTTCTTGTTCGTGTATTTTACAAAAATAAAGAATCTTTCTTTGCCCTAAATAAATTCTTTGTTATTTTTTTTTTTTTTTTTTTTTTTGTGCTTAAAATAAATAAAAAGTCAAAATATATTCGGTTTTCGGGTTAATTGAAAATTGATTTTTAAAAGCACTAAGAATTAAATGATATTAGGAGTTGCTAGGTAAAATCGTTAAAATGCTTTAAGGGTAGATTAGCTATTGAAGTGTTATTGTGTGTATTTGAATATAAATTTTTAAAAATTGTTTATTAAACGAAAAGTGTTCAATGACTATTTTAATCTTTAAACGTAAAATATAAATTTTTTTTGAAGAAGACCATTAATATTTTAAAAAAGTAAAAACTCTCATCTTTAAGCTGCTTACATATATTTCAACTTTATAAAGAAAAGACTCGTTATAAGAACAAGATAAGAATTGTCGACTCGATTTAAAAACAAATAAAATAAAGGGATTTCATCATACAAAACAGCAAAAATGTGAATTCGTTTTTTAATTGAAGAAGTTATTCAAATTCGGTTTATGCTTATAAAGGCTGCTCAAAATAATCTGCTCCATTAACAATAACATTGTACCTTTTCCTTTTTTAACAGAATTATAAGTCAATGTTTCACCAAATCTTATAGTTTGATACAAGTTTTGTATTGCCGCAGACTCCTCCGGGAAAACTTGACGTATGTAAACCTACCATCACTAATATTATCAATAACACAGATGTACAACTATACCCATGGAAATTAATATCCCGTGTATATAAATAATGCAATAAACAAGTTGCCAAAAATTTAGTTTTCTCAAAATTTTATTTGAGAATGTCTTCTGCAAAAATAGATAAATTGCACATTGCATATTTAGTTCAAGAGAATAAGTGTTATTCATTCACTTCATGTGATTTAATTTAATTTGTCTTAGATGTCGTTTCGATTTTGATTGAGCACACATATTTCGGTATGCAGAGGGTAGAGAACACTATGAAGTGACTTGCTTTCTATTTAAATGCTGTCGTGGAAGACTGTTGATGGCCGAACAAAACTATAAAAGAAAATAGAAAGGACCATTATTTTTCATCTGTTAAACTCATCTGTTGAATGCACACAGTTATATGGATGCTGTGGGCTTTATTGTTATTATTTAATAACTTCTTTTTTACCACTAGCTTTTCAATGACTCACAATTTTTCTTTACTGAGGCAGCGGTTTAGTTGATGGTTTATAATTTGTTGCTGACATTGACAGCAGCTTTTGCTGCTGTTTTATATTACAGCAAATATTTATAGCAGTTCAAGTCACAACGCGTACATTACATTATCATTATTTTATGAATTCACTCCCTTTATGGCTTTAATTTGATATGCAAGCAAAATATTTAAAAAGTGTGTTTGAATTTATAATAAGTCATTCTACTTTCTGAAGCTGCCATTACAAATTGCTTAAACAACACATCACAAAGTGTATTATGTTGGTTTCGTTCTTAAAACGCTGTTGGAAGTGTAAAAAGAAACAACAAATTAAATGAAAAAGAATTTCGTAATATAAATGTCGGTTGTATTTTTATTTTTAATTTTTGGATTTACAAGATGTACCATCACATTGTCATTGTCTTCTTAAACTATGTATAAGCACTCAACCTAATTGACAAGGATCTTAGCCCTTTGTCAAAAAACATAAATCTGATAAAGTATTAAGTAGAATAATTTGTAATTATATAAATTAAAGTGCTTTGTGTACTCTGACAGTGAATATAGAGAGCGCCTACTTATAGTGCAAAAGTCAGCTTAGCTGGATAAAGTATGACAGAACTTGGCAATCTAACCTATTAGTGTATGCTATCAAAGTTAAAACCCAAAACAAAATATTTAAAATCAAGCAGGGAAGGTATCCGTGTTTGATTTTTGTTTTTTAATTTATTGAGAAATGCGTTCGTTATTAATTTTAGACTGGGTTTGCTATACGCAATCCACAAGTTGTGAAAATAGTATTGAATTTCTTTTTGAGAAATAACACTTACTTATAGATAAATATTGTTATTACGATAAATTGTCAATTAATTCTTTGTTGGAATTAAATATTCTTAATACATGTATTTTGCCTCCTTTTTTGTTAATTTTATCTTTGGAATTAAAAAAAAAAAAAAATCTTCTCAGAAAACTGTTTATTTTTAGACCATTTAGCGATGCTTAAGTTACTATAAATAGCCCATCTCGACCATTCTCTTATTTATTTAATAAAAAAGTTAAAAGTTTAAAAAATATTTAAAACCACCTTCATTGACACAATTCTTTTCATTTCAATAACTTCAATTTTCCCCTCAAAGTTATTTTTTCCTTAGCTGCCTTTAAACATAGGAACATAAATTAAATAAGTAAGAATGCTATGCTCGACTATGATGAATCTTATATACCCTTCAACATATATGTAAATCTAATTTAGTAAAGTGACTCCAACCAAAAAACAGATAGTGGGGTGATAGAGAATTAAAAATAAGAAAAAACAAATAAGTACTACACGTACCTTTATATAAAAATCTCATTGGCTCTTAATGGGTTAAGCATCTTTTCTTTTTAACGATTTTTTCAAAACCTTAAAATTGAAATATAGATTAAAACAAAAAGCAATCATCTTAATTTAACGGATTTTACATCGCTAGTTTCAGAAAAAATATACTGAAGACGGAAGGGACTAACTTTAAAGCATAAAGTTTTGTCTCCCAAAAAACTGGTTAAACAAATTATGAAATTCTCAAAAAAAAAAAAGGTTTTTCAAGGCTTAAATTTTTGTCAGTGCATTCTAAAGTTACACCTTTTTTACTTTTTCATCAACATAGATTTATCATGTTTGTATTTTGTTCTTTAGTTTTTAAATTCTTTAAGCCTTGAATTTAACAGGAAAAATCAGAAATTAACTTTATTGATTATTTTCTTCTTCATCTGTCATAAATATCGAAAAGTATGTGAAAAGGAGAAAACTAAAAACAAAAATAACAATTTATTCGAACTTAACACACGTACATGTACGCAATTTTATCGTAACCAGCAGGTGTATACGTAACTTTTAATGATTTTTATTATTATTCAGCCCACCACTATGCAGCCATAACTAAACCTTTAGTTATTTTTAGGTATTTATTTTATATATTTTAGGTATTTATTATGTTGTACGAATTATTCAGTATATTTTGCAATACAGAGCTAATTTATTGTGGCATAAAATATATAAAATAAAAACATTGAATTAAGAAAAAAAATAGTTTAAGCATACAATTTATATGTTTTATTTGGGTATAGGCTCTGTTTTAAGCCAATTTTTTACCGGGTTTTTTATTTTTATTTTTGAAAGTCTAATAAACCAGTATTTTATTTGACAACAACAGACATTTCAAAACTAAATTCTTTCGCAAATATTTTCCTGAACTGCTTTTTAAAGCAAAGATTATGCAGTTCAGTTATATTATCTCTAAATCAGTTACAAAAACGATTTTTCAGATGGTTTTCTAGGGTTTAAAGATGAAGACTATGAGAGTTGTATAACACAATAACAAACGTTAAAAAAAAGATTAATGAAAGAAAGTTAACGCAGTTTATAAATGCCATAAAAATCAAAAATTTTGTAAACTTATCCTAAACTTGCTTTTAATTTGTCTAAGAAGTACATCTGATAGAGTATTTTCAATGCAGAATTTTGTTACAACAAAGGAAAAAGACGGATTCTTCGCAAATTATTTTTTTTTTTTAATATTATTATTTTATTATTAATATTTTTTTTTTGTTGCTAACAGATTTGTTTGTTTGATATCTACACCTACTTCCATTTTTAATTATAATTATACACTTCTTTATACTATTATGTCACCAGATCATAGCAATTTTGCATTTTGAAAAAGATTTTATGTTCGATCCATTATGAATTTACCTCTATTTCTTTTAAGTAAAATAAATAGATGAATTTATTTTAATAAACAATGTTAAATCATTTTAATTATTTGAACGCAGTTTTGAAAGTTTTCGAATAATCGAAAATTCTTTTTCTACTTGAACAACATCTCTATTATTGAACTAATTATGTTCCTTACTTCTTCCACTTATTGAGAAATTATTATGTAACCCTTATCGGTCGTAAGTCACCTCTGACGTGACAACAGTACTTTTCTGCAACGGTCGTATGGCACGTGTGAAGTGATAAGGCGAATTATGTCGAAACATACTGTCTGTTGATGAGATTTGTTTTTCAAATGCATTCATTTCTTCAATTTACCGTTACCATTTGAAAATACGTATTTACCGTTACCGTTTGAGCATAAGAATCTTTTCAGTTTGTCGTTATCAGCAGAGCATTTAACTTGTGCAATAAACTTTCAATTCTTTTTTTTAATGTCTGAATTTATTTTTTGCCCATAAAATGAATAAAGAAAATATTATAAATATCAAAGAAATTACTGAAAGTGATTTTAGCTCTAGTGATGAGTTTAGCAATAACGCTTCGTTATTTTCTAAGAAAAGAAGAGTTATAGTTCCTATACAATACTCAAGTGAAAAAGAAAATGATACAGAATCAGAATCAGGGTTAAATTTAAAGTACACCGCTTCATTTGGTTTGGAAGAAAAAAAATTGTATTTTAACTATTGTAATGAACTTGTGCAAAAATTTATTGACACAATAATTACTAGATACACTTCGGGCCCATCCAATATATTCCCTAAACTAAATCTCCTGCAAATAAATCCTTTCAAACCTTACGAAAAAACCTTGAAGGTAAGATATTTTTATCAAATGAAGGCTTAATTCAATGGATGCAATATGCTTTTTAGAACCCAAAGAAAATTTTAAAAATAAATGATAAAAATATAAACTATATAAAAATAAATAAAAATATTTCTTGGAAGATATAAAATAATTAAAACAATTATAGAATAAAGAATGCTATTTTTGGAAATAATACATTTCGTTATCGTAAAAAATGTCAAGATATCTTCATATTATCACGTCAGGCAATGTAGCAAAGACTAGATCGGCCTACCAGTTACTCTAAAGGAGATCCAAATTAACTATTTGATTAATCGCAAACCTACTAAAGACTATTAGGTGTAGTATCTGCAGGTACTTTTTTAAGAATTTGAAAATAGGTGGCGCGATCTAAAAACATGTAGGGTTAATAGATCGACTTGGCCCTCTTTTAATTACAAATGCCTCAGAAAATATATAAAGCGAAATCTGAAAGACATGTCGTGGTTGCTAAGCAAGTAGTATACCCTTTTTCAAACTAGGTCCCTACTTGACTAATCTGCGCAAAGCCAGCAACTACAGTCACTACCCAGCCAAACACATAGCATCTAGTTAGGAAACTTTAAGTAATTTCTATAAATGTAGTGCCCATAATGCGTGTAATAAAGGTACCACTCTTATAGTGAATAGCAGTCAGCAGAACTTCTAATGTTTTAAATACTTTGATCGAACCTCGTTCAAATAAAATATTTCTTTGTTGCGAATGTGTGAATGAAAGAAAAAAGTGAAGTAATAAATAAAAAGGCCATTTAAAAGTCACAAAGTTTAAAGCGATAAGTTCTTACATTTGTCATTTTCTATAGATCCTGAAAGGAAATATATAGCAACCTAAGATCAATTTTATCTAAATTTAAATAAAAAACCTCAATAAAAATAAAAAATAATTTTATATTTTTCAGCTATTGCCTTACTTTAGTATAATTTTATTTCAGATAGATTTATTGCGGTATTCTACAAAAGAAGGCAAAATAAAGTAGCATCATAAAAATGTATAAGAATATCAGCAATAATCAAATTTGTGAATTTTTCATTACTCCCTTGTCACTTATTCTTATAAAAAATAAAAAAAAAAATGTGCGTTAAAATAAAAATCGTTACTCGTAAATTTAAATCAATTTACGACGTAAATAAATTAACTCGTAGCAAAATTTATACAGTTGCAATGTACAAGTGTAAGATAAATTTAATCAGCAGAATTTAATTTAAACAGCTTTTTTTCACGCACCAAAAAGAAAATAAGAAATAAGTAAATATTCTTTAAAATAGAAAATAAAAAACTAGAAAAACATTTCATCGCTAAATGCGGATAAATTGAGTTTAAACTGAAGTAAAAAATATTTTTATGTGAAGAACTCAAAAAAACTGAAAATAAAAAACTGAAAAAATATAATCAAATTGTATTGAAATTGACAAGGACTATATATCATTCTAATAATCATTTTGTTGCCAACGTCATTACTGTGTTTAACCACCAACATCACCTTCAACTTCATCACTTTGTACATTTCATATCATATTCGTCTTTATGGTTGATGGCATGCTGATGACGATTGTTTGGATTTTTATTGCAACAACTTTATTGCTTCTGACAAAATTAAGACAAAACTTTAATAAAGGAAATTGAATTGCTGTTTAAAGTTTATTAAAGGATCCAAATGTGCAACTACAACAAAGACAAGGTCGGAGTGCTGTAAATTACAAAATATTCTAGAAATAGTTTAAATAGATTAAAGCAAGGCAGGAAAACTCAGTTCTGTATTTAAGTAAAAGTAATTATTGCATAAATTTTGATTTTTGTTTTTACTTTATTGTTTGGACAAAAATCTTTAGATTATTTAAAGAAAAAAATTGTGAGAAGTTTCCTGAAGAGCTAAGCGGTAGCGAAATGGCCATCGAGACGTGCTTCAATAATCAACAACGATAGTTTTAGTTGGAATATTAGCACGATATTTTTAAAGCTTAAAAGTTTTATCTCCCAATTTACGATTTTGTCTCTAAAAGAATTAATTTTTTTTTTACATCAACTTTTAGTTTCGGTCTATCGTAACATGTACTATTTTGCCGTCCGTACACGTTATTTTTCCATGTGCTTTTTTTCCAACTACGAAGTTATTTTTCAATGTACTCTTTTTTCAACCATGAAGTTATTTTAATTTTTCAATGTACTTTTTTTCCGAACGCATACTAAAAGTAGAATACGCGTACGCAAACAATAGCTTTAGTGGAACATTCATTGGTTTTAGTTGTTTGTTTTTAATTTATGTGCGAGAATTTTGTATAGTGAGTGTACTTTTCTGAACTCTGCTGAAAACCTTCGTCTCTGGCTGTACTAACAAAAACGTGGCTTAAAAATGATGTTATCACACCCAAAGCTCTCGCCAAATATATCGAATGATATAATAATAGTATAATATTTACTGGCAGAACAAACCCAATTAATATTTTTAATATTAGGTAACCGAAGGTCTTATAGCATTGTTTCACCAGCCATCTGACTGTGTGTCTCTCAAAGGCCTCTGAGACATGATATGAGTTATATTTTAATCCTTTATAATAGGACACTTGACATTTACACAGAATATCATGTGAACCATTCGAGATACAAGGCGTGATACATGTATAGACTTTAAAGTATACACATTGTGTGTACCTGCGCTAATAGCAAATTGCGAAATGGCCATCTATAAAATAAACCGGGATAAAAAAAGTAGCACGAAAAAAAGATTTTTTTTTTTTTTTGAAAATTAGATAATCTAGTGAAAAAATTCCTGTTGTTGACTTTAATTTATTAAAAATTAAATTAAAAATTAATGGTACATGGGGTACTATCTGAAGTGCTTATAAGTTATTTGTAATAAAATAGTTCTTATTTGGGAGTTATTTCATTTTGCAGTTAACTACATTTTTCAATAGTAAATTTTTGGAATTTTTGCTCACCTTCGCTTCCTGAAACTTTTTTTCTACGGTTTTTTCGTAACTGAATTTTTACTCAAGGAGGGGTTTCTCCAACAGGTAATTTCTAATACCAGCTTTATTTAATAAGGCTTTACTGGTCTCCTAATAAAGGATATTATTATAACAAAGTTCGTCTTTTTACTAAAAACCGAAGTCCAGAAAACAATTTGCATTAACCTGAAGAAAAATGGCTTAATAAACGGACCAGGTTCTGCTTATTCCTAGAGGGAAAAACTTTCACGTCTTCTAAACTAGATGAGAGATTCCAGATTTTGAACTGCTTAATTTTTGTTGAGCCTATTTGTATAACACTTTTCGTCCTCTCGTGGAATTTATTTAAACTTTGGAATCACTTTAATAGTATTGATGTTATTTCGTTCTTTTTGTCGTGGGAGCTATTCAGTTTTTTTTTTAACTAACTTGTAGTATTCTCTTGCAAGTTATTAAACAGAAAATTTACTTCTTAGTATTGACGACATTTCTTCTATATTCGTTATTTCAATGAAATGAGATTATTTAGTAACAATATATTTATATCCGTTTCGTAAACCAAATCCCACACTGCGCATAGTAACACTGCGAATAAATGTTGTTCTACTTGTGAGCAATGCTGTCGGTTGTCTACATAAAAGTTCTTTTTATATTCACATTACACGAACAATTTATGATTTTTCAAAGTAATGCATCGTTATTACGGAGTCAAAACTTTAATGCACTGCGTACTTAACGTATAAATTATCCCTTGAAACCTTATTTATCTTGAGGATTTTTAAGTTGTTTTGCAAAAACTGAAAAGGAAGAAGTTGTAAGTAACTTTAATATATGAAGTGTAATTTTACTTATTTGCAGTGGTGGCATGTCATAACGTCTAGGGACATATTGTCACTTTCCGGTGCGACATAATGTCTTTTAAGAAAATCTTTATTAAACGAAGCTGGTGTTAGTTGTACCATAGAGAAGAAAATCCTTGCACCCGGCCGATGGCTGGCTATGCAGGAACTCTTTGGTAATCGAAGCTGGTGTTAGTTATACCATAGAGGAGAAATTCTTTGGTAATCGAAGCCGTTATTGTTTTAAATGTAGACATTATGACATTTTTCAAAGCACGACATAAAGTCCATGGATATTATGTCCTTGGTTTCTATGATATGCCACCATTTGCAGCATTCACGTGTTGAGGAATTAGGTTTGCTTATGGCAAATGGAAATCACATGTTGTGTTTGCAAATTATGATTGACTATTTAAAGTCGTGCTGTCGTTGGAATGCAAAGCATATGCAAGTATAAGGGTGCCACGTTAGAAAGTGATTTTTATTTTATTTTCAATAAATTTGTAGCTTTTTTGAGTCTGGCGTTTTGCTGTTAACACATCAGTCAATGCTTTACACGATTTAAGTTAAAATGAAAAATCATGATTGTTTGATATGAATTTTCAAAAATAAGATCTACATATTGAATCAGCAGAAAACATACGTTTTACTTTTAGACTAAATTTTAATGCAAGAAATTTTTACTTCAGCTAAAAAAATTACATTTTTAAAAGTTAAGTTGCGGTCATATTAAACAACTATATGAACAAAAAAGCGTAACCACTTTTATTTACAAATGTTGATTCAATCCTTTTTGGCACGTATCGTTATGGATGACGATTTATGAAGTAATTTTGAGTAGGATCTTATATTTCTTAATAAGGGTTTGGTCAAATATTTAAATAATCTGACCGTATGTTCATGTTCTGTATTGCTTTAAAAAAGTATGACTTTCTTTTCTTTTCTTTTATGTCTACAAGAAATCTACTAATTGTTAACATTTTTTATGTGAGGTACAACTGTGAAGAGATCTGTGGCAGAAGCCATTGTAGCAAAAACAATAGGGTTAAATTTTTATCCTTAAATAGGACATTAGCATTAAGAAATTTTTAAACCAAAAGTATTTAATACTCAAGTTAGAACGTCAAAAACTTTGATTGCTTAAGTTAACTCAATAAAATACTTTTAACATTTTTTTGAGCAAAACTATTTTTACTTTCTCTCTTGCAAAAAAAAAAAAAAAAAAAAAAAACAACAAACAAGTGTTAATTAAAATTTTCACCTTCGAACTGCAAAAGAAATGACTACAGTGGCAGTCTCTGACATGTCTTAATTCACATTGATTACCTTTTGCTGATATCTTGACAGTTTATACTAGTAAGTCGTTGCTTTTAAAAAATATAATAAAAGAAGATTAAATAGAACTGACTTTACTCGTATTTCAATTAAAAGCAAATAAATTTCACAATATTCATGGCTCAAATTTTTTTTATTTTCCCCGTTTACCGGTTTATCTCTTTTAATAGAATAAAATAAACACAATCACCATTCTTTTTATGTAATCCGAAGACAAAAATATTAAAGCATCAATCTTGGTTTTTTTTCTCAATGATGATTTTTTATTGCTGAATATAAAGGCAGCAATGTATTTATTCTATGTATTGTATTTGTTACATAATCAGAGAATCAGAGAAAGTAAGTCTGTATCCGTTCATCATAACAAGTTTTTTGGCATGATAAGAAGGAGAAGTAAAAGCAGACATTTGACATTAGTTCAATCATTAGTAACATAACAGAATTGGCGGATTTATAAAGTTTTTAAAAGTTGTTAAAAATTCTAATGGCAAAAGAACATGTTCGAAGATATAAAAAAAACTAAGTGACAGTGATTTGCATTGCATAAAGCTCGCTGGCGAGCTTGATCAACTCCTTCACTTTAAAAGTAAAATTGTACTGACGTTTATAAATTAAATCACAGAATCTAAAATAAAGTAAAAAGCTGTGGTTAAATACAATAAAAGTTCTTCAAATCAATTTTGAAAAATTCTAAACTTTTTATTGCTTTTTTTTTGCTAAATCTACAATACATCCTAAGAAATAGTTTTCTAATTGAAAAAATTATATATGATTTGACCTTTACTAATAACAATAATCTCATACCGATATCTTAGCAAGAGTAGTAAAGATCAAGCCTAATATGAAGCCGCCCCTATTGGAAAAACCCTTACATCACTAGCTAAGTTTAAATACTATTTAAAAATACTCTTAAATGTAGTTAATTCTTAAATATATAATTAATGTAAAAACTATACTTCATTTTATGTATATCTTTTAATTTAATTTGAAACAAAAATTTCATTTTAATCCAGTTTGCTTTGTTTCGTATCCCCCTGCCTTAAATCAGACAGTCAGTTTGTATTGCTGTTTTAAAATTGTTTATTTGTTCATTCTCAGTAGACATAAATTATAAGTTCGTACACGACAGTTTTAAGTTGTTATTTGTGTTCCTCTTTATTATCAGTTTTAGTTTAAGTAGCTTTAATACTTCTATGCGGTTTAATTGGTTTAAACTTTTACTCAAACTTAGCCATTATTATTGTTGTAGCTGCTGCTTTTTCGCCACTGTTTGTGGCGAAATTTTTTATATAAAAACAATACTTCTATTCTTGTTTAATTCTTTAGAATTGGAATGTATTGTGGAATTATTTTTAATCGTTGTTGGTTGTGTGGTAAACTGAATTTTTTTAGTATTAAATTGACGGATTTTTAAGACAAAAGAAGGATTTCTGTGCTAATAAAAAAGATTGGTTATAAAAACAAACTTAGAACTGCAGTTGTTATAAATAAACAAATATTTCTTAATTAATGTGGTAAAGCGAGAGAATTAATAAAGATAAGACAGATGTTATTTTATTGTAAGCTCTGTCTATAACCAGCACTGTTTTTTTTTTGTTTTTGCTATTATAAAAATATTATTTCTTATATGAGATAATATAACTTTTGTTTGTTACCTAATCAGTAAATTAGGAATTAGAACTTCAGTACGATTTATAAGTTTTGTTTTAGCTTTAGAAATTTTTTTTGTTATGGTCACAATATATTTTTTATAAACATATCATGCTGATTCCTAGCTAAATCCTTTGTTTACATCAGTTGATATTTAAGGCCAACAGAAGTCGGGACGCTCACTTAAAACGTAATTCTAAAGGATTTTGAAAACTGATGTTATTAAATCTTGAATCTTGTAAAGATGATGCTGCCAGTAATAAAAAATATTTAATGTTCACTTAAAGATTTTAAAAACAGATGAAAAAAAATTTAGTTGATGAGGTAACGGAAAGGTGAATATTTTTTATTTAAGTTTTTGGAAAACATTTCTGCAAGTGTTTTTAATATCTATATCCCTTTGGTAGCCCGCTAGTAATATACTATTAGCGCTAAATTATTCGGCTAAACGAAGTGTTATTTGATTGACTGGTTCGCAGAACTAGTCAATATTGGCAGATATTCAGATATTTACGTTACACTAAGGTTAGATTAGGTTGCATAGGCTGTAGGCGTAATGAGACCGCCTCACTTGGGTCCTAAAGGTCCCGTTGTGTCACCTCGAATAGGATGTGCAAGGATCAAATTCCCGTCACTACGGTACCATCAAAGATCCATGTCCAAACCACCCCAAGAACCGGATAAGCGAGTCCTAGCAACATCGCAAACCGATAAATCTGCAAGACCATGCAGTCTCAGACGCCGAAAATGGCTGCTCTATTTCCAGAAAGAGCTAGACAATGGCAGAGCAGATGCCCCACCGTTTCCTCCTCCTCCTCATCCTGACAACTTCAACAGTAGTCATGATGCGGAAAATTCAGTCTCCTAGCATGGGTACCAATGACACAGTGCCCTGTCAGCACAGCCACCAATGTACCCAGCTGCCCTCGAGGAAACAGTAGTTTGCTGATCTCCCACTATCATACTGAGGTCACAATGTCCTCGAGACCGTGCAGGTGACCCATTCAGACCATCTAGTCTACATTACACTTAAATCTTTTAGTGCTGACTGGAATTGACAGATTTTTTTTTACTTTTTTTTGCACTTTTCGTCAGCCATAAAAATATAGCCTTAAAAAAGTTTGGAATATTTTTCGTGGTTTCTCCGAATTATTTTCTTTTTTTTTGCATAAAAGATGACAAATCTTTCCGCAAAAAAATTAAAAAAAAAAGTATCGTTACTTTTAATACATTGCTTCTATTTAAAACTTTTTTTATTTAGCTTTATTTAATGTAAAATGAATTTCATTATTATAAATGACTTATGCAAATGTAAAAGCTGGAAGCAAATATTTCAGTTACAATATTACTATTTTAATTCAATATTTCCGTCCAGCTTGGTTTCTAGAAAATTGTTAAAAATATTATTAAAAGATATTTAAAAAATTTTTTTAGGAGTGTGTGGTCTAGTAAATTCCTCAAAATCATTAGCAACGTCTAAGTAGCAAAGCACAAAAATTTTTTTCTTAGAATTTTGTTAAAATTTGAAAATAAACTCTTAGCAGTTCTAGTTTAAAATATAAAACAAAAACAGATAAAACATTTTTTTCCTCCAAATTATTTTTTCTTCTAACTTCAAAATGATAGGAATACGTTTACAATGAATACAATGAAAACATATTAAGCTCTAAATGATAAATCAAGATTTCAGAAGAAACGTCCTTGTTGAGATTCAATTTTTATTTTCTTTCTTTTATTTTTAAATGTTAAATGAAAAGATAAAAAATACTGAATGATGAAATTGAGCGTATTTAAAGTTTTTGCTGATGTGGCCGTAAGTAATAAAAGTAAAAGGTACTTCCACGCGCCACAATATTTATTATTTAAGCAAACGCAACAACAAAAACTACTACTACAACAATGAAATTCAAGGAGACCAGGAACAGATTGAAAATCATACAGAAGCATATAAAACTACAATCAAAGTAAGAGACCACATAACCAGAAAACTGTTTGCATTATAAAATGAAAGAAAAAAAATGTACAAGGATTTAAAAATACATAGGATAAAATACTCCGCTCGTAATTTTACAATTTATTTAGAACAGAAATTTAACAAATCTTGTAGAGAAACTAATCTTTAAATGTAAAAGTATTTAATTTTCAAAAAATCATTTTTTCGTGCTATTTTTAATTTATTATCCCGATTTAATAATTAAATCACCGATATTGACTATTGAGGGTGAAAGCACGTCTCGATGTCCATTTCGCTACCGCTTACTTAGCTCTTCAGAAAACTTCTCACAAACATTTTAAATAAACTAAAAGTTTTTGTCCAAACAATAAATAAAGACAAAAATCAAAGTTTAAGTAAAAAAAAAACAATAATTAGCAATGATTCTATATTTTTTTCTCCACTGTATACGGCTGACTTTATGAAAATAATAAAAGATGTATTTAGATTTATTATATTTGAGGAATTCTTGGTATTTATCGAAAAATTCTAAATACTTGTCAATTTTCAACCACCAGAATAAAACATAGATTAAAAGTGTACAAACACCAAAGTTGTCACCTTGTTTAAGAGAATATTTTTAGACAGTTGTTATTAATAGATTAAGGAAGTGAAACGATACTTGAGAGCGAAAAGAAATTTTCGCTATAAAAAAATTAAAACATAAAGAAACGTGTGCGAAAGTAAATTACTTAAAAAACAGAAAAAATATTTTGATTTTTTTATGATCACACTTTATCTGTTATAAAAATAATTTTTTATTTATATTTAATTCTGATAATTTTAGTTTTTAAAATTTCGAATTCTAATATTTTCCAATATTAACTTGAAACACATACGAATGGTTTCCAATTTAAAAAATGAAAGAGAAAATAATAATAGTTACTCAATGAATACTGTTTGTTTTTTTTTTGCATAAAAGATTTTTGAGTTTTTTATTGTTTTTTTTTTTCTTTTATTTTATTGATTTACTGAAGTTTTTATTTAATCTTTTGATATAAGACTCTGAGGTTGTCTTTACAAAATTTGGATAGAATACACTTATGAGCTATATGAGCAGTAGCTAAACGCCCATATGGATTTGCTTTCCCCGCAGTAATACATTTAATTTTTCAGTTTAAAATAATTGATATTTCGTGAGAATATAATGAAATATTTATATTTGATTCTTTTAATATAATCTTAATATACATAATTGTGCCTTTTATTCAACTTAATTTTCTATCATTTTAGCGTGTGGTTTTTTAAATTTAATTACATGCGAACTTTTATGGAACAGTTCTAATATTAAATAATTTTTAAAAGTAATCAATCACAATAAACGTAAATAATAACATTTTTTTATTTTAATTTGAAATTTGGATTATTTTATTTTTTTTCTTAATTAAAAAAAAAATATTTATGAAATAAAATATCTCTTATATAACTTACCTTTTTAAACAGAACAAAGTTTTCATATTACGACAAAATCTGCAAAAAAATATACATTGATGTTAATTTTTCTTTTGCATACATGGTAATAAAAAATGGTTTCAAATAAAGTATATTGAAAAAGCAAAAAAAGGAGAATTATAATAATAAATAGGGTTAAAATGGAAACGGAATTTATTAAAAGCAAACCGTTCATTCATTTCTTTTTCGACTTTGTATATTTTTTCCTATGCGAGAACTTAACTTCATGTTAGTCAAAGCAAATATTTAATGAAATAAGCAAAACAAGAAAGAAAAACTTAAACTCCATTATTGTTAACGTTGGTATTGTAACAGCAAGCTGATTAAGAGTCATATTAAATAAAACAATTTCTGTTATAAAACAGAATTTAGTTTGGCTAATTAATTGACGATTTTATTATTAATTTACTTTAATTGCGCTTGATTCCTTTAAATATAAATATTTCATGATATTTTCATAAAATGTTTATTATTTTAAGCTAAAAAATAAAAAGTATTACTAAGGGGAAAACATTGAATGATTAACAATGCTAATGAATTTTTTAACATTACTATTATTTTCACTAATAGTTATGCTTTTTAATGAAAAGATTTCATTGATAATTAGTAAAAAAAATAAAATTATTGCCATTGGCTATTAATTACATGGTTTTAAGTCATTATCATTAATGAATGTAATCCTTGTCTTTGTACACTAAAGACACATCTTGAAGTATTATAGAGCATTATTTTAATCTGCCATTTAAATGAAAAAATTAGGTCAAATGTATATGTTCTAACTTCCTTAGGAAGATTGAGACACTAGGGGAACATACGTTTGCTTCCGCGTAACTTATAGGATCTACTAGCTGGGGTAAATTATAAAAACTTTCAAATATGGGACTATCTACAAGAATGTTAAGATTTCATTTATTTATGCACAGTCTTTTTAAATTTCTGCGATTAAAATTTTGTATTTCATAAGAACAATTATTTTTGATTCAATTGTAATTAGTAATTAAACGCTTTTATAACAATTTCATTACCATAACAAAAGAAATCCCAAGTATTATGTGTAATAACATATACTTTAGCAAAGTAAAAAAGTAGCAAAGAAATCATTAAAAACTGACTTAACAACTCACTTCTACTCTGCTCTCTTTTTAACCGACTTCAAAAAAAAAGAAGGAGGTTATAGAATTCGGCAGAATGTTGCTTATTTTATATTTGTCCCTCCAGAACTCAATCATTTCTGATCCGATTTTGAAAATTTTTGGTAATATAATTGTAAAGGGCACTTCTGGAAAATTTGAAATGACTGCGTATTACTATGGCTCCCAAAAACAAAAAATTATACAAAAATAAATATAAAAATTAAAGGGTGCCCCTTTAATTGATGTAAATTTACTTATATGGGCCTATCTTTTGAACCGTTATAGACAAACGCTTGAAGATTGTAGAGAATGTCGATTGTTATGGCCGTTATAGTAACAAGTATTAATATTACAAATTATAAATTAAAGGGTGCGCCATTAGTTCATTAAATTTGATGTCTATGGCCATTCTTTTGAACAGTTGTAGACAGACGCTTGAAATTTACAACGAACCTGTATGGCTAAGTTCGCTATAACAACAAGTATAAAATTTCGATTTGGAAGTTAAAGGGTGTTCCAATAGTTAATGTAATTTTGTGTATGCGACCAAACTTTTAAACCGTTATAGACAGAACGCTGAAACTTAAAAGGGGCCTGTATTGCTAAATCTACTATATCAACGAGTTTATAATTTGAATTTAAAAATTAAAGGGTGCCCCCCTAATTGATGTAAATTTACTTATATGGGCCTTTCCTTAAAACCGTTATAGACAAACGCTTGCAAATTGGACAGAATGCTGATTGCTATGGCCGTTATAATAACAAGTATTAATATTAAGAATTATAAATTAAAGGGTGCGCCAATAGTTCATTTAATTTGATGTATATTGCCATACTTGTTAACAGTTATATACAGACGCTTGGAATTTACAACGATCCTGTATTGGTAAGTCCGCTATAACAACAAATATAAAATATGGATTTGGAAGTTAAAGGGTGTTTCAATAGTTGATGTAATTTCAAGTGTGGGGCCGTACTTTTGAACCGTTATAGACAGAACGCTGAAACTTAAAAGGGACCTGTATTTCCAAGTCCGCTTTATCAACGAGTTTATAATTTGAAATGAAATCTGTTTTGAAGTCGGTTTTTTTCGCAAGAATTATTGGTATTGACGTTATTTAAAAACACTTAGAAAATTTTTACTTCCAAAAAGTCTACCTCTGTACCGGTTGATATAAGTCAAATCCAGAGTAAACAAATTACTCAATAATAGCAACGTTGCGAAAGATGATTCACCAAGTTTTTCAGGAGTGATTCTCATGTTGTTTAATATTTAAAGGAAACAGGGGATATGAATTGAATAAAATGATTTATTTTACAACATTATAATTAATTACAAAAATGATAATTTTTAACAAATATCAATTAAAAAAAAATTTTTAATTCACATTATTTAATTAAAGCCTGTGAAATTTTCGCTTAAATAATTAAAACACTACTGCTTACTTAGCTCGTCAGAAAACTGTTTACAAGATTTCAGAAAAACTAAAGATTTTTGTACAATCAAATTAACTTATCCCGCCTTAAATAATAAATAAAAGTTAAAAATAAAACAAACAAACGAATGATTTTATTTTAAATTTTCTTGTTTGTGCGGTGGCCTTTTAAAGGGTGTTTTCCTCTAAACCAATAAAGAGAAGTAAAACAAAAACTAAAAAGAAATTTTTTTTGTAACTCAGCACTGGGATGGATAAAAGCCGATAAAAACTCTCCCATATATTTAATATTTTCACTTTCACATACTGTTTTTTTTACTTTTTTCTACTTAAAACCCTTAATTATCGATATAATTTTTACAATAATATACGGCGTACTCTTGTTTTCATATCACAACATATAGTTAGTTTTCGCCATTTCATTCCACATTACGTATAACATTTTTAAGTTATAACTAATACAATCAATAGCACTTCCTTTAAATTGCCCTACTTTTCTTCCAGTGCAATTCAAATGTACGCACCATTTAATATTCGTAATAAATTTAAAACCCAATTCAATATGCCTTCCTTCCTTATATTAAAATTCTCAGTATTTGTTTACTTTTATCCTCTATTTAATTTTATAATCTAAAAAAAAAAAGGAAAAATATTTTTAAAAAATTCTAAAATAAATTCCAGACATGAAGTTTATTTAACACTATTTTGTTATTTATTTCACTTCTTGTTTTCTTTTTTGCAATATCCGTTTTAAAAATAACTTTGAAAATGTCAGCAAATTGTAAAAAAATTACTTTTGCATATTGTGCCCACAAGACCTTGTAAAATCCCAGCAAAAAATTAGACAAATACTTTTCATAGAATGACTTACTTTTGTGATTGTCATATTTGATTACTCGCTTACAGAACACATTAAATTAGTTCGCAAAAAGGAAATAGTAATTGGACTAGTTCATAAAGGATACCTTAAGATACGTACTAATGATCATCATTACTTCCTGCAGTAATCAATGTAATCGATTCTCACTACACACAGAGAAAAGATAGGTATAAATTCGATTGGTATGTTCAAAATTTAATTACTAATATAATAATTTGATTTTTAATATTAATAATTAATAATGTTGATTTATTTTTTACATTAAAAGCCAACAAATGATATTTGCCTCCAAATGTTGATTGTAACACCTCTTGAAAAAGTTGACCTGACCGATTTGTATGTTTACTAAAATCTATTCTATTAAATAGAAGATACAACTAAACTTATTCAGCATATTATTACTGAAAACCAAATTTTGGTAGTTAGAATCATAAAACCCGATTGTGTCTTCTAAAATCAAAAAATATTTGACGTAATAAAAATGAATTTGTACAAATTACACAAAAAATAATCAATATTTTAGAATAAAAATACAAGATATATTGTTAGTTGTTAAAAGTTCTCCAATATTGTTAAAAGGTAAGTCTAAAAACAACCTCACAAAGACATTTGTAAATTAAAAAATTTCTTAAAGGTTTAATACACTTCGCTGCAGCAAGACGTACGGTACGGAATGGACATTTAAAGAAACTGTGAGGAAAAGACGAATCATAATGTAAAAAAGGAGTAGGCTAAATTCGACGGCTCGAGACATGAAATGAAATGTGTAATCTTATTGCTATAATTTACTTTTAAAATAAAAATAAATATTAAAATATTTTATTGTTTTATTTAATTCACAATAATATTTTATAGTCACCCAAGAATAATTTTTTTAAATATATGTGAGTGCTAATTCATTCTGTTATTACAACCGAATTCAAGATAATACACCCAACCGACAAAATTCGATTGGCAACAAATTCGGTTCTCATAACGAATTTCTTTTCTCTGTGTAAATGATTATAAAAGTTTCATGCTTTGTTAAAATCATTAATTGGTAATCTAGTTGAGAACTCCTTTTTTTGCTGGGATAGCATCTTCTGTAAAGAGACATATGTATCTAACATCATTTTCTGAGAAAAAAAAGAATAAAGACAAGAGATATAACCTTGAATGTGACTTTAAAATAATTGAGTGTACTGTTGCATACAAAAATGTTGAAAAATGGAGCTGCTGTTAAACCAGCTTATATAACAGAATAAACACACATAAACAAACATGCACACACATCTACACTTAGTACGTATTAGGATTGTTAAATATTCGAGCTCAATTTTGTTTCAATGAAAATTCAAGTGAAAATGCATAAATGAGAGTATTTTAGTCAAAATTTTTAGTTTTTATTTATTAACTTCACACACATATACATCCTTCCGATTCCCGTCGTTACACATAAATAATGTCAGAACAAAAAAAACTTTTACAGTTATTAAAGAGCATGTTTATAAGCTGATAAATTGCCTTAAACGCTGTTGCCTGGACAAAAATTTTATTTTCAATATGTAGTATTCAACTCTTCAACCATTAACTCACAATTTATAATTATATATTGTTGTATGATTTCTGCTATTTCGCTATTTGGTTTGATAATTCATCAACAAAAAACAATACTTTAAAATGTTAATAAATATTTGAATAATAGCTCTATTCACGATCTTGTGCAAATGGTCTTGCATCATAGCATTTGCAAAATTGTGTAGCATATTTTTAGTTTACACCAACACCAACAAAACATACGGTAATGAGTAAAATATGCTACACAGTTTTGCAAATGCTATGATGCAAGACTATTTGCACAAGATCGTGAATAGAGCTAATATTTGCCAGAAAATAAAATTTATATGATTTGATTATTGTAAAACTAGCAATGCCCACGCTTTATCTGCGTTTTATTCCAAATTTTCCTAAAATTCAAATTTAGAAAAATGTGTTTTATACAGCGATTAAAATTGCTTGACTATTTCAATGCATATGTAGTTGCTTAACTGTTGCTGTGGAAAATATGCAGCAAAAGCAAGAAGCAAATGCAAAAAAAAAAGAAAGATAGGCATTTGCAGCAAAGCAATCAGCAAAGCAATTACTTTAAAAACATTTGCTGGAGCAATCAGTTTTCTTTATTTTTATTTTTGCTATTGCTTAACTTTCTACTATGAAGTTTTGGCTGACCACGATTGCTTTTTCTTGCTGTTACTTGCTGTAACTCGCTACTTTTCATCCCTTTTAACATTGGAAAAGTATTTATGTATGCATTTACTACTTACAATACGTAAGAAATTACATTTTAAGAAACGTTGTTTTTAACATGCCACTATATGTGTTTTTTATCCAAACAAACAAAAATTTATTGCTAAAGCAACAGCAAACGTTTTCAAAATAAATGCTTTGCTGATTCTTTGCTGCATTTGCTTTTTGCTGTTGCTTCGTTTATAATAAAATGTTTTGTAAATGTTGAGGCATTTAGTTTTTTTATCTGCTAAAAAACATGTAACCAAAACAAAGATTTTAGTGCTGTTGCTATTATTAAGCAAGCAATTTAAACCCTGGCATTAAATATTTATTCCAGTGCTCTGTAGACAGTGTTAAACATTTGTCATATACAAATTAAAAATTGCTGAAAACTGTTATAGTAGTTTAGTGTTACCCCGGTAAAATTGGGTGCTTTCACATTTGTATATCTATTCTTCTTAGGGATCTCCTCACAACATTTTGCTCAAATCCATCCAGTAGGTTTTACGTGATGCGAACACAGACAGAGAAAAATTCCAAAAATAGGTGTTTTATATTTTATATAGATTACTATCAACTACAACATTAAAAAAAAAAATAAAATTCATGTACAGAAATGACCCCCTTACAGTTTTATTATATGTATAGATTATTTAACATTTTCGTTCTTGTTAAAAATTAATTTTATATTTCTAGTTAAGACTTATTTCTGAACATTTTTTAAAATTAAATATAAATTTAATTGAAAAAAATTTTATTCGATTATTCCAATTATAACCCGAATAAATGTTTATTCTTAAATAACGAATTCACATATGCATGTATACGAAAAATATATAAATATATTTATTTTTCCCAGTCGACGAATAAATTTTATTCGAATGACACATCTAGTAGATATACCACACAGTGTAAAATATGAAAGTTTCTATAACTTTATTTCTTAATTTTATCACTAACTGGATAATTTTTTTTCTTAATGCAAATATATAATAGCACTTATCCCATCAAAGCATTAGTAATTGTGCTTATTAATGAAATATATATTAAATAATTTATTCGAATAATATTAATCGAATAACTATTTTACTCCAACTCAGAAATATTTATTCAAAACAAACCAAAGAAAGAACAATTGAGTAGAAACTCGCAGTGTGAATAAATAATTATTAACACTAAATTGCAGTGGCCAATTTATAAATAATTCTAAATAACCCTATTCGATAACGACGACATTTGTATGACAGTGTCCATTTGCTAACTAGTCTGGGATGTTTATATTTTAGCAAATATTTCTAGACATTTTTAAAAATATTTTCAAATCGAGTCATGTAAAATGCAGAAGTCGATACGGGTTTTTGAATCAACACATTGGCCTCATTTAGTAAGAAACTGAATATGAGAAAATAATTATTTTTGATAAATTTTTCTCAGGCAATACTAACTGATCTCTAGTGAAGTATTTTAAACACCGAGACAATACTCACGATTTTTTCTATTTTTCTTTTATTTTCATTCTCCTATAGGTACTTTATTTACTATTATTCGCTTTAGCATTTGTTCATTTTTTATTCGTGGTGAATTCGTTGTTATTAAGAAGCATAAATTAAGTAAAGTTAAAAATTATAAAATAATAATCACACTTTAGCACATTGTATTCACATAACTTATATACTTTGCCCAGGCACTAGATGAGCTATCACAAATTTAAGTCCCCTAATCGATTAAACATAGTTAAGCACCAAAGACAGTTCATCTAAAAAATTCTTTCTTTATGCCGCCCACTGCTTTAAATGTTTTTACTGGGGATTTTTTGAAGACTATAACTATAGTAAGTGTTGAAATTTTGTTATTGTGTTAGTGTTTACATCTGTATACAATTTTGTTTTGTTGCTGTTTGATTCAAATTGAAAATTTATTTATGTGAGTTTTTCGTACTGTTACATTTTTAAAGTTGCTTTCAATTGTCATACATTGCATTTGGATTGTTTCAATTTGCTGCATTTACACAAAGGCTTGGGTCATATTTGATGTCATTTTGTGTTACAACAATCCTTATTTTATGATTGTTGCTACTGGTTCTTACAAACCAAATTAAGAGACCTTCTAAAAATAGCATTAAAAAAATTACGGCCACGAACATGAATGCTTTTTTGTACTTGATACCATTGCTACAGGGCATTCAATACAGTTAAAGTTAAAGCCAATGAAGCGTTACAAAACGAACCACAGGTTAACTCACATATGATTACCGCATTTGCGTATCATAGTTGAAGTGTCATTTTGTGTCCGTATTAGGTGGTGCATTGTTGTGTGAGGCCACTTTCTACTTGTCACCTTTATTTTTGCAACTACACTACCGCTAAAACAGCATCGCAACTATGAATATTTAAATGTTTCAGATATTGTTACCTTGCAGCAATAATAATGAATTATTGATGGGTTTCATGGCAAAATAAAATGCAAACAATACGAAGAGAACATACAAGTAAAACCTTGTTTAATGTTTAAACCAAAATATTATTTATAACGAGAACAGAAAAAAAATTATTTGAGGTTAAACAAAATAAAGGATGTTATTTGAATATTTATTTAACGTTTGCTCTTATGAGTCACACGAACTTATATGTAATGTTAAAGAATTTACAAAAAAAATTATTTTAAACGAGTATTATTAAAAAGGAAACAATAAAAATAAGGCTTGCTCTTTTCAAAAAAAATCTAATAATTGGTCTAAATATCATCACATGAGAGACAGATTTGAACCTGAGTTGGGTGACTGGCGAATTATTTGGTTAATTCATTTTTAATATACATAAGTTTCTGCATAAAGTTTTGGTTTTGCAATAAAACTGAATTTTGTTATACTCTATTAGGAAGCAAACACAAGTGGTAGAGGACGACAGATTATTCTTATGAGGCGAGTGAAAGAACTTGTCGCATGTTGTATGGGAGGGAGGCGTGATGCCTTTCCAATTTTTTTTTTTTTTATTGGAAATGTGTTGCAATATTACCAAATATATTCACATGCAAACTGATTACTAATTTCAAAGTTAAGAAAATTTTTAAATTTTGGGTGCATGGGATGGAAGGTGGGCGTGGCGTTTGACCTATTCACATGCAAAATTTAAATCTTATCGGATCGCTAACTCTAAACTGTTACAATTTTTAATTTTAGGTTGTATGAGAGGTGGGCGTGGCGCTTGTTAGATTTTCTTGAAATTTTGCATAAATTCTTCTTTTCCTAAGAAAAATATTCATGCTTCTTCTTTTTTTTTGGCAACCCGTTGTATAAAATCGATATACAGTGCGACGCCTAAAGTAAAAAAAAAAAATTTTGTTGGTAATTAGCAGCGGTGAATAGTTTTGAAGGCGAAAAAATAAAAAAGGGCATTATAAACTATACTATAAACTATACTACGAGTATAAACTACTATAATAACATAAGCTTTGTTTTATAATAATAGTCTTCTCACACTTCGGTGGCTTTTTTTCTAGCAGCAAATGTTTTGGTTGTACCAGGTGTAAAGTAATAAATCCAATTTTCATATACGATTTGGACTACAACTTACCGTTAGTATGCAATGAGCAATTCCTTTTAATACTGGAGTTTATGAGTATTACTTATTGTTTCTCATTTCTACCGAGATGTTTTTAGTTCGAAAATAAATAACGAAAAAATAGTCACTCCAATAATAAAACATCGCTTAAAGAGAGCATATTTTTCATATGACCTCGGAATTAAAAGATAAAAATATTTACAAATATCTGACCATCCTGAAGCTGCACTTTTATAACTGCTTGTTTAATTTTAGTCATTTGCTTTTGCTATGTTTAAGTAGAGGTATTTTTGTGTTTTAATTGAATTAATAAACACTTTTACAATACACTGTATACGAATATAAAAACAGTTTTTTTTTATTTACAGTAAGCAGATATTTCTATGTATTCTGCTTACTTTTTTAATTGAAGTGAGAATTTTTTAATTAAATTTTAATTATTTTTTTTTTTTCTGACAAAAGCCCAACACAGAAAAGTAACTTTAGCTTTGTTCTTTTTGGGATAAAATTATTAATATTTTGAATAAAATATTCTGGGAGATATTGGTAAGGTTAAAAAGTTGAAATCTTCCTTTCTTTTCAATTTTAAATTTGTTTTTATCCTAATGGGTTTTTTTTAACAATTTAAACGAGAGAACGTACAGTCTGTTATAATATTAGTTTTATGTTTGTTCAATGATGAAATTAAAATCAAGCAACGTGATTGTGTTTTTATTGGCAGAGGATTGGTCACAAAAGCACACAAAAATAAAAAGCTCATCAATATGAGCAAAAATGTGATTATGTTTTTTCTGTGTCTTTTTGGATCAATAGAAATAAACTTATTGGAAGTCAGAGTATAACAAATTGAAATAATATTATAAAACAAAATTACTCATATACATTTATATTGATTATGTATATATTAATTAACGCTACTAAAAGTTGGTTTTAGTTTAAAAGGTAAGAAAATATACAAAAAATTAGGTTTTTTATGGGAACATTCTTGAAACTTTAATTTATCTTTTTATCATTGCTATTAATGAGAGCCAACTTGTGTGAGTATCAGAAATCAGCTTATTGGAGTTTAACTAGTTACACTTTTTCCGTAAAAGTCAGTTTTGTCTTTGTGGCGGTAACGCATACTTTGTTATTATTGTCAATGTCTACCTTTAAGAGTTTCAAAAATAAAAGCCTGTATCAGATGAGCAGACAGACTGGCAAAAAAGTTTCGTGTTTACTCTTACAGTACGGAATCCTTAAATCTCTATATATCTTAGAATTATTTTAAAATTAATAATTAAGATGTACGATATCGGTATTTTGTACTTTAGATACCCATTTTTTGAACAACTTGTTTTTAAAAAATATAAACCGAAAGCAAGAGGTGGTTATCAATTTTGCAATTAAAGCGTTAATTTTTTCTCTTAATGCAAAAGCAAAAAATTTTATTGTGAACAGGGTATGAATAATTGTTGTCCTAGAAAATTAATATTGCCACAGATTATTAGAGATACATTTGATGCTGCTAAAAATTTGCAAAAAAAAAACATTTGTTTAGTTAAATATATAATTAATAATTTTATACAATATCTTTTTTATTTTTGGTTTAATGAAATTCTTAAATTTGCCACCATCTATTAAAAAAAATTCTATTCCATTTTAAAATTCCTGTACAGGCGAAAAAATTAATTACATAAAAGCCTTAAGCCAAAAACAAATTAAAAAGCTACAAAAAAAAAATTTAAATATTTTTTCAGGAACAGTTTATTTAGATTTTTTATAATATCAACACATTTTTAAAAATTTCATTTTATATTCAAAAAGAGCGTGAGCACTAAAGTACAAAGCAGTGTGATGACAAAGACAAACTGCTACAATTATTTGAATTTGTGTTTTTGAATATTTTGTATATGGCCTAAAGCCTACAATAATACGATAATGCTTTTCTTTAAACGGAGTTTGGGGTAAGAGAAAAAAATATGATAAATAAAGGTGGTTGATTGTTTTTTTTTTTTTATTATAACAAAACAGTTGCTCAAAGCTTTGTGCTATTTTTTCTAAAAATTATTAAGGATTTTGTAGAATTTTTAAACATTCTTTTGAAACAGTTTTTTATTTTAATTAGTTTCACAAATTGACTGCTATTTTGGGTGTATAGTAAAGCTATGGCTTTATGGAAGAAAATGTGTAACTATTAAAAAATATTGTTAATATAAAATTATTCAGATATACCTTAGTTATAAAATATAAATTAAAAAATAATATGTGAATTAGCTTAATCTAGTTTCTTACCACATATCAGTATTTTCAATACAGAATTGTTTTCAGTAGCCACATAAAGTAATTTTGCAAAATACACATACGCAGTCGTAGCGAAATGGCCATATGAATATTCTTTCCCCGCAGTAATACATTTCATATTGTAGTTTTGTAATAATATATATTTCATAAGAATATCATGAAATATTTTTATTTATATTTGAATAATCAATCATTTGAAAAAAACAAGCACAATTAAAGTAAATTATATTAAAAAAGATTTCAAATATTAAATTTTCTTACTTTTTATTTTAAAAACTGACCTAGTGATTAATTATCTAGAAAAGTAAATATTATAAACAAATTAAAATGGATTAGGTTCGTGGCTTATTTTTATTATTATTTTTTTTTTTTTTAATCATTACACATTCTATACAATTTATTTGTTGACATGAAACTATCTAATCTTTTTCAAATATTCATTTTTATGGTGTATATAGACATAAATATATGTATTTTTTTATTTTGTATACTTAATCATCAAAAAACATCAATATTTAAGTATAAAAAACCATAATTAGAAAATTGTTTTTGAAATTTTTTGTATATCAAATTCCAATTATGTATTTCTAAGGAATTGAAGGAAAATAAAGTATAAAAAAAAAACATATGAAAATTCTATATACATTTCACATCTGTAAACACGTTTGCTTTAAGCACAAAAAAAAAGATGATTTAAACATCAGTAAAAGATTACATTTCAAATATCGATTGCTAAAGCTAAAAATATACACACGACTGCAAAAAAATATACAGACACCTGGAAAATGCTAACTTATTCATATACTGTATGCTTTTATCATTCAAAGTCAGAAGTTATCAAATGATAAAAACCTGTAGATGAGAGACTGTCAAATAGAAAGCCTCAAAAACCATTTAACTGGCAGTAAAAAAATTTACCAAATTCCCCAATGGCAACTAATGCATACAAACATTAACTTGTTACGTTCGTCAAAATGTCAATGTTGATATTTAACACCAGCACACAAACAAATATAACTTGAAAGAGTCAGTGTTTTCTGTTTATTAAGCAGATGAAAATAAAATTTCCACAACACTGTTTAGGTATCAAAGAGTCAGTTTCTCTGGTCTGGTGGTTTGCAATCTACATATTTTCTTGCTTCATTAGTTTTAGTTACATTTTGGTTATTCTTCCACTTTCCTTCTTTGATTTTACACAATATAGTTAAAAAGACATTTAAATTTATATCAAGTGCTTAAATATTTTATTAAATTTTAAAATATTATTAAATTTTTGTTGTTTTTGCTCAAGATATAAAAAAAAATAATTCCAAAATTTATTAGTGAGCTCGACTTCTATGGAAATTTATTTCGATATCTATAGTTAACAGAAGCACCAGCCAATAAATATGATATTGGTGTGATTATTTGAAAATATATGCTTTGAATAAATAGCAAAATTAATACTTGTCTTGTATGTTTAATGTAAAATTTTATTAGAATGAAACGGAAAGGCGAAACATTTTTTAACAGATCCGTGGTAACTGTCACACCAGAAATTGAAACATTGATCTTTTCTATCGCACATTTTAAAAAAAGCGTACAAGGACGTTACAACTATCCCAACTAATGTCCTCGACTTTGATTTGCTGTGTCTTGATCTCTTATTTATTTATGCACTGAAAAATTTTATTGAATTATAACTCAATATCCTTATTAATACATTTTAATATGTATGTTTTTGCAATTGCTTTAGATATTTTATTTATACATTTCCAAGAAATTTTATTAAAAGAATATTTATTAAAAAAAATTTAAAAAATTTTCTATTTATTACAGCCATAAACATTTTTTAATAACTTATTTCTAAATAACAAAGTAAAGAAAAATATTCTTCTTTGATTTTTACTTTAAACAGTTAAACTTTATGTCATAGTTCAGTAATAAATTTAATTTTCACATAAAATTCTATGGAATACATTGCGTTAGCAAATGGTTATGAAGCAAAAGTTTACGACACAAACTTTTAATAAAAATAAATATTATAAAAAACGAAACATTTTATAACTTTTTAACTATGTGTCAAACATTTAGTATATGAATGCAAGATTGCTGTCTCATTGACTAAATGACTAAAATGACAGTAATAAAGTTGTATTAAAACTTCAAGCAAAGAAGAATACGTAGATTAAAAAAAGCTGCAAAACTTTTAATTAATGACCAGTGCTGATGTGAAAATAAAAAGTGATAGAAATATCTTTATCTATATATGTATATAAAAAAATTGTTGCAAGTGTGTTGTGACTTTATAACTTACGAACGGTTAAACAGAATTCGATTAAATTTTTAGGGGTTGTTCGTATGGTATGGAAATGTAAAAATAGTTTAAGGTATGAAATAACTTTTGATATTTTTTTAATCTTAATATTAATTTGGTGAGACGAAGTTCACACACAACTTAAAGTATTACTTTGTCGTTCTCTTTGTAACTCGTCTTGTACATTTGTTGTTGCTTTTGTACTAACCATCGGATAGCCACGAAATGCAATTTTTATTTTTAATTATTCATACTTGTTTGACCACAACATTATAGACGCTGTTTCAGCATCATATTGACTTTTATGAGTTAAGTATGAGTGTAAATACGCGGTGCCAAGCGTTTGTTTTAATTTTTATTTTTTTCCCAATCAGGATTTGAACCATCGATCTTACAAATGAAATCGATCGATCTTATTTGGAAAACGTCTGCATACATTTGTAAATAATTTTTTTTTCTAAAAATGTTTAGAAATTAAAAGGTATAAAATAATCATGAAAGATATACTCTTAACTAATGTCCCAGTTATTCTCTGCTTCAGTCAAAGCGGTTACTTCTTATAACATTTTTCATCATTAAATCCTTCACCACAAAAAGTGGAAAAAGGTTACATTTAAGTTTCTCATTCCATTTGTAATTTCAGTATCGATTTCAACCCCATAAATTGTATATATTCGGAGTTCTTATAAACAGCGAAGTCGATTGAGCAGTATCCGTCGGTCCGTCTGTCACCCCGTGTTAGTGTTTAAATCAAAATTGCCAAGACACAAGATGAGCAAGAGAACATTTAAATTCGCCAATCAATCAGAAAAAGTTTCGAAACTTTTGCTATTGAAAATCAGCAAAATCGATCTATGTCTTCTGAAGCAGCTGGCAAAACACCACGCCTGCCCCCAGTTTTTCCATATTGTTTGGAACAAATCTAGTTTAGGGACGATAGAGAATAACAAATTAAGAAAAAACATCAAATGAAGAAATTGACACTCGCCTATATTATCCGAATTATGGGCCTTTTTAAGATATCAATATGGGTGTCATTTAACAGCTTTTGAAAAGATCTCTTAAGGAATACTAAGTTTAAAAAAATGCTTAACCCTTTAAGAGCCGATAACTTTTTTATGTAAAATTGTATATAGTATTTAATTTTTTTTTCTTATATTTTAATTCTCTGTTTATTTTTTTGATTGGAGTTAAATTGCTAAAATACATTTACATATATATTGAAGAGTATATTTTATTTTAATACTCTTACTTGCTTTTAAAGTATTTTAAACACTAAACTTTCCAACTTATCTGTATCGTTCCACTTTTTATTCTATTTGTAATTATATTTTTCTTTTGTTGTTCAATGGCGTATCTATTAAGATAAATATCTATTATTATCTTTTTCTATCACGTTCTAAAAAAATAACAGTGCAAAACTATTAAAATGCATATAAAGTTATTAAAAATATGATAAAGAAAAGCAAAGAAAAAGTTATTTATTTATTTTTAATACTCCATTACTTAAGGAAAATTTAACATTACAGCTTTTGCTTTAAAGTTTACAAAAACGCCTTCCTATTGAAAATTACTCATATCAGGTGTGTCTAAGGAACATGCGCGAATAAAGATATTTTTTGTTTCTTTTATAAAATTATTTTTAAATGGTAATGAAATATTTTAGAAGTTCACATTATCTCGATGCCATGTTATTATTCTCAACGATTTGTTTAAAGTTTACGGCTGTCGGCAGGCATCATTATAAAAAATTAATAAACATCGTTGGTTGCCTTAAATTGGGAAAGAAAAATATTTTAATATTGTTCAAAGCAGAAGACCATATGAATTTAAGGAACAAGCAGATAAAGCTCGTATTTGAAATATCTGATAAACAATACTTATTTCTACACCAATACTCCCAATACTCTGGTGATGCTCGACTAAGTATAGCAGTGTGTTAAAATCGACAACATTAATCAACTACATAAAACAGAACTTCATTGTTGAGTTTGCTTATTCACTTCAAAATCTAACATTCTTATTTTCTCTTATTTCGAACTGCAATCCCGGTATAGAAGAATGAAAAAATAATAAATTTTCAACAGTTACAAACCTCCTTCATTGTTCCAAACCTGATTTCAACACTAACAGGGACAGACAGACAGACATCGCTCAATTGACAGACAGACATCGCTCAATTGACTTCGTTATGCATAAGAAATCAGGATATATATACTTAATGGGGCCGAAAATTGATATAGCAGAAATTACAAACGGAATGACAAACTTAGATATATCCTTTTTTCACTTTTTGTAGTGAAGAATATAAAAAATTAATACATAGTAACTAGTTAACTAAGGACTAAAACTTTTTGAATTAGAGTACTTCTTTATTATTATTGTTACGAATATAAGATCTGGCAACCCCTGTTGTTATTATCCGTATGAGCGTGGTGAATAAGTTAATTCACCTAATGGTGTGTGTATAGAATAAAAACCACAAGTAGCTAACAAAAACTGAGCAGCCTCAATCGCTGCGTTGGTAGAGGTGCGTACTGCAAAACAGGAGGTCCGAATTCGATACCGCATTCGGACATGCTTGCAACAAAAAAATAATAATTATTAAAATTCAATTAAAATTAATAAACAGCAGTAATATAAGAGCAACAGAACAGATAATTGTCAAGAAGCCCTTTATAATAAAAAGTAAGAACGGTAGCGGTTAGCGCAGGGAAGTGTAACAGCATAACAACAGTGTATGGCAGACGTGTGTTGTGGCTACTGGATTAGAGGAGATGACTGGCTTGGATAAAAGGAGTAGTGGAGATGTCTGTAGATGGTTAAGGTTACTAAACAAGGCATCGAGTAGTTCATGTCTCGTCGGAGTAACACAGTAGCGTAGCGTGGATGGCTGCGTTTAGTAAATACGAGACCAAGGGTTCACAAGACCGGTACAGACAATAAATATAGCCAGAGAAAGTCACAAAGTTTGCATACAGAACAATGACCCACAGTGGAATTTGCAATCAAAATAATCGTACGTTTGTCTAAAAAGGGAAAAACGTAATATTATATTCTTCGCACAGTATTTTACAGATAAAGTTTAAAAAGAGAAGCTTTTGTAGATGTTTTAGGGTCTGTCTATTTTGCAATTCCGTAGCACGCGTTGAAAATTTTAAAATGACTTTATTTGAAATAAGACTGCATTTCCCATCCCATAATAATAATTAAGTATTTTATATTTCAAGCTTGTCATTTAGCCGTTTGTTTTTGAACTGTTAGAGTTTTTTTAAGTTCTTTGATATAAATTTGCTTTTATGCGTGCTCAGAGAAAATACATGTTACCTGTGTTTACGTGTCAGCCAGAATATTTGCCATCTTGTGCATGAATGGTTGATTATTCCATATAAAAGATTATGACATATAAAAATTGTGGGAATAACACCCATGGGTGAGTAAGCAGTATAAATTCATGTTTAATTATAATGCCATTTTAAATTTTCTCACAAAAGCTTTATAATCAAACTTATCCTAGTTGTCGACGTCGTCGGTTTAGTATCAATATCACTTCGTATCAATGTCGGCGTCAATTCAATAAAAATTTTGCATTCTATCGACGGTTTATCGATTTTTATAAAATGATAATGCACGTCCCTAAGTTTTCTGTTAAATTTTATTTGTGTTTGATACTTTTTTGGTAAAATATTTTTTATAGGTAAAGAAAATTTTGATTTAATTGATGATGAAAACTCGAAAAAACATGAACTTGTGTTGGAAAGAAAACTTTTTGGGCAGAATTGCAATATTTTTAATTTGCCGGATCTCAAGTATGTACATATGTTTTGCCTGTTCCTGTCTGTGCTTCTGCAGTAAATCAGTTTGATTGTTGCAAGGCAATTTTTTTAAAGATCGTTTGACACAGATTCTTCCAGCAGACTAAGTGAAAATTGTTTTAACATTCCGCTGCCACTGGCTTTACACTCCGCTTTATTACCAACCATCCTCTTTTCACTTTGAATTTTAAATTTCGCCATACCTTAAAAGTAATTTTTACAAACTTTTTTATAAATCCCTATTCGATTCTTTATTTTTTTACCTTTTGCCATCCATTTGCTAATCTTCTAGGCGGACCAAGAGAATTTAGAATTTTTCCAATTTATTTCCATTTTTCCTTTTATTTTTCTTTTATTATTTATTCATTATTTGTTAAAAGTTCACCTTCCAAAAATTATAAAAAAATAAGTCAAAAGTGAAAGAAAACTTGCCACAGAATGATATTATTAAGGGCGACAGAGAAACCGTTTTGTATACAGGTCGTTCCAAGGGTTGAATTAAATGTAGTATCGCCATTATTGAATTTCGTTTAACCATTTGTTAATTTTTAAATCATAGTTATATACATTCATTATATGAATGTACGTACACATACTTCCTTTTTTTAGGACCAGCACTCAGGGAATGACTCCTAATTATGCAAAGCATTGTGCAAGAGCCGTGAAGTGTACAAAAAGTACATATATATATATATATATATATATATATATATATATATATATATATATATATAATTTCACATTGTACCGTATTACACTAACAAACAGAATATTCTTTTTTTTCAAGTACTTAATCCACAACTATCGTTAGCGTTTACGCAACAGATCAGTTGATCCAATGTTACTTATAAGAAACAGCTTTTAAGTAAAAGTTATGAACGAATTTAATAATATTTAGTTTTTTCACGTATTTATGTGAACAGTTTTTTTCTATATGGTTATTTTTTCAATCATCGAGACTTTTTCTTTGTAACCGATCAATAATAATATGGAAAATTGTGCAAAAATTGACTACAATATAAAAATGCAAAGATTATATTAATTACTGTATTAACTGTCTTATTCACAAAAATTTTAAACTGCTTAATTAGAGGTTAATAAGAAAAAATCGCTAAAGTAGTATTCACAAACGCTTAATAGCACTATTACGCTGTTATTAATCATTAATAAATTTCAAATATTTAATGTAGCAGTTACCATTCTTTAAACCTTTAATAAGTTTTGAAAAGCATTTTTCCCGTAAAATTTTTTACTGTAAAAGTGTGAAAAACTAAAATAAAAAAATATAACGAATATAATAAATAAAATTTCTACAATAGGTAAGTGTTTAAAATATACTTAAATATAAATTACAACTACATGTATTTATTTACACCATTTAAGACCACAATATGCAAATAAAATCAAACACAATAACGCCCAAATTATTTTAGGGTTTTCAAGGGTTTTTCAAATGCAAAAAATTTAGTTATCACTTTATCTGTTCTGCAATTGACGAAAACGATACGTTACCAGGTAATAAATACCAAATTAACTATTAATATTTGTGGAAAATGTGTTTAGAATAGAGAAAATATCATAATTTTATTAATTGTTCTTTCATAATTAAAGCATTGTATTTTATTGATTTGAAAATAAAAATAATTAATAAAAATTTCACAAATTTGTATCATAAATAAACAAAATAATATAGTGATGTACAAACAGTAATGCCAAGCTCGGTATTTGGATACTTTTTTGTACTCGTTCAGTGAATCATTTTATAAAAAAGGGTTAAACACCATTTTTTTATTACTTTAAATTTTTTTCTGATATAAAACAATAAATAATAATAAAATAATGCTAATTTAAGTTATGACAAATAATATTATTGCTGATTTAATTATTCTTTTTTAATTATAAAATCATTATTCAAGTATTTGGTTCATTGTTGTATGCATCACTAAACGTAAATTTACATATAATATGACATGATGTTGCCAACATAAAACTACAATACTATTAAAATCGTTAAGTAGTTAATTTTGCGTTATTAAAAGTTTGTGAATAAAAATTGTTATTAATGGTTAATAAAATAAAAAGTGTTTAATAACTAAAGTATACATTAAGCTTACCATAAGAAATTTTTGTGAATAAGACTGTAAATGTTTAGTAGGGACTCCGTCATTTTACTGTTTTTACTGTTTAAATTCTTTGTAATTTTCTTCAAATTTTCAAATCGCTGTTTCTCCTCTTTTTATAAGCATAAAACATTTTTCGCAGCACAAAAGCACTTAAGTGGTTTTATAAAAAAAAAATCTTACGTATCTTAAGGTAAAAGCCATACCTAAACAAGGGAAAGCATTTTTTTGCTATCAAAAGTTCTCATGACTGTACATTTCGTATGGAGCGTAACGCGGCAGCAACGCTTTGCAATTGAAAAATTCGATTTTGACAAGGCCTTTAATAATAATAACTAAAAATAAACAAAACGAAACAAGTTTTTGTTTTTTTTTTATTTTTCTTTTAATTTGCACAACACAAATACAAGAATTGTTATTCTTTTTAAAATATTTAGGGAAGTTATCTGATTTTTGGAAAAAATCTAGTTCAGAAATAAAAACATTATGTCCGGGGTATAAAATTTTAACCAAAAATTTTGAGGCTGATCTTTAGTTTCGGAGTTAGGGACTTCCAACGTTTTTAAGTATAACATCGAGTATTTTATGGCGAAATAAGATAATAAGGGAATCATTGGAGAGGTAATTTTTTGCTTAGATTTCCATTCTACACCCCGTAGACAACTTTTTTTCATTTCTGAGCTGCGTCCGTTAAGACTTAAGCCTGAATTTTTTTAATAACCCTGTTTTTTTTATCAATTTTGTATAGCGTTGGCGCTTTTGTTTAGGTATGGAATTTCAAAGCAAAGGCTATGCGGAAGAATACGTTCCGCCTTCCGCTTTTATTAAGATATGGCTATTAGTTGTTCTATTTCAGTACCTAAAAATTTAAGTTATGAATATTTTCGTAGCAATTAAATAATGACAGATATATAAAAATAAAAAGCTTTTACTAAATGTGATAACAGCCGATTATACGAATTTTTTTTGAATAAAAAGAATAAGATGCAAAAGTTGTTTTATTCTTTTATAATCGGTTATTAAATATAAACAATGAAAAAAGGTAAAAAAAAACAATTATATATAATTATATATAAACAATGAAGACAAATGAATAATTTCTACACGCTTGATTGCATAAAACTGTATACAATTATGTAGGGGCGGCTTGAAGCTAAATTTTTGGATTTAGACTTTATAGTTATATAGTTGTAATTGTTTGAACCTGATTTTACATATTTAAGTTTATTACAGTGGGTCTGGTTGATTATGTGCTCCATCTGCCCAGCACAGAATTTACCTCTAACACTTTAAATAAATTTTTTTTCGTATTTTAAAGGAAAGAACTGCAGAAATTTTTTCTGGTCAAAATGTATATCAAACTAAATTTAAAAACACAAAATAGCCGATTGTGTTATATGCTTTGTAGAAAAGTACGTCAGTTATTATTTGTTCAAGAAGTTATTGTTTAATTTCATCAAATGGTATTTTTATGGAATGAAAAAGAATTAATAAACACAAACTTATAAATTTATTCCAAATCATAAATATCATAACAATAAACAACAACAAAAAGTCTAAAATCCTGCATTTTAGAGGTTCTGTATAATCTTTCTGTAAGTTCCAATGATATGTGTGTTATAAAAATTATGTTAAAGTTAATTAATTGAAATAAATACTTCTGTAACAAAAAATAACAATTACGTGGCCGACTTAAAAACCAAAATCATCTTTGTTAAGCCTGTACAATTTGTAATATTTATGACTTAAATTATCAACAGATCACACGCTTTTAATGACTCAAGTCTTTCTTTTCTTATATTTTGCCTTAGAATTATTGTTGATATTTTTCGTAAGTTTATTTCCACCAATTACTAAAAAAGCAACAAATGGAGTTTTCCAACTGAAGTTCTTAATATAAGAAACAAATTTAAAAGAACATTTCTGTGAAAAACTAAAAACAAAAACATAAAATGCGTAATAATTCATGATAATCTTATTTTAGTCTTCCTTAAAGCTTAACAGAATTTAAAATAACTTTATTTATCATAACTCAAGAACATGTAGGCGTCCTTGCAAATGGCTCGTGATTCGGCCATGAATAGGATTTTTGTGGAAATTTATTATGACACATCATAAACCATAAATCAGATTATGGGGCAATAAAAGAAATTTCGGAACACCAAATTTGAAGTTAAATAAAAAATAATGTGGGTGTTATACCAAAACACACTGACCAGTGTGACTTTTAATAAAAATGTTAGCAAATACCTGAGACAGTTATTGCAAAAACTTAAGATTTCAGTTATGATTTACATAAATTAAATTGTTATACAGCAACAGACGTAACCTTTCAAAGCGGCTATACAAGTACAGGTGTATTTTTTTAAGGGCACTTAAAAAAGTAGTCACTTCTTAAAAAAAAAATATTTTTTTAATTTTAATCTTACATTTTTATTTTAAAAAAGTCAATTAAACTCTCAATTACTACCACTTCTTTATACACACAATTAGATGTATTCGTAATTTAATAGCGTCACATTTTTCTTTTTAATTAAAATAAAATAATTATGTTATGAAATTAATATGTCATTAAAGCTGTTTGCTGTTCACCTTTAGGTCAACGCTAATTTTGTTTGTATTTTCTTCTTCCTTTTTGGTTTCTAAAAACAAACCCATAATTTTATAATGCAAATGTTCACGATGTCAACAGCGTATGATAAATTAATGCAAAATAAGAAAGCAATATTTCACATGCGTCACGCTGGCAGACACTTCTATGAGAATTGTATTGTGATTGTTGAAGCTCATGGTTATGAAATGTCACAAACGTAACTTTTCTTAACTGAAGGAAACATCAGAATTTGATTAAATTACATAAAAGTGTAATTAAAAAACTATAAAAGTCTCAACTTAATTTATTAAAAAGTAATACACAAAATATAACAAATAGGAAATATTTTTTTTTCAAACTAATTATACTAGAAAAGTTGAAAATATTACTAACAAATTAATAACTAAATTACTAGATAAATAATTTTCTACAGATTGTAATATTCTTATTGTTATTAAAGTTATTTGTAATAACTATAACATAAAAACCTTTAATAAATTTCAATAATAAGAAGAAATTATTTAATACCAATCCAAATGCCACACTTTATCTACTTTTTTTTTAAATTTTACTACAGTATTCAATTTTCCAGTATTAAATTTCAAAAGCGTATTAAACATTATTTCAATAGTAATTACATTTAGTCTAAGAAATCTCATTTTAATTAAAATTCAATGCACTCCTTTCATTTCTCTTCATTTTCATTTACCATTCGTCAGAATGTAGACACAAAAATTATAATGATTTAAGTTTGTTCTACATTTTGCACAAAAGGAAAAATCAAAAAGACTTAAATGAAAGTCTTACTTGAGAAAATTGAGAAGAATTACAACAGAATATAAACGAAATTAATTGGTTAAATGAGAGTCAATTATAGATTGTAGCATATTCAGTCCAGAATTGCTAGGTTTGTGTAATTTTATACGAAGTGACTTAACTCTAAAATAAATCATTTTTTTAAGGATTTACATCTTTTAATTGCAACAGCAAGAAGTTTTAAGGCTGTTAGAGTGCTATTGCACTGATCGTACTTGTATATTGAAGAAGTAGATATATTGAATTCCTCCTGTCAATTTTTATATTGGGTCCAATTGTAACAATGTATAGTTACGGAGAATAAATTATAAAGTTCAACAGTTCAAGAATTTGGCAATATAAATCAAATTGCTGCAACTATGAGGGCACCCTTCAATTTTCAAATTCATATTATATACTTGCTGTTGTAGTATATTTAGCAATCAGGTTCTTTGTAAATTTCCACCGTCTGCCTATAAAAGTTCAACAGTTTGGCCATATACATCGGATTATTCAAGGCGGTAAGCACGTTGACCACAAATCTGGCTGCCCTTAGTTCAACCCTAGCGGCAGTCAGTGTTTTTTTTTCTGTTTAATAGTATAATACATAATCAGATCTAACATTAAAACATGCAGCCTCCTTCGTCGGTACTTCTTCCTTGCATGTTCGCCACCGAAGCAAAATAATTAATAAAATGGTTATATCTATTTCATTTCACCACCTGTCTTCTCTCTTATCTATCCCTTCCTAAAGAATGTAACACGGTTACAGACTAATTAGGTATTAATGCCTGAAGTGCGACTTCTCTTAAAAAAAATAAATAAAACTATTGTAAAAGTCTAAATTTACTTTATTCGTGCTTGATTTCTTCAAACATAAATATTTTAAATTTAAATTGAATGTATTACTGCGGGGAAAGCATACCCATATGGCCATTTCACTACTTCTCAAATAGTTCATCAGTGGATTTTACCCAAATTTTGTATAGAAAACCAGAAAGTCTTATATCAAAAGCCAAATTGATTAAATTAGAACTCAATTAAATCAACAAGAGAAAAAGACAATAACAACTCAAAAATGTTTTATACAAAACAGCAAACATTCAGTAAATATTTTTATTTTGCTTTCATTTTTCTACATAAGGGATCCCATTGGGGACCATTCATATGTATTTGAAAGATTCAATAAAAAAATAAAAAATTGAAAACAATTTTTATTACATAATAAGCAATGTGCACATGCAAATATATCAATATGAAAATTTATTATTCGGAAATAAAAAATAAAAATAGCTACTGAATGCTTGCTGTGTTTTTTGTTAAAACATTTTTGAGTTGTTATTGTCAATTTGGCTTTTGATATAAGACTTTCTTGTTTAAATAAAAAATATTTCATGAGAATATCATGAAATATTTATATTAGAAGGAATCAAGCACAAATAAACTAAATTTAAATAAAAAAGATTCCGAATAATAAATTTTCATATTGATCTATTGCAAAATTCTTTAATTTATAGTTTAAAATTTTTATATTTCTTATTATACCAAATAAAGTAGTAGATACAATGTCTAATTTTCAGGTGTTTGTTTGGTTTAATTACATTTATTTTTAGAGCACCCTTTAATTTCTAAATTCAAATTACAAGCTTCTTTTAATAGCGAACTTAGCAATACAGTTCCCTCTTAAGTTTCAGCTGTCTATCTATAACGGTTCGAAAGTTCGGCCACATACTTGGAATTACATCAACTATTAGGATACCCTTTATCTTACAAATTTTATACTAGTTGTTATAGCGGACTTCGCAAAACAGGTTTGTTGTAAATTCTAATCGTCTGTGTATAACTGTTAAGAAGTATGATCATATACATCAAATTAAATAAACTATTGGCGCACCCTTTAATTTAAAATTATTTTATATTAATACTTGTTACTATAACGGCCATAGCAATCGACATTATTTTCAATTTGCAGGCGTTTGTCTATAACTGTTCAAAAGATTGGCCCATATAAGTAAATTTACATCAATTATGGGGGCACCCTTTAATTTTTACATTTTTTTTGTATAACTTTTTGTTATTAGGAGCTATAGTAATACACAGTCGTTTTATATTATACAGAAGTGCCTTTTAAGGTTTATAATATACGTAAAAAATATGTATGTTGTATGGTTACACCTTTTAATTTTTAAGATTATGAACTGTTTTTAAAACGCGTCCAATCCGTAAGCAAAATCCATCAAATTACAAAAAAAGGTAATCATTAAAGAGTTAAACGAAAAAAAAAAAATAAATAAATAAATAAAAAATATTAATAAAAAAAAATAAACAATAGTGAATGAATTAAACACCGTTAAGGATGTTCAACACAAGCCAACTTTAAATCGAAATCAACAATAGCGATATTATAACTCATTAAGCGTTAATTGCTTTGAAAACTGACCAGCAGCTGAATTTTTACGGAATCTTTATAAAACTGCTTGGTTTTATTAAGTTTATTATTCTTAAAAAGCCAATAAAGCAACTTTTATGGCTGGTTTTACTGTATTTTTTAATTAAATTTATTTTTGGTTCTCTTATTTCCACAAGGTACCTTCAATGATGCTATTTTTGTACTTTTTGTTTAAAGCATTTCCGTTTTTACGAATTGAAAACCTTTACGTATTTGTTCAACACAGCTGCAAATAATGCTGTTTTTGTCCGTTAAGTAGTTTGTTTGTGTGTGTGAGTTAGTGTGTATGGTAAATGTAGTTGAATAATTTTTTACTATCACCACCTACAAGTGCCGTTATCGTGTGTTTGTGTTTTCTAACAAAATAAAAAAAAAGAGTTTGTCAAAACACGTTATTCAGTCGCGTTTCATAACATCGCTCCCAAACAGAGCCTTAAGTAGAAAGAAAAGTAGTTGTAGTTGCGTAACCGCCAACGATGTGTTATTTAAGAGGCAAATAAATGAAAAACAACCGGGCATACCTCCCGGAGTTTCGATGAGATAAGGGAAAAAAATTATGCTGTAATTATGCCGTATAAGAGGGAGAGATGGTCGCTGTATATAAAAATAGCAGATGAATAGATCAAGGAAACGTGCTCCAAATCTTGGCGGCACCTTAGTAGAGAAAAAGGTAACAACATAACGCTATGCAGTTAAGTAAAGACACGTCTAGTTATAATCTAGAATTGAAGTATCACCGGAACCGTAGTGTATTTTTGTCTATGCGACTGCGTACATTTTTTAACGCTCATATCAATTAAAAGAGAGCTCGAAAGCTTAAGTCAAGACAGAGCCACAGCTACATAAACTGCATAAACTAAATTTAATTTTAAGAAACCTTTGTTACATTTCCCTAAAAACTAATTAATTTTTTTCTTCTTTTCAATTTTTTGCATGAATTTATTTTAAATTTAATTTAAATAATCCTTGTAAAATAATACAATATTCGTAAAGTAAAAAAACGAGAAAAACATACAATAGACAGAAAACTTTGTGAAATGAGATGTGTATCTTCCCCAATTTAATCTCTTCATTATTTTGTTAAGCACATTTCTTTGGATTATTTGTTTTTGATATATATTTCCTTTTTTGAATTGTTATTTATTAAGAAAGAGTAGATACAAAGATGAGAATCTAAATATAATTCTTCAACAATAATGAATTCAATTTACATGCGTTTACACTTTTTTTTTTCTAAAAATAATCTTATTTGCCTGAATTAGTTTTTATCATAATTATTCCGACATGTATTTGTAAAACTTTTACATTTATAATATATTGCAACATGTGGCATAACATTTTTAATTTGGGAAAAAAAAGTACAATATGAAAATTTATTATTCGGAATCTTTTTAATTTTAATTTACTTTAATCGTAATTAATTCCTTCAGGTCTAAATTTTTTATGATATTCTCATAAAAAACGTTTGTATTATAAAATGAAATGTATTACTGCGGGGGAAATCATCTTCATATGCCCATTTGCTTATATAGTTTATCAGTGGATTTTACCCAAATATTGTATAGAAAACTTGAAAGTCTTATATCAATAGCGAAATTGATTAAATGAGAACTGCATTGAATCAATAAGACAAAAGACATTAACAACTCAAAAATGTTTTATACAAAAACACAGCAAACCTAGCACCTCTTTCAACACTCTTCAACACTAACACGGACAGACGGACAGCGCTCAATCGACTTCGCTATTGATGAGAACTCAGAATATATATACTTAATGGGATCAGAAATGGATACTGTAGAAATTACAAGCGCAATGACAGACTTAAAAATTTAGTCACAATAAATAAATATTTAACAATAAATAATTGTTAAAGAAAACTATTTAATTTAAAAATAGTTAAAGGTTGGTTAAATTATTTTTAGAAATAAAAAAATAATAATGTAAAAACATATTCTAAACGTCGAATTTTTACTGGTTTTAAGCATTCATTTAAATGTTAAAGTTAACCCATGCTCGCCAATGACAAAATAATGCATGCATTTTGTGCAAGGAAGTTAAAGAACTAAAAAAAATTCGAATTACAAAAACAATTTATTTTATTAATAGTATAAATTTTCGAAAGAGGTGCTACATGCTAAGCGTGTCGCTGTTTATTAATAGAGTGTTAATTTGTATTTAATCATTTTCCATAATAAATTATTTTAAGTAAACTCTAAAAACAAAAGATTATGTGCTAATGTACTCAATTAGTATAAAGAAAAGCATATAAAATTTCACAATTGCGGGGTTAGCGCTCTTATTTCTAAAAATTTAATTACTTTTTGGACAGAAACCGTGCTTTTTAATAATTAATATCGGTGATTTAAAAATTTCTTCGGGAAAGTAGCACAATAATTTTAAAGTTAAATAAATTTTATTTAATATTTCCGTGTTTAAATTTAAAAAATTTCATGTATAAAATATTCTTACAAGTTTTTGACAAAGAAACCTTTTTTGTTTGTTAATCTTGATTATCACATATCAAATTTCCCATTGTGCCCTTAAGGACATTCGAACTATTTAAAGTCAAATATATATCATTGACACAAATTATGTGATTTTCCACTCCGATTTAAATTTATTAGATACATTTCATAAACTCAATATAGACACGTGGCAGCAAACTGGTTAGATTAAATAATAAACACTGATGACTGATGTTTTATTTTACATTCTTCTCTGTCATATTACCTTCTATTTAAAGTAATAAAATGAAGGCTGTTAATATTAATGGTCGAGTTATTTTTATGATTTTATTTACGCCCAGCTAAGCATTTATTTAACTTTTGAACGTTGTTACCCACATTCGTATTTATATCCTTGGTCTTATGAACCAACATTATTGTGTAGGCAATCTTAAAAGGGTTTTACTTGTACAACGAAAATCTGGGGTGGAATCGTTACATCCGTGAACGTACAACACGTATCGTAAAAATACGTTTTTCGGATTATGACATACGTTAACGAATGGTAATTAACAATAACGCAGATTATAACATACGTTATCGTATACATGAACGTACATTTTTTACGAACTGTCATACGTTAACAAAACTTAGTTCGAATAAGATGAAAAATGCAACAAATTCGCTAAAAGAAAGTGCGAATTAAACAAATTTAATTTTAGTTTATGATAAAGTTATTATTACAATAAGTTAAATCTAAGATTCATGAATGAACACAAAAATTTGGCAAAAAACATTCTTCCTAATTGGGCATATTAAAATCTAATGCTAACAGACTATGGGATGAGCTTTCCAAGTGTATGAACGTACTAGTACCACCAGTTAATGATGTTAAAATTTTAAAATAGGAAATTTGCAATTTATATTTTTGCAACAAAATATTTATATTTTTAATTTTGTGTTTAAGGCTGCTCAAAAATAGGTATCAAGCAAAGAAAAAAGTTTTCTTTAAAAAAAAAAAAACCAGAATGAAAAAAGCCTTTATGAAGAAAAGCTGCTGATGCCAAGTGAAGAAGTGTTAATTGAAGCAGCAGTCCTTGAATCGAGCGCTATAGGCAAAAAATCGGTTTTGACCTTTGGAAACAACAAAATTCGAAAAACTGACCAGCCTGAATACTCTTTCTTTAGCTCTAGAATTTTTTAATTTCAAAACTATTGTGAATCATTCAAAAAATTACGATCCGTTTACAATCGTATGTCATAATGCCATTTAGTTCATATGATTAACGTATCACGTAATTTTTTTTCGTACGATTGTCGATACGAACACGGATGTAACGATTCCACCCCAGAGTTGAAAAATTTGTTTATTTTTTTTAAGTTTGTTCTTTTATTTATATTACAGGAATTTATAAATTTCTATCTATATATAGAGAAAACTGCTTTTCATATCGTTTACCAATTTCGTTACTTTCTTTATCATGAAAATCTGATAATTATTTTAGTATAAAAAAGTTATAAAAAATGTTGATATAAATGTTAACTTTACCGTTAGCCACTTAGGATAAAAAGAGGGAGCTATAGATTATATAATTAGCATGAAGAAAAAATTGACGTAATTAGTTTTATGCCCTTACCAAGCCTATTCATTGTCATTTATCAACATCCTTCGCTGATACTACCAAATAAAGTTAAATCGTAAGCTTCAACGGTGCTGGAATACACAGAAAATGCAACCGTTGGGTTGGGAAACAAAAGATTTGTTAAGTTTTTTTCACTACCCATCGTCCTTAAAATATTCCTTTTAAAAAGATGATAATAACTTAATCACAACTAGAAAAATATGTAGTTGTTGTATGGCCACAAGAGTTGTATTATGTTCTGTACAAAAATATATTGCTACCGTGAACAAATTATGGTTGTTTTTAACAATTTTGATAACTTTTGATCATTACGTGTTTATTGTAGAGAAAACAACAACACAGTTCTTGCCAAAAATAGTATAGCTACCACAACCATAATGTATTCGTTTTAATCATAATAATCTAAGTATAGGTCTATTCTTATGATAACAAAGTATGACTTGAATTATACAAAAATTTTTGATTTTAAAAATATTTTGGTTTCGCCCTTGGCTAGATATTTCTCTATAGTTTCAGTTTTATTGTTAAACTAGTCAACGATAAATTTCCAACAACCTTAACATTATTATTTTGAATATGTTGCTCTTGAATAGCAGATTGTGATGACTGGAAAAATTGGTCCATTTATGTATTAATAAAAACTGATTACAAATGTTTTTACTTTTAGTTACAATTAATATTATTGTAATGTTGCTAAAGTAATTTATCTCATAGAAAAAAGAAAGCTAAAGCGCAGTAATGGTTAAACTGTTCAGATATATTTATTATAAATTGCTACCAGTACCAAATATAGAAAGAAGCAGTTGCAGAACCTCAGGCAAAGCTTGTTAAGTAATTTATTAAGTTATTGCGCTTAAGAGGAAAATAATGCAAGGCATTTAGGTCTAAGTGGCATTTGTTTAAAATTCTGAAGCCAAGTATATTTTAATTAAATTATATCGCTCGAATTGGGCTCTATATAAATCTTTATAAATAAAAACGAGTTACATTTTTCGTAACTTTACATTTTGAGAATGGCTGGCATGATCTCACTACTATTTACGTCAAACATTTTGCATGATCCGATGATAGTTTTAGTGCAAAGACAAACTTGATTGTTATAGAAAAATATGATATCAACGGTCTTCAAATTTGAAATTAATTAAATCATTGTAAACATACTTATTCAGATAAAACCTCTTTTAATTACCGCCATTGCTTTCTCAAACTATTAATTTGAACTTAATCACTTTAATAATATTTTCCATTTAACTTTTATACAAACGATCCGTAGGGATGAATTTTGAGTTTTTCTTGTTCGGTGTCTGCGTTTGTTTCACTGTCTCTTGTCTATCTTGTCTCTTTTAAAAATCATATTTCTTCGTCATGTACTCCTGGTGAACTGTTACTATCCAAAGCCAGCAGAAGTTGACTACGGCTGGCTTTACATGCGGATGTGGTTAGTCGATAAAAAATTTAGTCTTATTAGATTCGATAGGCAGTGCTGCTTTTGAGATCTTGAATTCCCAAAGTTAATACTTTAATGAAAGAAATTTTTTCTTCAATGAGTGAAATCACAGTGTGGAGAAATAGTAAAAATACCTTTATATATCACCAATGCCAACAAAGACTTCAACGCTAGAACTAGGCAACGCCCTATTATTGTATAATATTAATGTTAACTTTCTCTAAAAACATAATTCATTAATTTTCACAAAGAAATATTTTTTCGTGCTATTTTCTATTAACCCGATTAATTATTTAAATCACCGATATTGATTATTGAGGGTGAAAGCACGTCTCGACAGCCATTTTGCTACTGCTTACATAGCTCTTAAGGAAACTTTCACAAATATTTAAAATAAACTAAAGTTTTTTGTCCAAACAATAGAAAAAACAAAAATCAAAGTTTTAGCAAAAACAACAATAACCAACTATGATTATATTTCCTTTTTTATAAATAAATGATCGTAGTGTTTCGTGATATTTTATTTTTAACTGTATAAACGAGGCGAAAAAAGTCAGCCGTATTCAGTGGATAAAAGAATTCCCGTTGTTTAATTTAATAATTAATTCATATAACGCAGAATCATCAACTTTGTTTATAATTTGAAATGAAAGAGAATGGATCTATAATGTTTTTTTTTTTAATGTCAGCAATTATTAATGAAATACAATATCAGATAAATATCCTCCTCATCACATTCTCACAAATTTCATGCAGTATTTCATTAATTTCATCACAAATATTTTGTTTGAGAATCTCATGCGTTTCTGATTTGTTTCCATAAGCCTTGCTTTTCAGACATTCCCACAATGAGATGTTGGGAGCAATCAAATCAGGCGACCGCGTAGGCCAATCATTGTCACCATTTCTTGAAAAAAGGCGTTATAGAAAGCGGTCTCGCAGCAATTCCATTGTAATCCTTGGTATATGTGATGCGGCAACGAATATTTTTTCATAATAAACTCGCCAATTATCTACTTCACGACTGTCAAATATGAACTGTCTAGTCTAATGTTTACCAAAATGGCGGCAAAGTACCTACTCGGCGACTAAAGACAGTATTGACAAAAATACACTAAAAACCGTTTAAGCTACAGCCCTGCAAAAAATTAGACATTATATAAAAAATTACTTGCCATATAATGACTTACTTTTGTGATTACCATTTTTTGTTACTCGCTTACAAAACACATTACATTAATTCGCAAAATAATCAAGTAGTAATTGAACTAGTTCTTTAAGTTAAAAGAGAATAACTTAAAATATTTCCTAAGGTCGTCATAATTTCCAGAAGCAATTAATTCTCAGGAATTGATTATAAAAGTCTCATGCCTTGTTAAAATCATTAAGTTGGTAATCTAGTTGGCAAGCCCTTCCGACAAAAATGCTTAATTAGACACTTGATTACTTTTTCTAAAATTTTTTAAAGACTATACGGACATAGTTATGACATTAATTACACTAAGAGCATTTCGCTTATAAATTAATTATAAGTAACTTTCAAGTCTGCCTTAGTTGCATGTACACCTATTGGTCTATTTTAATAAGAACGTGTAATTGGTTATTTATCAGAGTTCGTTTGCAGAGTTTTTTCTCATATAAATCCGACAATCTGTGGGCTTAATATAATAAAATATCTTTACTTCCATAAAAATGCAAACATTTATTTATTGCTACATTTATTTTTATGAGTTATTTTATTTATGATTCCCCAGGAAAATAGTTTCAAAAAGATGTTGAATTTTATGTTGCTTGTTTTCAGATAAAAATTATAATATTTTCTGTTTCAGATCTAGACATAAAATTATACAGCTGTTACTATATAATATCGCTTAAACAAAGCACACAAACAAATAATTTTAGCCATGTTTAACATAATTAAAAATCGGTGGGTACTTTTTAATGAAATATTTTTAATGAATGAATAACTATTTTGCGGAAGAAATAGAACGCTGCGGCCAGGGATCTATTGTTTTCCTATCTGGTGCTACAATATCTCTTCTCATCATTAGGTTGGCTCTCCTAAGGAAGTTCAGAATTACCATCGGTTCTAATGTCTAATGAAGTCTTCTTCTCATATTAAAAAAAAAAATATTCATAAAATCTGCACCAGCTATTGGTTACAATGCCAAGTCTTTTTAGGTGCATCTTAAAGCAGTATTGGCCCGATTTAACTTAGAGCAATGAATCGATTTTAGTTATAAATCGCCATGAAAATACTTTGCTTGTAGTAAATTAGGCTTTAGGTGTTTATGAGGTAAACAACAGTCCCATTTATTTTTCATTTTATTTATAAAAATAATAAGTTTTTATTTCATTTTGTTTTATTAATAAAATTTCACCTACAAAACAACCCGCGCAAATAAATCCACGTGCAATGTTTACGATTATCTCAAACGTGTATCTATTAAAAACAGTGTGTGTTTGATTTTGGCTTTTACTGTTAAATTTTATTGGCATTTTAACATACAAAAACTATTTAATATTATTGTGGTATTTTCTGTTTCTGCATAAAATGGTTGTGCATTTTTTATTTCTTTAAATAATTTATATTTAATTTTAATTAACATGTGCATAATTATCGTTGTCATTATTGTATATTTATGTGAATTCTCCTTAAGTTTGTTCGCACAGCAGCGTGTGTTTGTATCCTTTGGCAGGATTATTTTAATTAAATGAAGTGCCATTGAGATTCAAATTTAACTTCAGTACTTCGCAATCAGTATTCTTTGAATATATTTATCTGCTCTTCTTTTATGTGCGACTTTGTTTGTACGAGTCGTTAGAGCAATCTACTTTCATATGTGCGATTAGTTAAAATATATTTTATTGAGTGAATCTTAAATCCACGATACAATTAAAATTATAAATATGTACATACGTATGTGTATGTTTTTGTATTAAAATAAAGGTATATTGATTTAAAATTAGGAACAATACATAATTCATAATAAAGTTTTGAATGAGTGAATTTATATCACTACAATATGTAACTTAAAATATCAAAAATAAGGTCCGAAAACGCCAAAATGCTTTTGGTTCCCTGCTGGTGAGCCAGTCAGCCCTGTCATTGGAAGTTTAATCGTCGTGTCATTACCCCAGCAGAACACCTGCCTCTTGTCTCATATATTTCTCCTTAAATACCACTAAGAACACATTTTTATAGCACAGATCGACGCCTGCAATATATTAGACATTTTTTCATTTAATTCGTTCCTTTAAAACTAAGACGAGGATAAATGCTCAATTTTTGTAATTAGTCTGTTTTGAACCATCACTAAGCTAAAGCTATTTATATTTTTTATACCACAAAACATGATCAAACGATGTTTGTAAACATGGCAGTCTCCGATAATATAACTGCACTTCTACAGACCTCCCACGTAATGTGCATCGAGGCAGAACACGCATACTTTTTTTTACTTCGGTCGGCATTTAAATCACGTAATATATTCAATATCAAAATTTTTCTTTTTTCAAAGTCGGTTTAAATTTTTACAAATGTGATTTAAGACCAAATAAAAAAAACACTTTTCGGAATTAATACCTTCATAATTTTTACGAAGCGTTAATTTTAAAAGAAATTACACATCCATGTACCGGTTTTTAACATTTAACTAAAAAAAATCTTTGTAATTCAACATAAATTTTCATACGGCTAAGAACTCTAAAATATATAAGAAGAAAATGCTAATAGATTTTACATTTAGCAAGGTTTTCAAGTATTTTGACTTTGAAGAAAAAAACAAAAAAAAGTAAAATCTAGTCTCTCCTTCTTATGTGGAAATTTTAATTAAACCATCTTTACATTCATTTGGATTTAATCAATTGCTTTGAAAATACTTGATTGTGCTAAGTTTAGCTAGAAGACATAATTTTAATACATCAAACAACAGGGTATTAAGGAAGACTAATAATAAACACACCATAATGGCACGAGTAATAATCTTACAGTCGAATAAAAATACAGCAAATAAAGATACAGATTACGAACTAAAGAAGATTATTATTTGTGTTTTAATTTGTATTAGAAATTATATTTATTTTAAAAAACAAAATTTTTAGCTTTAAACTCTTTCAGAATAATACAATGTTGGGAAAAACCAAACATAATCAATTATGATGCTAATATGAGGGCATAGAGTGTATTCAAACTAAATCTCAATTAAAATCGAGTGTGGAATCAAACATTTTTGACAGAAAAACAAGGCATGAGACTTTTATAATCAATTCCGGAGAATCGATTACATTGATTATTGCTGGAAATTATGACGATCATTTGTATGTATTTTAAGTTATTCTCTTTTCTCTTTTAACATAAAGAACAAGTTCCATTACTACTTCCTTTTTTGGGAATTAATGTAACGTGGTTTGTAAGCGAGTAACAAAAAACGGCAACCGCAAAAGTAATTCATTATACGGCAAGACCTTTTCAAGATAATGTCTATGCATGAAAAACAATTTGAGAATTCCTTACTTACCTTTTAGAAGTCTTTATTTTATCAATATTAACTTATTTCAAAAAATCGGGTATTTGTTTTTATACCCTTCACCACAAAAAGTGGAAAAAGGATATATCTCAGTTTGTCATTATGTGTAATTTCTACAATATCCATTTCCGACCGCATAAAATATAGATATTCAGACTTCTTATGTATAGCGAAGTCGATTGAGCGATGTCCGTCTGTCCATCGGTGTTAGTGTTGAAATCAAGTTTGGCGAGGCACTAGATCAGCTAGAAAAAATCAGACAGTGTGTCGAAAGATGTGCTATTGGAAATAAGCATGATCGGTCCATGTCCTTCGAGGCAGCAGGCAAAATACCATGTCACTTGAAATAATAAAGTAACTCCAATCAAAAAAATAAATATATGGGGCGATAGAGAATTAAAAGATAAAAAAAACATCAAGTGAAAAAGTTGGCGCTTGCCCATATTTTTCGAGTTACGGGGCTCTGAAATTTTCAAATTTTTTGAAATATCAATATGGGTATCAAATCGGGAGAATAGCATGAAAAAAATAATTTTTTAAAATTTAAAAATTAATTAATATAATTATTTAAAAAAAATCCCGTTGTTTAAAATGTTTAATATTAGCAAAGTGCCTGTGCATAAAATAAATTATCGTAGTGTTTTGTGATATTTTATTTTTCATCCTCTTTCAACTGTATAAAAGAGCAGAAAAAAACTCTGCCTTATACAGCAGAGAAAGAAAAATAGAATTACAATTGGTTATTGTTGTTTTTGCTTAAACTTTGATTTTTGTCTTTGCTTTATTGTTTGGACAAAAATCTTTAGTTTATTTAAAATATTTGCCAGAAGTCTCCTGAAGAGTTAAGCAAGCGATAACGAAATGGCCATCGAGACGTGCTTTGACCCTCAATAATCAATATCGGTGATTTAAATAATAAATCGGGAGAATAGCATGAAAAAAAGAATTTTTTTAAATTTAAAAATTAATTAATATAATTATTTAAAAAAATCCCGTTGTTTAAAATGTTTAATATGGGTATCATTTTAAAGCTTTTGAAGAGATCTTTAAGGAAACACTATTTTTTTAAATGCTTAACCCATTAAGAGCCGATAGCATTTTTATGTAAAATAATATATGCAGTACCGAATTTTTTATATTTTTTAATTCTCTGTCACCCTAATATTTGCGTTTTTGATTGGAGTTACTTTACTAAACTATATCGTGTAAATAAGATTCGGCATATCCGAATATAGCACTCAGTCACTAAGCATGCCGTGGTTTTGAATATTTAATATTCATGAATATAAAAAGTTAAATCAAAATAGAGAACAATTTTAGTAATATTACATCAAGTAATTCGAATAACTAGTTTAATTGAATTTTTATCAAAAATATCGGGCACTATTTATAAAAGTTTACTTTTCTTTTAAATCAAAACTAGTTTTTTTATTTAAAAAGTAAATTTTTAAGTCTCTACAGGGAACACTGTTGAATGTCTTTAATGATGGCAAAGTTCTTCTTTTTGCAAGTTTAATTAATTAATTATGAAACTTTGACTTGAGGTTTTCTTAAATAAAATTTTATTTTGTTGGCCCACAATATAGTTGGTATTAAAAGTTTTGCATAATTTGAAATGTTAAATTTGTAGAACTAAAAAAATCAAAATACAATTTCTAAACAACAAAGTTTGTTTTAAAGTTTTATTTTTAAATAAAATAAAATAATGTAGGCAGAAGCCGTGCACACGAAAATCATAAATACCTATCAAACATAAATATAGGGTTATCCATTTAAAACCGGTTGATTTTTACAGTTAGTATTTTAAAATTTTTACCACTACGTGTCGCATTGAGCCAGTAATTAAAAAAATAATAAAATAAAAAAGATTATATAAACTTGAACTCCATATTGTTTTAACAGTATGATTCTTTCCCATATCTAGACGATAAAATCTGACTGGCACTTTTTTCACGTTACCCGACCATATTGAAGAACACGTACATTTCACATAAAAATAAAATAATTGCAATGTAAATGCATAAAGTTTCTATACATTCATATATTGTTTTCGCTTACATGAATGTGTTTGCATATTTTCTGAATAGAATACATGGCTTGGTTAAGATTTTGTTTGAAATTTCCTGTTGCATATGAAGGGAAATAAGTTAAGTTCCTGCTCTCAATGATATTCAACAAATGTCGTAATATCAACATACATACATACCCAGCAAAAAATTAGACATTACCTTAAAAAGTACTTGCCATATAATGACTTAGTTTTGTGATTGACATATTTTGTTACTCGCTTACAAAACACATTACATTACTTCCCAAAAAAGGAAGTAGTAATGAAACTGGTTCTTTATGTTAAAAGAGACTACCGTACTAATTGTACTCATTACTTCCTGCAACAATTAATGGAATCGATTCTCAGTAATTGATTATAAAAGTCTCATGCCAATTAAGTTGGCAATCTAGTTGGAAAGTACTTCTGCCAAAAATGCTTAATTCTCCACTCGATTACCATTTAAAAATTTTTTGCTGGGATATATATTCAACAATACACAACTAAATTTTGAAGTTTATAAAGGAAACAGTGATACAAGATAATAGAAATGTTTGGAAAATTATTAAATGACCGAAATACGTATTTAATTAATTGACTAAAATTGAATTTTAAAGGTTTCATTATAATTTTAAGCGGGTTGAAAACAATTTAAAGTGCTAAAAGGTACTTATGCGCAAACCAGGTGCAAATCACGATAGCCGATATTGATTTTATTGAAATTTCTATTGATATCAAGTACGGTAAAATGTTTTTAACTTCTAATAATCTAATCTACTGTTTACTAATTACTGATAAAATTCTGTTTTATTTTAATTGTGTATTTAAGTTCGTAGCCTTATTTTTTATACCCTTTACCACAAAATGCATAAAAAGGATAAGTTTCTAATTCCGTGTGTAATTTTTACATAATCCATTTCCGACCCCATAAAATATATATATTCTGACTTCTTATGCATATCAAAGTCGATTGAGCGATGTCGGTCTGTCCGTCCGTGTTAAAAAAATTAATAAGTCAATCGATCAGATTTAGTGTCGAAAGAGGTGCTATTGGAAGCCAGCATGACCACGCTTAACTCTAATTTTTTCATGTCATTTGGAATAATAAAGTAACTCCAATCAAGAAAATAATTATATTGAGCTATAAAGAATTAAAAAATATTTTCCGAGTTACGGGGCTCTGAAATTTCAAAATTTTTTAAAATATCAACATGGGTATCATTTTCAAGCTTTTGAAGAGATCTTAAGGAAATACTAAAATTTTTTAAAAATCATTACCCCATTAAGTGTCGATGGCATTTTTATGTAAAATAATATACATATATGCAGTACCAAATTTTTTTTATTCTCTGTCACCTCAATATTGGCTTTTTTGAATAAATAGTGAAGGGTATATAAGATTTGTCATAGCCGAATTTAGCACTCTTACTTGTTTAAATAACACTTTCTCTTACTTAAGCCACACATTGTAGTTGTGAGTAAGAAATAAAATTTTTCTTCATTTTAAAATAAATTATCCTAAAAATTAAAGCCTTATAAAATTTTATTGGCGTTCCTTATTTGTAATTTTATAAGGATGTAATAAAAGATATTTACGTCAGCTAATTTTAAATTGGTAAAACATAAAAAATTTCAAACGCACAGATATTAAAAAAATTGTTTAATCTTGATAAGAGCTCAATACAAAATTAGCATAAAACAAGCCAGAGTGCTATGTTCGGCTATGCCGAATATTTTATACCCTACACCACATATGTAAATCTAGTTGAATAACTGCAATCAAGAAAAAACGAATATTGGGGTAACAAAGAATTAATAAAATAAAATAATAAAAAATAAATAATAAATAAATAAAAAATTAATAAATTAATAAATAAATACAAAATTCAGTACAATATATAATTTTGCATAAAAATGTCATCGGCTCTTAATGGATTAAGCATTTTTTTAATTTTAGTATTTCCTTAAAGATCCATTCAAAAGCTTTAAAATGATACCCATATTGATATTTTAAGAAATTTGAGCTTATATTTGTTTTTTTTTGTTGTAGTTACTTCATTGTTCTTAAAGATATGGAAAATTAGAGGCAGGCGTGGTGTTTTGCCCACTGTCTTGGAGATGGCTCGATCTTGCTGATTTTCAATAGCAAAATTTTCGAAATTATGTCTGATCGATTGGCGTATTTAAATTTTCTTTACCGTATCTATGTATTGCCTTGGCATAGTTGATTTCAACAGTAACACAAACGGAGAGACAAACATCGCTCAATGGACTTCGCTATTTATATGAGCTTAGAATATATATAATTTAAGTGGTCGGAAATAGATATTGTAGAAATTAAAAACGGAATGACAAAGGGAGGTAATCCAAATCCCGCAGCGCTGACTTATAATAATCAAAAAATCAAAATACAATATTTGGAGGTCAGTTAGTCCATTAAATTTTCATTAATCCTGTTAATTGATTCTATTCTTAAAACGCAATTTTAAGATGTTTGTTATCTTCTTTTTTACACTTAACAAGGAAACTATTAGATGCGAGGAACTTGAGCAGGTTTTAAGCAGTAAAGCAAAAGTTCTATACAAAAGAAGATTTACCCCAAACGATTGCAAGAGAAATGTTTTGAATTTTATCTCCACCAAAGAACACATTAAGCAAATATCCTAAAATCAAAAGTCCATAAAAACAAATACATTTAGTAAAGTAAGAAAAATAAAGATTTTACGTTCATATCAAAGAGATGTTAATAAAACCGTGATTTCCTATCAACCCTAGTATTTCAGAGTTGAAGTTTTTTTTTCTTAGTAATGATTAGCAACTACTTAGACCTTCTTTGGTTCAACTAATTAAGGGATAATTAGGACTCTATATAAGAAATCACGAATTTTATTTAAACTTTTCTGCCAGCAGCCATAAGAAGAAGAATTTAATAAACTTCAAATAAAATAAAGCAAATAACAATCAACAAAAAAAAGTTTGACCTTTTAACAACCTTTGTTATTATTTCTTTTGCTTTTTATTTAATGCGCAAAACAAACCAGAAACACAGGGCGGATTTAAAAAGGGGGAGAAGTATATAACTGTCTAGTTTATTGAATGACAATTTAAAAATTTCTGAACTGGCAACGAATACAAAATAAAAAAAACTAAATTTAATACACTGTGGAAAAAACATGGTAACATTTTAATTCAATTAGAAGGAATTCAGACAACAAAATCCACAGAAATCAAATGTAAGCAAACTGTAAATAATACAAAAATGGAGAAAATCTTTCTTCAAAGGATTGTAATAGTAAATATACAAATATATTTTGTCCATAACAAAAATATGAGGAGAATGATAATTAAAAGCTGCTTCTGTTTTTGCAAATAAAATTAAAGAAAATTTTATGTATAATTTTTAATAAGAATATTTTTTTATTTATTTACAACTTGGTCTATGGATATCAAATCCATACAGACAATTAAACTATAAAATAATATAAAATAAACATAATTAAACTACAAAATTATTAATTATTTAAGAAGATGATAATTTTACGTTTAATAACATTTGCATCTGTTGAGAAATCTAAAATATTATAAAATTTATTAAATTGACTACACATCCTTCTAAATGGATCAGCATTCGCATAGTTCGATCTGTAGTATTTAATTAAAAGTAATTGAAAGTGTCGAGATGGACGAAGAGGAACATTAAATAAAATATTATCAAGCAGGAAATTAGAAGAAATATTGCCATTTATAATGTTTAATATAAACGATACATTCAACATAGTCCTTCGGCTTTTAAGAGTTGGAAGTTTGATTAGAGCAAGGCGACATGTGTAAGGTGGATCTTCCACTGTAGACTACGAAGGCAGAATAATAAAAAAATTTTTTGTACAGATTCGATATAATTGTTGTGAGTCATATATGTAGGATCCCAAACTACGGATGCATATTCTAGGACAGGTCTCACAAGGGAAACATAAAGTTGCTTTGTAACATATGGGTCTTTAAATTATTTTGCCCATCGCTTGATAAAACCCAGCATCCGTCGTACTTTATTTATAGTTATGGAAATATGATTTATAAAGTTCAACTTAGTGTCCAACAAAACTCCAAGATCTAATATAGTAACAACATTTTCAAGCTGATAGTTCCCCAAAGAATAATTTACATTTATATGGTTTCCTCTATAAAAAGACATATGTTTACATTTTTGCAAGTTTAGCTCCATTAAATTTAAATTACACCATGACTGAAATGAGTGCAAGTCTTGTTGAAGTAGATTGTGATCAGCATATTGTTTGAAACTTAGAAAAATTTTTACATCATCAGCATACATTAAAACGTTGGAGAATTTAATTACGTTGGGAAGATCATTGATAAAAAGAGTAAACAGCAATGGTCCAAGATGACTACCTTGGGGGACTCCAGATAAAACATCTATGGATTTAGATGAGATGTTTTTAAAACAAACACCTTGTGTTCGACGTTTTAAATAAGACTCAATCCATTTAAGAGAGTTATATGAAAACCCGATTGAGTTTAGTTTCACCAAGAGCAGTTTGTGATTTACCTTGTCAAAGGCCTTGGTAAAATCCGTGTATACAATGTCCGTTTGTTTTCTTTGCACAAAACCCCGGTTAATAATGGTTGTTAGTTGTAAAAGATTAGTTGTAGTAGAGCAACCTTTTCGAAAGCCATGTTGAGCAGGCGACAATATAGACGATATATGATGAGAAATGTGTTCAGTTATCATTTTTTCAAAAAGTTTTGGAATAATACTTAGTTTAGCAATTCCTCTATAATTACAAATGTCAGACTTATTACCAGATTTATACAACGGAATAATAAACGATTTTTTCCAGATATTAGGGAAATATCCACATTTTACTGACATGTTAAAAATGTGAGTTAACGGTACAGCGAGAACTTCAGCACAGTTTATCAATATACTGCTAGGAACGTTATCAGGACCACTTCTGTGAGAAAATTTTAGTTTTTTAAATTATATAAGACTGTAGAAATAACACAAAATATAAAATATAAAAGAATTTTTTTTTTTTATTAATTTTACAAAATTCGCCAAATTGAGACTTTTAGGATTACCTGAGGTGCTTAAACTGATTCATCACTTGTGCATTAAAAAAAACTCGAATATAATCCCGACAAACGCAAATAAGGCGACTTGTATAAAGAACAAAAACTACAGAAAGCTCGAAATTCGACTGGTTTTAGAATTATTTTTAAGACATATTTAGCGCAGCCTCACGATGACAAAATGATTTAAATATTTTACTTTTGTATTGCGAAAAAATATGTCATTTCGTAAAGAAAATAGAGATTCAAATGTAAAATGATTTTTTTTAATTAATTTTTCTAAATTTAAATTAAAAGAAAGTTAAAAATAAAATGCTAACGAATGTAGTAGAAAATAAGCAAAATGTTGTTTGTCATGTTTGATTTTAAGAAAATATGAAAATACAAAACAATAATATAATTCGAGGAAGACTCGCATACGGCTTGTAATATGAGCAACAAATGAGTCGCAAAAGTTTCGTATTTGATTATAAGTACGATTGAAAACTGTACCGAAAATGTGTCAAAAACGTGAGTAATAAGGCAGAAGATTCGCGGCTAGGGTACCATATAAAAAATATTTCCCAAAATTACACGATCAGATAATGCGGCATTTACTTTTTAACTTAGAAAAACTTTATATGGAAAATCATTATATTTTTCTTGGATATTAATACTAGATTTAAAAATAAATATTAAAATATCTGTTATAAAGCAAAACTAGAATTTCCAATCCTGTAAGTAAAATAAAATCCTATAGCTGTCTTTTACTTTTTACATGAAAATTACTTTAATCCCAAAGATATTATTTTAAAGCTAAAGTCGCTGACCACAATCTACTGGTAATTTTAAAAACTTGCAGTTAAATGTATAAGTTTTTTTGGATATGTTTGAAAATGAATTTCTTGGTTATCAAATTTTTTCTGACGGAATATTCATAACAAATTGGTAAAAAAAAATGTTATGTTGATCAAATAACCACCTCCCAAGTTGACACTCATTTAACCTCGTTTTACGTCATTTTCTGACTAAATATTATCGATTTCTTCTTCAGTGTTGTCCCACAAGATTTGTGTGACGTTGAAGTAATTGCGAAATTTTAAAAATCTGCAAGGGATAAAGAAGTTAAAGCAATAGACTGAAAATTGGTTAAATATGCAGCAACGATAATCCCACCATTTCCATTGTGTACTACTCCATTGCTTGTTGAAACATTATTCTCCGTCATAACATAGATGTCGAAGCACAATGGCAAGAAACTTGGATAATTCAAAATAACAACTAAAATAAACAACATATTTTCTTTTAGTTTTACCGTTTTATTCTTTGCGATTCAAGTAGTGCTTCTGTTTTGAATTTAACCAATTTAGAAGGCCACAAACTAAAACACAATAAATGCTGACTAAATGTTAAAAGTTCAAACTTTCATACAAACTATAGTTGTGCCATTATTAAAATCACAAAAAACAACAATTTGTCTAAAGAAGCTTCACTAAAAATTAAATCCGTTGGTCTATAACATTTTCTGTATCGCATCATCTACTCGTATCTTTAAAAGGAAGAACATAACCTTGATAAAATAATTCATTTAAATTTTTTTAATAGTTTAATAAACGTTTTGCAAATTTTATAAAAAAAAAACATTAAAGTACATTTTTTAAAGAAACTAACATATTTGATTGAGCATAAGTGAAAAAGATCACATGAAAAGCAAACATTGTTCACTTACAGATAATAGCTTTTATTTTTTCAAAATATTTTGTACTTATACTCATTCATCCAACTAAATTTTCTCTTTAGGTTTACAAAAAAAAAAACATCATAATTAATTACTGTGTATTTAAAATATTTTGTAACGTTTATTAAAGACATGTAATTAACATCAGTCGAAAACAAAAGCAACACGCGCAAAACAAGAAAACATTGTTAACAAATTATATGGATGGACTCGGACTCAAGCGCAAACAAAATATTAACAAAGGTATCAAATAATTAAAATCATTAATCAGGAAGAACAAAATGAAAGGAAACATTTTTGTAAAGCTTAAACGTTTTCATTTTCGATTTCATAATAATCATGAAAAAAATAATTGAGGAGATAAACGTGTGATTAACTTTTTTTTTCTCTTTTGTATTTTTTCTTATTATAATTATTATTTTACTGGGTTATAAATAACATCACAGATAAACAATAAAACTACAATAAACAACACGTAAGAAGATTAAATAAATTAGTTTAAGTAGCGAATGATTTACATAAAAATTAAACACGTTTTTATAATGAAACGAATTTCAATTAATAAACAAAAATTACTATCTCCCTTATTTAACAGCAGAAAAATTTATTAGGGGTTTAATAAAAATAAAAATTTCTCGTCATTTAGTTCAATTAATTAATTATTTAAACTCTTTTCAAATAAGTGAAACTATTATTATCAGAGATGCTCTGTAACTTGACTAGATATCAAAATAGTTTGATTTTCAAAAACTTACGATTTGGTGTTCTATTAATCAAGGGAATTAATGTTTCAAAAGTTAAGTTCGCATAAAAACTTTTCCAAACATATGAAATCTTGTGTTAAAAAAGAGAAAACAGTAACGTATAAAAAAGCAAAAACTCTCATTGTTAAAAGTTTCTTTTAAATCCCCTTAGCAACATATTTGGAAACTCGTGAGATTTATTTCAAAAAAAGATTTGTTATTAAAATCTCTTTGCCTTGACTTTTCCTAATGTTTTGCTAGTCGATATAATTTCAATAAGAATTGCTTACTCGATTCAACACGCAAAGCAAAAACATAGTTGAGGTAACCTTAGAGCAACATACTATGTATTATATGGTTGTGAGCAAAACAACGTATTGTTACATTTAATAATAGTATAGTTTAACTTGCAACCATATTGTTGTCTAGCTTAAAAATATACCATGTTATTATAATATAAACATAATTATGTTTAAATATAATCATTAAATGGCTTTAACGCGTAGGCTATAAGAATCATTTATACAATAAAAATAGTTATAATGGCATTCATACATTCCATGCATACATCCATTTATGGAGTAAACGTTATATTCTCGTATTAAAGATACGTAATATTAATTCGTAACTGACTATACATTTATCCAAAATTTTTAACACGTTATCTGGCATCTGCGGTGATACATTTTGTTACATAATAGCAAATACTCTTGATGTATTATATGACAGCTTAAATTAAAAATGTGCAAATGGTTTCACAATTGTTCCTTAAACAAAAATATAAAGAATGATATTTAACTCAACTGTTTTGAAATGTTTTGCGCTACCTTTTTATTTTATTTTTTCATATTTTGTATACGAGGGCTGCTATATATATTTCTGGCCTGGCAACACTGAGTGCTGCCAAGTGGAATCTGACATTTCCATTGGAAAGTTTGTCATTTTTAAGTATAATCGTACTCAAAACGTTTTGACGTTTTGAACTCATAATGCAAGATCGACATGCGTCATACCGAGAGATAGAGACATCCTTGGACATTTCTTCCACCAGCATACATTCGATACTGCATGAACACCTGGCCGTAAAAAAGGTTTGTTCTCGTTGGATCCCGCACAATTTGAAAGTCGCCCAAAAAAAGGCTCGTGTCGATTGGTGCAAAGAAATGTTGCAAAAATACGATTGCGGTGCTTCAAAAGACGTTTATAAGATCGTCATAGGCGACAAATCATGGATCTATGCGTATGAGCCCGAAACGAAACAACAATCGACCGGTGTGGGTCTTCAAAGACGAGCAAAATCCAACGAAAGTTGTTCGCGGATGAAGCACTTCGAAGCAAATGGTCGCCTGTTTCTTCGTCAAAACCGGTCATGTGGCGACTGTTTCGCTTGAGCAACGTAGGACGGTCACTTCTGAGCGGTACACTAAAGTCATCGGAGAAATTCGAAAAACCAACAAGAGAAGACGAATCATTGTTTACCATGACAATGCGAGCTCTCACACATCGGCTCAAACCAGAGCGTTTTTGACCGGCCAAAACGTCGAATTAATGGATCATCCGCCGTACAGCCCTGACTTGGCACCTAATGACTTCTTCTTGTTTTCGCACATCAAGAAAAAAATGCGTGGTCAACGATTTTCGTCGCCAGAAGAAGCTGTTGAAGTGTTCAAAAACCACGTTTTAGAGGTGTCTCAATCGGAGTGGAAAAGTGCTTCGACAACTGGTTTTGGTTTGAGCGCATGCAAAAGTGTATAAATCATGCTGGAGAATACTTTGAAAAACAATAAAACCATTTTTGATTATAAATATTCGCATTTTCACTATTAGGCCAGAAATATATAGAGCAGCCCTCGTATGTATTATTTGTTATTACGAGTATACATTTTGTACATACATGTTTATTTTTTTTTCTCTAACAGTAAAAAACATTTTAATATTTTAGCTAAAAAACATACTAAACTGTTAGAAAAGCATTCTGTCAAAACCTTATTTTTAAGCGCAAACATTAATTTTTTTTTTTTGCTTTAATTATACTTTGATTTAGAATATTATATTATGGTTAAATGTATTATATTAATTTTAAGAGGTAATAAAACTTTGGTTGTGGTTCGAATTTTTTAAAGTTAAAACCAACTATGTTGCAATATTGTGTACAGTAACCACATAATGGTTAAACGTTAACAAAAAAATATTTGTCGTGGCTTAAGTTTTGTTGAAAACAACTATAATTTATTATCCGCAACTATACATTGTTACAAAGAACATAATATGGTTGTTGAGACCATATCACACCCATGTTATTTTTCTGCGTGAAGATCCCATAAAATAAAGGATTTCGAGTTACAAAACTTCTTGTGATTGAAGGGAAAAATAATTAAATTAAATTTTTTTTCTTTGAGATTTCGATTGAGGACATGTATATCGATAATGCAAAGGAAGTGAACAATATTAAATAACTATTAACGGTCAAACAAAACAATTAAAACAAATAAAAGAACCCTCATCTGTTGGACAAAACTTACAAAAATCACAACGTGACAGGTTTTAATATTATTATTTAATAGTTTCTGTTTTATCTGTAACTGTTAATGACGCCATTAAAGATTTTTTACTGAGGAGGCAGCGGATTAACTGGTGGTTTCTAATTTGCTGTTGATAATGTCGCTTCAGTTATTTTTATGTTGCTTTATTTGCTGTTGCATAATACTGCTTGTAAATATTTTATAGCTTCTCTGGTTACAACGTGCCCTTTTGTCTTGATTTTTTATGCTTTATTTTTTTAGTTCACTTCCTTTATGAATTTAGTTCGATATTGCAGTAAAATTTGTATTAGTTAGTTTGTACTTAAAGTAAATTATACGACCTTCTCAAGGCCAAATCATGCTGTCGAAAAGTTTTCAATCATATCACAATATCGCTCTCCACTCGCAGTTACCGTTACCCCGTTTTCATTTTCAAGGAAGTAATGTCCTATGATTCCTCCTGACCAAATTTCACTGCAGACAGTCACTTTTAATTGATGCAAAGCCGACTGATAAATAATTTGGGCATTTCCCATTGCCAAGAATCGACTATTGTCTTTATTCCCATATCCACCCTAAGGAAAGCAAATGCAAATCCTTGTGTAAAATTGTGGCCAAAGTTGTTCTTTTCAGACCAAACTCAAGAGCACGGTGCCTAATTGAGGTTGATGGATTGTTTTGAATACTTCGCTGAGCAGCTGTAATGTTTTCAGCCGATCTTGCAGTATGTTATGGTCCATGCTTGGACCTATTTATACAGGGTAATTAGTCATTTACATACAGGGTAGTTATTCCATTTAATTTATGTATATCTATGTATAATTATGTTTTTATTCAAAAGTATTTCATTACTAAATATATATTCAAACAAATTTAAAGGTTAAAAAAATATAAAAAACAGCCTGTTTATAGAACACGTCAAGAGCGAAAAGAAACCGGATGGCATATGGACGAATACGTAATAATTAGCCTCCGTGTAACTCGATCCGGTTTTTTCGTTTAACTTACGTTGTGTTTCGTATAAACAAATGTTGTGTCAAATCGTAGTATTGCCAATGTATAAATTAATGTTTTTTATATACTTTTTTTCTTATACATTTTTTGTTTTTGCCTTAAACGATGGTAACCCCGCTTTGGCGCTTAAACAGAAACAGCTGAGTTAAATAAACAAAACAAAATTATCAAACAATCAATCTGTGAAACAAAAAACTTGTAAAAATAAAAAAGGTTTAACCAACACTTATAAAAATAAACACTAATTTTTAAATTGTGATATTCTGATTATATGTATGTATAATACTAATAGATTTTTTAATTAGTGAAAGTTTTATGATGCGCAGTTGCCCAAGAATATTAACTCCTGACCAGAGAAACAAGTCGTGCGGCTCATCGCCGGCTGAAAGCCGCCGCCGATCTTTTCTTAATAATCGAGCCGCCGCCGAGTGGTGCGGCTTTTCGCGACTCAAAAATGTTAGCCAGCAATTTTCATATTTTAAATTTTGTATATTTAAATTAGTTTCAGTAAAGAAATATAAATTAAAATTTACAGCTGTTTTTTAAATTGATTGTTAAAAGAAACGTATTTCTATGGTAATTTTAACTTAGAAAACAATGCCACTCTTACAAGTTAATGAGCATAGGCTTGCCAGATCCCAAAAGCCTGAAAACTGAAAAACATAAAATTTGCGCCTGGATTTTCGAAAAAAAAACTGAACCTGTTTAAAATGCACTTGTTGTTCCAAAAAGTGAAATTTTATTAAAAATTAAAAAAAAACACGTTAACATAACAATTTATTTCAATCTTAAGTTATATTAAGTACATATTTTTATATACAGTACTGTTCGAAACCTAAGCAACTTTTCCCCAGTAAATACTCATGGTCGTATATGTTCTCTTTAAATAGATTATTGAAAAATTTCCTTTTTATTTATTATTCTACATATAGTCTACATGCTAATAATAACAACAAAAAATCGTTTTATGTCTTTGGAAGAAAATATAAAACAAAAACAAAATTAACTTAAAAATTCGCTGTTCGAAACCTAAGCAACTTTTACATTGTTGCATTTGTTGCGAAATATTAACTAAAACAACAACAAAAATTTTAAACAAAAATTTTAGTCCCGTTATGATTGCTATTGAAAAAAGTAATTTTGGTTGATTTTATGCATTTAAGTAGTACTAATTCTTTAGAAGTGCAACCATGACTCGAATGCGTGATGGATCAGCTTTTAAGGTAAAGATTTTTGAACTTTTTAATAACGGTAAACCCCAAATTGCTATAGCAAACCAATTAAATATTAATAAATCAATAGTTTCCCGACTTAAAAAAAAAATAAAGCTACTGGGAAAGTAGAGAAGGTCAATAGCGGTAAGCGAACTCGAAAAACTTCTGAGCGAACACACCAGAAAATTTTCTGTCTAGTTAAAAAAAATCCATTTATTTTGTCGAAAGCATAGTGTATAAGTTTGAACTTCAGATTAGTTTTTCCACAGTAAGAAAACGTTTACTGGAACAAAACATAAGGAGCTTCATGCTATCTAAGAAGCCTATCCTGACTAAGAAGCATTTAAAACAGAGGTTTGTTTGATTAATTGCAACGTAGTCTCTGATTTTCTCAGCTTTTCGGTAGTTTTAGGTTGGATTTTGCTAGAGCACATATGGATTGGACTATATCCAAATGGAGAATTGTTTTGTTTAGTGATGAATCTAAATTTAACTTGCTAAATTCAGATGGAGTTTGCCGCGTAAGAAGACCAAAAGGAAATCGGCTATATCCTCGGTACTCAAAAACCACAATAAAGCATGGGGGTGGAAATGTGATGGCTTGGACTTGTTTTAGGCAAGTGGTGTTGGTCCCTTTGTAGAAATTCTAACAAAAATGGACCCTTTTGTTTACAGAGACATTTTAGCAACTCACATGCTTAACTATGCTGAGTGGGAAATGCCACTTCGATGGGTGTTTCAACATAACAATGACCCAAAACACTCATCGAAGTTAGTCAAGGATTGGTTATCAGCTAATGGGGTTCAAGTTTTGTATTTGTCACCTCAATCGCCAGACTTGAATCCCATAGAGAACCTCTTTGAAATTTTAAAATGGAGAGTTGGAACTCGACGCTCTAAAAATAAACAAGAGTTGATGAACTATCTAAAATCCAGTCTATCGAATCTTATTGAATCTATGCCCAAAAGATGCGCTAAGGTCGTAAGAAACAAAGGATATCATAGCAAATATTAAAAGTTGCTTAGGTTTTGAACAGCCAATTTTTAAGTTAATTTTCTTTTTATTTTATCATAACTTCCAAAGAAATGGATTTTAATTTTTGTTGTTATTTTTAGGTTATAGACACATTGTGTAGTAGTAAATAAAAAAAAATATTTTCTATAAATTTATTTAAAGAAAAGATATGAGTCTATTATTACTTAGTGGGAAAAAGTAGCTTAGGTTTCGAACAGTACTGTATGTATATGTCTTTTGCCACATATATTTTGAATTTTTATTTACAGAATTTACTAACTCTTTTGCTTTATTAGTATGCAAAAAAGTTTGAAAATTTTTGCAACTTTCATCAAAGTTTAATCTTATTGTAATTTCAGCCTTTATAAAGTCGAAAGAAATTCTATGTCTCTCCTGAGAGTATAAATTATTTAAAATACTAAAGATGGAATGGAATGAACGAATGAGACCAATTTATACAGATTTTGTACTTTATTTTAATCACATTTTTGATTATCGATTGGAATATTTTTTGGCAAATTATTAAATTTCCCTCGCAGGCAGCAGAAGTAAAATGGTAATAATTGGAATTAGAAAAAGATAAAATCTAAACATTTACAAATATAGTTGTAATTTCATTGTATTTAGAACGCAATTTTTCTGTACAAAATATTAATTTCATTATAAAAGAATATAAAATATGAAAAAACTGGACTGATTGCATTTTTCCTGGAAACTGGACCAGACATAAAAAACTGGAAAATTCAGGCGAATCCAGGCCATCTGGCAAGCCTAAATGAGCATATAATTTTTAGGACTGGCAACGTTAAAATATTAATTGCAACCTTACGATGTTTAAAATGTAACCGTTTTTCAACAGAAATAATCATTACTGATTGTGGTTTTGTTGAAAATGGCACAAAAAGATATAAAAAGTTTTTTTTCTAAAGAAAGTGTTTCAGAAAGTTTATCCACAGACTATGAAACTGAGGATTTAACAGAAATCTATAAGCATATTTTGCCTTCAAATGATGTGTCATATTATAATGCCTTTTTAAAAGAAACGAAGAACTAAAAAAAATGGCCAAAGTGGTAGTGACCACGAACGCAATATCTGAATGCTGGAAATTCTTTGGAGATTTACACATTGCCAACAGAAAAATATTGGATAAATATAAGTTTTGTAAAATTTGTTTTGAAAAAAGTGAAGTAATTTTAAAAAGGTAAATTATATAAAAATAATATATGTAAGTAAGAATGTTAGAAATTGTATAATCAAATAATTGAAAAAGTTATATTAAAAGAATATTAATAATAAAATTAATTAAATTTTCCATATAAAGTTTTGGTAAAACCACGTCAACTACGAATTTATTGAACCACCTTAGAGCTGTACATGACATCGACTTTAAATCTATAAATTCTAAGAAAAGCGCTGCTACTACAAAATGTGCCTTAAATCCGAAATCGGTAAAAAATGAAAAATTTATAAATGCACGTAGAATTGCGGAAATGTGTTGCATTGACCTGCAGCCTTTCAATATTATCGAACGTGATGACTTTAGGAAATATTGCAGATTTTTAAATTGTAATGTTGAGTTTGCTAGATCCTTCACAATCGCGACTACAGCTCTAAATGACGTATATGAATTATATCTCCACAGTGTTAAAGACGTTTTATAAAATTCCCCCAAAAAACATTTGTTTGGTATTAGATATATGGTCAGACAAATATAAACGTTTGTCTTACATAAACATCAAGTTACACTACTCTCAAGATTTTATTTTAAAAATTGTAACTTTAAAAACAGAAATATTTCCTCGGCCACATACAGGTATAGCTGTTGCCAATAAAATAAGTGGAACCATTGAAGAATTTAATTTAAAAAATAAAGATATATGTGCTGTTTCAGACGGTGGCACTAACATCGTATATGCTTTAAAAGTTCATAATTTTATTCGATATGGTTCCTGACACAATACACAAGATCTCCTTGATAGTCGGCTTTAGCCGACTTACAGCCGCCGCCGACTAATTTTTGATCAGCCGCCGCCGCCGCGTTTTTATCACGACTTGTTTCTCTGCTCCTGACGAATGTTTTTTTTTTCTTCTCTCAGTTTTGCCGTGCCTGACACTACAATGCGCGATACATAAACCAAAAACAATTGCCATTTGTTACGTTTTTTACAAAAACAAAATAACATTCGCATTTTGAAAACCCAAACATGGGAAGCGGTAACGTTTTTGTGTGTTTATACGGCAAATTGTGTTCTGTAAACTGGCTGTAAATAATTTAACACTTCATTCAGTGTAAAACTGCCTCTTATAAAAGAATTTAAATCAAAAAAATGCTTAAAATGAACCATTGAATTATGACTTTAAACTAAAAAATTATCTTGTTTTCAAATTATAAATATTTTAACTTTTCATATTTAATAATAATTAACCATAATTTAATTGATGATATTTAAATGAAGATATTCAACTAAATATGACCTTCAACAAATGACACCAAAAATCGAAACAAATTATGGCTTTTGACGTTATTTCTGTAACAAGTAGTCCCTGGAGAGGAAAAAGTTGAATATAAAATTTGTTTTATTGGTAAAAAGGGAAAAAACTTTTCCAATTAATGTTAAAGAATAGTTCGTTATTGCCATTAATATTTCTTTTATTTAATAATTATTTAAATATTTTGTTAGGGCAACAACGAAAAACATTCCCCGCAGTTTTTGTTTCAGTTGAACAGGAGAGAAAGAGAGAGTCAATGATAATTAATTGCTAGATAGACAGGGAAAAAAATCCAATTTTTGATTTAGGAAATTAATTTTCATTAGCAAGGTAAATAAAAAAGAAATAAAAATAAGGCATTATACAAAAATTTATGCAAAATTTTATGGGAAGAAGCATTATTTTTACTCCTAAGCTTTGCATATTGATTGTAGATTTTCTAAATAAGAGCAATTTTTTTAATATTCTGCTGGATAAATTTAATGACATCCAAAGTTATTTTTACAAAAATACAACATGTGTCAGCCAGTCACCCTTGTCAAAAAAATAAAACCAAATTAATTTAAAAAGGCATAAGCTTTGTTATTTTTTTTTTTTTTTTTAAACAAAATATGCAAAATTAAAGGCAATAAAGGTTTTTAACCAACTTTGTGAGTACAAAAATGTATACTTTGTATTTGTAAATAAATATCAGTAAAATGTTTCAAGTAAATTGCTATTTTTGTCTCATTTCAAAAGTATATATTTGCTCGAAAAATACTTTTCATCTAATTAAGTTAATTCCAAAAATTGAGTTTAAGAAATAATAATTATAAAATCAGACATTTTTAACTTTCATTTTGTTTTTTTTTTTAATATTCGCAATTAAAATAAATTATTGAAATACTCAGGCATGTCACAAATTGCGATCGGAATGGTTTGAATTCCGTATTAACAATACAGATCGATTTTTAATTTTACCTTCTTCAGATTCCGATCGATTTTGCTTATTTCTAAAAAATGCTTAATCTTCAACTTTTTATTAAAATGTGGCAGTATTGCGCACACCAAAGTAAATAACAAGGCTATTCTAAATAACGACTCATAATAAAAATTAATTTTAAAACTTTGAAAATTCGAAATTGGCATCATTCCGAAAAAATTTTTCGCTTTTCGTTTTCTGAAGAACAGATTTGCGGAATTGAAACCACTTTCGATCGGATTTGAGTTCTGTGACATGCCTGATAGTTTTAGTTTCTACACTAAAAATTAATAAAAAATATTAACGGAATGCCTTAAAACTGTATTCTTTTCAAAGTAATTTTTGCCAAAACATTTCTGGCTTTTGCAAAAGTAACTATTTTAGAAAAAGAACTTTCGGTTTTACTCAAAGAAAGTACTTCTTAGTGGGTTTTAATAAAAAAGTAAAGGTCACCTCCCAAAAACTTAATTTATCTTAACTTTACTATAACAAGTAAGAGTGCTATATTGGGCTATGCTGAATCTTATATACCCTTTACCATCTATGTAAATATAGTTTAGTGAAGTTACTCCAATCAAAAAAGCAAATATCGGGGTGACAGAGAATCAAAAAATAAAAAAATAAAAAATGTTGGTACTGCATATATTTAATATTACATAAAAATGACAACCGCTCTTAATGGGTTAAGCATTTTTAAAATTTTAAGTATTTTCCTAAAGATCTCTTCAAAAGCTTTTAACTGACACATATATTTTAAAAAATTTTAATATTTCAGAGCCCCGTAACTCGGAAAATATGGGCCAGCGCCAATTTTTTCACTTGATGTTTTTTCTTAGTTTTTAATTCTCAATCGCCGCATATATTTATTTTCAGACTTGATTTCAACACTAATACGGACGGACAAACGGACATCGCCTAATCGACTTCGCTATGCATAAGAAGTAAGAACATATATAATTTATGGGGTCGGAAATGGATATTGTAGAAATTAGACACGGAATGACAAACTTATATATTCCCTGTTTCCACTTTTTGTGGTGAAGGGTATAAAAAGGAATTTTTAAAATCAAAGAAACAGTCTTAAGAACGCGCCCTTAAAAATTTTGCAGCAATTTTTAAAAAATAAATTTTCATACAAAATAAACTCTTAAAAGCACCGTTGAAAAAAGCCAATCGAAAAAAATATTTAAAAATATATAAATAACCGACATTGATAATTAAGGGTGAACGCATGTCTCGACGGCTCTTTCGCCACCGCTTTATTAGCTCTACAGAAAACTTCTCACAAATATTTAAAATAAACTTATTTAATAATTTGCAAAGTACCTGTGCATAGAACAAACAGAAAAAAGAGAGTTAGCATTACATATAAGGAATAAAAATACCTTATTTATGAGTTATATGTCAAACTGTGAAAACCCCTTTGTTTGAAGACAATTGCTTTAATATGGAAAACAAAAGAGCAACGTGCGATATTTGCAGAGGTAATTCTTGTTTAATTCATTTAGCATTAAATTTCATAGAAAAAAATTCAAAAATTAATTTAATTGATTACTTTCCTCATCTAACATATTCATTAGGCATTAATATCGAAAAGAACGCAAAAAAGAGAAGGCTCATTGCGAACGAACATTTTATTCGAACTTAAAACGTGCAGATGAGCCATGATTTATTCTTACCACCGTAATTTAAGCTATAGTCTTAGTTTTTTGATAAATGGCTTTCGCATACGTGTGCAATTATTTCTACTGCTAACACTCTTTTTACACTAGCACTTTGTCTACGTAACATTTAATTAATTTGTATTCTTTTGACCACCTGTATGCAGCCATGACTAATCTTTTGTGATTTTTAGTAATTTATTTTGTTGTATGAATTATTAGGGATAATATTGTGCCATAAAATAAAACATTGCTAATGCAATTTTAATGTCGCCACAACTATAAGCTTTAGAAGTATATACCAATAGAAGTTACAATGAGGAAAATTGAACTCATTTTTAATAGTATAGTCAGATATGTTTATAGATGTTATCGATTTTAAATTGTACTTAGCGAGTTATTTCAAATTTTCAAGATCTATTAGAAATCCTCAAATAATAATCATTACATGTTAGAATAACAAGAACATAGGTCTAAAACTAAAACTAAAACGTTTTAACTATTATTAGCCAATTTGTTGCTGTATTTTGAAATATGTTAAAATATTTATTATCTATTGCTTTTTATGCTTTTTAATTAAAATTATATTTATCATTCTTTAGTAATTATTATTATAAGTTTTGACTAGAATGCGAATCATATTTGACCTTAAAGAATTTGTTCTAAATTGTTAATAAATAAATTAAAATAAATAAACAAATTAAAAACAAAAAAAGTTTTTAAAATTGCCAAGGATTAGCCACATACAATTTATATTGTAAAATATCCAGGATTATTTTACAACTTTTTTGTTCAGTTTTAAAAATAATTGTTATTTTTCAAGATGTATTTTTTATTTGGAAATTAATAAAAATAGTTTTAATTTAATTTTACAAATAAGAGTTTGCGTTCGTAACCTGGAGATAATGTTGACTGTAAATCAGTCAATATTAGTTTAAGGGCTGAAAAATTTTTTTCTACAATAACTTGAGTGTTAATTTTTGAAGCAACAAAAAAACTTGAACGATATTTTTTTATTTTTTAAGGAAAAAATAAAATTTTCAAAATAATTATTATTTTTCAAGTAAAAAATAGAACTTGAAAAAGAAATATTCACTCTTATTCTGTATAGAGTCGGCAAAACAAGGCAATGGCCTCGAATTACCGTTGATATTGTCATCTGTAATTCAGGTGTCGTGCAAAAACAATAAAATTGAAAAGACTATAAAAATAGCACAAATAAAATAGAGAAACTGACGATTACCAACCCCGACGAATTTGAAAAATTATTCCAGGAGTTGAAAAAACTCTATCACGTTCCAGAGATTTTCGAAGAGGCACTGTTCCTTCAAGTTTTAAGTAACAGTAGGAAACACGGGGTGTAAAATGAAATTTTAAGCAAAAAATGTAAAGCCAAAAACTGAAAAGAAAAAGAATTAAAAAAATAAACTTCCTGAAGTCATAAAAAACGCCTATTAAAAGGAGTTTAAATCATTTAAAACGATAAGCCATGTTGCCTCAAGAATCTTAATGAAGAAACAAAGCATTAGTTTGAAATGGATAACTTTGAATTCATAACTTTTCATCTGTTAACTAAAAGATTCTTGATTTCTATCTAATCGTGCAAAGGATTAAATTTCTCTTACTTTCTTTACCACTGGAGTTGTCGAAAAGAAAGCATATTTTTTCCTATTTTTAGAAAATTTTTTTACACAACTACAAATTGTAAACAAATAAATCAACTGACTGAAATATTAGATATATAAGTTATTTTTTATTAACATTGTCGATAAACAGGCAAGGTTGTCATTAAACTGTTAAGAAATACCAAATAAATATTGACGTTGTATTGAAGTGATGTTACCTCAACATTGACGACGATGTTGCCGACGCAAAACAAAATAAGGGTGATTATTTTTTAACCAAAAAAAACTTAGAAAATAACTTTTAATTTTTTCAATTAATCTTAAATAAATAAAAATTAACACAGGCAAAAAGAGTCCGGGTAATGAAAATTACGTTGGTATAATTCTTCATTTTGTAGCATTTCTCTTTCATTATAAGTTTATTTTTTAATTGGTTCAAGTTTTTTCTTATAGTTATAACACTTGTGAATTGGCTTCTAAAATAACTCTTATGTTCTTTCTAAAGTTTTTTTTAAAAAAAGGAAATGTTATTGGCTTTTCTAAAAATTTTGATAGTTTCCTGATGACCTGGCCAAATACATATAGATACCAGTTTTTCCAAACCAAAGAATAAATTGCATGTTTATTTGAAAATGTTATGAATATTAACATAAATAGTAAGTAATATAATAATAATTCTTTGCAATCCCTTACAATTTCTAGGTGTGATATGGGCCATGGGTTTCTTCAGTCGATTTTTCTGCCTTAAAAATATAGGTTTCTTTAGTGCTTATATTTATTTTTTTAACAAAACTTTACAATTGAATATTTTCAACTATTTTTCTTAAATGTTCTTAATTTGTACCTTGAGAAAGCCTGTTACCCGGAAGAAATAAAGAAAAGTATTTGTGGAAATATAAATTATTAGACCAGAAATGAAGCGGTTTCTTATTAAAAACATATTTTCCTCCTCAACAAATTAAAAAAATTTTAGTCCCTGCGTATATAGAGTAATATGCTTAAAAACCAGTAGAAGTATAAACCAGAGCGGAAGTATCTACAGTATCTTTTGGCAGTTTTTTTAGAAGGTTGAAAATAGGTAGCGTTTTATGAAAAGGCGTTGGCTTGTCAGATTCATTTAATGAAAAATACAGCGTAGAATTTATAAACTAATATCCGAATACCATGTCGACCTTGATAGCGCTAATTGCATGTCATTGAATTCTTGATAAACATGCGTATCGCCTCGGATTTTCTTTTGCAGCACACTGTCTTAGCGAAAAAGAAAATAAAAAAGATGAGTTACTCTTCTACCCTCTCTGGGAATACCTCAGCTACAGGTTAGATTTAATACTACCTTCAATATTACGTGCCTTAACTGACTAGTAGAAGTTATGACCACTTGACTGTTTTGCTTAAAGCTACCTACCAATTTCATAGCATTCAAGTTTCGATAATTTCTCTAAATTTAGTGCATATGATATGTGTGATAGAGCTAAACGTTTTATAGTAAGTATTAGAAAGCAAAATTCCGAATGTTTTAAATACTTTAATCAAACTTGGTTGAACTAAAATATTTTTTTGTTGCGAATTAATTTGAAGAAAGAAAAGAAATAAATAAATACGCCATTTACGTAGCACAAAGTAAAACACGATAAGCTCTCACATTTGTTAATTTGTACAGATCCTAAAAGCAAATTTACAGCAACCTAAAATAAATTTTATATAAATTTAAATAAAAAACCTCAATAAAAATATAAATAGTTTTACATTTTCCAGAAACTGCGTTACTTTAGAGCATTATTGTTTCATATAGATTTATTGATATTGATTGATTGAACGTTTGTATAAAAAGCCTTCTACGAAAGAAGGCAAAGCAAAGTACCAGCATAAAAATGTATAAGAATATTAGCAATAACCAAAGTTAAGAACTTTTTATTACTTGATATTATAAACTAATATATAAAATGTTAAAATAAAAATCATTATTCGTAAACTTAAATCAATTTACGGCTCAAATGATAAAACATTTCTACAGCTGCAACGAACAAGTGTAAGATAAATTTAATCGGTAGAATTAAATTTAGAAAGCTTCTTTTTTTTCTTGCTACAAAAAAGAAAATGAAAAATAAGTAAATATTCTTAAAAAATAAAATAAACAACTGGAAAAGAATTTTAGCGTTAAATGTGGACAAATTGAATTTGAATCAATAAAATACTTCACTTATGTAAAAAAACTTGATAAAACATAAAATAAGCAACTGAAAAGAAATAATCTAATCGTGTTGAAATTGAAAAATACTATTTATGGTCATAATAATCATTTGATTACCATCTTCATTATTGTCCTGAACCGACAACATCATCATCTTTAACTTCCTCACTTTGTACATTCCATCTAATAATCGTCTTTATATTTGATAACTTGCTGTTGATTGTTAGAGTTGTTTCCGCAACAAATTTATTTACGCTGACAGAATTGAGAGAAAAATATAATAAAGACAATTTTATTGCTGCATAAAGTTTATCAAAGGATCAAAGTGTGATATTAAAACAAAGCAAAGGACGGTGTGTGTCACATAACTCCTTTTTCCGTAGATTTTACAATTAAGGAATATAGTTCCTCAATATATGCACTTTTTTCTTAAATAGTTGCCTGAATAAGTAATTTTAGTGAAAGTAATTTATCTCAAAATATCCGATTTTGTCTCCAAGAAAATTATGAAATTTTTTTTAATTGAATTTTTGGTTTCGATACGTCGTAAAATAAAACTTGTACAACGAAATTAAAAAAAAATTGGCGTAATGCAATGTCCGTCCATCTGCCATAGGCCTCTGACACATAACATTCAGTTATTTTAAAAACTTTATAAGCAGACACTATTCACTATTCAGAAAAAATACATATTTTAGGTTTAAGGTTTAAAATATTTATTAAACACTTTTCGTTTAATAAACAATTTTTAAAACTATGTATTCAAAAACATACGATAACAATTCAATAGGTAATCTACCCTTTAATCAATTTAACGTTCTTACCTGGCAACTTTTCATATCATTTAATACTTAATGCTTTTAAAACCAATTTTCAAATAACCCAAAATCCAAATATGGTTTCACTTTTTATTTATTTTAAGAAAAAAAAAGAACTTTCTTAGTGCAAGAAAATTATACGCAAAGTATACGAACAGGAAATTTAATTAAAAATAAATATAAATTAATATGTTTTGTTTATTTTGGTCATAAATGTATTCGAATAACAAGCTATTTACGTTTCCTATACATCACTTTTCAAATTAATTTTTTTTTTAATTTATTTTTATTCAATTGTATAAATGTAATTTAGCCCAGTAGCTCCAAATGAAATAAAAAGTTGTCAGGGGTTTAGAAAAAGTACTTTTACGCAGAAAATGTTATGCGATAAATCCTGCGTAACTTCATATTTTAAGAGTTACAGAACTCTAAAAATTTTATAAACATTTTAAATCGTCTTTAACGGAATGGGCGAAAATAGGTATCATAGGAAAGCTTTTCAAATAAATTATTAGCACCCTCACAAAAGTGTCAATGTTAAACCATTAGAAACTGCTTAAATTTTGTTGAACTTTTATTTTTAATTTTGGGAATAATTTCACACTTTTAAAACAAATTTTTAACTTTTTGTAGTAAAAATATTATGTTATATGTACATGGCCATGTGCGTATTTCGGCGTACTTGCTAAAACTAGAACTGCGGGCTAGTTTTCAATGCTTGAGAATCTTATTGGTTCATAATGAGTTAACAACCTGTTTGCAATATGTATGGCCCTTGATAGGAATTTTGATAAGATCTTCTACTACATCAATATCGACCCACACCGCAACAAAGTGTTAGAGATATTAAAAACATATTTATAAATGCTTTAGCGAATTGTAACTTTCAAAATATCGGTCATCGACGATTTTATTATTTTACATTTTCTTCTTAAAATTACTTTTTCCACCCCAGGACAAACTTTTATTTGTATTCAAATTATTTAAATAATTACAATAATTTGATTTTTGGTTTAACGAAGGGTAAATCCAACAATAAAATTAAAAAAAATGAATCGTTTATGAATATAATTTGATCAACGTTGGTCTCTTTTGGAGTTATTAACCTATTCAAAGTTTTTATGAATACGGTCTTTACAATTTACACAGGCTGTAAAAAACTAAGTAGGCTACAACGATAAATGTAAATATAAAAGGGGTATTCACACCGAGTCTGTTAATCCGGTAATTTGTTAGTTGGTAATTTGTTGAAACACTTTACTGTGAACGCAGTTTTTGTTCTATCTCAGTAGTGCGGTAACTTTTGCTACAAAACAGATGATTTAAATTTATTAAACAGCAAAAATGCCTCGAGAAAGTGCAAAAACAAAAATAGTAAAAAATTTAATTGAAAATTCTTTGGAGGAAATAAAATTTATTACTGGTAAGTATTTAAAATAGGTAATCAGAAAGACATGGAACTAATTTTATAATTCTTTTAAGACGTATTTAGTGATGATGAAGATTTGGTGGAGGATACCATTGACGAGCTATATGATGACTTGCTCATTGTACTTACATGTCGAAGAGGTGTGGAAAATATTATTCCAAAATCTATTCAGTGGTGCGACGATATTTTAACTACAATGGATGATAATCGGTTCCGTCAGCTCAGCTTTGTTGAAAGTCTGCTTCCAGTAGCGGACTTTGCAGCGCAGCATTTCGGGAGTCGCATCAATTTGGGTTCTCTCTATCATCTTCCTGTAGTACAGCTGCGCGTTCGGCTTCTATAAATAATTAATAAAATCATTTGGCTTTATCTTAATATATTGTATAAACAAATACCTCAATTTCCACGTTCTCCAACAAATATTCCAAAATCAGGCTATTTTCTTTCTCGCTCCATTTCTTTTGCGGTTTTTCCCGCTTGCGCATTTTCTTTAGCGGCTGCACTGAAAATTAGTTAATAATCAAAGCGAATGCAACAACTTTGTTAAAAAAAAATAGAAAAATTACTTACTTTTGCAAAAATTTTCCTTTTTTGCAGTAATGAGAATATAAACACAAATAAACACAGCTGTTGTTTTTTGTTACCGAGTAACAAGAAAATTACCAAGCTTGCCAGACTGGTACTTTGTTACTCGGCAGTTCGATAATTTGTTAATTTTACAAAAACAAAATACACGTAAAAAACTATCGAATAACGACTAACGAATTAACAAGGCCGGTGTGAATAACCCTAAAGATTTTATGCACAAGACGTAACTTTTACGTTTGCAGTCTTTGAAATGCACACAGAATAAATAATAAAATTAAAAAATACATCTTCATATTATTTAATTTAAACTTTCTGCTTTCTCCTCTTTTTTATAATTTTTTCTCAAATTAATTCATAAAATCATATATTCGCTACGAAATTAGAGTATTCAATAAAAAAATGTTGCTGTAAAATCAAGTTTTTACAAGACGGCTAGAAAATTTTATGTGATTTTTAGAATCATTCTTTTTCATCACATTTAGCGTCTTGGCTAATTCAAAGAGAAATATTTTTATTGGATGTGTTTGTTTTTATACCGTTCACTACAGAAAGTGGAAAAAATTTGTCATTCCGATTGTAATTTCTACAATATCCATTTCCGGACCCATAAACTATATATATTCTGAGTGCTCACGCATAGCGGAATCCGCCTGTCCGTCCGTGTTAGTGTTGAAATCAAGTTTGTCAAGGCAATCCATCAGTCATAGTTTCGGAAGAGTTGCTGTTTAAAATCAGCAAAATCCAATTCATTTGGAACTCTAAAGTTACTTCAATCAAAAAAAAAAAAACAGATACATTTAGCGATAGAGAATTAAAAAATATGAAAAAACACCAAGCAAAAAAAATGGCGCTCGCCCATAGTTCGTCTAAGTTCTGGGCCTCTGAACTTTTCATAGGAATTCATATTTTTGAAAATATCAATATGCGTATCATTTAAATGCTTATGAAGAGATCTTTAAAAAGTGCTACAATTTTTAAAAATGTTTAACCCATTAAGAGCCGGTGACATTTTTATGTAAAATTATATATACGTAGAACTTAATTTTTTTATTTTTTTATTTTTTAGTTCTCTTCTTCTTTCCCTCCTAGGGTTTTTAAAAACCCATCTTGCTTTCCTGAATTTAATCTGTAATTTCTACCCATGGATGTTCAGCTTTACTAGCTTTAATCATTAACGCTCTACCGATCTTCCACCAAACCATCTTCTTACGTTAATTTATGTAATTTTAGTTTTAATTGAAAATTGTAATTGTAAGAAAACGGTTTTGTATCTACTGTAGGTTTTGTGTCCTAGGTAGTTTGTTTCCCTGTAAGTAATTTTTTCAACTTTGCAATAATTCCAAATATACTGCTGTTATTCAGTACTATTTGGATTAAGACTAACAATTTTTTGGATTAGAAACACTGTGAATATTCTTCTGAACGTTATTAAACAGAAAAGTAATTCAAGAAAGGCGTTAAAAAAACTAATTCAAAAAGTAGGGTCCACATTTCGCTTCGTAACACTGTTTTTGTTGTTTTTTTTTTTTTTTTTTTGTTTGGTCAACAATGTTGCACGTTACACTGATTTTTCCTTTACATGAAAGTTTATCCTATATTTACTACGATATAAAAATCAGTGATTTTCCAAATTCAGGCATCGTTATTACGGAGTAAAAGCTTTTATGCACTGTGTTCACATTTTTTCTTAAAATATAATTTATCTTTTTGATTTATGATTTGTTTTGCAAAACTGAAAGGGGAAAATATTTTCCAGCATTATTTTAACTTCACTTGTTAAAAACCAAAATAAATAGAGCAAAATAATCTCTGAAGTAGATGTAACTCACTTTATGGTATTATTGCTGTTGGCTTCCAGGATTCACTTGTTGAAATTCACTTGTTACATTTGCTTATGGTAAATGGAAATCGCGTGTAGAGTTTGTAATTTATGATTGACTACTAATAGTGGTGTTATCTTTTGAATTTAAAGCATATACAAATACAAGTGTGCAAGATTTAAAAAATTTTTATTTTAATTTCACAGCATTTATAAGTTTTTGAATCCGTTGTTTTGCTCTTAACTTGTCTTACACACGTTTCAGTCAATGTAATGCACGACTTAAGCTGAAATAAAAGGCCATGTTTATTGATATGAATTTTAAAAAGTTCAATCTGCATACAGAATTAGCAAAAATTTTATTAACATCAGAAAACATAAGTTTAAGTTTCATGCTATATTTAATGACAAACAATTTTTTATCTAAAAGAGAAAATGAATAAAATTTTTATAAAGTTTTGTTTTGTTTGTTTTGTTAACCGACTTCCAAAAAGAAGAAGGTTATCAATTCGACTGAATGTTGCATTTTTTTGCTTGAACTTGCAGGACTCAGTCAGTTTTTAACTGATTTTGGAAATTTGTTGGAATATAATAGATTATATTTACAGACTGGTCCGAAATTAAAGGGTGCAAAAGGCACTTTTTTAAAATTTATAAAGACCGCGCATTACTTTAACTTTCGTCAACAAAAAGTAATAAAAAATAAATAAAAAAATTACAGGGTGCCCCAACAGGTGACGTAAATTGACTTATTTGGGCCTATCTTTTAAACCGTTACAGACAAACGATTGCGTTACAGTAATAAGTATTAATATTAAAAATTATAAATTAAAGGGTGCACCAATAGTTCGTTTATTTTGATATATATGGTCACACTTGTAAACAGTTGTAGACAGATGTTTGAAATTTACAAAGAACTTATATTGCTAAGTCCGCTACAACAACAAGTATAAAATTTGGATTTGGAAATAAACGAGTGTTCCAATAGTTGATGTAATTTGAAGTATGCGATCGAACTTTTGCACCGTTATATATAGACAGCTGAGACTTACAAGGGACCTGTATAACTAAGTCCGCTATGAAAATAAATTTACAATTTAAATTTAGAAATTAAAAGGTGTTCCCAAAATTAATGTAATTTAACCAAACAAATCCCTTGAAAATTATACAAATGTCCACTACTTTATTTGTTATAATAAGAATTATAAAAATTTTAAATTATAAATTAAAGGGTTTTATTAAAGTTGATATAATCTGATGTATATGGCCAAACTGTTGAAGGGTTATAGACAGACGGTTGAAATTTACAAAGAACCTGATCGCTAAATCTACTACAACAGTTATAGTTGCTGTAGTTTGATGTTTATTGAACAGTTGAACAAGTATAAAGTTAGAAGATATAAGAGTATCACAATAGTAAATGTAATACTCTTGAACCGTTATAGGCAAACATATGAAATCCGTTTTGAAGTCGGAAGAATTATTTTAAAAATTATCATTTACTCCTGCATTTGTGTCCTCTTATAAAAAAAACTCTCGTCGCTTTATAATAATTTAAAATATTTTGACAATAATTTCAGTGTGTTCTATTAAATATTTACTTAAAAATAAATGCAAAATTTAAAGTTATAAATTTAAAAGGAGCCTTATTTTTTATCAATAAAAAATAAATTTAAATACTTTTGAAGAATTATGATAAGAGATGCCGGATCAAAGCACGTCTCGATGACCCTCAATAATCAATATCGGTGATTTATATCATTAATCGGGAAAATAGCACGAAAAAAATATTTTTTTAAAAATTAATTAATGTAATTTATAAAAAAAAATCCCATTGTTTAACATAATTTAATATTTGCAAGTGCCCGGGAATAAATTATGTTGAATAGCCTTGCGCTGGTATGGTAAATATCACAGTTTTTCTAGACCTTCTTTGTTAACTTGGAGAGATATAAAATAGTAAATGAAAAATTAATTTATTATAATTGAACTAAATAAGCGTAACATAGGTCTCTAATTGACGATTTTTTTTTTGTTTGTATAAAAAATTGCTCGACTGAAAAAAATTCGGTTGGAAGGGGAATTTCATATATGTGGCAAAGAAATTACTACAAGAATCTTTTTGTTATGTGATTAGATTCAAGATTTTAGAAAATTCGCTAGTTTAAGTCTAAGAAAAAATATTAAAATAAATAAGTAAAAAATAAAAAAAATAAATATTTTCTTTTGTCTCTCGCCTTCAGTATAAAATACATTTGCTATTTATATTAATAACTAAATAACTTAAACTCAAATGCTTGGATTTGAAAACTCCTTTACAATTTGATTTTGAATAGATAATTGAATAAAATAATATTTCTAATGTTCCAATAGAAAGTTTAACAACACAAAAAAGTACAGTATCCTTTTACCCATTACAGTTAATCATTTAAATCAATCGTTTAAATGAATTCTTTATTTTAAATATACAAAGTTTTGTCTGTGCACATGAGTACTCATTATTTTTAGATAAAATATTTTCAACATTTTGTAAACAATTTTGTAATAAAGTTACCGTTTGCAGTCTAAACAAAATTATAAAACAATTTCATGAAAAATCACACAACTTTCATGTTTAAGTTTCCTATTCTCCTGTTCTGAACTTATCAACATCCTGTTTTGTTGTAAAATTTTTACAAGTTGTAACGTATAGTATTTTACAAACATTCTAAACACATTGCAAGGAGGGTCTTTCATGTCAGTATATGACTATTGTGGGGAAAGTAAAAGTAAAAAATAAAATGTCGTTACTTCTGTACGTATAAAATTGTATATTTAAATTAAAAATGGAAAAACTTTGCTTTGGCAAAAATTATATGTAAAGATTGTCCAAAATTTTACGCAAGATTTGAATTTTCTGCCAGTTGTTCGAATTAAGGTCTTTGCATGTCAAAAAACGTCCCATAATTAAAATCATTTCATCATTGATTGATCGAAACTATTTTGGGTACTTCGTTGCTCGTAAAAACAAACACTTGTATTTTTCGTGTCAGGATTTGTCAATTCTTCTTTTGTAATACAACTATTTTGAATGAGGCACTGCGGAGCCGAAAGCGTTTAGTAAAATGTTCAGATTTATAATTCACTTGTGTGATTCGCTCAGTTTTAGCCTTTCATTAATAACCGACACCGCCTCAGAAGATACCGAATTCCTGTATCTGATAAGTAGAGAATTAACAGCTCTATATCAAGTGATCTCTGACAGGGATACAAAATAGTTAATCTGATTTTTATTAGGGGCATTGAAGGAATAACAAATGTGACTGTAGTTTAAACCCAAGTCGCACGAAAAGATTTCCGTTAATGAATTAATAGTTGTATTTCAATCGAACTCTCCCACTCTTCAATTAAAGATCTGCGTGTATTCTTGCAGATTATAAATGAAATGCGCGATAGGGAGCTGTTGTAAGTCTGTATAACATTTTTCCGCCATAACTATATCTTGCAATATATAGCTCAACGATGTCGTGTTCTACAAATATTATCAAGTTCCACAGTCGTCTATTATGTTGTTCACATAAAAAAGTAACAGCAGTCAACCGAAAGAAAATCAACGAGGAAACAATATTTTTAAATTTCTATGATTTTTATTGCTGCCTTTTAAAACCAAAATTAAATACATTTAATATAATAACACTGTCCAACAAATTAAGACTTTTTTAATGGAAGAGAATAGCAACCCCATAATTCTGAAAGGGTATGTTGAGTAGATCATTTTTGTAGAACAAACTTATGGTCCAGCACGTCTGAGTTTTTGTTTTTAATGGGTCAAAATTTTCATTTTTTGGTCGAAGGGAGTATTAAACTGTATGAAAAAAATGCTGTAAGTTAATGTCTGAGAGAATTCTTATGGTCTGAGTTATATTGTGGATTTGTATGAGGATTATTTTTGTGGAAGTTCTTAACCCTCTAACTGGTCTCTTTATGGGTCAATTTGACCATTTTTTCGAGAAAATCAAAAAATATCCTTTAAAAAAGACATTTAAGGATTAAAATGTTGTACGAAAATGTTTGCCGGAAAATTTCAGTGGGGTTCACCAAAGACACCATTGTTGTAAAAAAAAAATAATCATCCTACAATTCCACAATATAACTCAGACCATAAGAATTCTCTCAGACATTAACTTACAGCATTTTTTTCATACAGTTTAATACTCCCTTCGACCAAAAAATGAAAATTTTGACCCATTAAAAACAAAAACTCAGACGTGCTGGACCACAAGTTTGTTCTACAAAAATGATCTACTCAACAAACCCTTTCAGAATTATAGGGTCGCTATTCTGTTTCAAAAATGCTGTTGAACAGTGTAATTTTAATGTTAAAATTAAAGATTTTCAAAATTTAAGTTTTCGAATAATATTTGCCTTTATTTCACGTGCCATTTTTATGGTATAAATAATAACCCCTCAAATTATCTCAATTTTTAAAAATGTAAAGCTTTTCTTTAATAACTGTTGTCAACAATATTAACAAAAAATAAAAAATATGCAAGACCATAATTTCAAAAACTTCATCATAAAGCAATCACATACTTTAAATATAATAATTTAACATTCAACAAGTGGAATACAGATGGTTGCTTAATGTAAATTGAGTCATTCATATTAAATTAAAGACACGGGAATATTTTTTTTAAATTTAATTTTCACAAAAAACTTCGTTCTATTTTTTATTTAATTATCCCGATTATATTAATTACCGATATTGATTATTGAGGGTCAAAGCACGTCTCGATGGCCATTTCGTTACCGCTTACATAACTCTTCAGGAAACTTCTGACAAACATTTTAAATAAACTAGAGATTTTTGTCCAAACAATAAAGCAAAGACAAAAATCAAAGTTTAAGCAAAAACAACAATAACCAACAGTAATTCTATTTTTCTTTCTCTACTGTATACGGTCGACTTCTTTTCGACTCTTTTATACAGTTTAAAGAGGATGAAAAATAAACGAAATGGCCATCGAGACGTGCTTTGACCCTCAATAATCAATATCGGTAATTAATATAATCGGGATAATTAAATAAAAAATAGCACGAAGTTTTTTGAGTCATTCATAATTTATGACTCACGCAAAGCTTTTATAATTAATACAACATTTAAAGTCGGCAAAAAAGTGCGAGGTGTGCCCAAGAATTTATTTATAACTATTTTTTTTTTTCTTTCTTTTTATACTCAAGTTTTTTTTTAATTTGTCTTCTATATTTTACGCTCCTAATTATTTTTTAATAAATATTAAAGTATCACGAAAATATCTATAACGATCATTAACCTGAGTAATAATGTTGCATTTATTATTAAAGTATTAAATTATGACTTGAATAAATTGAGTTAAAAAAGTGAATCGATTGAGCGATATACGTCTGTCAGTCCGTTTTTGTAGTAAAATCAAGATAGAGAAAACCTAAATACGCATATCGTTTAGACCTAACTTCAAAAGAGGTGCTATTGAAAGTCAGCAAGATCGTTCCATGTCATTCGAGGCAGCGGGCAAATACACCAATCCTATCTCTAATTTTTTCATATTATTTGGAACAATAAAGTAACTCCAGTCGAAAAAACAAATAGGTGGAGCGATGGAAAATTAAAAAAAAAAAAAAAGAAAAAGCAACACGTGAAAAAATTGACGCTCACCCATATTTTTCTGAGTTACGGCCCTCTGAACTTTTTAAATTTTATAAAATATCAATACGGGTACCGTTCAAAAACTTTTGAAGAGATCTTTAAAGAAATACTAAAATTTTTTAAATATTCTTAAACTATTAAGAGTCGATGACATTTTTATGTAAAATTAAAAATATTATCGAATATTTTTTTAATTCTTTGTCACCCCAATATTTGTTTTTTTTTTTTTTTTTTGACTGTAGCTACTTTACTAAACTTGATTTACACATATGGTGAAGCAGTGTTTTAATTGCTTGCTTAAAAATAGCAACAGCACTAAAATCTTTGCTTTGCTTACATATTTTTCAGCAAAAACTAAATGTCTTAGCATTAACAAAATATCTCATTATAAACGAAGTTACAGCAAAAAGCTTACGTAATATAGGAAATAAATAGATAAATACGTTTCCAATGTTTCCAATGGGATGAAAAGCAGCGAGTTACAACAAGAAACAGCAATCGTAGTCAGCCACAACTTCATAGTAAAAAGTTAAGCAAAATTAAAAATAAAGAAAAACGGATTGCTCAAGCAACAGCAAACGTTTTCAAATTAATTGCTTTGCTGATTGCTTTACTGCAGAAAGAAACACATAGTCAGCTAAAGCAAATGCATTTCTTTTCCTTTTTTTGGCATTTGCGTTTTGATTTTGCTACACATTGTTCCACAGCAACAGTTAAGCAACTACATATGCATTGAAAATAGTCAAGCATTTTTAATCATACAAAATTCGGCATAGCCAAATATAGCACTCTTCCTTGTTTTTATTTTAATTTTATTATCCGTTTCCAGAAAGGCCTTTTAAATTATTTAGTACAGACTTTCTTTCCATCTTTGAAACCTAGTCTGTACCTCGTTTCTGTATTTCTCGCATCGTAAAAGTTTTCACATCAAGTGTGAAACAAAAAATTTCATCGTTTCTCGATTTGCGAGTAAAAAGTGTTTCTGGTTCTTAATGCGAAAAAAGACAACATTGATTCTGTTTTTACTGGAATAATTCCAGTACTAGTGTCAAATAAATAAAGAAATAAATTATCAAACAATATAAAAGTTAATAAATAAAATAAGTTCTAGATAATATAGCGAAAAAAATGTATAGTGTGGTCTTAATAATAGCTGAAGAGAATGATCGGCGAAATATTATTAAATTTTCTATTTTGTAAATAAAAAGATACAAAACATAAATAAATGCATGAATACTTATTGATAATACTTTTTTATTATTAAGTTAAATTGCTTTTTACCTTTTCGTCTGAATTAGACTCCATGTTTCCACAAATTTAAAAATATATTTTTAATCTTACTCGTTTTCGCACTGTTTTTAAATGTTAGTTGTTTTGACAGTTCTTGCGTAAAACTTTTCACAAAATATTGGTACAGAAACACTTTTTCTCGCATAATTCCAATAACTGTTGGAAAATAACTTAAATGACATATAGTTCTCGCATTTTAAAGATATAGAAACACTTGTGTGAGAAAACCCATTTTTTGTTTCAGTTAACATCGGTTTTTCTAAAAATTCAGTTGTTTCATGCGAAAACTTTTACGATTCGAGAAATACAGAAACGAGGTACTGGTTGAGCTTTTTATATACGTAAATTTAATAATTCACAAGAATTTATTGTATTAAATTTCGTTAGAATATTATTTATATCAAGTTATTAAAATTAAAAAATCACACAAAATTAAAACCACACGGATTTTAAGAATTACTAAAGATTAACTTGAGGGGTTTTACGAATATTTAAACTTCAAAGGCATCTACTAATGTTTAATTAAATATCAAAAACCAATTTGTGTAATTCCTTCATGCTAAATACAAATATGTTGGAAAAAACCAACATATATTCTTACACATACATCATAATTATTTGCATTGCTTTTATTCAAATAATCGGAAGTAAATTGTAAGTACTCGAGGGCAACCCCAAAGTTACAAAATATTTTTAGAAAGTTAAAATTTAAAAAAATATGGTTTCAAAACTTTTCACTGGTTATTGAAAACGTTAAATTGGTACGAATACTTTGTTCTGTTTCCACAGCAAGAAAAAAATCATTATAGTTACAGAACTTCTTTAAGAACAGCATAGTCCTTTCTGCTATTACATATACAAATATGTGAAAATAAATGCGTTTATTAAGACAACCTCCGTTTGCTTTTTCGAACTTAAATAAATAGAACGCAAGCATTAATGTATGTACACACATAAAAAGTTAAAAAAAAAGAATGGAGAAAAGAAATATCCCAAAGGAATATATACAATGATGAAAAAAAATCCATCCAACATAAGAATGAAACACAAACAAGGAAAGACTAATATTCATTCCATGGGAGCGATAAACGAAACATATCACAAAGAGTTCTACATTAGGGCATGTGTGTCAATAGAAGTTAACAACAACAAATATGCTTGTACAAAGAAATAATATTTAACAGTAAATTGTAGCAAAATCTATTGACATTCATATGTAAGTAATAGAGATAAGCAAACAGTTGATTAAAATAAAAAATAAAAATACTGAGTCAGAAATCAGAAAAAAGGTCCTCACAGATATTCCCATAAAAATTAAATGAGGAAAATAAAAATAAATACAGTTTAACAAAAATTCAAATAAAAGCAATTTATTCGTTAAAAAAAACTTATTAACTCAATTCTACGAAGAGAAATCTCATACATTAAGACCTTAAGTTTTATAGCGAAATATTATTAAAAAAAATTAATTAAAATAAAAAACAAAAATAAAAAGTTGAACTTAAAAAATAAAAGATCAATTTATAAAATGCCTACTTTAAGATAAAAAGATCTGAGTACTCATCCCAGGAAATGGCTGAAATTTTTGTATTTCAAAGTTTTATAAAATTTAAAAAAGAAAAGTTTTTGGAAAAAAATTAAATGTGAGTCTTGTAGAGAAATTAAACAAATATTTCATAAAGATTTCTTAGCACTAAGTTCAGTAGAAAAATTGGAGACATCATTCAATAAAAATTACATTTAAAAAGAACAGCTCTTATCTAAATTTTCCAAATATTTTGTCTAACAGCGTTATCAGAAAATTGTAATATTGTTTTAATTAGTTGTAGTTTAATTAGTTTTCTTAAATTATTACAATGAAACTTCCTCTTTCGACACGATTGACAAAGTGTCAATTCACAATATATTGGGGCCTAGAATTGCCACAAAGATACCGTCTAACAACAGTATGTTTTAATGAAAGAGAATGGATCTTCTACTTATAAATGTTTTATTTAATGTCGTCAATTATGTATGGAATACAGTATCAGATAAATGTCCGTCTCTTTTAGCTTTACAAATGCCAGCTCTTTTGAGTACATTTTTCATTACATTCTAACACATTTAACGCGTAGACTGGAGCAGTCAATTCAGGCGACCATGGAGGCCAATTAACATCATCATTTCTTAAATAACTTGTTATTGAAAAAAGGCCTCGCAGCAATTTCATTGTAATCCTGGCTGTATCGCATGCACCGTGTTGTTGATATCACATGTCAATCAAACCCAAGGCATACAGTACCATTTCGCCGTTTTCATTTTTAAAGAACTAAGGTATAATAATTCCTCCTTTTCATTGCTCAGAATAGACTATTCTCTTTATTCACATATCCATTGAAATAAAAATGTGCCTCATCACATTTGCCATGGGCGGTTTTGCCATGGGCGAGCTGCAACATCCTATGGGCATATGTACAACGGCGTAATTTGACTTGTGGAAAAAGCTCTTAGGTCAACTGAATCTTAAATGGAAACAAATGCAAGTCCTTGTGCAAAGTTGTGGTCAAAATTGTACTTTGAACACCAAGCTCCGATCAGTCGATCTCGCGGTACTTGCTTGGGCTTATCTCTTTCTTCGAAATCATTCACTACATTGTACTATTGTACTTTATCGTCGGTACAATAATCGATGATACATTTTGATAAAATGTTTTAATGATTACAACATCACGTTTTTGCTTCACGACTGCAAAATATTAACTGTCACGGCTACTGTTTACCAAATTGGCGGCAAAACAAACCTTCCCGGCAGACCAGTATAAGAATTGAAATGAAATAAGCGAACAGCATAAGGAAATAAGACGGGGACATTGTTAGTTTTTAAAATTTGAAACCAGTACCTCGTTTCTGTATTTCTCGCATCGTAAAAGTTTTCGCATGAAACGAGTAAATTTTTAGAAAAACGATGTAAATTGAAACAAAAAATGGGTTTTCTCACACAAGTGTTTCTGTATCTTTAAAATGCGAGAACTATATGTCATTTAAGTTATTTTCCAACAGTTATTATAAGTATGCGAGAAAAAGTGTTTCTGTACCAATATTTTGTGAAAAGTTTTACGCAAGAACTGTCAAAATAACTCACATTTCAAAACAGCGCGAGAACAAGTAAGATTTAAAATATATTTTTAAATTTGTGTAAACACGGAGTCTAAATCAGCCGAAAAGGTAAAAAGCAATTTAAATTAATAATAAAAAAGTATTATCAATAAGTATTTATGCATTTATTTATGTTTTATATCTTTTTATTTAGAAAATAGAAAGAATTTCCAAACAGCAAAAGCTAATTGATTACATGTCCTCCACACTCTATTATACATTTTTTTCGCTATATTATTTAAAACTTATTTTATTTATTAACTCTTTTCTACACTTTCACTATTTTTCTATATTGGTTGATAATTTATTTCTTTGTTTTGACGTTTTGTTTTTATTTGACACTAGTACTGGAATTATTCCAGTAAAAACAGAATCAGTGTTGTCTGTTTTCGCATTAAGAACCAGAAACACTTTTTACTCGCAAATCGAGAAACGATGAAATTTTTTGTTTCACTCTTGATGCGAAAACTTTTACGATGCGAGAAATACAGAAACGAGGTACAGATAAGCAAAATTTAACCTTCTACGGAATTCTAATAACACAATGGCAGTAGTTAGTTTGCCATAACAAAAACAAAAGATCATAAGGGACACAAACGCAAATGTTTGGATATAATGAAGTCTTTATATAGAAAGGAAACAGCAAGTGATGACAGGCTTAACCGGATATTAACAGTATTTAATTTATTGGCGAAACGAACCCCATAAATTAAATACCAGAAAATTGAAATTTTTAAGACAAACAATTATTAAACTCTTAATCAAAATAAATTTTTTTTACTAATTTTTGTTGAAACTATTTTTGGTAAAACTATTTCATGTACACAGATCAATTTCAATGCTTGTTTCTATCGTCTCACCATACATTTATTTGTGCCTCATTTGAGTAGCCTTTAACTTCTAGTTGAGATTTGGCTGATTACATTGGATACCGTAATTATTCATTACTTGATGTTGGTAGCTTATAAAACATTGTTTTTGAACATGACTTTTCTTTATTTTACAATACAAATGATGTGAACTTTCAATTTTCTATACTAGAATATTTAATATCCAAAATGTTTTCCTTGGTTTCTATATCGAGATTTAAAATTAAAGAACATAAATCGACAGAGTGGATTAAGTCTGCTGAAGTTATCTATGCTAAATCTCTTAGAGACCTTGCATATAGGGCCTATATAAATGACCCAACTCTTTATAAATGGAGTGTTTTTTGGAAATATAGAAATAAAGCAAAACGAACATTACGAAGAGTCAAAAAGGCTTATTTTAGTAGTTTATTTCATAATGTTGACACCAAGGGCATGTGGAATAAATTAAGAAAAGCAAGCAATAGTAACCCAATCAATGCTAACTCTGAGTTAGATGTTGAAGAGGTAAATAGTTATTTTTTAGATAATCTGAACTTGGGCTCCGGTAATGTTTTTGAACCAATACGTTTTGAGAGCTCTTTTGGTATATTTTTCTTTCAGTGTATTAATATTAACGATTTATATACAGCTTTTTTAAAAATCAAATCAAATGCTAGTGGTATTGAGGGCATACCATTAAGATTTTTGAAAATTATATTTCCTTTAATGAGCAATCATTTTTTACATTTAGTCAATTGTATTATAACAGTTGCAAAAGTTATTCCAATACCCAAATCTGGAAATTCGCTCAATACTGATAACCTAAGGCCTATAAGCTTACTGCCTATATTGACAAAGATATTTGAACATGTTTTAAGGTCTCAAATAACCCAGCATATCCAGGAATTTAGTTTACTAAATGAACGGCAAACAGGATTTCGCAGTGATTGCAGTGCATCATCTGCCTTGCTTGGAATTACTGAATCCATAAGAGAGAATTTGAATAGAGGTGGGAAAAGTATCCTAGTGGCATTAGATTTATCTAAAGCTTTTGATCGAGTCTACCATGTAAAATTGTTGCAGAAGCTTAACAGTGAGTTTAGGTTTTCAACGACATCTTGCCTTCTTATAAATTCGTACCTATCAGGAAGAAGACAATTTATATCTTTTAATGGCAGAGAATCACATGTAAAACAGGTGAAATCTGGGGTACCCCAAGGATCCGTTTTGGGCCCTTTGTTTTTTTCTATGTATTTAAATAATTTTTTTTTTCGTGTGGTTGAGTCAGAAATATGCTCAATAGATGCCTTTGCAGACGACATTCAATTACTTTCTCATGGTACTAGATCAACGGATTCGCTTCAAACAATAATTAATGACACGTTGCATCAAGTTGAATCCTGGATGATATCGAATTATTTGCTCTTAAATATCTCAAAATCTAAAATTTTCGGCTTTGGTTCCAAAAGTTTTAGCGATTTCAACATTCACCTAGGGCAAAGTGAGCTACAGTTTGTAGATAAGATGAAAATTTTAGGTGTTATCATAGATAATAGGCTTGATTATTCATATCATATTGACAATGTGTATTCTCGAGTCGGTTTTACACTCCGTAGATTATATTGTCTAAACATATACCTAAACATATGTGATCTTAGAATTTAAAACACCCTCTATGCTTAAGTTTGTTAAAAAAGGCTTTTTATGATTTTATTAAACAGACATTACTTTCAATTCAAAAACACCTTTAAGATTCTTATTTTCTTTGAAGATTTGCTATGTTTACTTTCTCATCTTTAACAAAAAACAAAAGTATAAAATAAACAACTGTCAGATAAAAATTTCACCTTCGAACTGCACTTTAGTGACAGTCTCAGACATGTCTTAATTTATTTATTTTTATGTATTGAGAGTTAAGTACTTGTCAGTCGATGCTATTGAAAAGTGTAGTAGAAAAAGCTTAAATAGAATTGAATTCACTCGTATTGGCAAAGAGTTTAACTTTTTAACTTGAAGACAAATCCATTTCACAGTAACTCAACACTCAGAATATCTTTCTCTTTTCATTCCTTACTGATATATCTTCTTTTTGTACAATAAAATGTATATAATCAATATTCCTTTTATGTAACTCGAGGACAAAGATATTTACGCATCATGAGAAATTTATACTCTTACCTTTTTCAATGATTATTTTTTATTGATAAAAATTACGGAGAAATAAATGTATTGTGTTTATATATCCTACAGTGTAAGTGTGTCTGTATTTGTTTAGCATAATAAGTTTTTTGGCTCGTTTTCTGTTCTGTTCGTTACCACAATCATTTTTTTTTCTTTCTCCTTTTGACAATAATTGACTTAATTTTAATGGCATTTAAATTTAAAGAAAAGTAGACAAAGGATACCTCAGCTTTGATTTAATGTTGAATAAGATAAAAGAATTGTCAGATTTAAAAGGTACTTATAAATAATTTTAAATTTGAATAGTAAATATTTTTCGAGGACATGTTCGAAAACAAATCAAAAGTAAAAAAAAACAATTAGATAAATAAATAAACGCAGCACAGGTAATGAACGATGATTATAATTTGTATTGAATGTAGAAAGATTTTTTTAATTAGGGTTACAAATTTGAAATTTGATTTGAAAGTTAAAGTGAGAGAGAAAACGAACTTCACACTTCGAATTGATCACATTCAGAGTAGAGTTGTAATGAAGTGCATGAATTTGGCCACAAAAACTAAAATAAAGTGCAAAATAGTGGTTTAATCGAATAAAACTTGTTTAAATTAATTTAAACCATGTTTTCAACATTTTTGTTGTTATTCTTTTTTTTAAAGCTGCAATTTATAGTATGAATTCACATTCTGATTTTAAATCTAAAACACTCAAACAATATTCTTGGCTTTTCTTAAAAAGAAAGCAAAAGATCTTGTGATCTGACTTAAAGAACCAGTGAAATAAAAGCAGAAACTAGATTATTAGCAAAATATTATTTAATCGCATTTAAATTGAACTTATTAAAAAAATTATAGCGATATTTGACAGAATTAGGGATTTTGGCGAATTTTGAAAGATCTAGAGACTAAATCTTGCAGCGTGTAATAGCTTTGATTTTTTCATCCTCAAATAATAATAATAATATCTACTGAATACTCCAACTCTAAATTCAAGCCTAAATTGAACGCAGTATTTTATTATCTTCTCAGTTTTAAGTAACTCCTTTTCCGGCTAATAGCCATTCAATCAGGCTTGACGAAAAAAAAAATAGAATTTACTGCCTTAAAAAATTCTCATTTGATCCATAATACTTTTACTGCAACATTGGACTTAGTAATCTATTTATTTATTTATTGTTTTCATTCTTATCCTGTTGGCCAATGTTTAGCAATATGAATATAATTAATTTAATATTCATTTATTATTTACTGATAAAATATAAAATGTTTTGGTTTTTTTATTCCTATTTCCTGTTTAAGTTTCTTGTTTTATTTTACCACTATTAATTAAAAAAGATCATTTTATTTGCTTATTAACAACAAACTATTTACGGCTTCTAGAAAAGGCTTCGCTTAGGTTATACTATATTAACCCATGAAGCTTTATTGAACCCTACTTGCACACATATTTGCAACTGTGTTATCACATATCCCAAAACACCTTCCCAATTCCTTTGTGATTGCCCTGAAATCCTTAACACTAGAAACAGAAATTTTAATAATTTTGTTCTCTTTTTTTCATCACCCTACTATTGACAATAATACACTATTAATTAAATTCTTAAAAATATCAAATCTGTATAATTTTATTTAAGTTAGATTTATATATTTTTAAATTTTTAATATCTGCTGATCTGAAAGCCCATGTCGGTATTGTCCTTTCTTAATTTTAAAAAATAAATAAATAAATATATGCCTATTAGACCCTTCACCACAAAAAGTGGAAAAAGTTTATATCTAAGTTTGTCATTTCATGTGTAATTTCTACAATATCCATTTCCGACCCCATAAAGTTTATATATTCTGTCGTCTTATGCATAGCGAAATCGAGTGTTCGATGTCTGTCTGTCCGTCCGTGTTAGTCTTGAAATCAAGTTTTCCTCGGCAATCGATCAGATATAGTGTCGAAAGAGGTGCTGTTGAAAATCAGCAAGATCGGTCCATGTCCTTCAATGCTGGAGGCAAAACAAACACGCCTACCTCAAATTTTTTTATGTGACTTGGAACAATAATGTAACTCCATTAAAAAAAATTAATACATGGGACGATAGATATTTAGAAAATAAGAAAAATTTAAAAAAAAATGGGCGCTCGCCCATATTTTCAGAGGTACGGGGCTCTGAAATTTAAATTTTTTTTTAAATATCGATATGCGTACCATTTTAAAGCTCTTAAAGAGATCTTTAAGGAAATAATTTTTTTTTTTAAATGCTAAATTTAGTAAGAGCCGATGTCATTTTTATGTACAATTATTTATCTACATGCAGTACCAAATTTTTTGCTTAATTTTTTAATTCTCTGTTACCTCGATATTTGCTTTTTTGATATGAGTTACTTAACTAAACTCGCTTTACATAGAAATGTGAAGATATAAAATTTTGCATAGCCGAATATAGCACTCTTATTTATTAAACCTAAACTTGTTTTGATAACCCACAATTTAAAGAAATATTTTATTTTTGAAAAAGGACTTTTAGAGCCTTAAAAAAGTATAACATTAATTAACATTAAGGTGCTTCATTTAGTGGTAATTCAATGATATGCTTTTTTAAAAGTATACTCGTATTGTAGTGCTTAAAAATATATTATTTCTATCCAAGAAATGTTCTTAAATTTTGTCTTCTTTAAAATCTTTTTTAAAAATTGCAGCGCTGTTTGAAATATCCCACTTGTTAACAACAGACCTGCTTCAACCTGTTAACTTTTCAAAGAAGGTAACAAAATTAATTAGAAAGCATTGTCGTGGCACTTTTGTGAAAAGTATTTTTTCAAACAATTTTTTATGATATTTTTCAGTGTTTTTTGAAGGTACTATTGTCAATTATATTGTTTTTGAATTTACATTTATAAAAGGTATTTATTAAAAGTAGAGCCTTTAATTAAATCAAAACATCGTATTATCTAAAACATAATTGTGAAGGTCAACCTTAACATTAAGTTACGCCTACAAAAATACTCTTTTAACCCTCATTTGAGTTAAAATACCATTAAGAATTATTTAAATATGTAACCAATTCTTAAATTTTTTATATATGTAAAAATTCCATTACACTACTTTGATTTTACCCTCTTCTGAAATTTTTTAACTTGAATTGGAGAAAAAATTTAATTTTATTTTGGTTCAGTTAGTTTCTTATCCCCTGCTTTAAATCAGTCAGTCAGCTGTATTTAGCAGATTTAATATTGTTTATTCTCTATAAATTAAAATCATTCGTCCAAACATGACAGTTTAAGTTGCTATTTGTGTTCCTTAATACTTCTAGGCGGTTTAATTGGCTTAAACTTTCTGTCAAACTTGACAATAATTACTGTTGCGGTTGCCGTTTGATTTCATTCATGTTGGTCTAGAAATTTTTTTTACAAAAATATTTTATTTTATGTACTTAAATTCTTTAGAGTTTTTATACTCAAACTTTAAGTTTATTGTGGAATTATTTTTAATAGTTGCTTAATGGCTAAAGTTTCTGTGTACTTTTTTATTAAAAAATTGTGGAAGTTATTTTTTGAAAGATTTGTTAGATAACTAAAACTAGACAATAAAAAAAGCTTAGTTATAAAAACAATTTTGAAATTGCAGTTTTCTTATTCAAATAAATAAATGAAGTTTAGTAAGGCAAAAGTTAATTTGAATAAAACTCCTGTCCTCTTAAGGTCATTTAGGAAATTTTGTTCTACAATCACTGTTATTTTTTTGGAAAAAGAAAACACTTGGAACACTCCTGCTTTACTGTAAATTTTTATATTTTTTTTCAATAATTTTCTTCAACAATTTTAGAATCTGTCGAAAAACCCAATAGAATGGCATTCCATTCTATTTTACTAAAAAAAACAGCACTTCAGAAGCACGTATTGCTATTCAAAATTATAAATTAAAGGTTGCCCCAATAGTTTACTTTATACTTTTATACAATTGTAGGCAGACGCTTTAAATTAACAACAAACCTGTATTGCTAACTCCGCTGTAAATAAAAGTATAAAATTTAGATTTGGAAATTAAAAGGTGGCCCAGTAGTTGATGTAATTTATTATATGTGGCCAAACTTTTGAACCGTTGTAGACAGACAGTTTAAACTCACAAGGGACTTGCATTGCTAAGTCTGCTATATCAACAATTTTATAATTCTTATTTAGAAATTAAAGGGTGTTCCCATAGTTGAGGTAAATTAACCTATGTGGGCCTATCTTTTGAACCCTTATAGATAAACGCTTTCAAATTGAACAGAATAACGACTGCTAAGACCGTTATAGTAAAAAATATCAATATTCAAAATTATAAATTAAAGGGTGCCCCAATTTATTATTTACTATATATGGCCATACTTTTGAACACTTTTAGATAGACGCTTGAAATTTACAACAAACCTGTATTACTAACTCTACTGTAACTACAAGTATAAAATTTGTTTTTGGAAATGAAAGGGTGATACAATAGTTCATGTCATTTGATGTATATTGCCAAACAAACGTTTGAAATGTACAATTAATTTTAAAATATTTAAACTGTTATTTATGTGAGAACAAAAACCTTCTAGTTGGTACTTAATAAGTAAATTAGCAACTAAAACTTGAATACTATTGCATTAATTTTGTTTTAGCTTCAGAAATTTATTGTAATAATTATAACCATAATATATCTATAATAAGCATAACATAGTCTTATATCACTACAAATTCAATGCAACAAAAATTACACGCCTTCAGTTTCTGCACTGTTATCTAAACGAAATGTTTTACGGATCCTGAAAACCGATTTTTTTTAAAGGTAGATCATTTAAAGATGATACTGCGAGTAGCAGCAGTCTTAGCTAACTTAGATATTTTTTAAATACTGATGTAATTTGAGCCCAAATCACTTAGTGGATTGTCCATTTCGTTTTATAATAAAGTTAGAATAAAGACATAAAGCATATTTTCAAATTGCCTTTTATGCACAAATTACTTGTTGAATATATTGCGTAAATTAAGCGATTTGTTTTCTGTATTTAGATATTTTATTGATGCCTCAGTTTGTTAGTGCTAAATAAAGTTGGGATTCGAGAATTTTTTTAAATATTCTTTTACGTACTTTGTGAAATATTGTTTAAAAAATAAACGAATTTTTAAACCGATTTAATTGTTATTAAAAGATGTTTAAGGTTTTTCTAGCATTCTGTGGTCTGATTAATTAAAAAGCTTTAAAAACATTAACAATAACTACGAAGCAAATCAAAAAAAGTTTTTCTAAGAATTTCAGTTAAAAGTAATGAAAAAATAAACTGTAAGCAGCTCTAGTATAAAGTTTGAAAGAAAATAAGCTTTTTCCATGAAATGATTTATCATTTAAACTTTAAAAATTCAAAGCAAAACGTTTTCAATGAATACAGAAAGCATATTCAGCTCTAAATGATAAATTCATGATTTCAATAGAAACATCTTTGCACAGATTTAATTTTTTCCTTTTATTTCCATTTGATAAACGAAAAGATAAAAAATACTGAATGGAAAAACTGAGCGTATTAAAAGACTTTGCTGTAGTTCTTTAAAATGAATTGCACTCCCACACACTAGAACATTTATTATTTAAGAACACTCAATAACATTAACCACTTCTACTACAACAACCAACATTAAGGCGACCAGGAACAGATTGAAAATCATTCAGAAGCATATAAAACTACAATTTAAACAATCACAGTAAGAGACCATATATCGAGAATGAGTGCTTGTTTTGTAAAGTAAAAGAAATGAAAATGAACAAGGATTTAAAAATACAGAAAATTATTACAATTTTTATATAAAAGAAATAAAAATGTTTAATAAAATAAAATTTTTTAATGTAGAGACAACAATCTTTAAATATAAAAATATTTTATTTTTATACATTTGGTGTGCGTGTTGGTGTCTTTAAAACTTCATTTATTTTTACGTTAATCCAAATAAATTGAAAAACAGTTTAATGCGAATTCGAAATATTAATTCACTACACAATTTGTCATAGAGACAAGAGGCTTTGAAAGACACTTCCAGGTAAAAGGGCAATGTAGTAGGGTGTGGACAGACATGTTAAAAATAAATGAAAGATTCTGTGTTTAAATTGCTTGCTTGAAAATGAAACCAGCACTAAAATCTTTGCATTGCTTACATATTTTTCAGCAAATAAAAAAAAACTAAATGTCTCAGCATTTACAAAACATTTCGTTATAAATAAAGGCTGCTTCACCCATTGTTTCGGAACAAAATTTTTGTTGTGAGAGAATTTTAGTTTTTTGAGAGTTTGTTCTGAAACGATTCACCCACTTCGAACAATTTTTCTGGAAAAACAAAGCTACCATATGAAACATATGTGTAAGCGAGATGTGTTACTTTACAAGCAGGCAGCACTGTGGCAGAAAATTAAAATCACTGAATACCGTTTTGTTATAAATAAATTCTAAATTAAAAAAACTTTCATAATTAAATCAAAAAATGAGGTAAAAAGTCATACAAGCATTCTCTACCCGGCTTTTTCATTTCTGAAATAAGCTTCAAGGCAAAGGATTCATTCGTTGAGATCCATGACACAATTTTTTAAACTTATTTTCTTTTATTTTGTGTTTTATTATAAATATACCAGGCAAATTAAGGCAGGTAATCTTAAGAACAAAACAAATTTTAAAATTAATTATTGAATATCAATGCAAACAAAGAACGAAAAAGTATGTAAAATATATTTTTTTGCTTGAAAGATTTTTATCACATTAATTAATGAAGTGGCAGCTCAGTTAAATTTTCTTTGAAAATATAAAATAGTTGGCAGCACAGTTTCATTGTTTCGGAACAAAAATTAAAATTAAATCAATTCGTGCTGAAATTGTTCCGAAGTGATTTTACTCTTTTTCTCCCTCTCTCTCAAAAAATAAAACGTCAAACCACATATAAAAAAAAATGTTTCGGAACAAAATTTTTGTGGGTGAACCAGCCTTAAAGCAACAGCAAAAAGCAAATGCAAAGAAAGAGGAAGAAAAGTAATTGCTTCAGCTTACTATGTGTTTCTTTCTGCAGCAAAGTAATTCGTTGTTGCTTAAGCAATAAGTTGAAGTTTGTTTCTTCTTTTGCTGTTGCTTTAAAAAAACACCATTTAATGGTGTAATAAAAACAACGTTTGTATTTGTGTTGTATGTATTTTCTTACGTATTGTAGGTAATAAATAGATAAATACGTTTCCAATGTTAAAAGGAATGAAAAGCAGCGAGTTACAGCTAGAAACAGCAATCGTAGTAAGCCACAACTTCATAGTTAAGAGTTAAGTAAAAGCAAAAATAAAAATAAAAATAAATAAATATAAATAAAAACTTATTGCGCAAGCAACAGCAAACTTTTTCAAATTAATTGCTTTGCTGCAGACAGAAACATGTGGTCAGCAAAAGCAAATGTCTTTCTTTGTTTGTTTTGCGTTTGCTTTTTGCTTTTGCTGCACATTTTTCCACAGCAATAGTTAAGCAACTGCAAATGCATTGAAGATAGTCAAGCATTTTTACTCACTGGATAGATTTAGTTATTCCCCCACCTTTAAGTAGTATATGAAATATTTTGGACGCAAAGCGATTCGGTAAACACAACAGAATAACTTGTATGTTTTGACTATGAATATTTGATGTTGAAAATCTAGTACTTCTATTTCACTTATCCTTTTTGTATAAAACTACAAAACGAAAAATTTTTTTCAAATCTAGAAATATTCGACAAAAGTAAGCCTTTTAAAATTCTACGCTTTCTATTAAGCAGTTTTCTGCGTAGACGAGGTGGACCAAAATGTCTCACAATAGGTTACGCGCCGCGGCGATACTAATCTATATGGAAATTAACTTTTCTTATAAAAATGAGATGATATTAACAATGGAAGTAATAATGAATAGAGCGGAGAGTACTGTTAATTAGTCCAATTGATATGTTAGTGCTTCTTTTTTTATTACAGCATTTTAATTTTTTATCCAATTTCAATACAAAATTGCTTAAAATTTTTGCAATAAGTTTTTTTATTATTTCTTGCTAAATCGAATAAAAATATTACATAAATGCAACAAGAAAAGCATTCCTGGTAAACATTGGAAGATTTTGGAATTATTCACTATTTAAACACCACCAGTACATAATACAACGACAAAACGCCTGAAGCCACTAAATGTCCCAACTTCGTACAAAATGATTATTTTGTGAGAAAATAAATTTGTGTTAAAGAAAAACTTACAAATAAAGAAATATTTGTGTAGGCTTGAATAGTTCAATTAAACTATTCCATTGCTTAAACTAAATTTATTACCTCAAATTTGTAAGTCTGCCTAATTCAATTTTGAACTGTTCTTTGTATTTGATTGATTAAATCCCACGTATATTTTTGTTGTTTAGTGTTTTGAAACCAAGGCGAATTAATTATAAGGTGATAGCGGTGGCGAATTCATTTGTTTTCGCCGGTATTGTAACTGTCAAACTCCATATATAAAAAATGTATCTAACTGTTATACAGATTTTTTATACATGGAGTTTGACAGTTACTGCCATCCATAAATTAGCGCGTAAGACGCAAAGCAATGTAATTCATAGCTTTTGCGCTTGAATGTCATCCCTAAATAAGAGCGTCAACTTTGTGTCTCTAACAGTAATGTTAACTCATTTTATTTTAGAAAACCCGCTGTATAAGAATATAGAAGAGATAAAACCGCTAGATTGCCTTGAAAATAACTAAATTGTCATTACTTTTCAACCATAACAAAACATAACAAACCAACAGGCAGCCAACTTTACTTTCTAACGTACTGTCAAAATTGAATTTTCCAATTGCTAAGCATTGACGCCGTGCTATGTAGGGATGCTTCATACATTTTGCATGTACATGAGAAATTTTGACAGATATATTGCGCTTTACGCGCTAATTAAGGTATGGCAGTTAGGATACCGGCTAAAATGACTGAATTCGCCATCGCTATCACCTTATAATTAATTCGCCTTGAACTAAACAAATTTAAATATAATTTAAAACGATAGTTACTTTTTAAGGCAAATTCATTTTATCAGGTGGCATCGTTGCGGCAGCTGACTATTTTTTGCTTGATTTTCTGATGTGTAAAGCAGCTGTCAAAAGTGTATTATTTTATATTAAAAAATTTCTTTTTTATGTTCTTTTAAGTAGAATTTAAAAAAATCTTATAAATCAATTTAAAAAACAAAACTTATTGAAAACGTTATTAAAAAGGGTAAGAAAAAAGTGAAATAATTAATTATGTTTTGAAGTTTCCCATACATTGAAGTGCCTATTTTTCTTCTTGTTGTTATATTGTTGTAGCGGCGCTGGCACCTGGTATTAATTCGCCTTGTTACTTTTTGCCTAAATGCAAAAGTCTTCATTTGCAAAAATTCATTCGTAATACAGGACAAATAAATTACATTTTTATTTATTTAAATTCGCGTAATATATTTAATGGATTTAAATCTTCTTTTGTAACGCTCTTATATGTTAATAAAAGTTATTTTGTTTCTCTCAATAAATTTTAACGTTTTGTTATTAAAAACAAATTTCTTACTTTATAACAGTTTTTTCAATAGCTAAGATTTTATAAAGTTTGTTCTATTTTTTATTTTATTTATTAATTATTTTTTTGAAATATGTCAACTTTATTTTAAAAGGAATAAATTTTTAGTTTGTTTATTCATCAATAATTTCTTTAATCTAAAAACTTACTCAAAATAAATAAAACCATAATTTATTGTATTGCTTTCTTTCGATTTGATCTATTGTAATCAATGCATATTGTATTGTTATTACTTTAAGCTACAAACGAAAAATTGCAATAAGATTTCAAACATGACTAAATTATGTATCTTGTAGATATAAACCAAGGTTAAAATAGAAAAAAATATGTATATATCAGTGCATCTACTTGTACTTAGGAATTGTTTATATTGCTCCATCGTTATGATCATTGTTGACTGTGATTAAATGCATTAAGACAAGACAAATTAAACACAACAGGATTTAGAAGTGAAAAAGTTAATGTGGACCATATATTTTCTCTTGCTCTTATTTATGCCAATTTTTAAGGATATTGTTGAAAAGTCTTTTCAAGGGAATATTAATTTACCAAAGAATTTTGTCGACTAATTAAATATAAATTTCCTAAGTTGCATTTAACCCTAATTACAACTTTTAGACATTCTTTATTTTATTATCATTCTGCGGGTGTCTAAATTTTCCCCTTTCTTTCCACTTTCTTTGCAAATTAAAACAATAATAAAAAAAATTCTTTTAAATGAATTATATGAAGTCAAAGTCCCATACTAACTCTCTACAAAAACTTTTATTTGTTAAGTGAAATAACACAAACATTTTCAGGCCATATATAAAACTTAAGAGTTACTTTTATTTTCCAGGCAAAAAAAAAATAAAAATTATTACTACACAAACTTGTAAAATTGTAACTGGTACTGTTACTGCACCTGAAATTTTGAATACAATAATAAAAGATAAATGTAACATAATACAATAAAATTATTAATTTAACAACAGTTGACATAAGACTACGACAATTGTTTGTGAATTTGAGAAATATTTATATTTTTTTTTTTTTCAATAAAAATTTATATTAACCACATGGCGTATAATTAATATTTAATAGTTTTGTTTAATATAAAAAAAGAATTTCATGCGTATCAGTGAAAAAAATCAATGGATAATTACAGTCATTGCTTTTCCATGATAAAAAGTTCAAAAGTAAAGCAGATTTCAAACGACAGTGTGGTTTATCTGTTTTTAGATTAAATTTATTTTTTGGTTTTTTCTGCAATCAATTCTCAATTTATCAAAATTGAAAATTAAATATTATAAAAAACACATTTTTATGAGAGCTTTGTGATGTGTTGCTTGAAGATTTAAAAAAAGCGTTTTTTTTTTTAATTTAAATTATCGGCAGAATTTCATGGGCACATCGAACTACTGGCTTAAGGACCACAAACTCAATTTCTGGTCTTATATGTTATTACATTGCCAGACTTTTCTTCATGAGCAGCTACAATTGTGGTTAGTTTGTGTCTATGCAGAGACAGTAGTATGAGTGTTATTCTAAATGACTGAAGCAACTTATAGGCACAATTTGTAATATTAGAAAAGAAGCAAGCTGATTTAGATACTTTTGTTTTTGTAGCTTTATAATAGCTGATATTATGTCTCTTAGTTTTGAAATGTTGAGCATCATTAAAGGCGATGCACAGAAGGGCATTTTGCCAATCCAGCCGGTCATTAGGCCATCAGTTAATATTGCGAAATGTTATAATTTAAGAACTCAGCTGAATAGATAACAAAATTCTGCATCGTATAGTGAACTTTCAAGGCTTTTGTTTAAGATTTGTGGTTTTGGGACACTGTAAAATCAGGAAAGTTCGTTTTTATTGACTTTATACGATTTTGAGAGTTTTGCAATATATTTTGTGTGCCAAACTGAACAAAGATATTGTGTTTGCATCTTCTTATATTAAGTCTTAGATAAATTTTGTTTTAGGCAAAAAATTTCCCTCGGTGTTAAAAAGTATTTTTTTTTAATTTTTTTTTTAAGAGGAAAAGGTTTTTTAGAGTGATCTACATCACGGTCTCTACTTTTATACTGTAGAAAAAACGTTGCGCGTTTTTTCGTATAACCCACTATTTACTAGTATAAGACCCACTCCAAAAAGAAGTTATTCCTTTGTTTAATGCTTTTACCTGTAATTAACGCTGAAGAGGATTCAGATTCGGAAGAGTTCTTTGAAGAATTAGACGAAGAAGGACTATGGCACTTATCGACATCTTATTGCAAAGGAGAAGTTCTTTTAAATAATTTAACAATTTTAAATAAAATTTACCGTTACAATCATTAATAAGTTATAAATAAGTTTATTATTATATATATTATATCTAAAGCACTTTTTTGTCGGTTGCAAATATCTCCCATACCACCGCATCAAATTTAATAAATGATGTCTCATTTTAAACCTTATTTCTAACACTAATGACGAAAAATAATTAGAAATTGAAAAATTAATATTTTCATTGATAAAAATTATATTTTATATTGAACTGCATGATAATGCAGTGATTATATGTTTTTGTTCAAGTGTGGTAATGCACGGTCGTTTAATGGTAATGCAGTTACTATAATGCCGTTTATTAAAAGATATTTTTGTTTGTATGAAGGATTCGTACGGGCAAAAACTTAACGATGATCATGCCATTACCTCTAACATTGTATTCAAAGAAGTATTATAAAAGCATTTAAACATATGTATGTATGTAAATATGTATAATATATTATGATTTCTAATATTTTTATACTTTTAATAAAATATATTGAAATTACTAAAAATTCTATTAATTATTTTTATTTTATCTTACAAAAATGACAACTAACGCTGCGGGTCATCTAGTTTTCAAATAAATAAAACACTATAAACAACAAATTACAAAAATATAGTTTTAATTGGAATTGGTAGGGCAGTGGAAATATTCATAATTAATATTTTTAGGAAATTGGCAAAGAACATTGAAAAAATTTTTTCACAGGGACGTTTTTGGGGCCGTGATGGAGGGATACCTGCCCTTGCCCATATAAACTAATTTCTGTAGTTTTAAGGCAAAAATAATCCATTTCATTTCATTATTTTTTCAAAAAATATTTTATTTCACCGCCCACAAAAAGGGCCGTGTCAAAAATGGCATTTTACAATCTCTTGAGTCTAATTTTAAGTTTTAAAACATTTCTTGACATTAAAAGTTGTAATTGCTAAACAAAATGACTTGATAATTAAAAAAAAACTAGCATTTTTCACAGGTAGAATTAATTCTTCTAAGGGAAACTTTTTTCTCCTTTCTTAGCGCCAATATAAGCTAAGAAAAAAGTAATGTCCGACTAGATTGGCAAAATACCCCACTGTGTGAGAGTGGAAATTACAGCAGTTACACTTTGCTTGGTGCGAAAACATGATACAAATCTTGGGAAATATGTGGCGTAGGGGCTGGCAAAGCAATACGTAACGCTTTCTCACGAGGTGTCAATTTATATATTTTGTCGCATTCTCCTCTCAGCCTTCGGAAAACGCATTCATAGTACTTTCCATCATCCGGCGCATGCTACATGGCAAAACAGAATGATTTCTAGACCATCAAGTGGTATCAGCGAAAAATGGCAGAACTAACTGCATTTATGGAACATATTGCCTATATTCAAACATTAGTTGCAATGATAAAAAATAGTACCTAACTACCGAGTACTTACTGATCCTCTAAAATGCATTGAAATACCGATTCCTTCAGTATCTGGGGCACCGACATTTTTAGAGTCTATCAGCGAATTCTTCATTTGTATTGAATCGAATGGATTCCCTTACGAGGAAACATGTCCACTTTTTTAGGATCCAGAAGTCCTGGCCGAAATAGCATTCATTTCGTTACGTTTAATTTTCAATCTATTCTTTTTCCCTAAACTCTTCTTTCTCTCTTATCTTGAAATATCTGTGGCTAAGCAATTCTCTAAAAACTTTTGCATCATCTTAAAACCTTAAATCTTAATAATATTTACAAAGACTTCATATAATTAAAATTCTACAATACCTTTCTTCTTTTTCCTACTCTATCTGACTCATGTGATTATTGAAATCAGTATTATTTGTATGTAAACGTGTAAGTTTTATGTTCACCACAAACGGAAATAGTTAGTGTCTCATAAAATCAAGGTACTTAATTCCTTATTTTTATATTTCTGATACCGAATCCTGTGTGAAAATATCACGAAAATATTTGTTTTTTTAAAATACTTTGGAAAACAATCAAGCGTTGATTATTTTATTTGTTAATTTTTGCTTTGTTTTTGTTTTGTTTAATTCAAGGGAAATTTTCGAAATTAAACACCTCTTACACAACTTACCTTTTTATACAGAACAAAGTTTTCATATTACGTTAAATCTGTAAAAAAGTAAAAGTTTATGTTATTTAGTCATTAAAATACATTAGGGAAAAAATTAGTTTCAAATAAAGTTTATTTAAATAAGCAAAAAAAAAAAAAGACTATTAAGAGATTTTATTAAAAAAAAATTGAGTTAAAATCAAAATATGTTTAATGAAAGCATACCATTCTTTCATTACTTTTCTGACTTCGTTTACCAATACGCATATTCAATATAACATATTATTATAACAATATTCAGTATAACAATAAAAAAGCATAACAATAGTTTTGGTTGTAGAGTTGGGATTACCTCTTCTAAAATAAGGTCAAAATATATGTTTATGTGCAATTATTTTTAATTTTTTAAATAAATTTAAAATATGCAAGTATGTTTTATTTTAATTAAAATTTTGTTGTCGAATATATGTATATGTTCTGCGTTTATGATTACATGTATGTATGAATGTACATAAACACAAGTTGTACGTCGTTCATTTTGTCAACACACAAAATTATAGACTAAAATTATAGATGCTTTCTTAACGATGAGCAATTTGCTAACTATACCAGCTGATTTTAAGCAACAATTTCATTGTCAATTTACCAAACCGATAATTGTTTGATCAATAAAAGCAAAAAAGGAAAAATCAAATGACTAAAAACCTAGTTAACTTTGTTCTAATCAGCGTTCTTTCTGGATTTGACGAAATTTAAAAAATGAAGTGATTACATCAAAATCGTGTATTTTGTTTTACCAGAAGGTACTATCCAAATCTAGAGTTATGACATTATTTAATACATTTGCCATATTCACAAGCTCTGCTAAGGTGTAGGTAGTATTGCATACTACCTTTTGTTTACTTCTTTGTGAACAACCATTGTATCAATGTGCCATTGTACATTGTACTTCATACGTCAAAAACTGAATAAAAAGAAGAAAAGTGCTATTCATCATTTGTTATTTATAAGCCAAATGGGGGAGAAAACAGAAAAAAGGGAAATTAATAAATTTTTTGTGTAAAATATATAGTTTCGATATATTAATGGTTGTTTCAAATAAGTTATATTACTGAAGGAAAAATTTGGAAGCTTAAAAGAACTTAAGTTAAGAATGCTATCACCACAAAATAAGAAAAGATGCAATGATTGGATAATGGCTTGCTGCATTCTTCATAACATTATTATTAAATATAATTTAGAACAAGGTGGCAGAGAACAAACCTTAAGATATGTTTCCAATATACCCACTCCTACTATATACAACGGAAATGACTTATTCCACTTCTAATAAATCAATCAAATCAATAAATTAAATAAATAAAACTAATAAAAATATCGTTTAATTTAATTTAATATAATTCACACATGAACACAAAAATAATAATTTATTTAAACGTAAAACATTTAAACATAAAAAAAACATAAAACAAAAATCACATTAAAAAATAAGGCACTATACAACGTTTGAAAAACATATGAAAAAAAGTACCAAGTGTTGTATCGCATGTTTGCATAAAAATTACCAACAACACAGCTAGCACCGTTATATTTTGTTAGCACTAAGCACTTACTAGGGGGCTTGTGAATAGGGCAATTGTATTCAAATAATAATTTAGTTAATAGTAGGATATAATTACCACTAATGCGTAAATAAATTAAACTCACAAATTTACTCTAAATTATTTCGTAACATGTGATAATGCATATTTCCCCAAATATCTTTTTCACCTTATATTATTTTTAGAAATAAAAAAATATGAATTTGTACAATCCATGGTGGAAGATTATATTGACCGTGATAATTTAAATAACACAGTAAATTGACAAGGAAAATAAATATTAAAACAAAAAATGTTGCCATGACATTCGTTATACAGTCATTTCATAAAAAACATTCAATTTGGTTTAGAGTATTTCTCTTTGATAAAAATACAAAAAATCTATTTTGATATATTTTTATTTAGAAAATAAAAGCAATTCTTTAAAATTTATAATAACAAGTAGCTTTTTACTAATTCAAAGTAAAACAAGAAGAAAAATGCAAAATTAAATTTTCAGTATATTTACTGGACAGGTTCCTCATCAATTTTACAAAATCTAGAGTTGTTTTGTACGTGTTAAATTTACATTAAACTACACAGAACAAGTTTGGAATAATTTCTATTTTATTAAATATTTGTTTGAAATAAGATTTTTTTTTTTATATAATTGATTTTTAATGTTTTTTTTATCATCATCCTGATTACTCTGAAAAAAAAAATTTTCAGTTTTTTTTTCTAAATTGAATTTTACTAAAAGCGCTTAATTGTAATTCTTCAAAAATATTTAAAACTAACATGGTGTTCTTAAGATATGGGGCCTGTTCGTAATTACATCACTGCACTGCATACAATGCGCAGTACGTTCGTAAATGCAAAAAGTGGCAGCACTGCAAATGTCGTCTGTTCGTAAATGCATCACTGAAGTATATTATGCTCAAATAAAAGCAAAAAACTAATCATAAAAATGAATTAAGTTTAGTTTTTTATTCTTTAATCTTCTTTTTTAGTATCTTACACAAATTTTTATCATTTTTATATCATCTAGTTGACAAATCGAGTTTATTATCAATTTTTTATATTTTCACAGTATTTCTTCGTTCGTTAATGCAAACACTAAAATGAGCAAAACAAAGCATACGCAACAACTGATTAGCAGTGGCAGTGCAGAATAATCATATTATGCAGAGCACTGATGCATTTACGAACAGGCCCATGATGTCAAAATAAGTGCACCACTATATAAAAAATTCTAAAATTTATTTTATTTATAGTTTTTGCCATTTTATTATTTTATAATTAATACTGGTTCTAGTCATTACGAGTGCAACATAACTCTACTCACCACTACACTTACATATTAATTTTTGGACATACGAAAACTGTTCCCGCACAGTGTTTGAATTCCTACTTTACCTACCTTTTTTTAAATACAGCTACGGCTACAGCTCCAACTTTTTCAAGTAGAAGTAGCGGTAGATGCTGTTTTTCCGAAGCATTAAAATTTTTGAGCTACAGCTACTTTTCCAAAAAATAAAGCGACAAGTAGAAGTGGCGGTAGACGCTGTTTTTTCCGAAGCATTAAAATTTTTGAGCTACAGCTACTTTTCAAAAAAATAAAGCGGTAAGTAGAAGTAGCCTCTTTACTACTTCAGTTAAAGTATTGGTAGGGGCACAAAAAGCTAAAATATTCTCCTTAATTTTTTGCTGCAATTTGAAAAGTAGCCAAAAACACAAAGGTTGATAATAAACATACTTTTTGGCTACTTTATATGTATACTTTATGCTTGGAGCTACGCAATACCAATATTTGCTTCTGGCTACTAACCGACAATAAGAAGAACGAAGAAAGAACGTGTGTTATTTTGTTTCGTTTTTTCTTTTGGAATTTGTTTCACACTCTCGACAATAGGACAAAATAAAGTAAATTCGTAAACAATTAAAAAAAACATGTAATACTATTACAGTTTCTTTTAATATAAAATAATTCTTGCGAAAAAAACCCCGACTTCAAAACAGATTTCATCTGCCTGCCTAAAACAGTTCAAGTGTATGGCCACATAAATTAAATTACATTAACTATTGGGACACCCTTATATTTCCAAACTTTATACTAGTTCTACTGTTCAATAGTTTGGCAATATACATCAAATTACAGCAACTATAGGGTCACCCTTTTATTTCCAAATGTAGTTGTAATAGATTGAGAAATAAGGTTTTGCCATATACATCAGATTATTTAAACTATTTAATTTAAAATATAACATTTTTATACTTCTTATTATACCAATCTGTCTAAAATTGAGGTGTTTGTATACAACGCTTTCAAAAATACGGCCATATAGAACAAATTACACAAACTTTGGGAGCAACCTTTAATTTCTAAATTCAAATTATAAGCTTCTTGTTATAGCGGACTTAGCAAAACATGTCCCTTGTAAATTTCAGCTGTCTGCCTATAACGGTTCAAAAGATAGGCCTATATAAGTAAATCTACAGTAACTATAGGACACCCTTTAATTTCTAAATTCAAATTATAAACTCGTTGATATAGCGGAATTAGAAATACAGGTCCCTTTTAAGTTTCAGCGTTCTGTCTATAACGGTTCAAAAGTACGGCCACACACTTGAAATTACATCAACTATTGGAACACCCTTTAACTTTCAAACCCATATTTTATACTTGTTGTTATAGCGGACTTACCAATACAGGTTCGTTGTAAATTTCAAGCCTCTGTCTACAACTGTTCAAAAGTATGGCCATATAAATTACATTTAATGAACTATTGGCGCACCCTTTAATTTATAATTCGTAATATTAATACTTGTTACTATTACGCCCATAGCAATTGACATTCTGTCCAATTTTCAACGTTTGTCTATAACGGTTCAACAGATAGGCCCATATAAATAAATTTTCATCAATTCAGGGGGAACCCTTTAACTTTTAGATTTATTTTTGTATAAATTTTTGTTATTGGGGGCTAGAGTAAGACGCAGTCATTTTCAATTTTACAGAATCGCCCTTTAAAGTTCATAATACACGCAAAAAAAATATGTATGTTGTATATTAAGAACTTTTTTTAAAACGGGACCAATCTGTAAGCATAATATATATTATATTACCAAAAATTTTTTAAATCGGTGCAGAAATGACTGAGTTCTGGAGGCACAAATATAAAAAAGCAACATTCAGCCGAATTGTATAACCTCCTTCTTTTTTGAAGTCGGTTAAAAATCTAAAATAAAGTAAACAAAGCTGTAATATATATTAACGTGCCAAGAAACGCCCTAATATTTAACCCAGAAGCGCTGGGTGTAATAAAGTCGTATACGTAATAAATTATACCCCAATTCAATATGCTTGTTACATTCAAATTCTAAATATTTTCTTACCTTAACCTCCATTTAATTTTGTTATCTTAAAATAGCTGAAGTTGTTTTAACACTATTTCTTTATTTCTTTTACTTTTTGCTGTTTTTCCAATATCCGTTAGAAAACTAACTTTCAAAATGTAAGCAAATTGTAAAAAAAAATAACTTTGGCATATTTTATATATCCAATCTTGTGCACTTGCATGTGCCTGTAAAAGTGAAACATTTACCTAAAATCCTTTTCTAAAAAAAGTTATATAAAGACAAGAGAAACAACCTTGAATATGACTTTAAAGTAATTGACTGTTCTGTTGCATACAAGAATGTTGAAAAATGGAGCTGGTGTTAAGTCAGCTTATATAACAGAATAAATACATATACACAAACACGCACAAACAAATGCATATTTTGTTAGTATTAGGATCGTTAAAAAATTCTATCTCAATTTCGTTTTAATGTAGTTTAATAGATTTGTAAATTCAAATGCATATAAGTAGAAATGCATATTGAGAGTACTTTAGTTAAAGTTTTAAATTTTTATTTTTAAAGAGTGATAAGATAAAAGTGAAAAATATCTTCATAACATTTTATTCGAATAATATTAATGGAATAATTTTGTTAATTCAAATTTGAAATAATGATTCTTATAAAACCAGGCATTATTTTCGTTGACTAATTGAAAATTCTGGGCTTGAAAAATAAATTAAAATATAGCACTTATTTTCAAATTTTCTGTCACTCCAAAAAAAAATTATTTTTTTTTAATTGAAGTTACTTCACTAAACCAGACGGCACAGACGAATATAGCACTCTTAATTGGTAAATTGAAACTGAACAGAAAAAGTCAGATATTTAGAGAATTCTATATCTGTTTTAGATAAATAAATTTTCCTTCAGCACTTTTCGGTTCCATGAATAAAAAAACTTTGTAAGAAAAAATTCTTATCTTCAAATAAGTTCTTCGCCAAACTGTTAACTTACTCGGACATTACTCATACTATTTTATTCGTTTTTTTTTTCGTTCTTTAATTTTTATAATAATGTCCTCTCTCTCAACTTAAACTTACTAATTCAATTGTTTTAAGGAAGTACAAACTAAATGTAAGAATTTGAACAATTGTAACAATTACTTTTTAGTCTTTAACACATTTTCAGTTATACTGTTAGTGTTCCCTTACCATGTCCGTACGTAAGGTGGTTTTTTATTTTGCCACAATTGACAATTGACAAAATATATCGAAGATTCAACAAATAATTCAAGAAACAAATCTCACTTACTTTTACTCAAATTGAAAAGAGAAGACGATGTATATATTCATGCAAAGAAAATATATGGTTGAGGTAACCATAATCTAAGAGCAACATACTATGGTTGCATTATATGGTTGCTAACAAAACATAGCATTCTTACATTTGCACCCATATTATTGTCTAAAGTATAAACATAATTATATTCAAATATAAACATTAAATGGTTAAATTAAAATATAATAATATGGCTGAAAATGACATGTTATATAATTGAATTATAACGTAGTCTACACGCAAAGAAAAAATATGGTTGAGGTAACCATAATCTAAGAGCAACATAATATGGTTGCATTATATGGTTGCTAACAAAACAAAGTATTGTTACATTTGCAACCATATTGTGGTCCAAAGTATAATCATAATTATGTTCAAATATAAACATTTTATGGTTAAATTAAAATATAATAATATGGCTGAAAATGTCATGTTATATAATTGAATTATAATAAAAAACTTATTATTGTTTAATTTATTATCGATTTGTCATAAAAATTATTTAAGAACATAAATTCATAACAAATCAATTATTTGCTTAAAATAACAAATAAACGATTTCAAAATTATGCTTCAAACACAAAAATAAAAATTTATATGCTTACAAATCATACATATTTACTTCAACTTTTTTTAAATGTTTTTTTAAATGTTCCCTTTTTATTTGTTTTCATATTTTGCATTTTATTTTTAAATATTTATTTTGTACACAAATTTTTATTTTTTTCAATTTCTTTAACAATAAAAAACAATTTCAAATTTTAGCTACCAGAAAAATTACTAAACTGTCAAGTACTAGAACAAAATATTTTTAAGCGTAAACATTATTCTGGTGCTTTTAACCATACTTTGATTAATAATAATATATTATGGTTAAATATTTTATATTATTTTTAAAAAGTTATAAAACTTTGGTTGTGGTTGAATTTTTTTTAAGTTAAACCAACCATGTTGCATTTTTTGTACACAGTAACCATATAATTGTTAAAAGTAAACAAAAAATGTTTATCGTCACTAAAGTTTTGGTGAAAACAACTATAATTAGTTCTCCGCAACTATACATTGTTACAAAGAACATAATAAGGTTATTGTGACCATATCATAACCATGATTTTTTTCTGCGTGTTGGTAAGTCTACCAAATGCAGTTTAATAAAATTATACTTTTCTGTGACTTCACAAAAACTGAAATACGAGGGCTGCTCTATATATTTCTGGCCTAATAGTGAAAATGCGAATATTTATAATCAAAAATGGTTTTATTGTTTTTCAAAGTATTCTCCAGCATGATTTATACACTTTTGCATGCGCTCAAACCAGTTGTCGAAGCATTTTTTCCACTCTTATTGAGACACCTCTAAAACATGGTTTTTGAACACTTCAACAGCTTTTTCTTGCGACGAAAATCGTTGACCACGATTTTTTTCTTGATGTGCGGAAACAAGAAGAAGTCGTTAGGTGCCAAGTCAGGGCTGTACGGCGGATGACCCATTAAGTCGACTTTTTGGCCGATCAAAAACGCTCTGGTTTGAGCCGATGTGTGAGAGCTCGCATTGTCATGGTGAACAATGATTCGTTTTCTCTTGTTGGTTTTTCGAATTTCTCCGATGACTTCAGGCAAACAAATTGTAGTGTACCACTCAGAAGAGACCGTCCTATGTTGCTCAATCGGAACAGTCGCCACATGACCAGTTTTGCCGAAGAAACAGGCGACCATTTGCTTCAAAGTGCTTCTTCCACGAACAACTTTCGTTGGATTTTGCTCGTCTTTGAAGACCCACACGGTCGATTTTTGTTTTGTTTCGGGCTCATACGCATAGATCCATGATTTTATAAACGTCTTTTGAAGCACCGCAATCGTATTTTTGCAACATTTCTTTGCACCAATCGACACGAGCCTTTCTTTGAGCGACTTTCAAATTGTGCGGGATCCAACGAGAACAAACCTTTTGTACGGCAGTATCGAATGTATGCTGGTGGAAGAAATGTCCACGGAAGTCTCTATGTCTCGGTATGTCGCATGTCGATCTTGCATTATGAGTTCACGCACAGCATCAATGTTCTCTGGCACAACAGCCGGTTTTGGACGACCTTCACGGAATTCGTCTTTGAGCGAGCTTCGGCCACGATTAAATTCATTATACCAATTTTTCACAGTGCTATAGGATGGTGATTCATCGCCATACAAAGATTTAAGTTCATCAATGCACTCTTGTCGTGATAATCCACGTCGAAAGTTGTGAAAAATGATGGCACGAAAATGTTCACGAGTTAATTCCATTTTTTTCTATATTAATTTTTTCAAGTCACTGTTAACAACACAAAAAATGGTCGTACGTCAAAACGTTTTGAGTACGATTATGCTTAAAAATTACAAACTTTCCAATGGAAATGTCAGATTGCACTTGGTAGCACTCAGTGTTGCCAGGCCAGAAATATATATAGCAGCCCTCGTATTATGGATAAGAAAGATATATTTTCAATTAAATATGAGTTTAGAGAATTTTTTTAAGTTGCAAAATTTTTTAGAGTTATATTTTTAGAAATTTTAAACTTTTTATCAGGTACTGAACATTTTTAAAATGTGAAACTGTATTGATTTTTAAAAGAAACTAAATGAAAAGTTTGAATTTTGTTGATTTATTACACTGCTTCTTTTAAGTGGTCGTCATTGGCACTGCACGGATTATGAACGTGATAAGTGCAGACTCTTTTGCGTTTGACTCTTATGCATTCATTTGTTTCCTTTCTTGATTATTCGTATTTGGCACTTTTAAACTTACGATTAAATATCATTAAGGCAACCGTTTGGGCAATAAATTTTTATTTCAAAGAGTTTATTTATGCACCGAAAGCAAATCCAAAGAGAGCTTTGTAAGTTCAGAACAACGAACTTAAGTATTTTTCTTTTTAAGCCTCCTATTGCTCTAAATGTATTTGCTAGGGAGATTTGTTAAAGACTATAGTCCTTGAAATTGATTTTATGTATTTTTCCTGTTTTATTTGTTCATGTGATCTTTAATTGAAAATTTGTTAATGTAACATTTTCTTAGGATTACATTTTTAAATATGTTTTCAATTGTCATACATTGTGTTGAGTTTCTTTCAATTTCCTGCTTTTACACAAAGGCTTAGTCATATTTGGTGCAATTATGTGTTACAACAATGAATTTTGTAGGATTGTTACTACTGTTTCATATAAACTAAATCTAAAAGTCTTCTTTAAATGGCATTTAGAAAAACTGTGGTCAAAATTGATACACAAGGCATTCAATACAGTTTAATCTAAAGTCAATGAAGCGTTACGTACGTAAAACATTTCAAATTTCCCACACACACATGAAGACAATATTTGGGCACCATAGTGGAAGTGCCAATTAATTTCCGTACATGGTGGCGTAATGTTGTACGATGCCACTTGCTATTTGACATCTGAGAGCCATTTTTCACATTTGGTTGTGGTTTTCGTATAATAATTAATTATTTTGCAACTACAATACCGCTAAGGTACCATTGCAACTATGAATATTTTAAAGGTTTTAGAATTATAGTCTCATTGTAGCAATAATAATGAGCTGTTGATTGGTTTCGTGTTACAAGTGAAACATCGTTTGTTGTTTTAATGAAAAACGTACTTACAACGAGAACAGAAAAATGTGAAATAAAATAAGAAAATTTAATATTTTCTCAATATTTTATGAATCATACTGTTCGCTTGAAGAGAGAGCTCATATCATGAAAGGCGGATTATATTTTAACTAAAAAACAGGGCTTTATGTATTCTTATTTAACCAACCAGCAAATGTGGAATAAGATACATACAACAATACTGGCAGCTTCAGCCTGTAAAAGATGTCGCAATTATTTTGTATGCACGGCATATAAAACAATCTCAATAGTGAAACAAAGGAATCGTGATCGAAACCTTGATGGATCCGTAGTCACTTACAATAATTCTTGCTAAAAAAAACCCGACTTCAAAACAGATTTCATCCATCTGCCTATAACGATTAAATACAATCGTCACATACAATCATAACACTGGAAAACCCTTATATCTCCAAACTTGTTCAAATGTTCAATAGTTTGGCAGAATACCTTAAATAACAGCAACTATGGAGGCACCCTTTAACCTCCAAATTTACATTTTATACTTGCCGTTGTAGTAGATTTAGCAATCAGATTCTTTGTAAATTTCAACCGTCTGTCTATAACGGATCAACAGTTTGGCCATATACATCAGATTATATCAACTATTGTAAAACCCTTTAATTTAAAATTTAAAATTTGTATACTTCTTATTATACCAAACAAAGTAGTGGACATTCTGTCCAATTTTCAGGTGGTTGCATATACCGTTTCAAAAATACTGCTATATAAGTCAATTTACATTAATTTTGGAAACACCCTTTAATTTCTAAATTCAAATTATAAGCTTCTTGTTACAGCGCATTTAACAATACAGGTTCTTTGTAAGTTTCAGTTGCCTGTCAAAACGGTTCAAAAGTTCGGCCACATGCACCAAATTACATCAATTATTGCGACACCCGTTTATTTCCAAATACAAATTTTATATTTTTTTTAAAGCTGAGTTAGTAAATTTCAATCGTCTGTCTACAACTGTTCTAAAGTATTGAGATGTATATTTAATTATATAAACTATTGGGGCACCCTTTAATTTATTATTTTAAACAATAATAGTTGTGACTATAACGGCCATAGCAATTGATATTCTGTCCAATTTGCAAGCGTTTGTCTATAAAGTTTCAAAAGATAAGCCCATATAAGTCAATTAACGTCACTTATGGGGGCACCCTTTAATTTTAAGACTTATTTTTTTTATTACTTTTTGCTAATGGGAGCTATAGTAATACGCAATCATTTTAAATTTTAAAGAAGTGCCCTTTACACTTCATAATTTACTTAATAAACATGTATGTTGTATGGGGTCACTCTTTACTTTTTTAAATAATCAACTGTTTTTAAAACGAGACCAATCTGTAGGCATAATCTATCAAATTACAAAAAAATTTCAAAATCAGTGCAGAAATGTCTGAGTTCTACAAGTTCAAACATAAAAAACCAACATTCAGTGGAGTTGATAACCTCCTTCTTTTTTTTAAGTCGTTTAAAAATTAAAGTGCCTAGAAGTCGTCACTGACTTAGTTGAAGTGCCTATTTAGTAAGAAGACATCGTGGGTTGATATCTTGCTGAATCTACAAGGTGTTATTTTCTGAAATAGTGCGCTGGTTAAAGACACATGACTGGTTGCAACACAAAGTATTTTGTATTTCTAATCTCGCCGAACGCTCAACATGTGTTAACTGTAAAAATCAAATTACGTGAATCTAGCATTATACTCTTGTTACAATAAAAATAAAGCAATTAATTGGATAAAGGAAACACTGTTTCGATCAAATGATTAGCAACCTTTTATTTCTTTTTTTTTTTTTTTGTTGGTAGATGAAATTTTACTACATTTGAAAAGGGTATTTTTTTAGTACCGAAAAACTATCAACACTAAGACTTGAAGGGTTTTTTAACAATAATTTTAAAACTACTATTCAAGGAAAACGCAAAAAGCTAAAATTTAATTTCTGTAGAACAATTAGAGCCACTTTATCTTTTCTAAGTTTTTCTATTTGATTTGTATTTAATATTTATCGAAAATTATCGAATTTTGTATTGATGTTTAACTCTGAGATTTTTAAAATTTACAGTGAAATATTCACCCTTATTCTAGTTGTCGGCGTCGTCATCGTTTTAGTATCAATATAACTTTGTTTCAATGTCGGCATCAATTCAATAAAAAATTTGCATTCTATAAAATTCCTGTGACGACGTCGATACTTTATCGATTTTTATGAAATGAAAATGCACATTCCCAAATTTTTTGTTAAATTTTATTTGTGTTTGATACTTTTATGGTAAAACGTTTTTTATAGGTGAAGAAAATTTTTGATTTAATTTATGATGAAAGCCCGAAAAAACATAAATTTGTGTTGGAAAGAAAACTTTTTAGGCAGAATTGCAATATTTTTAATTTGCCGGATCGCAAGTATGTACATATGTTTTGCCTGTTTCTGGCTGTGCTTCTGCAGTAAACCAGTTTGATTGTTGCAAGGCCATTTTCTTCAAGAAGTTTGGCCACAGCTTCTTCCAGCGGACTAAGTAAAAATTGTTTCAATATTCCGCTGTCAGTTGCTTCACACTCCGCTCTATTACCAACCATTTTTTTTTTTTCATTTAAATTTCCAATTTCGCCATACCTAAATAGTATTTTTTACAAACTTTTATATAAATCTCTATTCTATTCTTTATTTTGTGATCTTTTACCATCCATCTGGTAATCTTCTAGGCGGACCAAGAGAACTTAAAATTTTTCCAATTTCTTCCCATTTTTTCTTAAAAATTGCATGGAGCAGTGTATCTGCAAAAATCCGGTGCAAGAGAGGGATTCTTCTGCAATTCTTCCACCGACCTTCACGTTTTTACATTTTCAATGTTATGTTTGGTTTAAATCACTTCCAGTCGTTATGAGAAAAGGCGTCATGTCAATACAAGATCGTCGTCACATTTGTTATAGAATACAAGAATTCTTTGAGCAGTAATCGATAAATGTCAATAACGACAAGTAAAATAACACATCGAATGCGCCGACATATATCAACATTGATATGTGACGACGTCGACAACTAGAATAAGGGTAATTGTGTTTATGCTAACATTAATTATTAGGTAACCAACTCAATCCAACCTTAAAAATGTTTATTTAATTAAATCTAACATCAAAAGGCCGAAAGGAATTAAAAAAAATTTCAAAATTTACTTAATAACGTTTAAATTAAAACCATTCTGTTGGAGAAAAATGATTTTGAATCCTTAAAATGATTCCGGATTGAATATTAAAATGACTCAGGACAGTCGCAGCGTCAACTGATTTACAGACACTCACAATAAAAATTTTAACACGAGTACAGGCTGTACAATTTTCTGCATTCAGTACCGTTGTTGATTATTGCTGGTGAAAGCGTATTTTCGTGACCATTATATAATTGTTTTCCATAGTTTCAAATAGAATGAATATTTTTTCGTGAACATAGAAGAGCTTACTCAGGTCTTAAAAATTGATGAAAAATTTAACACATAAAGAAACTGAAAACATTAAAGTTACTTTAACTTTAAAAACCTAAACAGGATAAACGTCAACGTTTCCACGCATAATTTGGACGATGATTGTTATATTTTTGATATTTTTTTTTTCTTTGCTTTTAACATCCCTAGTGCGTATGGGATGTGATAAAGATTTTGTAATATTTATTCAACATAAAAAAAATACATTGGTATGTTAGTTTAACATTTGAAGCAGAATCTCACAAAATAATAAAAACACATTTGGCTTAACAAAGTTCCAAAAACCTTTAACATGGCATTTAAAGAAAAATCTTTTACTATTTCTAATGGTTTTTTGTTTTTTTACTTGAAAGTAATGAAAATTTACGATGTTAATGTTTTTTACGGTCTAAAAAATACAAATCCCTCGAGGTAAATTGTACCTTTATAATCTTTAAACAAAATCTATTTTGTAACACATTTATTTTTTTTTTTATTATTATTTTTTTGTTTAGTGGGAAAAAACTTTAGTCAAAATTCACATTGAACAACGATCTAGTATCACGGGAAATATGAAAGTAAAGACGAACTAATAAACAAAATGACAATGATGTGTGGAATGATGATACTTCTCTTTAAACTTGTAAACTAATGGATGGAAATAATTTATTCAGTGTTGAGAGGAAAAGTTTTGCAGTAATAATCGATCCTAAAATTAAACTTTACTTGCTAAGGGTATTTATATTTCAATGTAGTAGTTTTGAAATTCCTTCTTAGTGGCAAAATTGATGGTGCGAAAAAAATTGTAAACTTGAAAATTTTTTGGAAAAAACAGAATATTGTTCTTGAACACAATTTTGTACGCGTGCTTCTTACAAAGCCATTCGTTTTTATTGCTGGTAATTTTTTGTTAACATTTGTTAACACGCAAAACATTTTTTCATATGTATATTTATCCAAAGACAAGATAGAAAAAGTCAATGTGAATTTGTTTGTCTGAGTTTACACGTACGAATATTTGGAAGAAAAACATTTGGATTTTCTCTTTTGTTTATTCATTTGCGTCAGGCAGCCGAACATGTTGGCGGCAACATTTCTTTAGTATTGTTATTGTTCGCCTTTAACTGTATGCAAAGAAAATGAGAACAAAGCATATCGCCGAGTACGTCCTTTCAAATGTTCGCTCTTCTAAACGGGAAATTTGTTTTTTATTACATGGTTTTTTTTAGCATTAAAGTAAAAACATTTTTTTATATTTAACTTCAATAAAACAACAAGTAAGAGTGTTATATTCGCCATACCGAATCTTATATACCCTTCACCACAAATGTACATCCAGTTTAAGTATATATATATATATATTTCTATATAAAGATATCTTAAAGATCATTTCAAAAACATGTAAATGATACCCATATTGGTTGCTAAAAAAATATTATGCACAATCGTACTTTTCTATGAAAAGTTCCGAGATCCTTAACTCGGAAAATATGAGCGAGTGTCAACTCTTTTACTTGATGTATATTTTGTTGTTTTTTAATTCTCAATCGCGGCATTTATTTGTTTTTTTAATTGGGGTTACTTTATTGTTCCATATGATATGGAAAAATTAGAGGCAGGAGTGGTGTTTTGTCCGCTGAATCAAAGGACATGAACCGATTTTGCTGATTTTCAATAGCAACATTTTCAAAACCATGTGCTATCGATTGGCATATTTAAATTTTCTTTAGCTCATCTAGTGCCTTGGCAAAGTAGATTTAAATCCCAAACACAGACGGACATCATTCAATCGACTTCGCTATGCATATGAACTCAGAATATCTGTACTTTATGGGGTCGGGAATAGATATTGAAACAACTACAAACGGGATGGCAAACTTAGATATAGCCTTTTTCCACTTTTTGTACAGATGGGTATAAAACTGAATGAAGCTAAAGCCTGACAAAAATTTGCTTTTAAAGCACAAAAGTACATACCTCTGGATTTACTTGAACAAAAAGATGTAGTCTTTTCACTTTCTTGTTCTACTAAAAAAGTAATTAAAACCAAATATTTTCAATTTGCTGCTTTAGTTATATTTTCGAATAAAAATATATTTTTCAGCGCACGAATGTGGCAAAGAGGCCACATGTTTGCAACTTGTATTTTGTTTAGATAAAATTTTAAGGTTTTTACACAACTTAAAAAATAAAATGGTTGCACTTTACAATAAAATAAAACTTTTATTAATATTCACTATGTTTTTAATGTGTAATGACACAGTAAAAACAATTCAAATTTCAAATAAGCTTTTTGCTTTAGCATTTCTTAAGAGCTGGTTCCACTAAACTCCTTTTAAAATAAGAACGGTTTAAACAGTTTATGAATTTCGCAGCAATAACATATTATTTTCATTAATTTTTTTGTTAAAAAAAAGTAATAACTTAGAGATGATTTTAATTCAATTTTGTTTAGAGCATTTATTTTACTAAATAAAAACAATTATAATAAATAAGTCACCAAATCTGAAATTTCTGCTGGTTTGTAATGGCAAACACATAAAAAAATAGCGTTTAAATTTATTTTTGTTATACAGCAAATATGAGAAATTCAGAAACGAATATAAAAAGGAAAACAAATGATGCTTTTGGGAGTTATTATTTTTTGGGAGTTGTTTGTTAAACTCTTGAAAACATTTTCTGTTGGTCTTCAGTAAAGTTTCTTCTAATTTTGTTGTTGGCCTCTACATAAAACTCAAAACAATAAAAATTGTTATTTTTCAGAAAAAGCCTAAATGTCATAATGCCTTTGTCATAAGAAGAATCAAAATGAAGAAAATAATTTGAATCAGGCTTTGCAAAGTAAATTTTCAAAAAATGTACACTAATGGCGCATATAAGCCTTAAGGCCCAACTATAATGTGCATAAGCTAGCTTTAGCTTATTTCAAAAATCCAACGAAAAGACTGTCAAATTCTAAGGTAACATATTAAAGAAACTTTTGTGGCTACAATGTACTTTCATAAATTTAGTTACTTATTTGCCACAGTTGCACATTTATGTTTAATTCGTACTTTTGCCAAAAACAAAATTTTAAAACGATATTTTATATATTTAATAATATTTACATATTTTGGTTCATGTTCTAAGAAAAAGTAAAAAAAATTTATTACAAGTTATTTTCTGTTTTGTGTTTGTTGCCAACCGTACTGAAAATTGCAACGATGTTCATCGCTTACATCGTATACATATGTGTGTATATATACAAATTTAATTTAAATAATTATATTTGTAAAAAATTGGCCATAAAGAAAAATGTTGTTCTTTCTACATTTTCTATTGAATTAAAAACTAAAAATTTAACAATTTAGGTCTCAATTATAATTTTTCTTAATCAATGTATGACGCAAAGCACAATCAGCTGTTTCCGTACGGAAAGTGCGATCAGTTTCGTACCTTGCATAAAGAAATAAAATTTAACGAAACTTGACGAAAAGTTATCTTATGTACATTATAGTTTACTACATAAAATTTAATGTATTTGCACAGTTGTAAAAGCTTGCTTAAGTTGTTTTATGCATATTATAATTGGGCCTTTAGGAGGTGTGTGACGGCACAAGAAAATGTATCCATTCTGCTTTTTAGAAAATCTAAATTAAAGAAAGATTCTTATTGAATATTTATAGAATATGTACACACATAGATTTATTTCCAAAAACTTACATTTTAATAAAAATCTCTAGTGTAACAAATCTTTATAAACATTATAAAAGGCGCAAATCTTAATAAAAAAGGTATAAACTGCTCAAGCGGATTGTCAAACCAAACATGTTCGTTCGTCATTTTTTGCCTTAATAGTTAATGAGTTGAAACGAAAATCACTATCAAAAGTAGAGAATTAAGCCCGTATTCAACAAATGATTTTAAATTTATTAAAGATTAATTTATTATTTAAAGGTTTGTTTAGAATAGCAATCACATAAGCGGTGTCTTGTCGCTATTGTAATGATCATTTCGAACAAATATGGCTCTTGGAGGTTTCTCAAGTTTAAAAAAACGTTATCAGAATAAATCCAGGGGTTTTAAGTTACTTAAAGTATGTATATCTCAGACCGTAATTAAATCGTTTCAAGCAGACACTACCATTATTTCCCGTGTGGCCACACTTATTTTAGCAGAATTAACGTCCAACGATGACAATAGACTAAAATTCACTGCATAGAGTGGCAATTTGGACCATTAATGATTATAAGAGCTCTATTCTACAGAAATATTACACACGTTTTGGGACATACTTTGTAAGTCTGAAGTTCTGAACTTTGTGCAAAGCAGCGTTTTATATCAATCCACTGACTTCTGACCCAGCAAAAAATACGACATTACCTTAAAAAGAACTTGCCATATAATAACTTACTTTTGTGATTGTCATTACATTAATTCACAAAAAAAAAAAAGAAGCAGCAATTTAACTAGTTTTTAAAGTTAAAAGTGAATACCTTAAAATACGTACCAATGATGATCATTATTATTTTCTACAATAATTTATATTATCAATCTTCAGTAAACGATTATAAAAGTCACATGCCTTGTCGAAAGCATTAGATTGGTAATCTAGTCGGAAAGTCCCTTCACTAAAAATTCCACATTCGATTACCTTTTCTTAAATTATTTTGCTGTGTAAATATTGTGATTTTAATTATAAATGTTTCCAACTGGGTGTGTATATATGTTTGTTCCCTGCAGATGACATTTGTCTATCGTTGTGCAAAATAATTGATTTTTGTTTTGTTTTACTCCTTCTTTGCAGTTTTGTTTACTTAAAGCAACAAGTTCTTATTTGTAATCCTATTAATACTTTTCCTTCACAATTTAGCCTTTTAAAGCTTGTTTAGCTTGTTCAGTTATTTATGGTTTAAATGAGTTTGCATTTGCCTATTTTTTTTTTTTGCTTTTATTTTCTGGGGTCCTTTTAAGGTCATTCTGTTAATATATCTGGTCTTAAAAACTCATTCCCATTTTTATTGGTTTTATTTGGCCTTTGGACTTTTGGTGATGAATGTTTGGTATGAGTGCTTGTAAACATTTCATACTAATTTGCTTGCTTTACATTTATGTTTTACTGGACTTTAAATTGTTATCTGGTTTTTCTTGCTCTCTTACCTGTGTGATCTTAATTAAAATGAAAAGAAATTTAATTTTAGGAATATTTTGTTCTTTCCAGAAGTTTTATGTTAATTTACTGCGAATAAGATTTTAATTTATTTTTTTTAAGGTATGCAAGTTCATATTAAAAAAAGATTTATTAAGGTGAAAAGTTATGTTGTAAGCGTGTTATGAGTCAAATTAAAGCCTCAAAGTTAAGGTTTGACAATAATGCGTACTTGATGAGCTTTGATAACTTATAAGAAAAAAATGTAATTACTAGATGAAGTCATTTAACTTTATTATAATTGCAAAAAAAAATATATTTATATTTTTCATTTATCATTCAAAAGTTTTTCTCATTTTCATTAATTAACTAAAATATCTATATTTTTTTTTATTACATCCCTACCTTTTCCTATTGGTAGCGTTAGTAAATAATTACTTTTGTATTAAAAAATTTTACTTTTGGGAAAGGCTTTATAATAACAGTTGTAAAAATAGAGTTTATACATTAAAGATGTGCAAGAATTTTACAATACAATTTTTAAAATTTTAAAATAGTTAAAAATAATATTATTTGACAGAATGTGTCTTAAATATAACACCTCCGAACAGTTTTAGATTTACTACAACACTATGTTTATTATGGTCAATCTTTAAAAAATCAATTTAGAAAAATTTTGATTAATTTTAAGCAAAAAAAAGTCACAAGTGTTAAAAAGATCTTTTTTTCGAATTGAATATTGAAATGAAGTGTCAAAATATAGTACTAAACTAAAAAATAGTTTTTTTTTTGCAATACTGCTATCTCACTAAATCCTGCCATTACTAAACTGGTATGAAATTGCAAAGTTCGTTTTTGAAAAGGTGCTAAAAAAAGGACCAAAGCTAAATGCAAAAATTTACGTTAAATCAAAGAATAAAGCCAAAATTGGCTCCAAAAGTACTAAAATAGCTGCATTCTGTAAAACAAAAACACAGATTAATAAATGAAGTTAAAACGGCCTTTGAGTAGAGTTAATAATTTTCTGTGCTTTTCATTCACGTCTCTATCGACTTGACAAAGTTTAACCTCGAGAATTTTAAGGCCACACTTTAGCTAAAATTTATACAAACCTTTCGAAAATTATTTAACTGATTGTGAGTTAATACATCAAGTAATGTGATTTCTCAAGTTCAACCGAGTCGGATAAAGAGGGAGTTTCCCAAAGTAGTATCTTGGGATCAGACTTATAATGACCAAATATTTTTGTTTGTGTAACTTCAGGGATATGCCAACACCTATGGAAGAAATGATGTCTGCCCAGGAAATATTAAAAATTTTATAAGTACTGCAAATAGTCATTGATTTAGAATACAAAACTCCAATTTTTAATTAAAAACCACTAAATCAATAGAAAAAAATAAAATTTAATGAGTATAAACCTTCGTATACGGGTCAATTTACAGTGCAAGAAAATGTGAGACAAAAACTGACTTATGAGGTTTCATGGCAACATGTGATTGAAGCAAATATTGGGGTGACAAAGAATTTAAGAATAAAAATTGGTACTTCATATACATCACTTTACATAAAAATTATAATAAAAACAAGAAAAATTATACACCAGCAGAATGAAATGCTACATTTTTTGGACCGCTACATTCTTCATCAGCATTCTTCGCATCTACCTCAGTGTACTTAGTGTACATTGTAAATATCATCAACCAAAGTATTTCTTCACTATTATCCCTGTAATGCTGAAGGATGTAGCGGTCTAGAAAATGCAGCATTTCATTTCGCTGGTGTCTATTTTTATTTTTCTATTTTCTTTGGGAAACGTCCGCATACATTTGATAAATAATTTTTCTTTTTAAAAAAAAAAAAAAGGTTTTTAGAAATTAAAATTAATGAACTTAAGCCAAAAATCAATTTCGATTCATTTATGTATAACATCCACATTTCAAAATATTCTGTAGTAAAATTTAAATCGAAATTACTTTAATTTTAAACCTTTTCAATCCATTTTTATTCGATTTCAGCCCTTGAACATTTTTAAGCTTTTTGTGGTATAAGATTTCCATGTAAATAACACTCGTTCTGCCATGATACAAGCAAAATGTGAAAGTCAAAAAATGAAGAACAGCAACAGCTATAAAGGCACAAACTGAAATATTGACTTACAAACTTGAAACATTTTACTTTCGTTTAGTTTGATCTTAATTAAGGATGATATTACTGATAAAGAAAGTATTACAATTATACTACAAGCCAAAATGAAGTTTTAATAGCACAAATGCAACAACAACAGAAAATTTTCTATAAATAGAAATCGTTTAAAAAATAAAAATTTTACTAAAAACAAAACAAGGCCACAATTGATTGTGGATATTTTTCTTATGCGATGACACCGCTTTTTATTGATTTGTTTGTTCACATCTTATTTGCCTTAGCCTATCTTAAATGCAGTTAATCGTTTCAAGGTAAGTTGAGTTGAGCAAGTAATTTAAGAGCTTTACTACCAATAACAAATATATACCAATAACAATACCAATAACAATACCAAATACCAAACAATACCAATAACAATTTTACAGTCGGGCCTTGATTATTCAAAATGGTCGGAACCAGGAACATTATGAATAATCGATTTTCATGGTTAATCGAATAACAATTTTGAGTATACGTTTTTTATAATTTTATTATTTAACAATTTAACATTAATGTACATACAGATTAACATTAGAAAAACTAATGCTTCTGTATCATTGTATGCAAACAAGAGAATTCCCAGTTTTCATGTTTATTATGTATGAATCTGAAGTTAATAAAATAATAGAGGTAACCACGGTTAATCCAATCAAACAATTTAAAAACATTGCAAACAAAAAACAATAGACTCATCTTTGGTCATTACTGTTAATCGGGCTTACCGGCTAACCGAATCACGGATAATCAAGGACTGGATTTACAAATAAAATTTGGGTTATTAGCACCTTGAAAATTGGACCGATATAAAAATTTCAACTTAAATTATTTATAAAACCTTTTTGAGGACAAGATGAGCAGTCTAAGATTAAACGTTTCTAAGCAAGTTACACTTAGATGTGGAGGAGAACCAAATCCAATTATAAAGCCTAACTTTACTCTTTTAATACACTTCTCTAAAGGACAACGGCTTAAGCAACTATTCACAAGAAAGATAACAACCAAGAAGATTAATACTTAGGAAATCCCAGCCTCCTTACTAAATGGTAGTGCTCTCCTTTAAATATCCGTTACTCAAAATGTGGTGAACTCTACGAAAGATTACATTGTTTTGATAAAGTTGAAGTTCTGTATAACAGGGATGTTATGTTCATGATTTAAGGCCCAACTATAATGTGCATAAGCTAGCTTTAGCTTATGTCAAAAATCCAACGAAAAGCCTGTCAAACGCTTAGGTAACTTATTAAAGAAATTTATGTGGCTACAATGTACTTACAAGAATTTAGTAACTTATTTGCCACAGTTGCACATTTACGTTTAATTCGTACTTTTGCCAAAAATATTTTCTATATAAATTAACAAAGTTTTAAAACGAAAAGGCTTTAAAGAAGATATTTTATATATTTAATAACATTCACATACGCATTTACATATTTTGGTTCATGTTCTAAGAAAAAGTAAAAAAAAATTTATTACAAGTTATTTTCTGTTTTGTGTTTGTTTGTGTTTGCCAACCGTACTGAAAATTGCAACGATATTCATCGCTTATATCGTATACATATGTGTGTATAAATACAAACTTAATTTAAATATATTATATTTGTAAAAAATTGGCCATTAAGAAAAACGTTGTTTTTTCTACATTTCCTATTGAATTAAAAACTAAAAATTTATCAATTTAGGTCTTAATTGAAATTTTTCTTTATCAATGTATAACACAAAACACAATCAGCTGTTTCCGTACGGAAAGTGCGATCAGTTTCCTACCTTGCATAATGAAATAAAATTTAACGAAACTTGACGAAAAGTTATCTTATGTACCACATATAATTTAATGTATTTGCACAGTTGTATAAGCTTGCTTAAGTTGTTTTATGCACATTATAGTTGGGCCTTTATACTTTAAAATGCTAGAGCCAACTAAATGTTAGAGTTTGTAGTTTGTTTTACTACAGCGGGCAAAAGTGTTCGTTACTTTGCTCGATAATTCAGATTACAATATATTTTGCAGTACGATTTTTTTAAACACAACTTAGTGATCCATTGATGTTATTTTTAAATTTTCTAATACTGACATAAAAATTAATAGATTAAAATGTTTTTAACATACGATTGCTTTTAAATATCGACACTTATTAAAGCAAATTTGTTACTTATTAAGGCTAGTGTAAGAAAAGCCAAATCTATATATATATATATATATATATATATATATATATATATATTTATTTATTTTTACGGCTTTTTCGTATGGTCGTGTGGTTGGTTTATCTAAAGTTAGCACTAAAATTTTCTTTGCATTTTCAGTCAAATACAAAATGCGGTGTTCTCTTTTATTTTCTAGAAAAGAAAGTTTCCTTTAAATATTCGTACAGCAGTGTTTACTCTTAAAATAAAAGTAAATTTTTCTTCTAGCACATACATTTACAATCTTTGATTTTGTGTGTATAAAACATTCATACATTACGAAAATTAAATGGAGCGTAGCATCTTTTAAATTTTATTTACTTCCATTTAATGTTTACTCCTCCAAAAATGTAATGGGATTCTTAATTTTGTCATGTCTTATCGTATTTGATAGTCAGTGACATGGTTATGCACGCACATCTCGAATTCTACTTAATTTTGATTTTAGATGTGATTTTTTTTAAGTAACAGCCAACAGAGGGTTCTAATTTAATCTACTTTCTTTTAAATTGTATCAAGATTTTAAACAACTTATCATAAAATTTTGAAAAAAAAATAATATACAAAAATAAATTCGATTTTTTAAACTGAATTACATGCGTAAAAAGTTTTTGAAAATTGAATTTGTTTTTTTGTTTTTAGGAATTTGAACTTGAATTTTAATAAACTCTTGTTGATTAAGACAGTTAATTTATTCTAGATTTATTTAGACGAAATTTTTTGAAAGTTTTGTTTGGCATCCATTTTTTTTTTTTAGTTCTAAGTTATATGTATAAAAAGAACTTGAGAAAAATGTTGGTTGCTACTTTAATTCTTAATAAAATGTGTGGAAAAAAAATTCGATAGCCAAATTGGACAACCTTTAAATAGAATACCCTATACAGGAAATAAGGTTTCTATTGCTTTTCATTTTATTAAGTCCCGTCAAATTAAAATTCTTAAAGATCCCTAAAAAAGAAAAAATTGAAAATCATTAAAATACAGTTCAATGAAAATACATAAGAAAAATGTTTATTTCTAAGAAACTGAAAAAACAGATTACGTTCTATATAAATAAACAGGCTGCCACTTCACTAGTACCCTGGGGCAGACGCTCTTTTTTTAAATGAATGGATTGCAAAATTATAGTCTCCTTTAGTGGACACACTACAGCAATTATTACAAGAATAATAAGAGAGAGCAACTTTTATGGGAGTCATAATTGCAATTGCAGTTTAGAGAAGTACATCCAATCAATAAAGCAACTATTGGGGTGATAGAGAATTTAACAATAAAAAAATTTGGTACTGCATACATATTATTTTACATAAAAATGCCTTCGGCTCTTAATGTGTTGGGCATTTTTTAAAGAATTTAGAATTTCCTTAAAGATCTCTTCAAAAGCTTTAAAATTTTAAAAAAATTTTAAATTTAAGACCCCCGTAACTCGTAAAATATTTTTTACTTGATGTTTTTTTCTTATTTTTTAATTCTCTATCACCCCATATATCTATTTTTTTAAATTGGAGTTACTTTATTTTTCCAAATGACATAGAGATAGGCGTGGTTTTTTGCCTGCTGCCTCGAAGGGCGTAGACCGATTATGATGATTTCCGATAGCACCTCTTTCGACACAGTATCTAATCGATTGACGGACAGACGGACATCGCTCAATCGACTTTGCTATGCATAAGAATTCAGAATATATATACTTTATAGGGTCGGAAATGGATATTGTAGAAATTACACACAGAATGACAAACTTTTTCCACTTTTTGTGGTGAAAGGTATAAAAAATTAAAAAGAAAATAAACTAACAAGAACGACCTTAATTAATGCTTTGAAGCCACTTAATTATTTGTTAATGATTATTTTATATGAAAATAAATAAACAAATCCTGTATTAAAATACACCTTACAAAACATGAGATGGATTAAAATTTAAAAAATTTATTTACACCATTACAAACCCCTGTGAGTGAAAAAAATTGGGTTATTTTTTATTAATTTTATTCCTCAATCTCAAGAAGAACTTTTAAAGGAACATTGCTCTCTCTACTTTAACTTCTTCTTCTGTATATCTATTCAATTCTATTATTCATTCACTACCTGTAGTGGGCCTGTGTGAATTAATTTTGTCTGCCTGAGATAATCTTTTTTTGGTAGATACGAAGCTTTTGGCAGATTTTATCACTCACCTACTTAATTTCCCACCTTTTATCTTCTCACACTTCGTTGGCTTTTTTATCCTTGAAACAGTTTTCATATACGATTGAGACTACAATTTACCGTTAGTATGCAATAAGCAATTCCTATTAATAGAAAGATTTATAAGTATTATTTATTGTTTCTCCTTTCTGCCGAGATCTTTTTAATTAAAAAAAAAAACTAACTAACGAAGGAACAGGCACAACAATAACAAAACATCGCTAAGAGAAAGCATATCTATTCATACGTCTTTCAACTTAAAGCCTTCAAAATTAAATCTTTAAAATATTCATAAATATCTGATCATCCTGAAACAGCCCTCTTATAATTTCTTGCTTTTAATTTAGCAAGTATGATTTTACCATTTATGAGGGGTAAATTTTAATTTACAGAAGACATTTATTGAGAAACTCAACGCAATCAGTTTCATAATATAATGGATATTTTTAATATGTCAACTTCTTTTACCGTTTTCAAAATATTTTAAACTGACTTCAAATTATCTCAAATTATCATCTAAATATAATTTCTGGACATATGTATGTCCCATTCTCTTTACAGAGCTTTCAGAAGCCGTCTGATATCGCAGGAATGATAAAATTTGTGATAGTTAAAATATTTTTGCTCCGTTATTGCAGGATGGAGCAAGATTTTTTATTTTCTATTTATGTGCGGTGGGCGTGGTTTTTGAAATTTTGTTACAATCTTCTAAATTTTTCCTACAATGTTTTTTAACGAAACCTTTATCTCATCCGTATAAAATGTGACACGTTTAAAAGTTTCTGTGTAAAGAAGACCATAATATTTTAAAACATATTTTTTGCCTGGCAGTTGTCAAAATCTGGGTTACTGCTGGGTTAAAACCACTTTAAATCTTATATTTGGTTTCTTGACACAGCCTTCCTTAAATGCATCTACGCCATTTTTAAACAAACATCCTGTTTCGTTGGTTTCATTTAAATTGCTTCCTTTTAATTGTTGATTTTTTTTCTGCAAAAACAGCACCAAATGGTTTTTAGTACCATTAAAATGTTACAACAAAATAACAGTTTTCGTAAAGTTTATTCCTTTATGTATTTGCTGTGACATAAAATTGTAAACTCTATGGATAATAAATAATCTTATAAAATACGGACAGGCTGTTCTAGGTATTAGTATAAATGTTGGGTTGAAATAAATTCATTATAGTAATTAATATTCAAAGACATTATATGAGCTGATTTTTTGAAGGTGGTATAAGTCCATTTTTTCATATATTGAGCTACTTGAGGGTTTGCGTTTAAAACAATTAAAAAACAATTCTGAAGTTTAATAAATTCGAGTGATGTTTTTTATATTTTACACCTTTTAAACTTTATTATCAATTATTTGAAAAAATAACCGGTTTTTTTTGCACCACGTGGACCTATACCACTTTCAAAAATAAATTTTTATGTAAAAAGTAACAGTTAAAATTACGATATTAATGTACACGAATAACCAAATTTATTAAGTGCTTGTGTCGTAGGAATATAAAAATGCAATTTCTACATAAGCATTCTTTTCTTTAAACTAACAAATTGTTTTGAATGGACCACACTAATTTTATAGAAAAATTTGTATGGTTGATTCTTTTTTAACCTCATCCAACATAGTTTAAGGGAGTTTAAAATTTCCTTGTCCGTATTTTTTTCTGTTTAATATCTCCTATTCTAGAGATTTTGTTTAGACAAAGTCTCCTCTATTCATTTCCTACAGAATGTAAAATGAATCTTTGTTTCCCCAACTGCAAAATATCTGTCGTTTAAAAGAAATTGATGAAAATTGTTAAACTTATTAGAAATGGACTTGTTCTACTTTCAAAAGAAATATTTGTGCGATAGAATGTCAAGATATCGCTCTATTGAAATTCAGATTGAGATTGAAATTGTGTGATGAGAAGTAGTCTATAGCTCATTAAAATTACTGTTAATTAAGTTTTTTGAAAAATTGGACTTATACCACTTTAAAAAAAAACTGCTCATATATAATATTAAAAATTCTTACTTGTTGTACAAAAAAAGAGATAAAATCGATAGCTACTGGTGAGTAAAAAGCGTTGCTTAAATTGCTTAAAATAGCGCTGTACCCGCAAAATCATATTCTGTTACCAGGTCTGCTAATAATTATTAATAACAATCTTATGGACAAAAGAAAAACCACAAAAGTGATATTTTGTTAAGATAAACAGACCACAGGGCCCGTAAAAGCGTTGAATATACTCAGAGATAGTTTACCTTAAAAAAAAAACTGTCTTGTATTTGGAATTATTTCGTAGCGATCAAAAGTATTTGAATGAAATAATTTTTATTAATAACTTATTTAAGCCACAACAGTATAGGCAAAGAGTATTTCCTTTGCAAAAGTTTAATGCCCACAGCAACTAAATAAAAAAATATTTAATTATTCAAATAATAAAACTATCTACATATTTATTTGCTTTTATTCGTGTTTACCACACTGTATACGAATATAAAAATAGATATTTTAATTTGCAGTTTTCCCTTTGAATACAAATTTAAAATTTACAATTAGAAATTTCCTCCACAAAAGCTAAAGCAGAAGGATTTAATTCAAATTTTTTTTATTTATTCACAGTAAATTCCGTTTTTTTTATTAATTTGCAATAAGAATTTTTTTTAAGTTTTTTTTCTTTTTTTTTTTTTTTTTTTTTTTTGTTTTGTGGCTTCACTTAAACTTTAGCTTTATTCAATTTAAGGTAAATTTATTAAAATTTAAAATCAAAAATTCTTGGAGATAGTGGTAAAGTTAAAAAGTTCAAAAGTTGAACCACCATGAACTTTTGTTAAAACTTTTTTAATTTTATTATTTTTTTTTTTAAACAAAACAATTCATTTTCCATTTTGATGAGGGATTTTTGCATATTTAAAAAGTCTTTAAGCAATAAATTAAACAAAAAATCATTTTATTAAAAAACTTTATGATATAAAATTTACTTCATATTCATTTAGCATTTATTTCTGTATTGGTATCGGTCGGTTTGTATAAATATGTGTGCATATATTTAGGTATATATAAAATACATTAACGGAATCTTCAATCTGAAGCAATTTATCCATTAACATTTAACAAAAGGCGCTACTAAATATGACTGCAGTTTTGTTCTTAGTCATGTTGATCTAATCGATTGAAATAAAAAGATTATTTCAGCTTAAAGAAACCTGTTTTGAAAACCATCTACAAAACTATACAAGATGTAATACAAGGTGTCTGCCGGGAAGGTGTACGACTAGCAGCAATTCCATTGTAATCCTCGCTGTATGCGATGTGGCACCGTCTTGTTGATACCACATATTAATCAAGACCAAAGCATGCAATTGTGGCGTTAAAAAGTTTTTAATCATATCACGATATCGCTCCCCATTCACAATTAAGTCCAATGATTCCTCCTGACCAAATTGCACACCAGACTGTCACGTTTAATGGATGCAAGGGTGACTTATGAATAATTTGAGCATTTTCCAATGCCCAGAATCTACTATTTTGTTTATTCACAAATCCATCAAAATGAAAATGTGCCTCGTCACTCATTTTGATTTTCATGGTTGTCATGGACGAGCTGTACGGCGGCATAAATGGTCTTGTGAAGAAGCTCTTGTGTCACCTGAATCTTAAATGGAAAAAAATGCAAATCCTTGTGTAAAGTTGTGGCCAAAGTTGTTCTTTTCAGACCAAACTCCTGAGCACGGCGTCATATTGAGGTTGATGGATCGTTGTAAATATTTTCTTGAGCAGCAGAAATGTTTTCAGTTACAGACTCCATTTCTTCATTCACAACACAATAAGACGTACATTTTGTTGGCAACTTGTTTCTCATCGTCACAGTAATCGATGATTGATTTTGATGAAATGTTTTACCGATGAAAACAAATATGAACTGTAAAGACTAGTGTTTACCGAAATGGCAGCATAAAGGAAAGCACACTTTTTTTGAAAGTAAAAAACAAAAGGGTGAATTTATGATTTCTGATAACATCTTCTCTGTTTTCTAAATGACCCTGTTAAATATTTGTAGGACAAAATCATAATATGCATTAGCCGCTTATAATTGCTACAATAAAAATGTACACTTAAGTTCTCAATAAACAGGCTTAACAAAGAAATAAAATTCAATCATTTTGTAAATATTTTTGTAATAAAGTCACTCATGGTTAAACAAATATTTTACAATCTGTATGCGGCGAAAATTGAGTATTGGATTGAAGGAAATCAATACCATCTATTCACAGACTATAGTTTTATAAAACTTATACACAGCCTTTCATAAAAACAGTTTGTTCAATGATAAAATCAAAATCAAACAAAGTGGGTGTGTTTTTATTGGCAGAGGAGTGGTCAGAAAAGCATACAAAAATAAAAAAAACTCATCAACATGAGCAAAAATTTCATTAGGATTTTTGTGTCTTTTTGCCTTTTAGTGTCAATAGAAATAACCATCATAAAAGTCAAACGTAATAGAACAAATTGTACCCAGTTATATGAATGCGTTAATTGCCAAGTTTACTAACTCCATTGAAAATTGGTTGTAAGTTCTTATTATAGTATAAAAAGTAAGAGAATGTACATGAATATCAGGATTTTGTTTAACATGCTTTTCATTTAACTTTTTTTAATTGTTACGCATAAAATTCACGTAGTGTATGGCATACCGATTAATTTTTATTTTAAAACTTGTTATTTATGTGGGCCCACACTCTGTATAAAATTCCAACGTGTGTCTGTTGCCTGTATAAGTGAAAATTGCGTCTTATATGGTGCTCCCTTTAATTTTTAGTTAAAGATTTATTTGCCGTGTAACGGTTTAAAATATAAATCAATAAAAAATTAAATCACGTCTCTTGCTCTACCTTTCAAACGGACAGCTAAAGACTTTGTGTTTTCTATAGAAACTAGCAGAATGTACTGCTACACTTTTTTGACCGCTACGTCTTTCATCAGCATTCTTCGCATCTGAAAGTGCAGCATTACATTCTGCTAGCGTCCAATTTTTCTCGTTTTCTTTGGAAAACGTATACATTTGTAAAATAATTTTTCTTTCTAAAAAGGTTTTTAGAAAATAAAATAAATGAACTAAAGCCAAAATTAATTTCGAATTATTCATAAAATCCACAGTTCAAATACGAATTTAATAAAAATTAAATCTTTTTTATTTTTAATTTTAGTTTAATAATATTCTTTAATTTGCCACCGTTAGTTAAACCGTTATACCCTAAAGTTAAACAAAAAAATCCTCTCTAACAGTTTAATAATTTTTCAATTGCCTTTTTCATTATATTTTCTATAATAAAGAACGAAGCACAAAATTTAATTTTCATTCCAATATTCCTGTGCAGGCAGAAAAATTATTTACATAAAAGCCTTAAGCCAAAAACCACTAAAAAAGCTAAAAAAAAATAAATGCAAATATTGTAAACAATTTTTTTTTTTTTTTTAATATCAACTCATTTTTAACAATTACGATTTACCTTAAAAAAATGTGTGAGCACTAAAGAACAGAGCAATGTGATGACAATGAAAAAATAATACAATTATTTAAATTTATGTTATTGAATATTTTGTGTATGGCCTTGAGCATACTATTGATACGAAAATGCTTTTCATTAAACGGAATTTGGGGTAAGAGAAAAATTTGAAAAATAAAGGTGGTTGAATGTTTCTTTTGTTTAAATAAAACAGCTACTCAAAGCTTTAATATATTTTTCTAAAAATTGTTAAAGTTACTGACTAAATCTCCTTCAGGAAAAAATAGAAAAAACACATTATTATTTTATTTTAATTAGTTTAATAAATTTACTAAATCTTTGGGAGTGATAAAGTTATATTTAAATTTTTAATTACATTTATACAACTTAAATAATATAAATAACTTTAAAGCTATAAATTGATAATTTATATGTAAATTGGCTAAATACAGCTTCTCTCTTTTCATCAATTGTCTTAAATCTGCAAATAATAATAAAAAAAAACAAGTAAGAGTTGTATACTCATCTATTCACCATCTTTGTAAATCCAGTTTAGTGAAGTAATTTCAATCAAAAAAGAACATATTGGCGTGACAAAGAATTAAAAAAAAGTTGGTACCGCATATGTATTATTTGACATAAAAATGCCATCGGCTCTTAATGGGTTAAGCATTTTTTTGTATTTCCTTATAGATCTCTTCAAAAGCTTTAAAATGATAAAAATTTGAATTTTCAAAAAAAAATTTAAATTTCAAAGCCCCGTAGCTCGGAAAATATGAGTAAACGCCAATTTTTTTACGCCCCATATATTTGTTTTTTTTTTTTTTTTTTTTGATTGGAGCTACTTTACTAAACTAAATTTGTTCCAAATGATATGGCAAAAATAGATACAGGCGTTGTGTGTTGCTTTCTGCCTCGAAAGACTTGAACCGATCTTGCTGACTTTTAATTGCAAAATTTCCTCCTGCTTATCTAAAGTGATTGTCAACACGAAGACAAACGAACAGACGGACATCACTTAATCGACTTCGCTATGCATAAGAAATAAGAATATTTACATTTTATGGGGTCGGAAATTGATATTGTAGAAATTACACACGGAATGACAAACTTTTTCCACCTGTGGTGAAGGGTACAAAAAAATACTCACATATAAAAAATTTTATTTAAAAGTTAAAACTCCTAATCTTGTGGTATCTTTACATAATTTATTGCTGAAGTTAATTTGATTTAATTATTATTTCCTGGTCACTTACTTATCAATGACGAAATTTTTCGAAAAGCAAACATTTGCTGTCAACAGTTCTGTAAGACCTCTGAATTTATTTCATCTCACATTTAATATTGCATCTCTTAAATTTAAAGTACTAAATAAAATTGTTGTATAAAAAAATCTGAGTGTGAATAGTTACATTTTCCACTACATATGTGTGTGCATGTTCATTTATAACATGCAATTTTTATATGTAAAATATGTACTTTGTACATTTACTCATTTATTCATCATCAAAATTATTTAAGGGAATTTAATTACATTGCTCTTGTCATGTCTATTATTTCACACATTAATTAAGTTCTTTTCACATCAACTGTGCGTGAAAAAGTGTTTCATTACGCTGATGTATTTAATACAAAATGGTTTTTTCGTATGTAATTTTAAATGTGGATTTTAATGACACATAAATTTTTGGATTTTTTATTTTTTTTGCTTTGTGAAATATTAATTAATATAAAAATGCCAAAAATGTGCAGTTTTTGTCATCTAAGGGAAACAATTTAATATTTGTTTTAATGTCACTTTTATAAGTTATAATAATACTCCACTGTTAATTAAAAAAAAGTTAATTTTCTTTCAAGCGCTTGGATTTAAAAATGAAAATAATGGATTTTCATTTTACTTGTCTTTGCAATTTCCGAAATCATCAGCAAAGTTGAATGATAAAGAAATGGAAATATTTCTTACTAATTTCAAATTGGCATATAAATTTGCAACTCGTCTCATTTTAGAACAGTTTATATTATATCTTTATTTAAACCTTTTCTGGTTATCAACCTTATAAGAAGTTATCGGGCTTTATAAGAAGTGTTAGTGTGCGAACTCCTAATAGATGTAGACATAAATTAAACGGCTTAACGTGAAATTATGATAATATCGATTGTTGTGTGTTGGTATTAATTTACGCATTATAATGACTGAAGTCATGTGATGACTTATATTCAGTGTTATGAAGGTTGGTAAAAGTCAATAGTAAACTCAAATTCCAGGTAATACCTGTCCCTTAAAATTTGTTAACATTGTTTGCGACTTTTTGTTATACCCTTCACCACTGGTAGAAAAAGGGTATAGCTAAAGTTATAATTCCCTGTATGATTTCTTCAATATCCATTTTCGACCCTATAAAGTATAGATATTCTGAGTTCTTACTCGTATGCATGCGAAGTCGATTAAGCGATGTCCGTTTATCTGTCTATCCTTCCGTGTTCATGTTAAAATCAACTTTTACAAGCCACTAGATGGGCTAGAGAAAATTTAAATACATCAATCAATCAGATACAGGTTTTGAATTTTCGCGATCATCAGCAAGATCGGTCCTACGAGACAGCAGGCAAAACGCAACGACTGCCATATCATTTCAAACAAATCTAGATTAGTGAATTAACTCCTATCAAAAAAAATATATGTGGCAATAGAGAATTAAAAATAAGAAAACACACCAAGTTTGAAAATTGCCGCTCGGCCATTTTTTCCGAGTTATGGGCCTCTGAAATTTTCATAGAAAGGTACGATTGGACACCATATTTTTTAAGATATAAATATGGGTATCATTCAAAAACTTTTAAAGAGCCCTTTAATGATATACTAAGATTTTTTTAATATGTTTAACCCATTTAGAGCCGATAACATTTTTATTTAAAATTATATATAGTACTTAATTTTTTTCCCTTATTTTTAAAATCTCTGTTGCTTTTTTATTGATGTTACTTCACTAAACTAGATTTAGATATATGTAGAAGTGTATATAGGATTCGGCATAGCCAAATATATAGCATTCTGACTTGTTCTGTTTTGTAAATAATGAGTAACTGCGACAATAATGGTCGTAATTTTATTATTTTTTTGTGTAAAATAGTTCATCTAAACACAAGAAGTGGTAACTTAATCTTTTATCTTTAAAACTGCCAAAAATACTCAAAAGAAAAACGACAATAAAACATGAATTTAACATTGAACTGAATGTAGAAGAAAAATAACAATAACAGTAAATTGTCTGCGACTTAAATTAATCTACGTAAATATGTATAAATGTAGACACAAGTACTTATACGTGGGAAGTTTAATAATTATTGCGTAGCAGCATCAACCACATTTTTTTTTAAATTTTACATATTCTTTATAAGCTATATAGCTTTTAGCTCTATAAATTTGTTAAATATACGTAAAAAATTATATTATATATTATGTTAAAGACGCAAGAGGCTAAGAAAATATAAACCTCAAGGATTTACATTTTAAGTTGAAGGTTAATTTTATGTCATAGAATAAGAGTATATCGAATGTTTTTAGAATGAATAAACCCACTTTGTGTATAATCTTTTTAAATTTTAAATTTTTATTTAATTTTTAGTTGAAATATTTAATATTTCATACTTGGAATTTTTTCATTGAAATTTCTTTCTCATTATTTGAAATAAAAATTTAAATATTATTTTATGCTAATGATTTTTTGAATTATAATTTTTTTTACTAATATTTATGAAATCGCTTAATTACAAATTTATTGGATCAAAAATAATTGTTTTTATGTTTTTAGTAGTTAAAGAAGCTAAAAAAATACTATGCATAAAATAAAAAAATCATAGTTCACTTTAAGATGGAGTTATATCTCAACGTTTTAATAATATAAAATATTTTAAGTGAGACAGGTGTAAAACTTGATGTCTGAGATCTGAAGTCACCTAAGACTCAAGATAGCAGTTGTTATTTATTAAAGGCAAAGGAAATAAATTTTCATATTTTTCTATTTTTCCTAAGAATGTTAAAACATTTATATTTCACCAAATTTTTGTGATAAGAATGCCATTTTATACCTATAATGCTCTACTATACTTTAGCGCATCGGTCGCTGACTATTTTCATTTGGGGTCCGTATTTTAAAAAAAGCGCAACCGTCGCTGTCCGGAAGGTAATAAACTGAACTCTTTATATAACATGTTTTAAGTAGCAAACAAATGCTTTAAATAAACAGAAGTAAGTTCTAGGAGTTTTTACAATATTAATGAGAAAAATTTAATTTTTTGTCTTGGACTATCCGTCGGTAGTTTGAAGTTAAGCTTGTGCATGCTATTCTCATTAAATGTATGTGATGTTGATTGGCAAGTCTGTTCCGTAATTTATTCATGTAATCAGTGAGGTGCAACAAAATCTAAATCAAACACCCGTCAAACAGGCTGTGTTATAGTAGATAATAGATTTGATGAGCCTGTCCGACAAGTGTATGTGTGAATTATGTTACACCTCGATAATAAAGACAATATTGCTAATGAAATTGTTTTTTTATTGCTCCCAATTTATCTTTTTTTGCATAGATTTTCCTATTACTTGTTAGTTAATAGATCATCACCAAAGGCTGATGTCGAGACGAAAATATTAGAAATAAATTTGTTGTTACATAATGTAAAAAATGTTGTCTTGTTAACACGTGGTCCCCATAAAATAGGTATACGGTCTGGATCCTGACCGCGGTCCGCCAGTTGCTGACCCCTGCCTAAGTGTTTAGTCTATTTAGTGTACAAAGACAAAAAATGACGCTTAATAGTGGTAATTATCAATGACACCGAAAAGCATTACCATTATTTAAAATAATGATAATGAAAAAAAAAACCATTAGCATTTTTATCACCCAATGCTAATGAAATTGGCATTTCATTAGTATATTTAAATAACTACTCCTAAGAGAGATAATAAATATTTTCAAATGCTTGCGGACGTTTGCTAAGGGAATTTTAGTCAGATGGCAAGATAGGCAGTTCGGCAAATGAACAGACATTGTAGCGAAATTAACTAGGTTACGTTTTTATCTCTCAGATGTGAAACCATAAAAATTAATATAATTTTAAGCGACATTTGTATTTCAAATAAACACCGATATTCCCAATAACCGTTTTTTAGATCGGCATTATTTAACTATTTTACTATTTTAATAATTATTTTATGTAGCGTCTATAGTCTAAAATAAAGTTGTTTATGTTTTGTACTATAATCATCATCAAACACAACTTTTTTATTATACAAAAATATTATTACAAAGCTGTTGATAAAATTTCTTGTACGTCAAATTTCAATTATGTATTCTAAGTGATTTAACAAAAGTATAATGAAAAACGTGTCAACCATATATACACCCCACTTCTCGGAAAACATTTGCTTACGCAAATTAAATTGGATTGAACCGTCAATAAAAGATTTCAGTTAAAATGTCGATTGTTGAAGTAAAATTACAAAATTCTCATTCAAAAGTTATCAAATGAAAAAAAAAAACATATAGATGCGAGACTGTATAAGAGAAAACCTCAAAAAACGCTTAACTACAGTAAGTATAGATTACAAACTCACACAATGACAACAAACATATACAAATATTTACTTGTTACTTTAGTCAAAATGTCAATGTTGCTATTTTACAATAGCAAACAAGCAGATAGAACTTGTTAGACTGCGTTTTATGTTGTTTTTTGTGCACATGAAAATAAGATTTCCACAACATTGTTGATGTCAGGTATCAAAGAATCACTTTCTCTGGTCTGGTGGTTTGCAATACATATTTTCTTGCATCATTAGTTTTAGTTATACTTGTGTTATTGTTCCACTTTCCTTCCTCTTTGATTTTTACACGATATATAGTCAAACAACCAGTGATCGGCAATAAGTCGTTTTCATAATCACTTACAAAATTTTAAATTCAAGTGAGTATACATCATTTAAATTTTACTACTCAGATTTGTTCGCACTCACTATAAGAGTGATTCATAAAGACAAGTTATATGATTATGAGTACTACGTCGACATCGAACTCATATATGTATGATTCGTGAAGTATGTCGTTTAGATTTATAATTTTAGAAAAATACTCTGAACAACTCATTTAACTCATTCAAGCCACTCAAGAAAAATTTACGGTTCTATTCTTAAGTCTTTACAAAAGGACGGCGATTGTTACATTAAAATATAGGGACAAAAATAAAAATATTTTTTATCAATATAGAAGTGTGTAATAATCAATGAAAATGTAATAAATGAAAACTAATAAAATGTAGAATCAGCAATACAAACCTTTCTTTTTTAAAAACCACTAGTAATAGGGCTCGTTACTGTATTTTTAAACTCTGCCTAAAACTTATAAAAAGTTTCAACTAAAAAATTTTCCAAGAAAAACTATCACTAAGAACGTTGCCACGTAAAAATTTTCATTTAAATTTTTTCGAAAATTAATTTTCCCATAAAAATGTTTTCGAAATAGACGAAATTTTCCTCAAAGCAGCTTTTGTTTTTTAAGCAGTTTTTTAAACGTAAAAATCTTTTTGGTTGAATTATATATGCAAAAGTTAAAAAGGTTCTACTTCGAAGCATTATCAAAGTAATAAACATTCCTCTAAACATTAATCTAAAAACCTTTAAAGTTACTAAAATAATAAAAAAAGCATTTCACACACCACTGTGAAACCTTCTACAGAGTATTTTATTTTCCGTTAGCGAATCATACTTATTTTGTATTGACTGCATATAATGAGTTAGTGAGAGTCGAAATCATCAACATCATACATGTTGTTAAGCATGAATACTCAGAGTAGTTCAAACCTTTGAGATGTTTGGTGTTTAGTGAGTCAGAAAAATTTATGAATGCGTATAAGTACAAGAAAATAAGAGTCATGATTCAACTCCACTTGTTTTTCCACTCATAACCGATCACTGCAAACAACAGTATAAATTTGTATCAAGTATTTAATTATTTTTTGTTGTTTGTTTTTGCTTAATAAAAGTTAAAAATTTCTTAAGTTTTACAGTGGGCTCAATTTCTATTGAAATTTAGTTCGATAAGTTAACCGAAATAAGTGAGTTGTATATCTCGTGTTAACGTGATCAGCAGAAATATAATATTTTATTATAGCTTTGGCGATTTTATTTAACCCTCCGAAGCTACCGTGTTTCAAGATGGCTTGGTAGAATATATAAGAATCTATAAGATCCCATGACATCTATATCTGTAATGCTTTAAAGGGTTTAAAATAGGGTTTAGATTATAAATTAATATATTGAAATATTTATGGAGGATTAAATGCAGTTACTACGCGAATAACCAACAAGGTCTAAAGGGACCGTTTTACAACTTTTGACTTAGTCTTAATTTTCATAGCCAAGGACTTAGCTTATGTTGGGACTGTTCATAGTCATAAAGCATTTGTTCCTACTGAATTTTTCAAACATGTCACGTGAAGTTTGTGCAACATTATTAGGATTTTATGTAAGAGAAAGATCAAAGCTATTTAAGTGCAATCAACCATGCATCGCACAAACGGAATAGATGTAAGCAATACCAGAAATAAAACTTTACCTTTTTTTACTATAATTCAAACAAATGTGTGTTGATACTACGGACCAAATGTTGGGAACTTAAGCCTGCAAATGTGTAACAAAACAATGGCCTTTGGCATTGCTCACTGATATCGCTGCTCTAGCATCATTTGTTACCTACGATGAACTAAATCCTAATACTGTATCAGATAAACGTTTATTTAAAAAAAAATTAACAAAACTTCTAGTTATGTCTAATATACAGAAATGGGCCACTAATACCCGAATTACTAGTCATCCAAAGATACTTATGGCTATGGAGGCATTCGTAGTTATGATAAGTTTTTTTGGGAATTAGGCATAATAATTTTTCTCTCTGTTACTTTAAAGACTAAGCAACAAACAAATGAAGTTGCCATGCCACCAATAGCTCCGTACGGTAATCGATACTCTTGTGGATTGTACCGTACAGAATCTAATCTGCAAAGGAAGACTTCAACACGCCAGCAGAAGTATAAACCATCGGCTTTAGCAATTTATATTAACTATTGGTTTTCAACTATAATTCCTGGATTTAATCAATTTTGTTAAATAAGTTTTGCTTGTGTTCTACTCGTACTACGTATTTGATAAAATATTTAAACGCATTCTGAAATTACCTAAATAAACATAAAAATAAGAACAAATCTCAAATAGACTAAAATAATATGTGAGATCTACAGGGACCTTGTTGGTTATTGACCGTTGAAAAAATTAGTGCTTATCGGAGGGTTAAATGCCGCCTCTAGATAGCAAAAAAAATGCACTTGACATTTCAGCAGCTAATAAATATTTGCTTGAAAAAAAAACCTAACAGGCAACAAGATTTTTTCTAACAGACCCATGTATTGTACCGCACCTCACTTTAAAAAATTTTATCTTTATTATGAAAAATTTGAAAATATTGATGACCTCAGCCGTGTTTTGCTCATTTGGATAAATTTAAGAAATCGCAATATTTTATTAATACAAAAATCTTAAGTTTCCAGTTTTATAGTTTCCAGGGTTATAGTTTAAGAAAATATATATTTTATTTATAACTTTCCAAGATTTTATTACTGAAAGAAATTAAAAATTTTCCATTTATTGCACACACACACAATATCCTAATAACATCTTTCTAAATAACAAACAAAACACAGAAATACTCTTTGACATTCACTTGATAAATGTTATGAAACAGTTCAAATATTTCCACGTACTAAGAGAGAAATTTAATTATCACATTAAATTCTATGGAAATGATTAAATACACAAATAATTACGACGCAAATGAAAAACAAAACAGTTTATAACTTTATTAGTATGAGTCAAATATTTAGTATATAAATGCAAGATTGCTGTCTCAACAACTTGAGTAAAATGCCAATTATAGTGTTGCGTTAAGACTTCAAGCAAAGGAAAAGTAGTAAATAAACAAATTGAAAGTTTAAATTTATAAATGAGAAATATAAAACTTTAACAAGATGTTAATTTCAGTTTTGATGAAAACATGCAGAAAAACTTTATAAATAAAAAATAGTTCAGTGTCTGAAATAGAATATGTATAGAGATTTTCATTTAATTTCGATTAAATTCATTTATTCATTTTTGACAAAATATATTATTTTTCCATTTAGTAATTAGTACATTGACAACTGCTGCAAATAAATGAGATATTTCCATCACTTAATGCATTATTTTAAATATATAAAGAAATTCTAGTACTAGAAAGAATAAAAACAATTGTGAACATTTATTTAAAAAAAATTCTTGCCTTAAAAAATAAATAACCAAAAAGACGTAACCACTAAATTATGGAAACAAATTTTTACCCTTCTCATACACTTATTAAGAAATATAAGATTCTACACAATATGAAAGGTAAGATATCGCATTTATTATATAATAAATCGTCATTCATAACGATACGTGTCAGAAAAGATTGAATAAATATATGTAAAAAAAAAGTGGTTACGCTTTTTTGGTCAAATATTTGCCTAATTTGACCGCACCTTAAGTTATGGAAGCAATAAATAATTTCTCTACCACATGATTATAAATTTTTACTATATTCAAAACTTGGGAAGATGCAAACGTAAAGCAAGAGGCTGATAGAGCATCATTAGCACAAGATTTATTTAGTGTTGATCTAAATAAAAAAATTATGAAGAAAACATTGATATAAGACTCGCTGACATTGTAGACATATTTCGTTGTCGATATTTGTTTTAAACTTTTACACATAAATATTCTTCGTAAAGTTATCATAAAATTTATATCAGGGAAAAATATTTAAACAAGCGTTTTTTATCTATTTAATTAATTTATAATAATAATTTATTAAATGGTAAAATTTTAAACTGATTTTTATGATGGGCAAACGCTTTTTGTGAGCTATTAAATCAAGCTGGTAGAAGAACTTTAGTTTGTAACAAAATAAAAAGAAATTAACTATCGGAAAAAACAGACTTAAAAACAGTTTTTAGCAATCTGTCCATAACGGTTAAAAAGTTTGGGTACCTACAAAAATTACATAAACTATTCGGATACCCTTATATTTCCTTGTAAATGTTAACCGTCTGTCTAAAACTTATCAACAATTTGGTCATATACATTAACTTACAAAGAACCTGTATTGCTAAATCTACTATATCAATAGTTTATACCTATTGGATAGATTTGGAAATCAAAAGGTGTCCCAATAGTTGATGTAATTTGTTGTATGTGGCCAAACTTTTTAACCGTTATAGACAGACAGCTAAAACGTACAAGGGACCTGTATTAGTAAGTCCCCTACAACAAAAAGTTTATAATTAGAATTTATAAATTAAAGGGTGTTCCCAAAATGAATGTCATTTGACCTATTAGGTAAATGGCCAAACTTGTGTAGATAGACGGTTAAAATTAACAAAGAGCTGTAGTACCAAGTCTGCTATAACAAGAATAAAGTGTGGAGATGCAAAATAAGGGGGTCCTAATAGTTAATGTAATTTGATGGATGTGACCATACTTTTGAACCGTTACAAACAGACAGCACTCCAAAAAAGACTCTTAGAGAAACACACCTAGGGAAATATTTCTGAGCATGCCTTAAAATAGCTCACTGTATAAATTTAGGAGCTTTTCAAGAGACAAAAAAGGCTTTAATAAAATTTTGAAACAAATAAAGATGAAAAAGTTTAGTAGAAAAAACCCTCATTTCTGCAAGTTTTCAGATGGCAAATGATTATTTTTTTTTGTACTCTTTATAAACGCAAAAGCTACGAGAAATAAGTTAGTAAAGTTTCATTTCGGATTCTTATGGTTTGCTGGAATTTTTCATTCTACTTAAAGTGTTACAGTGTAGAAATAAGATGTATGCTACGTTGGATTTTTTGACAATCACAACAATTCTCATTAGATTTCTTTCTTACAAAATAAAATAAAAGTCTTGTATAATAATAAAAGACTTGTATAATAGTATGAATGGGTCTTAAATAATATAATGTCCGTATTCAAAATTTAACAATTAACTAAAGTGCGCTTTAAAAGTTTCATAAAAAAATCACTTTAAAGTGCACTTCAAAGGGAGATTTTTTCTATTGTATGAAAGGAAAATCATCAATTGGTTGCTCATTAACATTCAACGCTGTGTCTGTGTCTGTCCACTGCATTCTTAAAACTTAATGATTTTTAAATATACACTTAGTTTAAAACTATTAAAGTGCATGCACTAACGTTCTATTGTTATATCTGTCATTATCCATTTTTTTAATGCAGAATCACGATTTAGTAATTAAATTGATGAGAGAAGTAATTACTAGCTGAATAATAAAGTCTGCATCTGCATATAACAGCATTGCAGCTGTAAGGATATTTATATTGAAAAGCTATTATTAACGTTTTTCTTAACGTATGTATATTAACAGAGAATTTTATAAAATCAAACTTTTTTGACAAAACTTCAAAACATTAAAAAAAATTAAATAAATTTGTTTGTTGTAATAATATTCAAATGTACGTTACCGTGAAAGTATATTTTAATAATAAGTTATTATTCTAAACTAATTATAATTAATTAATTAATATATTTATAATTAATATAAATATTATTATAAGCTGCCTAAATAGAACTGCTATGGGTGCAAAATTTTTTTGAATGCTTCTGATTTCCGGAAAAGTACCTGCAAAGCTAACGGGTATGAGTAAATGTTGCAGCAAAAAAAAAACAGAGAGAATACATTTTTAAAGCAATTCTCAGCCCATGGACAAAGACACTATTTTAAAAAAAATGCTTATATTTTAGAATTACCAATGTTTCAACAAAATAGTTTTTTTTAGATTTTGTAGGTCTGGATTGCGTCCGTCTTAGCCAATAGAAAAGCAAGAAAAACTAAAGTAATTATTTTCACTTTTAATTTTTCATAAAAAGACGACTTTATTACTTAAGCATTTTATATAAGCAACTGATTACTTACTGCATTCATATTTTTTTTTTTTTTTTTTGTTTAATTTTATTGAAAAGCGCTTAATAACGACAAATTAATGGAAACAATTAAAAATTTAAAATGGCTTCGGTAAAACCTAAATCTGGCAATATATTCAAGGTATCCATGGATAGATAATAACTAAACCTATTTCAGTTTAAGTAAAAATATTTTAGCAACATTAGGTTTAAAAAATGAAACAGTAAAATATTAAAAACGTTCATTCTCTTTAATTTTTTTTTAAGAAGAATTAGACAGAAAAATATCAGAATTGTGAAGTGCTACAAATACATGTCGTTTACATTTCTTTTATTCAATTTTGCTTTGTGTTAAAAAAGGATAATCACTGGACGCAAAGAAAAAACATGGTTGAGAGCAACATATTAGGTTGTATTATATGGTTGTTAACAAATCATAGTATTGTTACATTTAATAATAATAAAGCTGTTCTTGTAACCATATTATTGTCTAGCATAACAATAACATGGTAAAATCTAAAAATAACTATGTTAAAATATAAACACTAAATGGTTAAAAATGTCGTCACATAATTAAGTTATAATATAGTCTCGTAAGTCCATATATTTCCTGATATAAGAGACTTACTTATTTTTTGTTTAATTTATTATTGATTTGTTACAAAAGGTATTCAAAATCATAAATTTACAAAAAAAAACAATTCTTTGCTCATTATATATAATTAAAAGGCTTTAACACACAGGGTAGAAGAATCATACATACATACATACATACAAAAAATATAATATATAAGCCCAAAGAACGGCATCTTATCCTCATACATTCCTACGTAAAAATCCATTTACGGAGTAAACGTGATGTTCTCGTGTTGAAGATATACGATACGTTATAGTAATTCGTTACTGACTACACATTGATCCAAAACTTCTAACACGTTAATCTCGCATCTGGCATCTGGCAATTAATGTTGATATATAATATGACAGCTTTAAATGAAAAATATGTAAATGGTTTTACAATTGTGCTTAATATACCAAAATAAAGATTTATATGATTACATAAATGCATATACGTACATATATTTCAACTATTTTTGAAATGTTTTGGTAACCTTTTTATTTGTTTTCATATTACGAGGGCTGCTATATATATATATATATCTGGCCTGGCAACACTGAGTGCTGCCAAGTGCAATCTGACATTTCCATTGGAAAGTTTGTAATTTTTAAGCATAATCGTACTCAAAACGTTTTGACGTGCGACCATTATTTGTGTTGTTTACAGTGACTTGAAAAAATTAATATAAAAAAATGGAATTAACTCGTGAACATTTTCGTGCCATCATATTTCACAACTTTCGACGAAGATTATCACGACAAGAGTGCATTGATGAACTTAAATCTTTGTAAAAAAAACGGCTGTTGTGCCAGAAAACATTGATGCAGTGCGTGAACTCATAATGCAAGATCGGCATGCGATATACCGAGACATAGAGACATCCTTGGACATTTCTTCCACCAGCATACATTCGATACTGCATGAACACCTGGCCGTAAAAAGGTTTGTTCTCGTTGGATCCCGCACAATTTGAAAGTCGCTCAAAAAAAGGCTCGTATCGATTGGTGCAAATAAATGTTCCAAAAATACGATTGCGGTGCTTCAAAAGACGTTTATAAGATCGTCACAGGTGACGAATCATGGTCTTTGCGTATGAGCCCGAAACGAAACAAAAATCGACCGTGTGGGTCTTCAAAGACGAGCAAAATCCAACGAAGGTCATGTGGCGACTGTTCCGCTTGAGCAACGTAGGACGGTCACTTCTGAGTGGTACACTACAATTTGTTTGCCTGAAGTCATCGGAGAAATTCGAAAAACCAACAAGAGAAGACGAATCATTGTTCACCATGACAATGCGAGCTCTCACACATCGGCTCAAACCAGAGCGTTTTTGACCGGCCAAAACGTCGAATTAATGGATCATCCGCCGTACAGCCCTGACTTTGCACCTAATGACTTCTTCTTGTTTCCGAACATCAAGAAAAAAATGCGTGGTCAACGATTTTCGTCGCCAGAAGAAGCTGTTGAAGTGTTCAAAAACCATGTTTTAGAGGTGTTTCAATCGGAGTGGAAAAAGTGCTTCGACAACTGGTTTGAGCGCATGCAAAAGTGTATAAATCATGCTGGAGAATACTTTGAAAAACAATAAAACCATTTTTGATTATAAATATTCGCATTTTCACTATTAGGCCAGAAATATATAGAGCAGCCCTCGTATATGATATATATAATTTAATTGTTTATTTTGTACATATTTTTTTTTATTTTCTCTAACAATAAAAACAATTTCAACTTTAAGCTAACAAAAAATGTACCGTATCAATGATAGAAAAACTAAATAAAATATAAAAAAACTGAATAAAATAAAATAAAAACTTAATAAAAATATAGTATGGTTAAATATATTATATTATTTTAAATAAGTAATAAAACTTTGTTTGTGGTTCAAATTTTTTACGTTAAACCAACCATGTTGTATTTTTTGTGCACATTAACCATATAATGGTTTAATATCAACAAAAACGTGTATATCGTGACTGAAGTATTGCTAAAAACACTATAATTTGTTGACTGCAACTTTACAATATTACAAAGAACATATTTTGGTTATTGTGATCATATCACAAACATGCTTTTTCTTTGCATGTGCAATTAGTTTTCCTCGTACTCCTTCAAATAAAGCCAACGTTTTCATAAGAATTTGCGTTAGTTTACTTCAAATGCTAAACAGGTGACTAATATTAAGAACAACGTAATATAAGTCATTTGTTTAAGAAACCTTGAAATAAATTTATAAAAAATATCTTGAATAATTATATGCTCAATGATTGAGCCTCAATCTGAAAGATCACCTTTACACAACCAACAAATTTAAACTTGATTTTAATTTGTTGAACTTAATTATTTGTTTCATTTGTTTTACTCAAAACGTTTTCGTTGTTTACCCTCTAATAAACCCTAATCATTACACAAAGTATCTAAAACGTATACCTATTGTTGTCTGAAATCGTAATAGGTAGACTCTTGAAATTTCCGCAACCGCACAAGGCAGACATTTAGAATTCAGATAGAGTACGAGTGTGTACAAATATGTCCAAAATAAAAATTCTAAAAAAAATTCTGAAATAAAAGGCTGTTTCCAAAAGGTTATGAATTTAGCTTTAACTTTTAAACCTTTATAGGCAGACGCATAAAATTTGTAGAGAGGATGTACTGTCCTAATTATTAAGTAATTTTTACAGAGCTTATTTTCAATTTATCCAAAGAATGTTTTACTATGTCCGCCGTAAAAAGCGTAAAGGTTTAATTAGACGTGCCATACCATAACGGCATAGCCGTATCAACGGCCATAACCATAATCATATTTACTGCCAGAGAATAGCGGTGCCATAGCGATAAGCAACTCTTATTTGTTTTGCCGTTTGTTAAGAAAGCAGCGGAATGAAAAATATAAATTAAGACTCGCCAATACAATGTAGCGATTATGAAAAATAAGAACAAAATAAAAAAAACAAGCAGTTAATACCTAAATTCAATAGTCAAATGTATATGGTTATGGTAAAAATCAAAATTTAATTAATATCAATGGTTACGGTTATGGCTATGTCATTATGGCATGTCACCAATAATCAAATACAGGGTTTCCCATAAAGTTGGCTTGAACAGCTGTTAAAAATAAAAAATTAAATTTAGATTTATTTTCATTTGGATACATTTATACGTATATATTTATAGGTATAACAATTTCGATTTTTTTTTTTTTTTGTATAATTTGAGGGTGATTTTGAGTTTCTGACTAATAAACTATAAATATAAAATTAAAAAGGCAATTATTTGTAATTTTTATCATTATTCGTTTTCATTCTCTTTGCTAGTAATTAAATCTAAACCAAAAAAAAATAAAGCAACAAATTTACTATACAACTTTACAACTAAGCTGTTACTACAGACTTAGCAAAAATATTTAACAAAATATCTGCAACTGAAATGAAAAAATATCTGTTACTGACACTGGCAATTTTTTATTTTAAATAATTGTATAAATCTTGACGTCAAACATTTTGTCGTACAAGAACCTGTTGCTTTTTTTTCTGTTTGAACAAGTGGGGTCAAAAACCTTTAAGTAAAAGGCCACTTATACTAAAAATTTACTCATAAAAGTGTAAACTTCAATTTATTATCGATTTATGCTTTAGAAAAATGTATTAACCTTTACAATAAATATTTTTATAATGGTCATAATACTCTTAAAAAATATCCTTGCTCATAAAAATCTTTATTAGTTCGCTAAGAATTTAAGCACTAGCGATACCCTCACACAGTTGATGTTAAGTCATGGTTGGTCTTTAAGCATTTTATTGACTTTTATTTAATGGATTTCATTATATATACACATTTTACCAAGAAAACACAAATAATTGTCTTAAAAAATTAATGTCGAGAAATGAACTGTACTTTGAAAAAAATTATTTATTTTGTGGTCTTTTTATTAATAGAAAAAATATTTTTATTATACAATGTCTAGACACGCAGCAACAAATGTGCTTAACAATGAAAACAATATAATAAATATAAATGGTTTCACGCACTTGTCGATGATTCATTTTATATTTTTTACGCTTTATGAAGAAAAATTATTGGCAATTAAAATTTTTTCATACGTACAAATTGTATTTATGCACTTAAAATGCATGTAAATTTAGTATTATCACTCATTATTCAAAGCACTTTCTTTGAAAAACTACGCAAAGCGGAATAAATAATTTTTTTTATTCGCCAACAAATAATTCGTATAAATCATAATTTGCAACGAAATAATAGGTTATTTATCTATTAATCGTGCTATCACTATCGTTTGGTTTCATATTAACTACTAATTACGTTTTCTTGAAGATTTTAAAATCTATAGACGACGAGTAAGGTTTTTTATATAATTGTATGCGCAAAAACATATGAAACACAGATACCCCTTCATAAATAAATGTTGGATATGAAATTTTTAAAACTAAAAAGCATCAGCTTTAATTTAAACTTAATAATGATGATAATAATACAAGTAATACACGGTGCGGAATGTATAATTTAATTTTTAATTAAATCAAAGAAAATATTTGCCTCACAAATGCGAGCCCTTTTGAGCACACTTTTCATTACATTCTCTTACATTTCATGCGTATGAGTTGCTCAAGGGTTTCCACAAAAAGAAGTCCGGAGCAGCAAATCAGGCGACCGTTGAAATTACTTGTTGTGGAAAGAGGTCTTGCAGCAATTCCATTGTAATGTTAATAAGTCCCAAAAAGTTTTCAATTAGGTCACGATATCGCGTCCTCGTTACGCCATTTTTACTTTCAAAGAAGTAAGGTCCAATAGTTCCACCAGACCAAATTACATTTAATTGATGCATAAGTGACTGATGAATAATTTAAGGGTTTCACATAACTATCCAAATGAAAATGTGCCTCGTCACTTTTTTCCTTAAAATTGCGGTTGTCATGGAAGAGCCGTAACATAATATGGGCATATGTACGGCGGCTTAAACGGTCTTGTAGAAGAAACTCTTGTGTCAACTGAATCTTAAATGGAAACAAATGCAAATCCTTGGGCAAAACTTGTTGCCAAAGTTGTACTTTAAAAACCAAGCTCGTGAGACCCTCTTTTTTTGGAGCTCCTCACTACATGATAAATAGTGCGTTTTGCTAGCACGTTGTTTCTCCCAAAACTTTCTTATGGCCAAAGCAAGCGATGATTGATTTTGATAAAATGTTTTAACGATTAAAACACGTAGAAAAGTCAATACTTTATATTGCCAGTAAAACTATCTTTACACACAGCGGTAATACAAACATTTTTAACCAAAGAAAAAATTGATTTACCCATGGAACTTTTCTACCGCTTCATATATATACGTATTAAGAGTAATTAAACGTTTAGATAAGGCCCTGATTATGGCTCACAACAGTTGTTTGTTTGATGTTGTAAATTTTAAATTATAATTATGGTTTACAACACTTGTCGGTACTGTAGTATTTTTAGTTATCTATGTCAATTGATTGCGATTATTGTTCACAACATTTGCAAGTATGTGTTGTACGAAGTGTCAAAAATTTACAACTGATTATTATCAGTTGTCTTGCTGCCACGGCAAGTTGAAATTTAAAATGGAAACAATTTGTAAGTAAGCGTGCTTGATTCCTTCATATATAAATATTTCATGATATTCTCACGAAATATTTTTTGGTTTTTTAATTACAAACTGAAAAAAAAAAAACAAAAATAGTTACTGAATGTTTGCTGTATTTTAGTATAAAACATTTTGGATTTGTTATTGTCTTTCTGTCTTATTGATTCAATGGAGTTCTCATTTGGGTAAAATCCACTGATAAGCTATTTGAGCAGTAGTGAAATGGCCATATGGATACGCTTTCCGCAGTAATACATTTCAGTTTGTAGTTTTAAATAAAAAATATTTCATGAGAATATCATGAAATATTTATATTTTAAGGAATCAAGCACGTTTAAAATAAATTAAAATCAAAAAGATTCCAAATATGTAATAAATTTTCGTATTGATTTGTAAATAAATATTTTTTTTTTTGTTTATTGTAAATATCTATAACTACCATTTTTTTAGAAAAATTATGAAAAAAAGCAAATGGTAATGCTGGTTAAGCTGGTTAAGCTGACGACGCAAAATCTTCATATTGGCCGTGGCAAGCTCTCATTTAGATGTAATAAAATGCAGTTAAAGAACAAATGAGATCAGTTTACCACAAAATTAAATAGTATAGGTCCACCTATTTGAAATGCGATAGAAAGGCAAAGAGTACGTGAATTATTAATTCATTTTATAGAATTATATAAAATTATGTATTATTTTTTAGGACTCACTGTAAGGCAAAAAGAAAGTTAGCTGCCAATAAAAGAAGCATTCAAGCTACTGGAGGTGGTCCATACACTGAAATATATATATTATTATATATTAATCGTTAAATAAATATGTTTGGTTTTAAATAAAAAAAAAAGTTTTGTGTACTCTTAATTGCAATGATTATTTTAAAATAATTTTAAATATGTGCGTGTATCTGTTAAATTGTTTTATTTATGACATTTTTCCATATGAAGAGATGTAATTTTATGGATATTGTATGCTGCAATAAAATACAACCCTGTGACATAATCAACATGTAGATGTTGTAAACTATAATCGGGGCCTAAATAAAATGATGAGTATAAAATAATTTTTTATACTCATCAGTATACTCATTAGTTATTCTCTCAAGACAATGAATTATTCTTTGTAATTCGACATTTTGATAATTGTATTAAGAGAAATCTGATGTTTACTACAAAATAATCAGTAAATATGCCAAATTAGTTTAACAATGGAAGTTCAAAGGATAGCCTTCAACAAATGATTTTGTTTCATATGACAAATTTTTTAATTTCAATTTTCAAATGACTTCATTTCCCATCCCTGAATTGCATTAAAGTAGATTTTATTCCAAGTTTGTAATTTAGCCGTTTGTTTATGTAAGCAATTTTTTATAATTTTGCTTTCATGCATGTTCAGAGGATAATGTATAAAAAACATGTGTTTACGTGTCAGCGAGCTAATATTTGCTATTTGGTGCATGAATGGTTGATTATTTCATATAAGAGATTATGACATATAAAAATTGTGTGAATAATACGTATGGTGGTGAGTGGGTAATATAAATTCATGTTTAATTATAATTCTACTTTCTGATAGTTAACTGTATATAGAAGAATAATATCTCTTCTATTGTATTTTTTTTTTCTGCTTTAAACGAACCCCCGTACAAACAACTTTGATAGAAGCCATCAAGTTTAAGGACCTTATAGTTCTGGGAATTGCTTTTACAGCAGTGCATTTATACATTATTTTTAATAATATCCGATATCTTATTTTTTATTTATGCGTGCTTGTATCATGTCATCAATTTAAACTACTCTGAAAATAGTTTTTCTAAGAATTTATGAAACACAAAAAAGCTCAATGCGTGAAAATTATATTTGTCTGTTTAAATGTTGGCATGTATTTACCCAAATTAATTCGGCTTAAGCTCAAATAGTAGACACTAGCAAAATGTAATGCAGCGCTTTTTGGATCGATACGAGTACATGGATAACTTTGTTAGCTTCAAAATTGAGAATATTAGAGTACTCGAAAAACCAAATTAATATTGATTAATTATGAATTACTTCCTGTATTCTTATTTGTAAAAATTTATTGGTTAAATAGATGATGTTTACAGTGTACACAGCCTAAGACAATTATATGCGAAGAATGCTGATGACAGATGCAGAAAATGCTGCCTTTTTTTAGGGTCTTTTTGTTCTTATAATTTTTGGTGACATGTCATATCAATTAAGGACAAAATGTCATGGTCAGCGAAATAAGTGGTTATAACGTAGAGAAGAAAGGGTTTGCGCCCAGCCAAAGACCGTATATGCAGAAAATCTTTGGCAAGCGAAGCCGTTCTTCTTTTAAGTGTTTAAAAACAACATAATGTCCATTAGCACCACCACCTTATTTTATTTATGTATTTTGTAGAATAAAAATAAAAAGTGCTTAGAATATTTTATTTCTTTTACAATTTAAAAGTTTATTAAAAGAGATTTGTAATATTTAAAACAATAAAAAACACGAAATGTATTACCTTCAACAAAACTTAGTAAGTAAAAAAACTTGACTTGACTTGACCTTGACTTTAGATACGTGAGCTACATAAAAGTTTTATTTGGTTTTCTTTTCGGTGTTAGAAAGAAATTCCAACACATTTCACGAAAATACAAATAAAAAAAAGATAAAATCGAACAAATTTTATAGAAGTTTGTTCAAAAAAGAGGTGCTAAAATATAAAAAACAATGAAAAATGAAAAAAGCTAATTTTATATTACGACCTCAATTCGAAAAAAAAAACGTTAAGAAAAAAAATTTGTTATTTATAAGAGAAAATTTTTCTGAAATTATTGTTTAATTACGTTTACTTCACTTTTGTAAGGGAAAATAGCAAGAATTTATAGAAAGAACAGTAGGAAAAGTGTTTTTATAGTCATTTTTTAAGAATGATCATTAAATACTCTGATTTGAAAATGTTCAAATAAATATTGTTAATAATAAAAGCTTTATGCAGATATTTTTCTGTAGGGTCCTACATTTTATTTCATATTTATTACCCAAAAACTTTTAACAATCAAGTAAAGTTTTAAAACTAATACAACAGTTACGAAAAAAAATATTCTCTGCATACATAAGTATTTTTCAAGGACTTTTCTTTTGAACAAAAATTGTACATTTGTACTACTAAAATCTTATAAAAAATTTAACAAAAATAACAAATAATTCCATAAAAGAAGGATAAAAAGGGGAAACTTTCAAAAAATTTCTTAAGAAAACACTTAGAGTAACTTACAATTTAAAAACTTACAACTTTATTAACAAAAAAGAACAAAAACAATGGAATAATGAAGAACAAGAAATTCATAATACTGAGAGAGTATTGCCTTTTATGAAAAAACAAGTGTTCTGCATCCTCATAAAGAATGTCCGCTCCGCTCAAAGTCAGTTATCTTGACTTCTGAATAGACCCAATATTTCACGACGCAGAGAAACAGCCAAGGAGTTTTCTAATTATTGTGCGCCCCCCAAAACTTTCACAGCTATTTCAACCATGTAGACATCCACCCGCGTAAAATCAATTACGCTGTATATTGATCTAAATGATGGCCGGCGAATCTCGCTATTTAGTCCTATCTAAGGTCTGAGCTTTAGATAAGCAACCAAAAACTAATGTCTTCCAACTCCGCAAGAAATTCCAAACCAAACCGGAAACCAAACCAAGTCGCACGTTCTATCAAGACCCCATTTTGTTTGAGAGCTCGAGGATATGCGTTTGCTTTTCTCAAAAATGTCGTCGATATGGCGATTGCTTTTAAAATGCTCATGAAAGGTGACACCCAGGCATTTAAACCTGTCCGAAGTACCAATTAGTTCTCGTCCGATAGTCAAGATAGTCTATTCTTACAAGTTATGGCCGCGGTCTTCGCAATTTTTAAGATAGGGTCTTAGCAGTCTACCCTGATTTATACTAAAATGTGTGACGAAATAACTAAACAATTTCCTCTCCAAAATATTTAAAATGGTAAATAAAACCAATTGATATTTATATTTAAGTATTCTTTGTATCTGCCAACTATAAGTACTACATGCTTTTAACATCATTTGTATGTAAAAAGAATTAAAAAATCATTAACTGGTATCAAATTAAATTCTATATTTATCTTATTTTGATCAGTTTATTTCCTTTTGAAGCATTTGTGAAGAAAATATGAATAAAATAGCAGAAATTACTTATCAGTGGCATAATATATGCAAATTACTTCTTTCAAAATATTAATACTGTTACGAATAATAAAATCTGGCAACCCCTGTTGTTATTGTTTCCGTATGAGCGTGGTGAATAAGTTACCTCCACTAATGGTGTGTTTGGAATAATACCACAATTAGTTAACAAAAGCTGAGCATCCTCAATGATTGCGTTGGTAGAGGTTTGTGCTGTAAAACAGAAGATCGTGAGTTCAAGCCCACCTACGGACATTCGTGCAACGGAAAATAGTAATTATTATAATGCAATTAAAAATTTAAATTTTAAAATTTAGTAGAGACGTCTAATTTAATATAAGAGTAACAGATAATTGTCAAGACGCCCTTTATAATAAAAAAAAAGTTAGAACGGTATCGGTTAGCACCGGGTGTAACAGCATAACAACAGTGTATGGCAGACGTGTGTTGCGGCTACTGGATTAAAGGATGACTAGCTTGGATAAAAGGCGTATTGGAGTTGTCTGTAGATGGTTAAGGTTACTTAACAAGGCATCGACGAGTTCATGTCCCGCCGGAGTAACACAGTAGCGTTGCGTGGATGGCTGCGTTTGTATAATAACGCATGTTTGGTAAATACGAGATATAGATTGGATTCATAATACGTAGGATCAGTAAGTATAGTTATATAAAGCCACAAAGTAAAGAATACAGAATTTATAACGAGCCACAGTGGTATTTGCAATTAAAAGAATCCGTACATTTGTTCTAACAGGGAAAACGTAACAACATTAATAAATTGAGAAGATTTATTCCATTCAAAAACTGTAGAAGTCTTCAACTTAACACACCGTTCTTTTAAAAGCGAATATTTTTGACGTCAATTTCTTTCATTTTTAAATCTTTGAAAATAAAGAATTATAGATAACCAAAACGCAATAGATCGAACAAAAAATTATGCAGTTCTACCCGAGATATTTTCGTTTATGATAGAACGTCACCATGACACTGACTTCGTTAAAAATGCCATGATTATGGCTTTTACTCTGAAACTGAAAACGATGTTTTAACAATGTTTATACATTTTGAAAGAAGACCATTAGAAGAATAAATGTCTAGCAATATGTATGTTATAAGAGCTAATTAACAGCAGTAAACAATTTCTTAACAAGAAATAACAATTACGTGGCAGACTTAAAAACCAAAATCATCTTTCCAAAGCCTGAACAATTTGGTAGATTTATGACTTGAACTATCAACAGATTACACATTTTTAATGATTTCCTCTTCTTTACGTTTTTCTTTTCTTATTTTTGCCTTCAAACTATTTCTGATATTTTTTCGTACGTTTATTTCCATCAACCATTAACAACTATCGATTCAATCACTTCTTTATTTATTTTTCTTGTTTCTCTTTTTATGTTTGTTATATACTCTCAAAAATACCAACAAATTGTGCTTATCAAATAAAGTTTCTAACAGTAATAAGGAAGAAATTAAAAAGATTACTTTTGTGAAAATAAAAAAACAAAAACCAAGAAAATTAAATGCTTAGTAATTTATGATAATCTTAGTTTAGTCTTCCCGAAAGCTAAGCAGAATATAAATTAACATTATTCAACAGAACTCAAAAGCAGGTAGGCGTCCTTGCAAAAGGCACATGATTCCAGCATGACTTAGATTTTTGGGGAAATTTATTATGACACATTATAAAACATAAATCAATTTATGGAGCAATAAAAGGGATTAGGGAACATAAAATTTTCAGTTAAATAATAAATAATGTGGGTGTTAATCCAGAACACACAGCCTAGTGAGAATTGTAATAAAAATGTTAACAGGGGCAATCGTTACGAAAAATTCTTTAGCTTTTAGCAAATTAAAAAATGTATGTAAATTTACATGGGATGGGAGTTGTAGCTTTTCCTTAAATAAGACATAGACTTAAGCTGTTAAAGTGGCTATACACGTGTAATCTCTTTAAAACAGTCGCTAAAAAGCTAGCCAATTAAAAAAATATGGCTGCTACTGGATTTATTCCTTTTTATAAATTTAGTTCATTTAAAACTTTTAATTTAAAAAACAAGCTCCGCGAACTGTTTGCAATTAAATTCTTATTACTTTCGTCAGGATTATATGTATGTCGCATTTTAATAACTTCATAAATTAAATAAAAATAATTATTTAACTTAGTTAACAAGTCTTAAATTCTTTTTACTACACTGGCTACGTTGGCGCTGTTTGCCTTAAGGACAACCCTATAATTGTTTGTGTATTCTTGCTCGCAAAACACCAACCCAAAACTTTACAATACAAATGTCCATGATGTCAACAGCGTATGATAAATTAATGCAAAATAAAAAAATAAATATTTCACATGCGTCATGCTGGCAGACACTTTTACTAGAATTATTTTGCGTTTAGAAGTGATTGCTCAAGCTCTCTCTCATGGTTATGAAATGTTGTCACATAAACGTAATTTAGTTTAACCTTTGGGAAACAGCAAAATTTGATTTAATTACATTAAAGTGTGCTTAAATGAGTAAAAATAAATGAAAAGATTTTATCGTAATTTATTAAAGTAAGACATAAAAAAGCAAATCTAGTTAATAGTACATAATTTATTATTTCAAAATTCTTTATCTCAGAAAGGTAGAAAATTATACTAATAATTTATTTCATCATTTATCTTGTTGATAATCATCTACAGTATACATGTTGCTGATTAATAATTAATGTTATTAAGTTATTTCTTCAACTTTTGTAAAATATTCAATTTTCTACTATTAAATTTCAAAGGCGAAAAATACATTATCTCAATAGTAATTACACTAAATGTGTAACAAATCATTTTAATTGAAATTTAAAGCAAGATATTCATTCCTCTTCATTTACATCTTTCATACGAAAACACTACGCAGTCAGAAAGCAGAGACAACAATTATATTGATTGGATTATGTTCTACATTTTGCAATTCATTCCGTAAAGAATATTTACTTGCGCAAAAGAAAAAATTAAAAATACTAAAATAAAAGTCTTACTTGAAGAAATTATGTGAGTTTCTGTTGTGTTCTTATTGATTTTTATTAACTTATTAATGAGAATAATTACATCAGAATATAAATGAAATTAATTGATTAAATGAGAGTCAATTATAGACTGCAGAATATTCAGTCCAGCCTTGCTATATCTGTGCAATTTTACACAAATAAATGTTAATGTCTGTTCCTGTTAGTAGCAAATGAAACTTAATTACATCTGTTTAAATTACGGTATTAAGCATGTACATCTTTAAATTGCAATATTAAATTTGAGCCATAAATAATTTACAATTACAGAAGGGAGCTAATGAATGGTCGTAAATTAATATTTAAGAATGAGACTGCCCTAAACTTGCCTCTGTGCCAACTAGCAACTGTGCTTGTGTTGCTTATATATATCCACAAAATCGTTATATAAAGGCTAATGTAGTGTCGTCCCATAGTCACTATTACCGAAACAGTAGCAACGCAATATTGCCTGTACCATACACATAAATAAAAGATTGTCAAATATCTCAAAAATATTTCTACTTAAACTTGACGGTCACAAAGCCGGCAGTAGTAGCAAAAACCTGAATAGGCAATATTATGGAATACATGCCAAACATTGTTGTTGTTGTTACTGTACAAATATATACACTTATGACTAGGCTCGTTGCCTTTTTACTGTGGGAAACAAATAAACTACAGTAAGGATGATCCAATTACACTAAACTTCGCATGTAATCATTAAATTTAAGTATAAGTCGTAATCCAATAAAATGTTTTTCTTCATTTATGATCACTTTGTATAACTTAATATCTATATATACAAAAATGGTGTAAAAAATGTACAGTAATTCATAAAATGAGAACAGCTGTGCCGATTTCTGTAACATTTTCTGACAGTTGTTCGCATTTTCAATGAGAAGGTGTTTACGGAAGAAAATATTGGAAAGCATAGATAAATTATCGTGGTGTGTTGTGATATTTTATTTGTTGTCTTAATTTAAATTTTCATCATCTGTTAAATGTATAGAAGAGCCGGAAAAAAGGCAGTCGTATACAGTAGATAAAGAAAAATAAAATCAGGGGCAAATTATAACACTCGATATCGATCGAAATTTCAATAGAATTTAAATGTAAATTTCGATCGATATCGAATGACGAAATTCGCCCACAGTGTTGAAAATGTTTGTGAGAAGTTTCCTGAAGAGCTAAGTAAGCGGTAGCGAAATGGCCATCGAGACGTGCTGTTACCTTCAATAATCAAAATCGGTGATTTTAATAATTTATTCGGGATAATTAGCACAATATCTTTAAAGATTAAAATTATTTTTTTTGTACAAAATTTTGTGTGAAATTATTTCTTAATGGCTTTCCAAATAAAAAGAAAAATAAAAAAGTTGTTGGTATAAAACATGGACAATTGTGGAAAATGCGGGAAATTGGAAAAATCGAAAATTGGCTTTTTGTATGAAATTTTATTTATTGGACCTCCTTTTATAACAATATTTGATGATAATTTATATTTTCGTTGTATTATTACTCTAAAGTTTGTCTGAAGGCTTAAAATTAGGGCGTGGCGAAGTTCGCCGGATCCGCTAGTTATTATATATAAAGGCTGTTAACCTAAGAATTAAGTGATTGAGTTCATTTTGACAAAGTTACTCAATCCTAATAGTATACAAGACGACACTTTTGTTAAGAAAAAAGAAATGAATAAACAGACAAATCTGACCTCTAATTGCGTATCTCTCTATAAATATAAAAACATGCAACATATAAAAAACTTATTCATTACGCTAATGAGCAAGAATAAACTCTTATAAAGTTCACAAAGAACGCTAATGACATTCTAATTTAAAACCAAATAATACCTCAACTAACAGAAGATAAATATCTTAACATACAACTTGATAGCCACGTAATTTAGAAACAGCATATGAATCGAACTTGACACTGATAAAATCAACATGAATAGAATTAAACTGGCTTATAGTCTAGAACTCTACGCAAGCTTTAACTTTATAATGCAATCAATACTAAAGCTAATTTACTGTTATGGTTTTTAGTTCAAAATCTCCCAAATAAAAATTTACGAAGGATCAATACAACCAACTGGCATAACGTCTATCAACCTTTTTTGTGACTTTTATGATATTCATCATTTCTGTCACAAGATTATTGAAGAAAAATGTATTTTGAAACTGGAGGTCAACAGGTATCCAGATGATGCGTTATAGAGATTATGGTCTCTCCTTCCAAGCAATTTAGAACATATTGCTGCATTGTTGTTAAGGTTTTCGTTCTCAAGAACCCACTTCTCTTTACTTGACACATTCAGCCAATATTTCCAGTAAAATACAATGTACAACAAGTCACTAAAAGATGGAATATGTCGGAAAATGTCTGCCGACGGCCAATGTTCTTATTTTGTTAGTATTGGATTTTTTAATTCGAACTAATTTTAAAAAGAAATTATCATCTTTGAATTAGGCAGAAGTTCGTCGTGAATTGTGGTTAGTTGCGAAGAGAATAGTAAAGATAAAGATAAGATAGTTATCAATTAATAACAAACAACTCAGTTTTTTTTTTTTGTGCTTAAATAAAAATAATTTTTATTTTAATATATAATTTAATTCAAAACTATTTTAAGATTTAAACAGTTTTTATAAGATTTCATTTCATACCAAAAACAAAGTAGCACAAAATGTACCCATTAAAAAAATATATATATAATTTATATTCTCAAATATCACAATTTTCACATTTTTCTTTTAGATTAATATGTTGTGAAATCGTAGCAAAAACATTTCAAATGCAAATGAATTGCCTAATTACATGAATAATTTGTGCTTATTTTTCTGCACAAACACATTCACACAAACATTAAACTAATACAGATTTATCAGAAAGATATTTAGTTTAAAATCTAATTTGCATAAATATCACAGAATGTTCATGTTGTGGCAAAACAACACCAATTACTGAACACATGTAGATAAACGCAAGCAGAACAAAAGCAGCAACAACTGCCAATAACTATTAGAAAAAGTACATCGTTAAAGTGTTAAGCCAAAAGTAAAGTTGAATAAATTCAATAGCGTTGAGAATGTTCAACACCAGCTGACATTAAATCGAAATTAGAATTTGCGTTGTTATTACTAATTAAGCGTTAATTGCTTTTAAAACTGCGTAACAACTGAATTTGTATAAAGTTTTAAGGAAACTTGATTAAATTGTCTGTTTGAAAAACGTTTACTTTTCTAAATAAACAGTTAAAATAATTTTTATGGTGAGTTTTCTGTACCTTTTCAATTAAGTTTATTTTTGCTTTTCATATTTCAACAGAGTATCGGATGCTTATTCTATAACTTTTGTGAAAAGCACTTCCGTTTTTTACATTTACAAAACTCCTACAAAAAAGTTGTGAGATAATTGTGTTGTTGTCCGTTGAGAATGTTAAATAGTGTGTGTGTATGTGGTAAATAAAGTTAAATTAGTTTTTCCTTTCACCGCCAACACATATTAAGCAGCCGCGATTCATAACTTCAGTCGCCAACAGAGCATTGAATAAAAGGAAAAGTACCCAGCACGAAATGAGTGAGTGAAACTTTAATAGAGTGTTTTTTAAGCAGGTTATAACTTCAAATTATAATTTTAATGAAAACTTTTTCTTAATATTTTCAGTAAACTCTACAAATCATTACGAATACACTCACGCTGGAACAACGCAACAACAAATTATCGAAATTTACTTTGAAAATCAGTTATCAATTCGAGCAACTTATAGACATGATTCTTATGATTTTAATAGTGGTTTTATTTAGAAGAAGATCAAAATTTATCTATTCGTCATCAGTCGCAGGAATTGGGGCTCTATCCGTCCACGTAGCGCAAAGATCTTGGCATACAACCGTATAAGATCCAGCTGGTGCAGGAATTAAAGCCACGAGTCCTTTTTAGGCGCCGTTCTTTCGCAGATTGGGCTCTAGAGCAGTTAGAAATGAGCAGTTGTGTTCACCGATGAGGCTCATTTTTAGCTTAACGGGTTTGTTAATTAGAAAATAGCCGCATATGGAGTGAGATAAATTCACAACATACCCTATATAGTCTACTCATCCAGAAAATTTGGTTTGGTGTGGTTTACACACTAGTGGCATCATCGGACTTTATTTCTTCGGACTTTGTTTCTCACGTAACGTTTAATAGAGATCGTTACCGTACCAAGATTAATGATTTTTTGTTTAAAAATATGGACAACATTGTTCTGGACGAAATGTGGTTTCAACGAGATTGCAATACGTGCCATACGGCGACTGCAACCATCGAGTTATTGAAATCAAAATTTGCCTCCAAGGTCGTGCAATTTGATACTTCTCGATTATTTCCTGTAGGGCCATGGGTTTATGCTGATAAACCAGCAACAATTGGTGCTTTAGAGGCCAACATTGTTCGTAACAGAAGTACAGAAAGTCACTGTATACAAAACAGCGAATGAGACTATAAAAACCCATGTATAATAAAACAAGAAAATACTGATCCAAATCTTGAAGCCTTATTTACAGAGAAAGTCTTTTAGCGGCCATGCTAAATAAAAGACAGCTTGTGAGCTTAAATTAAGAAAGTGCGACAGAAAAAGCAACACAGGATAAGGGAAAGAAGCAATCAAAAGAACTCTAACGTTTGGTCCAACTTAAATATTTTTGCATCATATATTACACGTATTCATCCTTATTATTCTTATTCTTTCTACTTACGTCGACTAAAAAGAGTTAAAGATTTAAATAATAATTTTAAATTTTCTCATGTCTAAATAAATAAAATTTAACAACAATTTATTTTAGGTGACTTAAAAGCTTATTAATATTCACTTCATGAAATAAAAATTAATTAAAAAAAAGCTCACTTTTACATTTCTTTTGAAACTATAATTTATAAATATTTTTTCGTCTTATTTTTACGTTAATTCAGATAATTATAGTCCTGAAGTAAACAAAAAAGAAAAAACTGTTAATTATAAAAAAAAAACTTTGTAAAACGGGGGCTGTATTTTATTCAATTTTTTTTTCTTCTTAAAAACAAAAACTTTGGGATAATTTTAGTTTGACGTTTTTTCTTTTTATTAATTAAGAAAAAATATAAGCAAAGAAGAAAGTTAATTGCAGAATCATTGTACAATCTAAAAGCAATCCTTAAATAATAACAATAAATTCATTATAAATTAGTTTTTACTTTTATCCCTTGAAATAATTCCATAAATTTATTTTATATAAATTATTTTAAACAAACGAAATAAATAAATTTCAGCTAAAGTTCATTTTTATTTGACTTTCTATAAACTTTTAAGAAAGAAAAAATATTTACAAACGTATCAGCAACATTTTCTGAGTCGCAATATCTGTCATCAGCATTGTTCTTCGGTCTATCTTAGGTTATGTTCATTGTAAACATCATCAATTTATTTTGCTAATTAAGAATACGAGGATTACCCACAATCTATCAATATTGCAAATTATTATTATTAGACGAAGTCTACACTCAACCTCATTTCTTCGTTGTTCTGTCTGAAAATTATCACGTGCATTTGTTGTTGCTTTTGTGCCAACCATCGGTACAGTCACGAATGCAATTTTTTATTTTTTAATCTTTAATACTTTTTTTCTCACAAATAATTATTTTTTTTTTCTTAAATTTTTTTCGAAATTAAAACAATAAAATAAATATTAACTTAAGTTACGGTCGGATTAGTCAAATATTTGACCAAAATGACGTAACCACTAATTTATGGAAACAAATGGTTGTACTATTCAATATAAAAAGTAAGATATCACATTTATTAGATTATAAATGGCCAATCGTAAGGATACGTGTCAAAAAAGATAAAAGAAATATTTATAAAATAGTGGTTATGCTTTTTTGGTTGGTTTAAAATTTGTACAAATAAAAAATTTGATTTTTTTTTTTTTTTTTTTGAAGCATTATTTACATTATAAATGAATAGAAATTATTTGGCTTAAGTTCATTTATTTTTTACTTTCTAAAAATCTTTTTTAGAAAGAAAATTTATTTTACAAATGTATGCGGACGTTTTCCAAAGAAAACAAGAAAAATTAGACGCTAGCAGAATGAAATGCTGCATTTTCTGGACCGCTACGACCTTCATCAGCATTCTTCGCATCTATCTACTTTAGTTGTGTATTTTTATAAACATCATCTATTTAACCAACTAACTTTTTAAATAAGAATACGAGAAAACTCATATACTCATATCAACATTAATTTGGTTAGACGAAATTTACACACAAACCAACGTATTTCTTTACCCTGGAGTTAATGTCGACGTCGTTGACGGCGTCAAATGTCAAAAAAAATGTTGAATCGTATGAAATTGTATGAGAGCAGTTAATCTCAACGCGTTGAAACGCCGTAAAAGTTCAATATGTTTCAACTTTTTCGGCGTTGAAGCGCCGTCAACGACGTCGACATTAACTCCAGGGTTACTGTTCTCTCTGTATTTCGTCTTGCACATTTGTTTTTGCTTTGTTTCAATCATCGATTAAACACGAATGCAAATTTATTTTTAATCATTCTTACTTGTTTACTCATAACATTATAGATGCTGTTCCAGTATCATTTTGATTGTTATGATGTAAGCATGAATGCTCGCTGTGCCTTGCGTGCTTATAATTTAATTTTTTTTTTTTTTTTTTTATTGAATTTTTATTTGAACTGTGAATGTTATAAATGAATAGAAATTATTTGGCTAAAGTTCATTTATTTTTTACTTTCTAAAAATATTTTTTAGAAAGTAAATTTATTTTACAAATGTATGCGGACGTTTTCCAAAAAAAACAAGAAAAATTAGACGCTAGCAGAATGAAATGCTGCATTTTCTGGACCGCTACGACCTTCATCAGCATTCTTCGCATCTATCTACCTTAGTTGTGTATTTTTATAAACATCATCTATTTAACCAACTAACTTTGTAAATAAGAATACGAGAAAACTCATATACTCATATCAACATTAATTTGGTTAGACGAAATTTACACACAAACCAACGTATTTCTTTACTGTTCTCTCCGTATTTCGTCTTGCACATTTGTTTTTGCTTTGTTTCAATCATCGATTTTAATTTTATTTTTAATCATGAAAATGATCGTGATTAACTTTAATTCCCCTTTTGTAAATGAAGATGACTGTAGCAATTTTATGTGAGAAATTTCGCACTTTAAATGGAATAAAAGGCAAAATGTTCTTATTTGCTATTTCTTATTTACCCTGTTATTATTTTGTATCTGATCTGAAATTAACAATAACGCATGACTATTCAATTTATTTTTTGATTTTAATTATTATTTTACTTATTGTTGCATTTGTGTATTAAGTTTTTAATTAGTTTGACATGCGTTTTGATTAATTTCATGACCCGGAGTGTTGTTGTTTACGTAATGCAGAAAAGCGTAAATATGCGCGAAATGTAAACATTGAAATCATTTCAATGGTATTTTTTCATATAATTTAACATTAAAAGCAGATAAGGCCTAAAGTTTTTTATGAAAATAGAAACGAGTTTAAACAAATACATCTCCAATGTTTCGTAATATTTATGTTCACTTTTTCAGTGCACAAATATAATTTTTAGTAATAATAATAATATTAATGTAACAGACGTACACAACTTTAAATTATTGCGATTTATAACCCCAATCATACATCCGCAATAATTTAAATTATAACTAGTTACACAGTAATTCAAACAACTCCTGTACTTTACTGTATCAAAATTTATGTTTAGTGTTAAGTATTTTATATAAAAAAGAAAATTAATCTTTATATAACCCGGTGATATATTATGACCCCTTAAAAAGGTGAACGCACATAAAATTAATGAAAGGTTGAGGAAATATGGAATAGAAGTTGTTTTTAATTTACATAAGACACATTAGGCTTAATGACATTGTAATTCTAAATTATATTCTACTATGCAATTTTTACATGGCCAGTAAAAACAACAATAATATAAGTTTTGATTTCCTGTTGATTGAAATAAAATTAAATAAGGCGCCTTATACATTTTATTTTATATTAATAAGTAAATGTTTATTTAAACCAGTTCATTATTGAACCAGTTCTCTAAAATACAGTATTTTAAAAAAATTACAAAATCATAAGACTATATGATAATATATTCAATTATTATAGGGAAAAATATATTTTCCTCAAGGCCGGTTATGGCGCTCTTACTTATTTTATGACTTTATTAGTTTTACAACTGTAACAAATTTAAATAATTAAATTTTCTTACAAGTTTTTGATAAAAAAAAAATTGATAAAATTAATATTTTTGAGATTTTCAAGGTCTAAATTGAAATCTTAAGCTCGGAAATACACACAAGCTAAATTAAATTTTATTAAAAATTAAATTTATCACATAACACATTTCCCATTCTTAAAGCACAACTAACAATTTAAAGTCAAACATATTTCATTGACACAAAGTATGTGATTTTCCACTTGCATTTGAATTCATTGAACACTTCTAATAAACTTCTATACAAGAGTCAAGGAATTGGTTTGATTAAGTAATAAACACTGTTGACTGATTTTTAGTTATTTTGCTTTTTTTCTCTCTAATACTACCTCCTATAAACTGTACTGTCCCTTGTTAAGTGTAAAAATGAAGCTTAAAGTAATAATATGAAGGCTGTTAATATAAAATTGCTTTATAAATGGTCGAGTTGTTTTTATGATTTTATTTATGCCCAACTGAGCATTTGTTTAACTTTTGAACGTTGCTACCTGTATCCGTAGTTATATTTTTACTTCAATGAACAAAAATATGTATAGGCAGTTTCAAAAGAATTTTAGACGTACAACTAAAATCTGTTATGATAAAAATTTCTTGTTTTATTTTTTAAGTTTTATGCTTTATAATTTAAGCAGCATTCTAGAAATTTTTGTTGAGAGAATTCCCTTTAATGTGAATTAGCTTCTTATTAAACATTTTAATTTAATTTTTATTTAATTCTTAATAAACATTTTGATTTAAGCACTTTGTCAATTATTTTTATTTAAATGTTAACTTTTTTTATTATCTACATGTAAGAGAGAATTGAGAGATTGTAGATCATATAGTTAGAACTTTAACTCGACTTGATTGGTTTATGGTCTGAATTAAGCAAAATCCTTTGCCGAAATTACTCTATAACGTTGAGTCGTCTGTATCGGCTTTAAAACCTATAATGCTTTTACTTAGCACTGCAATATGGTTCTAAAATACAAATAACATACAATTGCTGGGAAATATAGCTTTTTGTTTCTCTTCTTTAAACCCCAATTTCTTTAGTATATAACTTTCAAAAATTAAACAATATACCTAATTATAACTAGGAGGAAATATGGTTATAGTACGGTTACAACAATCATATTATGTTCTCTGCAAAACTATATTGTTGCGGTGAAAAAGTTATGGTTGTTTTAAACAATAAATATTCACCATCAATAAGTTTAACTACATAAGTGATAACATTAAATTAAAAACCATAATATAGTTTGTACCAAAAATAGTAAAGTTATTATAACCATAATATATTCTTAATAAGCATAATATAATAAGTTTGCTTTTATGTAAAAAAAAAGATATACATTCGCCCTTGGCGGAATGTTTATCCTTGTTGAGTGTTATTGTTAAACTAGATAGCAAAACAGTTCCAACAACCTTTACATTAGTATTTTAAACTAGCAGTGCCCACGACTTCGTCTGCTTGTCATTTCTAATTTTTTTAAAATTTAAATCAAGAAAAATTTGTTCTTAAATATTTATTCCAGAGTTCTGTAGACAGTGTTAAAAATTTTTCATTTACAAAAATAAAATTTGCAGACAACTCTTTTAGTACCATTATAACGGTAAATTTGGGTGCATTCACATTTGTATCTCTTTTTTCTCAGCAAAACGACTTATTTTTGCGAAAAAAAAATGCTATATTGGAAGTTTCTAATGGACCTCGCGACAAAGTTTTATTCAAATCGATCCAGTAGCTCTTGCTTGATGCGAAACAGACAGACAGATAAAAATAACAAAAATAGGTGTTTTGTATTCTATATCGATTAGTATCTACACCAACATCAAAATTTTCAAAAAATATTTCATGTACAGAATTGACCCCACCCCGTTAGAGTTTTATTAAATGTATAGATACTATTCAATTTGCATAGCGCAAATGGTCGAGGAGAAACGAGATTCCCATCTTCCCTTTACTATTCCTTAATCCAGTGGATAACCAGTTAGGTTATCTTTAAGGGCGAAATTTCTAGGTTTTATCCTGGACTTCATGGAAGCCAAATCTATAATTTAGGGTAGACACGGCTTCAATAGCACTTCATCTGTGTAGAAATGCTATAGGCTGCAACCCCGGCACGGCGTACTGACTTATGAACACGGTGATAAAGCCCATAGTGATGTATGTGGTCTTCGTTTGGTGGCCCGCGCTAGGCAAACTGACTAACTGCAGTATACTGAATAGGATTCTACATACTTGGGATTTGGTGATTACTGGTGCAATACGAACCACTGCTGCACGAGCTACCGGCCGATCTCATGGCCAAAGAACTGGCAATGAACTCGGCAGATAGTCTGAATGTAACTTTGGCATGGAGGCCGCGGGGCTGTGGCCATGCTGCCATCTTGGGATGTGCCTCGGCTATACTCGACAATATCTATTATTGCTAGCCGACCCTCATGTCTGACATTGGGCATGTCGGGCACGTCAAACAAGATGATTCACACGGATCACCAGAAAGATACACTTTATGTAAACAGACGAGTCAAAGTCAGACACTGGGGACACAACAACCATTTAAGCTAAGTAACACTTTGTTGCGATCATATGGTGTAGAAATCACAATGATAACATAAAGACCACTTTGTACAATTTCCTAAAATAAAACAACTTTTAAGTCTGCCTTTTTTCAATGTAAATGGCAGTTGGTTTTTTATCACAGTTTGTTTGCTGAGTCCTTCCTCATATAAATAAATCCCACATTTTTAAAGCTGAATTAAAAAAAATCCCACAAAAATGAATACATTATTTTTTGCTTCATTTATTTTTATGAGTTATTTTATTTATGGTTGCCAACGAATATAGTTTTAAAACGATATTCGCTTGTTTCCAGAGCACAAATAAATACAAGCATTTCCTGTTTCCACTTTCAAACTTAGATGCAAGTAATAGTTAAATGATAGCAAGATACATATAATTATACAGGTATAAGTGTATAGTATTGTTTTAAAAATTAATTTAAAAAATCATTAAGGTCCTATTTAATAAAACTAAAAATCGGTGGAAACTTTTTAACGAAATATTTTAAATGAATTAATGACTAATCTGCGGAGGAAATAGGACACTACATCCAGAGATCTATTGCATGCCTTGTTAATTACTATAACAGCTTATCTAGGCTTGTTATTAGCAGACAAATTTTGAATTACCATGTTATGTCAGCAGGGGTTTTGCTAACCTTCTGCAACATAAAGTGTCACATTCCGTCAGAATATGCTGTGAAATCTTCCTGCCATTTTCATTAAAGCTTCTCTAGCCGTTGTTTACAATATATTATGAAGCTTTTTCAAGCTTGAGACCTTTAAATTGATTTCGATCATTAGTTCCCATTACAATACTTTTCTTGTATAAATTCATATGAGGTCATGTTCAAGAAGTAAGCGAATTTTCGATTTTTCCCATTTTATTTGAATTTTTTTTTATATTATTTTATTAGTAACATGTCAGCAATAAAACAATCCTTGCATACAAATTTATGGCAATGTATGCGATTATTTCGAATCTGTATCTGTACGTGTGTTTAATTTTTGCTTGTACTGTACGATTTTATTGGCATTTTTACATACAACAACTATTTAATATTATTGTGGTATTTTCATTTTCTTTCCGCTTAAAATAATTGTGCATTTTATATTCCTTTTAATAATTTATATTAAATTTTAATTAACGTATGCATAATTATCGTTATTTATGTGAATTCTCCTTAAGTTTGTTCGTATAGCAACGTGTGTATCCTTTGGCAGGATTATTTTCAAATGAAATGGTTGCATTGACAATTAAAGTTAACTTCTATTAATTCGTAATAAGTATTCTCTGAATATATTTATCTGCCCGTTTTTCATACGTTCCAATTTTTGCAGACTTCTTAGAGCAACCTTCAATGGAATGTATTTTTAAAATATAAGAAAGAAGGGTGGGAAATCCAAAAAACAGGATTTTGGTTCCTCTGCTGACCACGTAGTCCGCCCTCTCACTGCAAGTTCATTCGTCATGTGCTTATCTCAGCACAGCACCTGCCTTATGTCTCTTATATTTCTCCTCGAATACTTCTAAAAACATTTAAGGATAGCACAAATTGCCGCCTTAAACATCGTTACGTATTTTTCCATGTAGTTCGTTCTTTGAAAACTAAGACGAGGATACTTGCCCAAATGTTGTCATTGGACTGTTTTGAACGGTCACTATTAATCTAAATCTATTAAGACTCCTCGTACCACTAACCGTGCTCACGTTGCTACGTAAACTTAGAGTTTTTGCACACAAGGCAATCTTCGATAGTGTAAATGCACTTCTACAGACTTCCCAAGTGATGTGCAGAGGTTGAATATGCGAAAGGACGGACTTTCTTGGTCTCAGAAATAAATAAAAATATGAGGCGACTGACTATGTTGTATTCGAAAACCACATTAAGGCAGAATGCACATACTTTTTTTACTTTGATCGTCAGTTGAAAGAGACTTTCGTTATACCCAATAATTGCGATATAAAAATTTTTGTTTTTCAAAAGACGGTTTAATATTTTTTGGTGTTTTTTTAATTATCATCAAATATAAAGAAATGCTTTTCCGACCAGCCTTCAAGTACAGATTAATTTTTATATTTGACTCGCTTATTGTACCCAGTGTTGCCTGGGCTTAATTTTTGATCCCTTTTAGCCACTTCAAACACATGAGAAATCGATCAAACTTTTTAGAATCTTATAGACCAGGTTATATCTTTATTTCAAATATCTTTATATATTTCAAATATCTTTATAATCTTTTTCGAATTCATTAAAATCGATTAGCCGAGACTTTTTTTAAATCGATTCAGATGTATAAAAATTCATGCTTCCCCTTTTACTCCCCTCCTCGTCACCTATTTAAAAATATAACTACCCAATTTTACCATGAGGACAAATATCTACCCGTGTTTTAAATTTCAATAAAATTGGTTGAGTCGTTTAAACGTGGTTAACGCAGGCACAAACAAACAATCAAGAACGCTTTGTTCGATTTCGTGCTAAGTTCAGATAAACCATCTACACGACCATACAAACAAACCCTAAAAATCGAATTCGGTGTGACCGTTCATGAGTTATAAAGTCACAACATACTTGCAACAATTTTTTGTATTTGAAAAATAACAGCTGCAAGGTTTCTTTTCAACACTTCCAGAGAAAGTTGGAAAATATTTTGAATACACTTGATAATGTTTTTTATAAAAAGTTTTGCATGTTAGCAAGAAATGATATTAAAATATAATATATTATAATTAAATATCATAACTGTCGCAACTTGGCGGCTTCTTTAAAAATGCAGCAGCAAATAGGAATCAATCTTCTTTCCAGCAATTTCGGTTAGGACCGCAGCCATCAAAAAAAGGCGGTACAGGTGAAGTAGGCCCTACGGTCTGGATCTCCAAGATATACATTCCATTGAAAGCTGCTATTTTGACAACTAGTTTTAGAATATATGGTCTCTCCGTCCATTCTGCATTCGTAGTAAGTTAATTCAATTAAAATAAATAGTTAAAAAAAAAAAACTTCAATGAACTAAATCGTTCATAATTTTTCCGAAGGGTAAACTTTCAAAGAAATTACACAACCTTGTAGACTTTTTAAGTGTTATATTATGCAGAACCTTCATAAACTTTAACTAATTAAATCTTTGTAAATCTACATAAATTTGCATGTGATATTAAACCCTTTATTTATTTTGATTCACAGCACGAAATTTCTCTCTAAATTTAAATGTGAATAAGCATTGATAAGAACTCTAATATTCATAAGAAGAAAATGCTAATGGATTTACATTACAACGGTATTAAAGTATTTTTCATTTGCTTTTAAGACAAAAAAAAAAATAAAGACAAAAAACAAGAAGCACGTTTACAAACAAATAATATCTTGTCTCTTCCTGTATATTCTGTATTTACGTGGAAATTTTAATTAAACCATTTATTTCATTTTATTCAATGGCTTTGAAAATCTTTGGTTTTGCTAAGTTTAACTGGAAGATATAATTTTAGTACATCAAACCACAGGGTGTAAGGGAAGACTAATAATGAACATATCATCTTGGCACTAGTAATAAGCTTACAGTCGAGTATGGATACAGCAAATTTATGTAGATACAAACTACAAATGTGGTTAAATTTTTTTTTAGAAACTAGATTTATTGTGAAAAACAAAATTTATAGTCTAAATATTTGCAGAAAAATACATATTCTACAGAGGAAGTTAGTGACCATTAGGCAGTAATAGTTTCTCTGCTGCAGTTTAGAAAAAACCAAACTTAATCAAATACTTATAAAGCTACGGAGAGGACATAGAATTTATTTAAACTTAATTTCAATAAAAATTAAATACTAAAGTAAAAATTGGCTTAAAAGAAACGAGTCACAGATTGGGATGATAAAGTTATAAAACTCCAAGATCCATTTCAAATTTTCCTGCATGCCATCGAAATGGCATATTATTTTCGATCAATGTTTTAACTGTACACATCTTAAAAATAGCGGAAACTCGTGTGTTTTCACGAAGATAAAAAATAAATTGTGGTCCATACATGGTTCCAACTACACGCAAAGAAAAAACATGGATGAGGTTACCATAATGTAAGAGCAACATATTATGGTTTTATTATATGGTTGCTAACAAATCATAGTATTGTTACATTTAATAATAATAATAATAAAGCTGTTCCTGCAACCATATTGTTGTCTATCATAACAATAACGTGGTAAAATTTAAAAATAATTATGTTAAAATATAAACATTAAATGGTTAAATTAAAACATCATAATTGGGTTAAAAATGTCATGAATATAATTGACGTACATATATTTCAACTATTTTTGAAATGTTTTGCTTACCTTTTTATTTATAATTTTTTTTTTTTTAGCTTAAAGTTGAAATTGTTTTTATTGTTAAAGAAAAAACAACAATAAAACAATTTCAACTTTAAGCTAACAAAAAATTATTAAACTGAGAGAAAAGCATTCTGTCAAGACTCAGAACAAACTATTTTTAAGCGCAAACATTATTTTGTTGCTTTTAATTATACTCTGATTAATAAAAATATATTATGGTAAAATATATTATATTATTTTTAATAAGCTATAAAACTTTGGTACTGGTTTAAATTTTTTTACGTCAAACCAACCATGTTGCATTTTGTGCGATATTTGTCCATATAATGTTTAAATATCAACAAAATCGTGTTTATTGTGTCTAAAGTATTGTTGAAAACAACTATAATTTGTTCCCTGCAACTTTACAATGTTACAAAGAATATATTATGTTTATTGTGACTATATCACAACCATGTTTTTTCTTTGCGTGTGGTACAAAGCTGATTTGTTACAATTATTATAACTATTATTACTGCGCCCATTTCAGTGCAAACTTATTCTGCCGAGAATAACTTTTTATCAAACAATCCTTTAATTTCACTACAGTTTGAAAATTTTTATGTTGTATATTGTAAAAAAATTCTAAAGCGAGTCTTTGTATCTGAGTCTTTGCTTTGGTTTCACACCCTGCATTGTGGCGCAAAGAAGCTTATTTTATCATGTCGGGGATTTTTTTAGTCAGTGCTCTCACACTCTATTTTATTAGCTCTCTTGCCGATTTCTTGTTAATGCATTGCCATTCACTATGAACTTCTATGCATTATAATCACTAAGCATCAGCAGCTATAAATAAATAAGAGGGTTAATAATAAATATCCAATTCTATTAATTGAAATGCTGATACTGACTGACTACAATATTCTTAAACAAACGCTAGGCACCGCGTGTTTACATTCATACTTAACTCATAACTGTCAATATGATACTGAAACAGCATCTATAATGTTGTGAGCAAACAATTATGAATAATTCAAAATAAAAGTTGCATTTCGTTTCTATACCATAGGTTAGTACAAAAGCAACAACAAATGTACAAGAGGAGTTACAAAGAGAATGACAAAGAAATGCTTTAAGTTATGTGTGGGGTATTAAATTATTAAACTTTAAATTGTTGCTTGAACTTTGATTTTTGTCTTTTCTTCATAGCTTAGATAAAAGTCAATTAATTTACTTTATTCGTGCTTGATTCCTTTTAATATAAATATTTCATGATATTCTCATGAAATATTTATTATTTTAAACTAAACTACAAAATGAAATGTATTACTGCGTGGAAAGCATATCCATATGGCCATTTCACTACTGCTCAAATAGCTCATCAGTGGATTTTACCCAAATTTTGTACAGAAAACTAGAAAGTCTTATATCAAAAGCCAAATTGATTAAATGAGAACTCCATGGAATCAATAAGACAAAAGACAATAACAACTCAAAAAAGTTCTATACAAAAACACAGCAAACATTCAGTAACTATTTTTATTTTGTTTATTTTTTCTTTCATTTTTCTACATAAGGGATCCCATTGGGAACCATTCATATGTATTTGAAAGATTCAATGAAAAAATAAAAATAAAAATTGAAAAACAATTTTTATTAATAAGCAATGTGCACATACAAATATATTAAAATGAGAATAGCATGAAATATTTATTTTTGAAGGAATCAAGCACGAATAAAGTAAATTAATTAAATTTTAAAAGATTCCGAATAATACATTTTCATTTTAGATATAAGTCTTTAGTTCATTTAAAATATTTGTGAGAGCAAAATAAACGGTAGCGAAATGACCATCGAGACGTGCTTTAACCTTTATTTAATACCTGGAAAGTAGCACAATAAATTTAAAGTTTTATTTATATAATTTGATATTCCATTGCTTTTTATTTTTATTTATAATATTCTTAGTTATTTTTAAAAAATAATTTAAAGTAAATTTTATTAATAAATTAAAGCAAATTTTATGAGTCTTTGACGTTTTATTTTAAATTTCCAAAAATGCACGAAAAACAATTCGCTCTAAAAGAATTTCCAACTTATGCAATCCTTTATTTTATTAATAGTACATTATTTAAATAAATCGATTTTTTGTGTTACTTTCGGCTTTAGAAATGTTATGCAAAATAAAATTCAAATAGTTTTGATAATCTACAACAACTACCACAATGTACAAACTAATACAGAGTCGATGTAAGTGCAATTAGTTATGAAATTCAATTACAGCTTTTCACAAAATAATCTCCGCACTCAAGAATTAAATGAAAGCGTCATTACTGCTTAACAATGGACTAGCTTATGACGCACAAGTAATAAATGCATATGAATGAAAGATTATAATGAATACTCACAACAGCAAAAAATTACTTATTTCAATAAAATGCTTTAATTAAAAAATATTGAAGCTTTTACAAATTTTGTTCACTGTATAATAATTTTTTATCTTTTGAAAGGTTCAAGAAAAATAAAAAATACAATTTAGGTTGATGTTATTGCAGCAGTATCGCACAATCTCCTACCAGACATCAAAATCCGAAGAAGGACCAGATTTGTATTCTTATTATTTTTACCAGCTGAAGATTAAGATGAAACAGATTTTCTCTTCGAATTTTTAGTTTCATTCACCTCTAATAAACGATTTCAATGTCCAGATCCTCGTCGCCAACAATATTGTAAGAGTTCTTTCTTTTCATACTGAATACAATATTTAAATAATCCTCAGGCAAGTTAGCGGTTATATGTAATTATTGTATGAATCATAAAATACAGACAAATTAACAAAATCTTCTCCTATCTGAGTTTCAACGAAATTACTCTTTTAGTGCAGTATAGAAGGACTTATTGGATTCAATTCTTGTAAGCTTGAGTTCAATTATTTTGTTAAATATGGTTTTAAAATAAATAACTGAAAAATTATGATCAAGTTTCTGGATCGCCTTATCCTACTTTAACATTTATGTATCCATACGGTAGTGTCAAGCAGTGAACATCATAAATTTAATCAGCCAATTTAATTAAAGAGTCATCGTGATTCTATTATAACCAACTTTAACAAAAAATAACCAACTTTAATAAAATAAATCCAAAGAAAAACAAGCAAGAAACTCCAATCAAAAAAGCAAAAATTGGAATCACAGAGAATTATAACTAAGAAAAAAAAAGTCCTACATATAATTTAACATAAAAATGTCATCGGGTCTTAATGGGTTAAGCGTTTTTAAAAAATTTTAGTATTTCCATAAAGATTTTTTCAAAAGTTTTTAAATTATACCCATATATATATATTTTAAAAAATTTTAAAAGTTCAGAGGCTCGTAACTCGGAAAATATGGGCGAGCGTAAATTTTTTTCAATTGATGTTTTTTTCTTATATTTAAGTTCTCTATCGAACCACATATGTGTTTTTGTGATTGGAGTTACTTCATTGTTCTAAATGATATGGAAAAATTAGTCAGGCGTGGTTGTTTGCCCGCTGCATCGAAGGACATGGAGGGATCCTACTGATTTTCAATAACACCTTTTTCGGCACTATGTCTGATTGATTAGCATATTTAAATTTTCTCTGTCTGACCTAGTGCCTTGGCATCGTTGATTTCAACAGGTACACGGACGGAGAGAGGGATATCGCTTAATCGACTTCGCTATACATAAGAACTCAGAATATATACACTTAATGGGGTATGAAATGGATATTGTAGAAATTGCAAACGAAATGACAAACTTAGATATATCCTCGTTCCAATTGTGGTAAAGGATATAAAGGTGATGAAAACACGCAGCAGTGCATAAGAAACAAGAAGAAAAAAATTTTGGTAATAATTCGTACTGTCCAACGGACCATAAATTAAAGGGTGTTCCCATAATGAATGGAAATTTACCTATGTGGGCTTATCTTTTGAACGCGCCCAAATAGTTCACTTAATTTATGTATATGGCCACACTTTTGAACAGTTGAAGGAAGACTCTTAAAATATACAAGAAACCTGTATTGCTAACTCTGCTATAAATACAAAAAAATTGGATTTGGAAATTAAAAGGTGTCCCAATAGTTGATATAATTTTATGTCTGCGGCCAAACTTTTTAACCGTTATAGACCTGTATTGATAACCCGCTTATAGTCGGAATTTAAAAATTAAAGGGTGTTCAAATAATTGATGTAAATTGACCTATATGGGCCTATTTTTTGAACCGTTATAGAACAAACGGTTGCAAATTGGATAGACTGTCGAATATTAATATTCAAAATTATAAGTTAAAGGGTGCCCCCATATTTATTTGATTTGATGTATTTGGCCATACTTTTGAACATTTTTAGACAGATGCTTGAAATTTATTCACTAATGATAATGATTTAAAACCATTTAATCATTCGTCGTTGTTGAACTAATTACCATTGAAACCGTTTCATTAAAAGCATTACCATTAGTAAAAATAATGATAATGCTAAAACAATCATTGGCATTACCTATCATTCAATGAAAATGAAATCTTCAATCGTCAATTAGTCCAACTAATTAATTACTCCCATGTATGCTATTTATTCAAAGTTATTTTTAAGTTAAAAACTTTGGTGTAAACTTGTTTGACTTTGTACATGAAACAATGTTGAATGTGTTTAATGTTGGCAAAGTTTTTCTTAATACTATTTTAAGTAAATAATTAATAAACTTGGTCTTGAGGTTTTCTTAAATAAAAACTTATTTTGTTGGTTCACAATGTTGTTGGTATCAGATATTTTTTCCATAATTTGAAATTTGAATTTCTACAACTAAAAAAAATTGAAAAACAATTTTTAAACAACATATTATTTTAGTGTGACATTGTTTTTATAACGTTTTATTTTAAAATATCATAAAATAATGTGGGCAAAAATCATGCACAAGGATATTATAAAGACGTACCCAACAAATGTAAATAAAGGGTTAACTAATAAAAACCGGTTGATTTCTTCAGTTCAAAGCATTGTTTTTTTATTTTATATTTTAGAAGTTTTTGGAAATTTCTAATGTAATGATTTTTAGTTATCTAGTGTGATACCCTGTTTTGCCTGTTATTTAAAAGTTCGTTTTTTCCAGTAGTCTATTTAACGTAAAGTGGCCACCTTTCAGGCTGTCAATTTAGTGCACTATTATTTGCATGAAAATTTTGCAGAACCCTTCATGAGAATGTGCATGAAACTCAAGGCGATAAATTTAGTTCTAAGCTCGAACTCCATATTATTTTAACAGTATGATGCTATGTACCATATATAGACAATACTTAGCATTTTTTCATTACCATTTTAATTTCATTGGCATTGTTTGAAATAATGACGATGAAAGAAATTTAACTACCATTTAATGCTAATAATTTTAAATTAATTATAATTGTTTTTTAATAGTGGTAATGCAATTTTAATGAAATCGTTTAATTACTTAAAACTCAAAAAGAACTTTGCATAAAATAAAAAAATCTTATAATACTTGTAGATAGATATATATTTGAAAATTGTTAAAATTTTTCTACTTTAAGTGAGATAGATATAAAACTTGATGTCTGAGATCTAAAGTCACCCTTAGCTAGCACGAAACACAAACATGTTCCCATAGTGTCTCAAGTTTCCCGAGAAAGTTAAGAAATTTATATATTTCACAAAATTTTATACTTTAAGGTATGAATTTAAAAAATACATTTATTAATGAAAATGATTTGAAACCATTTAATTATTAGATAATGATTTTGGTTTTTAACTAATTTAAACTTTTCATAAAAAGCATTACAATTAATGCTAAGAAAAATCATTAGCATAACTCATCCTATAATGTTAATGAAATCATCAATTATTTAGTCCATCTATTTAATTACTCCCATGTATGATATACACGATAATACATCATTGGCACTTTGTTACCGTTATTCGACCATATTGAACATGTAAATTTCACATATAAATAAAGGAAATGCAATGTAAATGCATGAAGTTTTCATACATTCACAACGTTTTTTCACTTCAATGTATGTATTTGCATGTTATGTACATAGAATAAATAGCTTGGTTAAGAATTTGTTTGAAATTTCCTGTTGCATGTGGAGGGAAATAAGTTAAGTTCCTGTTCTCAAGATTATTCAACAAATATTTCAATGACAACATACGAGTATAGTATTCGACAATAAATAGCACATGTAAAAAAATATTCAAGTTAGTTTACAAAGGAAACATTCAATGACATTTTATTTAAAGTGTAACGATATTTTGAAATGCATTTGTAGGTCGTTACATAATTTTAACTGGTTTGGAAATAATTTAAAATACTTAAAAGTAGTTATGTGTAAAACAGGGGCTAAATCGCAAACTTATCAAATGTATTGTTTTTTATTTTGGTTCTATTTAAATTTAAATTGATATCGAATACAATAACTTGCTACCAACTCTTTTTTAATCTAAACTCCTGCTTAATATTCTAACTAATTAGTGACAAAAAATCTATTTAATTATTAAAGACTCAGACTCAGCTAAAAGTATACAATTACATTTTGTATTCACACAATTCTTTGGATATTTAATAGAATCGTTTAATAATAATGAAACATATATTTCTCTCTTTAAATTAAAGTGTAGAAAACGTTTTCACAAACAATTTAAAAATTAATGTGTTACTTAAAGCTTTGTAACTTTTATCAAAGATACCCATTTATTTAAATATTTAATTACCCATAAATGAATTTGTAGTACGAAAAATTATGTGCAAAAAATTATATCTTGAAAAATAACATCAACATTATTGGCATGCTTAGCAGTAGTTCCCTGTAATTATAAATTTCACATTCTTTTTCAACTGTTAACAAAGCATAAGACTTTTATAATCAATTAGTGAGATTCGATTACATTGATTATTGCAGGAACTAATGATGATCATTAGAACGTATTTTTAAGTATTCTCTTTCAACTTAAAAATCAAGTTTAAATGATACTTTCTTCTTAAACTACAAGTACTCCTTATCGTAATGTCAAATTTTTTGTTGGGATATGTGACCTGGACTGTGGGAAGGTATTTGTGGTCGGATAACTGGATTTTGATTTATTTATTTTTTTCCAAAAATACGTTATAAAATATAGTTGTAATTATAACTAACAATAAAAAAAATTCCTACAGACTAACGTATTTTTCAAGGACTATACCTCTCAGTCAATTAAAAAATCTTTTACATTTTAATATACATTCATTTACAATAAAGATAAAATTCAAAAAGAAATTCTTCAACAAAAGGAAAAAACGAGAAGCCTTTAAATTAATTAAAACAAGTAAGGGTGCTATATTCGGCTATGCTGAATCTTATATACCCTTTACCATCTATGCAAATTTAGTTTAGTGAAATAACTTCAATCAATAAAGCAAATATTGGGTGCTGCATATGTACATAATTTTACATAAAAGTGACATCGGCTCTTAATGGTTTAAGCATTTAAAAAAAACGTTAGTATTTTTAAAGATCTCCCATATTGATTTATAAAAAATTTGAAAAGTTCAGAGGCTCGGAAAGTATGGGCGAGGGCCAATTTTTTATTTGATATTTTTTCTTATTTTTTAATTCTATATTGTTCCATATGTTTATTTGTTTTTCTTGTTCCAAATGACATTCCAAATTAGACGTAAGCGTGGTGTTTGGCCTGCTGCCTTGAAGGACATGGACCGATCATGCTTATTTCCAATAACAGGTATAAAAAGATACTAAACTGAAAACTAATTACACATTAATGAAACAAAACGAGATAAAAGAAAAGGAAAGAAAAGAAAAGGAAACAAATAAATACAGAATGAAGTCACTGTGCAGTTTTATACATTCTGTCACTAATGTTTAAAGTATTAATGCTTCTATTATAAAATAGAAGGTCTTACCTTTGTGTACCTGTTTAAAGCTGTCACACAGGTCACACATATATTTTGCTAGAGCGTTGCAAAAATACAGCAACTAATTTCATTAACGAGAGTATTAAAAAATTATATATTTTTTAATTCTATATAAACTAAAAAGTATAAAATTAGGATCCTTTGTTTAAATTTCGATCATACGCGCACATAAAATTTCCTAAAATTGCAGTTTTTATTCTCAAAATAATAGAAAAATCTATTGGTATTTTAAAATAAAATATTTAGTTGAGAATAAAACACATATTTACTTAATACTTGCCCGTACATATTTGAAAGTGGAATAAGACACTCCTATGAAATTATATATTTGAAACTAAAAATGAAATGTATTACTGCGGGGAAAGCATATCCATACGGAGCAATGAGCAGTATAGCTCATTTGGTCTTATTAAAAAATAACCATAGTTTTTAAATTTCGTTAGTTACGTATTTTCGATTTTGGGATTTTTTTTTTTTTTTTTTGTTAGGTTAGGTTAGTACACATGGCTGTTATATATGCATGTTGGCAATATCATCCATTTTGGATTGTCAGTTTGTTTTTTTGACAGATAAAAAGTTTAGTCGTATTTTGCTGTGCTCTTCGATTTTTTACTATTCGAAAAAAATAGTGTTTTAGTTTGTTATACGAGTACTACTACAAAATACCTTAATTGACAAAAATTTAATGTATAAAAAAAATCGGACAATTGATAGTTTTTATGGTGATTGAAGCATGGACTCTAGGTCTTGCCACATATCCACATAAATATATGTATAGAGTTAAGGCTTGCTTTCGTAATTTTTTTCTGCAGCTTAAGTTATAGCATTAAGCGAAGTTGATGCAATAAATTCATCAACTCGCATCATTTGAGTCCGTTGTGATGCTTTCTCATAACTTACATAAGTTCGGCCTCTGCTCGTACTTGGAACCTAATACGAGCAGAATTCTACTGAATTGAATCTTTAATTGTATAACAAAGACATAAAGAAAGAAATATAAAAAACTATCTACCCAGCCTCAGCTTTAAATCTACTTTTCATACGCAATTGATTGGTCCATTTACGGCCGAATTTAAAAACTATAAATTAAATTTCTGCACCTTAGTAATAATACTCCTTGCAAATTATTTTCCTCAAATTGTGTTACTTTAGGTATTACTGTAGTTGTTTTGTGTTGCTTTAACCCCAGCCGCTGATTAAAAATATCACAAATCTGAAGGGGTCTCGACACTAAAAAAAACCTGTTTTTTTAATCACTATTAAAACTAATTTCTGTTGTAAAATCCCGCTTTTATGTTACAAATGTATTTTTGCTAACGGTACTTTACATATGACCAATAATCATCAGTGGTGTAATTCTAAGCGGATACCAGGGTTGCATTCTTAATAAATTTTTCAGTGACCGTTTTCAAAAAAAATTTATTTCGCTACTATAATCATAGGCAAAACTACAGTGATATTGTGTGAATCTTACACAAACTCCAATTTTGAGTTGTAATAACTCAATTATTTCTAAACAATGTTCATTTATATTTTGGAAATAATCTAATCAAAGAGTTTTCTCTTCAAACATCACCACAAAAGTGTTGAATTTTAATATCAATTTTAACCATTTACGAGTTAGGCCAACTCGTAACAGTGTGGGACGTGGGCAGGTTAAATGCAATAAAAACAAAAATATATTACATTCCCTCTACCTTTTCAAGTGGTGATAAAAGTTATAAAATGTGATTTACCCCAAAATGTTTGTTAATCTCTACTAAAAAGTGAGAAAAGAGAAAATTCCACATAAAACTCAGAAGTCCTTAAAAAGAAATCGTTTTTGTAAAAGAAAAAATTTGTAAAAAAAATATAACTTTATTAAACTTGTAAATAAATATAAAAAACATTAATATTCACATTCAACAAAAAAAGGGACATAAATAAAACTAGAATGTTTATGACAGTTATTTCGTGTCAACATTATTATTATTATTCCAGAGTTGTGGTTTCTTCCTTAATTACTTTTATCAACTATTTAAAATTTCTTTTGTTCAACTAATTATGGGTTATTTAGGACTTTATACAAAGAAACAAGGATTTCATTCAAACACTTCTGCTGGTAGCAATAAAAAGAAGAATTTAATAATTAAGCATAATAAAGCAGTAGACAATGAACATAACAAATGTTGACCTTTTAACAAGCTTTTACATTTTATCTTTTGCTCTTCATTTAACACGCAAAATAAACTAAACAAATAAAATTAAAACAGGGTGGTATTAATAAGGCGCAATATATGACCCTCTAGTTTGTTAAATGACAATTAACGTTTCTGGAATGTTAACAAACACGAAATAGAGCAGGCAAAATCACAAGGAATTTACATAACACCAAAACCGCCTTAACCAAACTATTGATAATAAAAAAAATGCAGAATACTTTCTTCAAAGGATTGCAAAAAATAGTTACAGTTATCAATAACAAAAATGAGAGGACAATTTTTATAACAAGCTATTTCTGTTTTTGTGAAACAAAAATCTAGATTTATACCATGCTATTTTTTCGTGCAATTTTTTTTTTTAGTTTTCTTTTTACATTGCAGCGATTCGCGTTATTTTAAACAAAACAAAAAGCAACAATAACATTCCTTTAAAATTCAAGCCATGCCATATTGCCTACACCTCTTTCTTCATCACTAAACAAAAATTGCATGCTAATTTGATGAACAATTTCATAGTGTAAATTGGGTTAAAATAAAAGAAAAATTTATACTAATTTTAAATGAAGAAAATATAGTACAAACTAATTATTTTTCAGTTAAGCTTAAGTTCATTATTATGCCTAATAGAAACTTAAAAATCCATTTGAAAAAATACAATTTTAAGAAGTTAATTTAAAAGCAATTTAGCTTAAGCTTCAGTCAAGCATTTTCGATCACGATCAGATAATTCAGGCTTTTTATTTATTGGGTTTAGCCATTTTTAACGACTCTTTGAAAGGCAAATACTTTTGTTTTATTTGCTTTTTAGCACTGGTTTAAAAAGTAACGAATCAAAGATTAAAATATCTGATAAAAATGAATGAAGGTTTTCCATTCTGTAAGGAAAAACAAATCCTATAGCTGTACGTCAAGTTTTTACAGAAAAATAATTTATAACCTTAAGTCAATATATTAAACATCAAATCCTATTAAATTATTGTTCTATTTGAATAAGTGAAAATATTATCAACGATTATACAAAATGCAAACTTCTATATAAAATTGAAAAATATTACAATTTATTGATTAAGTTTCTCTTACGACTTTTTTGCAGGTCAATTTGTAAAATAACATTTGAAATTAGATTAGCTGTAATCACTTGTTAATATAATCACTTTCTATTTTTTTTTTTTTTTTTTTTTTTTTTTTTGTAGATTGAAAATAAAATGAAAAAGTGAGATCTGCTTCCACAAAACATTTATTGGATGACGGAAAATTGATAGCACTTCGTTAATAAAATTTTAATTAACACCGCCCGAATTGTCAATCTGTTTTATTCGTTTCACAGCATTTTTCTTTATTGCTGCCAAAATATCTGGCTCAAATTTGCTATTTATTATTTAAAAAGCTGGGGTCTATTCCAGTAAATGTGAGGATTTAAAACTTCAGAAAGGATGTGGAAGAAAGCAGTCACGAACGAAATAGATCGATAATTGGTTGAAGCAGCAACGATAATCCCACCTCTTCAGTTGTGTATCACTCTATTGCTTGTTGCAAAGTTATTCTCTTTCTATCATGACATAGATATCAAATCAGAATGGCAAAAAACTGGGATAAATTTAAATTAAATCGCTAATCTTAATCTAATCTAATAAATCATAAAATTAACAGCTAAAATAAAAAGCGTATTTTTATATATGAGCTGATATTTGCGAAAGTGGTATAAGTCCATGTTTTCATTTATTAAGGGTTTGCGTTTGAATCAATTTAAAAATATTGGCCAAATATAAAGAATTCGAGTGATGTCTGTACACCTTTTAAATTTTATTATGAAATAATAATTATTAATATTATTTGAAAAAATAACCAATTTTTTGGCTCCTCATGGACTTGTACATTTTTCAAAAACAACATTTTAAAAGAAATAAAAACGGAAGCAATTTTAAGTTCATATTTTTATTGACATATTCTTTACTAAATTAAATTTTTATGTAAAAAGTAACAGTTAAAACGAAAGCATTTATATACACTTCGTCTTTAAATAAGAAAAAGATATTTTATACTTAATTTTCTTTAACATAAGCATATTGAAGTATTTACGGTGAATTGGATGTATATACGGTAATAAGCTTATATCGTTATATTTCTCTCTTGGCATGCTCCATGAAGTTTTATAAAGTGGTAACATATTAATTTTGCTGTGGTTTTTTTGTCTTCCCTTTTTTCCAAACAAAAAAATTGTTTTGGATGGAGCACTTTCTTCCACACTAATTTTATAAAAACATTTGCAAGATTCATTCTTTTTAAAGCTCATCATTTTTAGGCTGGTTAAAATTTCACTTTTCATTTCTTTCTGTTTAATATTGTCTCTTGTAGAGATTTAGTTAAGACAAAGTCTTCTCTCATTATTTCGTACAGAATAAAACTGTTTTTTTTTTGCAAGCCTTTATTGCATTATTTTAGTCTTGGGCACTTTTTCTTTAATGCTGCTTCCGCAAAATGTCGTTTGCAAGAAATTAATGAAAGTTGTTTTAATTAAACTTATTAGGAATGGCATTATTTCACTTTTAATAGAAATATTTGTGTGATAATTTTGTACAGCAAAACTGTTTTTGTTTATATTATGTCAAGAAAGGACTCTATTGAAATTTTTATTGTAACTATGGAGAGGAGTTTTGCAAAAATGGACTTATACCAGTTTAAAAACAAAAAACAGTTCATACTTTAATAATTTTACATCATGAGATTCAGGCACTTTTTCTGTTTTTAACTTAATGAATTTAGAAGCCCCCAAAATACATTTCAGCAAATGATCACTGCAGCCAGAAAATTAAAAACATTCATTAAGTTTTTACTTGCGCCATTTATTAAAGCAAAAATTACGAAAAAAAACTAAAACTTGTCTAAAGAAACTTTAATTATATCTAAACCCATTGATCCAAAACATTTTCTGTATCGCAACATCTTTCGTCAAAGGCAAGCACATCAGCAAAAAAATTTATTCATTAAATTTTTGTAAAATAATTCGAAGAAGTTAGCTTCTTAAAAAAAGCATGGAAAAAGATTGCAAGAGAAACGAAAATTGTTGACACACAGGTATTACTTTGTACTCATCACTCATTCAACTAAGTAATTTCTTTTTTTTTTTTTTCAGAAGAAATACGCATAATTAATTTTTGTATTTAAAATATATTTCGTTACACTTTTCAACAGCAGCTAATTAACATTAGTTGAAAACAAAAGCAACACGCGAAAAACAACTAAAAATTGTTAACAAAATATATGGATGGATGTAACGGGCTCAAGCACGAAACAAATCTTAACAAAAGTATCGCATAATTAAAATAATTAAAAAGGGAGAAGAAAATAAAAGGAATTTTTTTTTGTAAAGGTAAAATGTTTTTTTATTTTTGATTTACATGATTCACGTGCAGAAAATAATTTAAGAGAAAATATCTAAATATTTTTAAACATTTTGCTTATGTAAACTATCTTTATAAAGCCGTGTTATAAATAACGTAACAGACAAGAAATAAAATCACAACAAATACAACGTAAGAATATTAAAATAACTATAAATAACTTTTTTTTTAATTACATTTTTTTATAAAATTAGAAGTTGGTCTGTGGATATTATTAATGAATTTAAATTGATTTTGGTTTAAGTTAATTTGCTTCATAATTCCTAAAAACCTAAATTCCTTTACAAACGTATGCACCAACAGAACGTAATGCTGCATTTTCCTTCATCAGCATTACTCGCTTCTATCTACCTGACGTTGTATACATTGTAAACATCATCTATTTAACCAACTAACTATGTAAATAAGAATACGAGGAGAATTCATATCAATATTATTCTCGTTAGACGAGGTGCGCACACATACCAAAGTATTTCTTTACTGTTCTCACATCTTATACATTTTTTTTGCTTTGTTACAGCTTTCTAAAAATAGGTTTGTAGAAATAAAAAAATAATGAACTTAAGTCAAAATAAGTTTCAATTCATTTATAAATTATTCTAATAAGCGAATGATTTAAAACAATTAAATATAATCTTAAATAAAAAAATAAATAGTTAAAATTGCCTTTAATAAAGAATTAGGATTAGAAATAATTTGCCGAGCACCAACTTCTTCCCAACTCCTTTGGTTGAATGCGCTTTATTATCACCACAGATAATAACGGGTGGTATTTTACTCATTGCAAAAAAGCAATTAATCTTAAATTTATAGCTCACACAAGTGCTGCCCAGTCATACTCATGAACCACTTATTATTAAACACTACAAAATGAAATGTATTACTGCGGGGAAAGCATACCCATATGGCCATTTAGCTACTGCTCATCTAGCTCATCAGTTTATTCTAGACAAATTTTTTATAGAAAAACCTAAGAGCCTTATATCATGTTGGTCAAAAAATTTTACGTTTAAAAGCAGGGTTGTCAGGTTAGGGAATTTATCCCCGAAAAGGGGATTTTATTTTCAAAATGGGGGTGAAAATTTCATATTGGGGATTGAGGATTTTTTTGAGGATATATTTTGCATTATGGGGATTTAAAGAGGATTTTTGGAAATTTTTCGAAATTCTGTTTTTAGTTATTCTAATTTTACTATTATTAAATTAATTTCACTTTTTTTGCCACGTACAAGTATCAATTGTCAAAAATTTTGACAAGTAAGTCTCTCCGTTAGTTTGAAAACTGATTCGCTTTTTTTAATAATGAACTCAATTAAAAAAAAAAGAAATAAAATGCGAGGTGCTTGAATCTTTATTAAGGATTAATATATATTTTAAAAATGAAACAGTTTATTGTGACATTTTGTTTTATTTTCAGAAAATGTTTACCTTCAAAAATTGTATAAAAAATTTAATATGTTATATTAAATTTAATAGTAAATACTATTATTTGTAGTGGGGATTTTTGGGGATAGTTAAAATTTATTTTTTGGAATTTTGGGGATAAAACTTATCTAACTGGAAATATCACTCGAAAAGAATGTGGGAACCCTGTTTAAAACAGCAAAAACTTTCATAGTTGAAAGTTCATTTTTAATCCCCTTAAAAGCAAATATATTTGGATTTTTATCACAATTAGTTCAACTTTATAAAGCAAAAAACCGTAATTGAAATCTCCTTTTCTTTATTAAGTTAACTTTTGCAAGTGGTTTTTAGAAAAAAAGGCAGTGGATTAATTTAATAACCCAATCGAGTTACAAAACTTCTTGTAAAAGAATAAAAGATCAAAATTATTTAATTTTTTTTTTTGTTTAAGCACCTGTATTTTAATATTTAGAGGTAGTACATAGATAAAAATATTAAATAACTTGCTTTTCAGTGAAAGGGTCTCGTAGCACACTGTTGATGGCCGAAAAAAACTATGAAAAACTAAAAAGAACCTTCATCTGTTGAACAGCACTGTCATAAATCACACTGTTGTATGGATATTGCAAGATGACAAGTTTTTGTTTTATTATTTAATAGTTTCATTTTTATTTTTAACTGTTAATGACGCCATAAAAGATTTCCTTGTGTTGAGGCAGCGGATTAGTTGGTGTTTTATAATTTGTCGTTGACAATGTCGCTTCAGTAATTTTTATGTTGCTTTATCTGCTGCTGCATATTACTGCTGGTAAATATTTTATAGCACTTCTAGTTATAAAATGCCCTTTTGTCTTGATGTTTTATTATGATTTATTTTTGTAATACACTTCCTTTACAACTTTAGTTTGATATTGAAATAAGATTTTTAGTAGCTGAATTGTATTAAAAGTAAATCATACGACCTTCTAAAGTTGCCATTAACAAATTGCTTAACTGACAAAGTGTATTATGTTGATTTCATACTCACAAGGCTGTTGGAAGTATTAAAATAACAACGAATAAAATGAAAAAGAATCATAAAAAATTTGATATCGGTTACTATATTTCATTTTATTTTTTTATTAATATCATACATAGGAGTAATTAATAAGACGGACTAATTAATTGACGATTTCATTAGCATTACATGATAAATAATGCTAATGATTTTTTTGTCATTATCATTATTTTTATTGGTAATACTTGCGGTAATGCTTTTTAATGACAAGGTTTCATTGATAACTAGTTGAAAACAGAATCATTACCAATGACTAATGAATAAAAGGGTTAAATTATTATCATTAATGAATGTATTTTTACCTTTGTACACTAAATACACATGTTAAAGTATAGTAGAGCAATATTTTAAAATGGCATTTAGATCCGAAAAATTTGGTGTAATATTTATGTCTTAATTCTCACAGGACAAATGAGACACTATGGGAACATATTTTAGTTTTCGTGTAAGTAAAGACATCTGCTAGTTAAGGTGTTAGGCAACTTTAGATCTTAGACATTAAGTTTTACATCTATCTCACTTACAAAAGATTAAATAAAGATCTATCTACAAGAGTGTTAAGATTGATTTATTTTATGCATAGTTTTTTAATTTTCTGCGATCAGAAATACGTGTTTCATAGAAACAAATATTTTTTATTCAATTATAATTACTATTGAAACGATTATTAAAAGCAATTATAATTAAAAGAAAATCATTAGCATTAAATGGTAGTTAAATTATATTCATTGTCATTATTTCAAACAATGCCAATAAAATTTCAATGGTAATAAAAAAATCCCAAGTATGATTAATAACAATACTGTCACGGTGTTTTAAAATTTAACAATAGTTATAAAATATTTTTTGGCCAATTATAGTAAACTGTAAATACGCAGCCAAGTCTAAGAAGATATTGCACATCATGATTAAAACATTACTGGTACAAATCGGTTGTATAAAGGTTGCTCACACATGTTGACAGATGCGTGTTATCAATCTATCCCAATAATGTAATGTAGTAATTAAAATCAAGACGCCAAAAAAATTTTGGCATGTCATAACGTCCAAATACATAATATGGCCTGTTGTTACAGAAGGTGACATAATGTCCATCAACGTAGAGAAAAACCCTGCGGCGTATGTAGCAAGGAAGTCTTTGGTAAGGGAGACCGTTGTTGTTTTAAGTATGGACATTATGTCACTTTTGAGTGTGACATAAAGTCCATAAACCTTATGGCCTTGGACACTATGATATACCACAAAATATAATTATTTAACTTCATGGAGCCAATGAATTAGTATTTGGCGCTGTTTGCTTTTCAAATTATTGGACGAAACTACACTGCTATACTTTACTCTACCTATTTTAAGATTACCGGAATTCATAATTCACTCATTATTTCAGAGTTAAACTATTCTTTAGCCACTTTTTATAAAAGAACTTCAGTACAAAAAAATGCTAAAAAGTATTAATAAAAAATGAACCATAAAATTTTAACTTAAAAATTATCATTTTTTTCCAACGAAAAATATTTAAATAATTGCTATTTAGCAAAATGTAACCATAATTTAATTGATGATACTTTAATGATTGTATTCAATTATATAAGACCTTGATCCAATGAAACCAAAAATGCAAACAGATAATGACTTTTGGCGTTATTTCTGTAACACTTTTAACGAATATTGGCTTAAATAATTATTAATGAAAAAACAACAAAAAAACTTGAAAGTTGTCTCTAGAGAGAAAAAAAGTTAAAATAGAACTTGTTTTATTTGCCAGCAGGGAAAAGAATTTTTCAATTAATTTTAAAGATAAGTTTGTTATTGCTTTTAAAATTTCTTTTATTCAATAGTTATTTGAATGCAAGTAACGGCTACAACACCCCACAATAGAAACGTTTAGCAAGGACGAGAACGAAAAACACTGCCAGCAGTTTGTGTTTGAGTTTAACAGGGGATAAGGTCAAAGATAATTAATTATTAGTTAGATTAAGGAGAAAAAAATTGAATTTTTAATTTACAAAACTGGTTTGCATAAGCGAGTGAAATACAAAAAAATAATAAAGTAACGCATAATACCTTTCCTGAAGTTGTCGAAATTCCTTTGAAGTTTTGCAATATTTTTTTTTAATTTTTATTAAATTAGGATTTGAGTTGTAGATATTTAAAATTTAAAAATGTGTTTGCCTTTAGTGTATTTATTTTAATTTCTAAAAACTTTTTTTTTAGAAAAAAAAATATTTTTCAAATGTACGCGGACGTTTTTCAAATAAAACATTTTCTGGACCTCTACATCCTTTATCAGCATTCTCCGCATCTACCTTAGCTGTGTAGTTGTAAACATGTTCTTTTTAACCAACTAACTTTGTAAATAAGAATACAATTGTTGTATGTTCATATCAATATTAATTTGGTTAGAAAAAATCCACACACAAATCAAAGTATTTCTTCACTGTTTTCTTTGTAATTCGGTTTGTACATTTGTTTTTGCTTTGTATCAACCATCGGTTGATCACGAATGTAATTTTTGTTTTTAATCATTCTTTGTTTGTTTCATCACAACACTATAGATGCTGTTTCAGTATCGTATTGATTGTTATAAATTAGCATAAATGTATATGCGCTGTGCCGTGTGTTTAAATGTTTGTTAAATTATAATTTAAACTGTGGATATTAATAAAAATGTTTTTAGAAATTAAAATAAATAATCTTTTGCAATATTTTTATAAAGAAAAGATAAGGATTATTTTTACCCTTAAATATTGAATATTGACAGTAGCTTTTCTAAAAAAATAATTTTAATATTCTGTTTGATAAATTCAATGACATCCAAAGTTATTTATACAAAAATACAACATGTGACAGGCACCCTTATCAGACAAGTAAAATCAAATTAATCTGAAAAAAACATAAGCTTCTTTGTTCGTCTTGTTGTAAAGAATAAAGTTATGCAAAACTAAAGGCATTCTCTGGCAACTTTTAAGCAACTTTTTAGTTACAAAGTTTTTTCATTTATATTTTTAAATAAATATCCGTAAAATGATTAAAGAAAATAGGTATTTTTCTTTCTTAATAGTTCTTTAAAATCTTTTTAAAATATTATATTTTAATAGTATATATGTTTAGAAACACTTATTTTAAACTTTTCTAAAAATTGAATTTAATAAATAATCGGATGTGTGATGAAAATCGATTTCGATATAAAATCGAGTAGAATAAGGTAAAAGGTGTGATGTATTTATTTTTTCGTTTTTATGTTCTTGATTGCAAATTCCATTTCGTTCTATGGAAAAAGTAATCGTTTTCCCATGTGATACAAATCGTTATTATTACTTTAAACTCGTTTTTAATTCACATTAGCATTGCATTGTAAATTTTGTTTTTCATACTAAAAACGTAAAGGAAAATGAAAGTAAAAATTTTTTAAGCATAAAAATAATTTTTTGTTGTTGATTTTTAAGTTTAAAGTTTATGAAATGTCATTTTTAATTTTTTTAATAAAAACAAATGTGAATTAAATTTTTAATTTCTTATAGCTACAGCATCATTTTGAAGGGCAGATCCGATAAGGAGATCTTCGTCATCGATTTCATAGCTTGGATTGCTGACGCCTTCAGAGAGACGCCTTTTAGAGAGTTGCATAGATTATGCAAATCACAACAAATATTCATAACTTGAACTGCTTTCCACGGCTTATACCACGATTTTCTAAACAAACACCTAAACCGACTTTTCAAAACCCCTATTGTCCTCTCTACAATCTTTCTGAGTGAGGTATGTCTTTGAATAAAATTTTGTTGAGGAAAACTACTTGGGCATCTATATGACGTTAAAACAAACGGCTCAAGGGCATACCCTGAATCGGCAAGAAGCCACGAACCACGATGTTAAGATGTTCTTCGCCTGCTGCACTCTTAATAGGAATGAGTGCACTGCCTATAAACCCTATAACGACAAGTAAACCATATTATTCAAAATGAAATAGTTCGGATTTTCTTAAATTTTCTTCGCTGGATTCTAATTTAACGAATACTGGGCAAATTTTTCATTCGAGGCAGTTTAACAATTTTTTCAACGATTTTGATACTGTTGTACTATGCAATGATATGTTGATCGTTTCCAACAGATCGTTGAAAACTTCCTCCAGCTAAAAATCGTAGTGTAGCTGCCAATTGCAATACAATTAGACTCGACGTTCATATCTTTTCAGACATTTTCGATCTTGACAATCATTTATGACAATCATAAATCCTTCTTTATTGAGCTGAAAACATTGTATAAATCTAAAAATAAATTAAATTGAAACATCTCACATGTTTTTCGGCAAATCGAGTGGATCTGATTTATCTCTCAAATGCTTTCTTTTTATATTTTCTTTTCTGTTTTCTTCTTATAAGAAGATGTTACAATAAAAGCCATTCCATTGGATTGTTCAATCTGTTCACTTTTTTTAGAAAAAGTGATTCGTTATATAAAAAGTACTTTAAAAGAAATACTTTCTAGTGCCTTTAAATAAAAAAGTACTTTTAAGAGAAAGTAACCTTTTTTTTAAACACTCCTACTAAAAATGTTTCATTAAAAAATTTTACTCTTCTTTTAAAGGTCACGTCCTTGCAAAAACATTTATATTTTAACTTTAAAATTTGCCTCAAAAAATTTTACCATAAACAAAAAAACCATAAAAAACGAAAAACTCTTTTGAACAGAAACTTGTGCAAGATAAACTTTTGTACAAATCTAAAAAGTATTTTGAAAAAAAGTTTATTTTGAAAAAGTGTTTTGTGTTGTATAAAAAATGTTGAGCAATGAGCAAAAAATAATATTTTCATGCTCTGTATGTAAAAAAAATTTATCAACATGGGGGTAAGTGTAATTTGTTACCTGTTTAAATAATTATGACCAGAACAATTTATGCAATAGATATTTACCTGCAAATAAAGAAAATTGTATTTAAATATAAATATTATTTATTATATAATTAATAATAAAGAGATAAAGTTGTCATTTGTACTCTTATTACAAAATCTATAGAAATTACATCGATATGTTTTTTTTCGGTTAATATTATTTTTTAAATGGAAGTGTCTTCACTGATTTCGTCAAAACTAATAATAAGAGTGGTTTAATACTTCAGAAAATTATAGTGATTTTTTTTTTGCACGCTGTTACTTTTTTGGATGCTTGTATAGTTGAAATAAGGCCACCTTATTAGAAACGTATAAAATTTTAATTGCTTTATTTAAGCATTATTATTCAAAATCAAAATTATATAATTGTTGTACTAAACATTAAAAACATTGCTATTTTTAATATGTAATAAAATTCAAAGATTTTAAATAAAGTGTTTGGCACTTTTTTTATAAACAATCTTTCTCCTCGGCACAAAAAGCAGCATGGAAAAATATTAAAGTTATTTATTAATATTCACAGCGGGAAGCCTACATTGTCTTTAGTTGTGACAAAACTTATTTTTTTTTTTTTTTTGTAAAGACAACATAAAATAAAAGGACACTTCCATTTATTTAATAATAGCACTGCGGGGGAACATTTGGGTATTATCATACAACATAAGGAAAGTAGAAGACATTAAAGATTCCAAGTGCAGCAATTTTGACAATTAATAAAGGCATTATGTATAAATTACTTTTTATGGGTTAAAATGAGTTTGGTAGAAAAATTGAGGAAATTTTTTAAAAATATTTCCACATTGAAAATGAAATGTACTTTGCATTAAAAGCAACCAAATTAGTTGTGAATATGCTTAAATATAAAATAGATTTAATTTTAAAGTAATATAAAAATCGTACGATTATCTAAAAAGAAACATTAATAATTGTGTTTTATTTCTAATTTCGTTAATATTTTTTTAAACCGGTATAAATAGAAAAATTGCATTCATTGCTAAACCGAAAGCTACCAGGATGCAAAATAATGATGGTGATATTCTGCTAGCGTCTAATTGTTCAAATTTTTTTTTAAATTAACAGTTTGGAAATAATTTTTATTTTTTATTAAAATTTAGAAATTAAAATATACGCGAACTTAAGCCCGATTTAAATAATTCAGTTAGTTTTAAAAAGAAACGCTTTAAAATTTAAATATAAGTTAATGCAAAAATTATTTATAAATGAATTAAAATTGCCTTTTTGTAATTTAATATCTTAAAATATTAAGAAAGAAAACTTAATTTAATTTTTATTAAGTTAGGATTTGAACTGTGGATATTATAAATGATAAATGATGACATTAATTTTGCTTTTATTTCATTTATTTTAATTTCTAAAAACCTGTTTTATTTTATTTTACAAACGTATGCGGACGTTGCCAAAGAAAATAACAAAAATTATAGGCCAGCAAAAATTAAAATTGCATTCGTGTCCAATCTATAATTGGAACAGAAGAAAAACCAATATACAAGATGGAATACAGAGAGAACAGTGAAGAAATACTTTGGGCTTGTGTGTAAATTTCGTATAACCAAATTAATATTGATATGAATACTCCTCGTATTCTTATTTACAAAGTAAGTTGGCTAAATAGATGATGTTTACAATGTAGACAACCTAAGGTAGATAGATGCGCGCATCTATGTATGCGTCCGTATTTTACATATGTAAAATAATTTTTCTTTCTAAAACAGGTTTTAGGAAACTAAAATAAATGAAATAAAAATAAATGAAATAAAGCCAAAATTAAAGAAAAATTATTTACATTTTCAAAATCAAATCCTGATTTAAAAAAAAAAAATTAAAAATTACAATAAACAAAAGGCACAACTTATTTACATTCTAACTTTTCTCATAACAGTCGATAAAACACTGAAACAGCATCTGTAATGTTGTAAGCAAGCAGTTATGAATGATGAAAAATAAAAATAATAACAATAATAATTTATGACTTACACAACCTTAGGTGAATAGATGCAAAGAATGCTGACGAAGGATGAAGAAAAGCGGCAACGTCCGCATACATTTAAAAAAATTTTTCCCCTTTTAAATTTTTAGAAATTAAATTTAAAAATAACCAAAACCGAAAAAAACAATTTTAAATTATTTATAATATCCAGGGTTCAAATCCTGATTGGAAAAAAATTAAAATTTTTTATCTTAACAAACTACTTTTAGATCGGCTAAAGTTCATGTTTTTATTTTTTTGTAATTTATTTTAAACGAAAAATTATTTTTGCACGATCTGTTAATTTTTTTTTTATAGAAGACAGAACAAATTTTGAAACAAGCAAAATGGTATAAATTTTCAGGATTGCTACAACGATTGTATTAGAAAAAGCTTTACATACGAATTTAGAAAGATTAACTTTCACTTCTTAAGACCCGTTAAAAACAATTCAAGTTCTTATTAATTTATTTTCAAAAATATTTTACAAAAGGTTACGCTTTAACCCTAAAAACTCATAAAAATATTATTTGCATTCAAAAATATTTCCTAAAGATTTTCCATATTTACAAAAAAATTTAATTTTTGAAATCTTCATCACTTGTACAAAATCACTAAGAAATCATTAAAATATTCTTTGCATACAAAAGAATATTTTAAATACTTTCCATATTAACAAAATAAATTGTACTTTTAAAACGCTCGGCACTAGAATGAAATCTCAAAATTTATCTTTTAATTTAAAAAAAGTCAGAAAAACTTTAAGTAAATCACAAACAAATAACATGGAACTATAAAAGCAAAAACAAAAACAATTAGAAAAAGCAACAAATTCATATTTAACAAAAAGCACTTGAATATAAATTAAAAATTAAGATCAAATAAAACTATTCGGCCGTGTTATAAATTGTATTCTAAATATTCAAAGAACGCAGTCTTTTATTATAAAACCAGAGGCCTGCATCCTCGTGAAGATTCACACACCCTTAAGGGTCAACAGATCTACTGAACACAGATACCTTGACATTTGAACAGCCTTCAGATTTCTAGACGCAGAGAAGCATTTCCTTACTTAGGAGTTCTGTAAATACTGTAAATTCCACAGAATAAACATTTCAACGGCTTCAGTTTTTGTCAGTGCATTCTAATATTGTACGTTTTTTTATTTTTAATTAACACTTTTTTATTATTAATGTTTTTTATTCCTTGAAGTTTTACTACATTTCCGTCTTCTATTTTCTGCTGTTTTTATTGTAAAAATTCCTCAAATTTTTTTCAGATTTTAACCACTTGAATTCTTAGGTTTAGTGTAATGAAACGTGATAATACCAGATTATAAATAAATTTAAGCAAAATTTGTACCTAGAATGATGAACGGTAGGGAACAATTTAAAAAATCGATTTTTTCACTATTTATTTATAATTCATAGAGGATTTCTCATGTTGTTGGTTTTTCTGTTGGTGTTAAAAGATAATAAGTACGAACTAACACCAGTAGAAATAATATTATTGTTATTTCCCTTTCTCGAATAGTTGAATACAACAGCTTTGATATTTAAAACGTAAAAGTAGCGCAAATTATTCTATTATATTTTCAACACTAAACAAGAAAAATCACAAAATTATATAATTGATTATCTTCTTCAGCCCATATGTTCATTAGCCATAAATAACGAAGATTGTGTGAAAAAGAGGCGAGCAAACATTTAATCATACTAAGCACGTACATATGAGCAATAAAAATTCATTATTCTACTACTAATTTATTCTCACCATCCAAATTTTTTGCTATAGGCTGATTCTTTTGACAAATGGCTTTCGCATACGTGTGTAATTATCCTGCATTTTTAACGTGATCAACACGTCGTATACATAATATTTAATTAATTTATATAATTATTTATACCACCTGTATGCAGCCATTACTAAACATTTTATTATCTTTAGGAATTTATTTTGCTACACAAATTATTCATGAACAATTTAGCATTTCGTTACATACAATTTACATTGTATTTCTACAAATGTATTTTAGTGATGAGCTCGGTTGTTAAATCAATTTTTTTGTCGGTTTAACTGCCTTGCAGCTGTAGTTTTTTTATATAATAATTTCTCTTAAATGCTCTTGAAACAATAGAGAATGCAAAGAAAATTCCTTGCATGGTGTTTTAGAGTTTGAAGATGACAACTGTGAGAATTACTCACGGTGCTAGCTGAATAAACAATCAAAAATAATTCGATAAAAGTAATAAAAACTCTTTATGTATTTAGTTAATTGCTATAAAAAACAAAAAGCTTGAAAAGTTGTTTTAAAAATAAAAATTAAATTTTAATAGAATGTTGGATAGGTAGAGCATCATTTATAAAGAAACCGTCAGGAAGAGGTTCGTGTGCGAACATGGTTTGCCGTGTCTAAAAGTATTTCCATATTCTTTTAAAAAAAATATTTAATTGCTGCATTATAAAAAGAACAAAATAGCTGATTTCAACGAAGAAAGTTATAAAAAGTAGAAGCACTTATTAGAAGAACACAATAAAAAGAGATTTTTTGCGCGAGGTACCATAATTGTGTATTACTTACAGCTGTTTTAATGGAAAAAGTGTACAAATTGTATATCAGTGGATAGGTAGTTACCTCTAATATTGAGCTGTGCTTAATTTTTTACAGTAGTTTTTTTTTCAAACAAAAAAAAGCTGTAAAAAATACCGCTAAAAACCAAAAAGATCAAAAGTGAAATATTGCGAATGAAATTTTACCTTAAATATCGCGGAATATATAAAAGATATTAAATCAGGTTTTCATCCCATTAAAGGCCATATGTACGACTAAAATCAATAAAAATTATGGCAAACAATATATATTTTTTTTTGTGTAGATAAAAAATTTTCTTCCCGAAAACTGTAATTTTTTCTTCAATCGTCTCCTCATACGCCTATTTATTCACAGGATGTCTACAAAATTTGGGAAACTAATGACAACCAATTTGTACTACAATAGTTGGTTATAAAAATAATGAAATTCCGCGTACATTTTTTTACAGTCTCGAACATTTGGAGTTTTGTTAAAATATTGCCGATATTCGAACAATGCTAACTAAAGGGTGCTTCACAAAAATTCCATAAAAAGACACCAGTTGGATTACACAAGGCCTTGTCTTAAAGAAAAAGTTAAAAATAAATTTACTAAAAAAAACGTCAAAAATCTACTTAAAATCTGGAAGTACTTTTTTAAAAAATTTCAAATTTTTTCAACTTTTTATGAAATTTCAAATTAAAAAATTATTACCACTAAAATAATGAAGTCAAAGAAAAAAGTTTTCTACAAGTTATTTCTTATAGTATTAGCTTTTTAAATTTGTTTTAAAATAGTTCTATCTTATACTTAAAAAAAAAGTAGAGGTGAAAAACAAAAAAATGACAAGGTAAAAATTTTGTATTTTAAATTCAAAAGTCGAATTTCTTTAAAAGCATAGAAAATATTATGTAAAATCTAAGCACGTTTTTGGAATCGGTGAACTTTTGATAAAGTTATAAAGCTCTGAAACATTTTTCAAATTCGAGGTTACCTACTTTGACGACCTGTGGTACTACCCTTTACTGACACAGGGTGTATCCAAATACAATAGACGAAACGCTTATTACCTCCTCTAGAAATCGAAGTTTAATTCATGAAAATCCTGCAAGTAGTTTAGAAGCACCAGACTTTTATTCCATTTGTAGTATTTCACGCCACTGTGACACGGCGGACAATGCGCAGCGAAGCACGCCAGGATCCGCTAGTTCGTTATAAAAAATAGCAATTAAAACTAAAAATATCTAAAAGCAATTCCTTAATCAAATAAAAATTTTGCACAATTTGGTGGAGAAATTCCCCCCAAAAAAAGGAAAACTTAATTTAAAAAAGATAAACTTAAAACTAATTACACACTAAAGAAACGAAACAAAAAGGAACAAAAGTAAACGAAACAAATAAATAAAAAAGAACTTATTGAACACCCTACCCTCAGCTCCCCCAAGGGTCAGCAAAGCCACTAGGAAGGGTACTTTGTTATCTAAACGGTTTCTAGACTTGAAGCCCCAGAGAAACACTTCTTACCAAGAAATTTTCTACAGATGGCGCACTTTCCACAAACTTAAAATCCTTCGCGACCGCAAACGAGTCTATTTTGTCGAAATCGAATGCTCTGTATATAGAGCTACAGGAAGTCCTACGAAACTCTTCGTTGCGCCCTTTACATGGTGCAACCCAAGGCAAGCAATTAACATCCGTCCTCCCATCTCCATATCTTCTCCCTTTGGGCTGAAGAAATTCTAAACCGAGCTGGAAAGGCGTGGAAGATAAGAAGATGTATGATCTGGCGGTAATCAAAAGGCGCAATTTCTTATCAACTCTAACTCTGTGCTTTAGTACGTCCTGATATGTGCAGCAAGCTCTCTTGATGCTCTCAAGCACATTATCAATGTGCCGATATGGCTCAAATTTTTCGTGTAAGGTAACGCCAAGGTATTTGAATCTATCCCAAACTCTCGGGTATATGTTTTTACGCCTTTCTTTAAACATCGTAGCGACAGTCTTATGAAAGTTTAAATTGAAGCTTTACCTTTTAAACTAATCGTAATACAATAAAAATTTTTTTTATCTCGTTCGTTAACAGCCCTTGCCCTGGCTCCTGAAGAAGGACATCATCAGTACAGATCGACACTAGATGTCCCTGTGAGGTCGCAGGTATATCTGATAACAAGACATTATACAAAGCCAGTCACAGCAATGATCCTTGTGGCACTCCCACAAAAATCAAATCCACATGCGAGAGGACATTTCCAATACGTTCCCTAAAAGAGTGGCACCGGCCTGGCTATCAATCACACGGCAGATGCCAGTACCAATGTTGAAAAATATCGAAACTAATTTGCATTTTTACTATTAAACTGGCGCAGTAATGTGTAAAAGCTATAATTACCAATACTAGAAACTAGTTAATCTTTACACGATCCAATATATTCTTCTATATAAATTTTTTACAAAAATACTCGTGTATCCAGTTTTCAAGCCTTAAGAAATAGCTTCGTAGTAGAATATTTGTTTCGAATGTTTCTGGAAACCAAGAGAAAATTTTTCGCCTGAAAGAAATAAAATAAGTGGGAAATTTATGGCAATTCTGAAAATATAAAATATAAGTGAAAACCGCTTATAATAAAAACAAAAATTTGAAAAAGTTTGGGTCCCTGCACATAGGGGGTACCCGGGACCTTGAATATTTTTCAATCGCAATTCGGCTAAGAACTATTTACTTATGTAAGTCATATGATATGTGTGATAGCTTTGTCGTGACTTTTAGCAGGTAGAGTTTGTAATTTGTTTTAAACTACCTCGTTCAACAAAAGTATTTCTTTGCTGCGAGCAACGAACGAAATAATGACTGCCATTTACATATCCCATAAAATTAATTTTATCTAAATTTAAATAAAAACCCTTAATAAAAATAAAAATAATTTTACGTTTTTTAGAAAATACGTCGCTTTAATGTAATTTTATTTTATATAGATTTTTTGATATTGATTGATTGATTGATTTATTGAAAACAGTATTCTACGGAATAAGGCAAAATAAAGTATCAGACATAAAAATCAATAATAATATCAGCAATTACAAAATTTAGGTACTTTTTATTAATCCCTTGTCACTTGTTCTTATAAACGAATACAAAATGCCTGTTAAAGTAAAAAATCGTTACTCGTAAATTTAAATCAATTTACGACTTAAATGAATTAACTCGTAAGATCATTAATATAGTTGCAATGTAGAAGTGTAGGATAAATTTAATCAGCAGAATTAAATTTAAAGAGTTTCTTCTTTTTTTCTTGCTACAAAAAGAAAATAAAATATAAGTAAATATTCTTAAAAAAATAAACTTCTGGAAAACAATTTCAGCGTTAAATGTGGACAAATTGAATATAAATCAATGAAAAAAAATACATTTATTTGAAGAACTCAATAAAACCTAAAGTAAGCAACTGAAAACATATATTCGAATCGTATTGAAATTTAAAAGTACCATTTATCGTCATAATAATATTTGATTACAATCTTCATTATAATCCTTAACCATCAACATCATCAAAGGATAATATTCGTACGTTCCATGTAAAATTCGTTTTTGTATTTGATGGCATGTTGATAAAGACTGTTTGAGTTGTTTCCGCTACAAATTTATTAATTCTGACAGAATTGAGAGAAAACCATAATAAAGAAAATTTTACTACTGCATAAAGTTTATTAAATGATCAAAGTGTGCAACTAAAAAAATATTTTAAAATAAAGAAAGAATAAGGAAAGAATTAGTAGTTCTATAATAAATTTCTCAATTGAGAAATAAGGAACCACCACCTTTTTCTCAAGATGTTGATTAAATAAGTGATTTGAAAACAAAAAAATTAGTTATTAATTTAATTGGGTTTGTTCCGCCAGTAAATATTATACTGCTGTTGTTCACCGAAAAATATAACAACAGTGATGATTTTAAAAAATTTTTCCAAAAATATTAATTTAAATTTATTTAAATTTTAAGTTTCAGTTTAAAATGAAAAAAATGTGTAAAGTAAAGAAATTTTTGGCGTAAAAGTGTTGTTCAAACTTATAAATTGTTTTTTTAAAGAAGATAACATTTTTACTATTTCGTACAGAAATGTTTAATAACATTGCTGTCCGATGCCGATGAAATTTACACAGAGTATCAACTGCTAAGTCCACTGTAATTGAAAACGTGTATCCTTTGAAGTCTACAAAAATGGCACCCCACGGAATAACTTATCCTCTCACATATACTTTCTTACTTTTTGAACAAATTAAAAAAAAACAATAAAGAGTGCTATATTCGGCTATACCGAATCTTATAAACGCTTCACCTCATAAAAAAATATTTTTTTTTTAATGCTAAAAAAAACGCATTGGATGGTCAGTTGGCTTCAATTCCTGAACCAATTGGACTTTGTATGGCGTCATACTAAGATCTTTATACAAAATTCGTCTCAATGATGTCACCGAAATGTTCAATAGTTGAGAACGACAGAGAATTGATGCTGAGGGCGCTTCACGCACACTTTCTGCCACAGCAGCAATATTCTCGGGTTCACGCATTCTTTTTTTTTTTTTTGTTTTGTTATTTATTTAGTTTTATTAACATTCATGTACAATTAAATCAAATTTCTATTGGTCTCAGCGCCATTAAGGCATTATTGAGACAAGTTGGCAATAATAAATACATGTACAATTATTAAATTATAAAATACATATTATAGGAAATTTTAAAGTAAAACAAGTATTGAAGTCAGAAAAGAAAACATTACAATAAAAGCGTTTTAAGATTTTCAAGTAAAAATTCTTTAAGATGATTTTTGAAAACGGAAATTCTGTTACATGTTTTCAAAATTACAGGAAGATTATTGTATTCAGCAACACCCATGTATTGAATACGTTGTTTAGTAATTTCCAATCTGCACCTTGATGCCCATAAATTTTATTGGTTTTGAGTATAAAAAATCCTTTAGTTCTGATGAAATTGTATGGTACGATGTCCATTGTATGTACGATGCAAGGATTTAAATATATACATCAGGACTTGATACTTATATAACCCATGTATTGGTAAAATGGTTTTACAGACGTCTCGATAAAGCGATAGGGTTTGGAATCTGATAGGCTAGTTATATACTGCTTTTAGCGACTTGTTTTGTACGTGTTGCACTGTTTTTGCATTGTTGTATTTTTGAAGCTATAAATTATAGCCGTATAATTTAGGTGACTGTGTATTAAGGAATGGTATAACAAAAGCTTTGTGTTTTCATTAAATTTATATTTCATTTTATATAATACACCAATAGCTGGAGCTACTTTTGATTTTAGCTCACGTATGTGTATATCCCAGGGAAGAGTTTTTTGTAACGTTATTCCTAAATACTTTACAGAATCTGTTTCGTAAATAGCATTACCATCAACATTAATGTTGAAGTTATTAGTAACAGAATGTGGCCTGAATCGAACTAGCTTAGTTTTATCTGCATTAAGTACCAATTTGTTCAGACAAGCAAACTCAAAAATCAAGGATATATCCCGTTCTATATTAACTTTTAAAGATAAGTCATATTTGTACGAGTAAAAGACGCTCACATCATCAGCAAACATATACAAATGTCCTGTTAAATCTAAATTGCTTAAATCATTTAGATAAATAGAGAAAAGTAAGGGACCTAAGCAGCTACCCTGTGGTAATCCACACTCAACATTGACCATATCACTTTTAACTTGATTAACTTCTACATACTGCTTCCGATTATTAAAATAACTCCCAAACAAGTTGATCCCTGTATATGAAATACACCATAATATTTCAACTTTTGTAGCATAATCTTATGATCCACTAGATCAAAAGCTTTTACGCTTTGGTTTATCAATGAGGATGCCAGTTTCTTTCTCTTTTTTCACAAGATAACGAACGTACGGAACTGACGGTGCTTCCTTTCTTCCAAAATCCGTATGCAATTTTTCCACTCATTCTGCAACATTACCATGATTTTCAAAGTAATGTCGCAATATTTCCCAGCGATGTTCAAGCGTTAAGCGGAAGGATAAAACTAATTATCTGCCAAATCAGACATTAGCTAAGCGTTACGAAATAAGCAATAGTTGAAAAAAAAAAAGTTAGATATCGGACCCTATATGTAAATCTAGTTTAGTGAAGTAACTCCAATCAAAAAGGCAAATATTAGGGTGACAGATAATTAAAAAATAAAAACAAAAATTAATTACTATATATAATTTAACATAAAAATATCATCGGCTCTTAAAGGGTTAAGCTTTTTTTTTAATTTTAGTATGTCTTAGAATATCCTTTCAAAAGGTTTTAAATGATTTCCATATTGATATCCTAAAAAATATGGTAGACAATCGTATTTTTCTATTAAACGTTCAGAGGCCCATAACTCGAAATATATGAGCGAGCGCCAATTTTTTCGCTTGGTTTTTTTTCTTATTTTTAATTCTCTGTAGCTCCATGTATCTGTTTTTTTTTTTTTTTTTGTTTTATTAGAGTTACTTCATTGTTCCAAATGATATGGAAAATTAGAGGCAGGCGTGGTATTTTGCCCGCTGCCTCGGAGGGCGTAGACCTTGATTTTCAATAGAAAAATTTTTGAAAATTTGCCTGATCGATTGGAGTATTTATATTTTCTCTAGCTCATCTAGTGCTTCGCCAAAGTTGATTTTAACCAGAACACGGATGGACAGACTTCGCTATGCATAAGAACTCGGAATATATATACTTTATAAAATGATAAACAGGAAATTTAAAATTAAAGGATGTATGATACACAGTATGGGACAATTTATGTGAATCCAGCACTCACTTACCGAATTTATTTTTAATACTCGTTATTTATTTTTCAAATCCCTATTTTTCTATTTTTTTTTTCTTTTATATTTGCTACGAACTAAGAGTTTAAAATAAAGTGTATTTCTGAAAAATTTATATTTTCACTAGACAGCTGGAAGGATTTTGACAAAAACCCTAATCAGTTTTTGTTACAGCAAAAATATTAATCTATTCCTTGAAACATCTAAAATAAAATTAATTTTAAAGAGAAACGACATCTTCAACTAATGAATGGCTATAAAATCTAAGGCATCGCTTTAAGCAAATTACTGAAAATTCAAATTGTTGCCGGATCAACTATTCATTACAATTTTCAAAGTTTACAAAAAGTCTCATGTACACAAAAGCAGAAAATTATCTTTGCAAAAAAATTCTCTTTTGTGTAGATTCGAAAATTTTCTTACGTTGTAGGGTCCTTTAAAAAATCTAAAATCTACCTAAAAGGACCTATTTAAAAGAAAATGAGCAAAACACGATTTGTAAAAATAAATGTGTTTGTACTTTATAGGAAGCCAAACAATAAAAACTGATCGTGAATTTTTTTGATTTGAATTTTGTTCTTATAATTAGAGATTGTTTAACTTTTCTTGTGGTTGCAAGAATTTTAAAGTTAAATATTTCTTATTTCGGAGTAATTTTATTTTGCAGTTAACTAAATTTAACAAATATTTTTAACGATTCTTTAAATGGTCCTTTTGTGAAAGACCTAAATTCGGGGAAACGGTTTTTTCTTCCGTAGAAGAAAGCTTTCACCAGCAACAAATTGTGAATACAACTAGAGAAAAAACTTCTCACGATCCTTAACTAGAAATAAATTTAAGACCATGCATAATTTTTAAAATTCAGACTTACCAACCTGTAAAAATTTTTTAGAAACGAGGTATTCAACTTTGATAGCACATAGCCCCACCCCTGACGAGGGCATAGTAACCATCGCCGAAATTTAAGATCAGCTATGTTTGCGTCAAACTTTAGATCAATCGGCCTAGCCCCTTACAGTTATATCCAAAATATTTTGATTTTGCTCTACTGTGCACAGTAAATATTATTTCGGAAACTATTGCACTGACCAAATTTTGCTGTATGGATTGTACCTGTTCTATATTCGTGGTTTTAATGAATCAGTCAAGGCGTTTAAAATAATATCGGTTTTATATGACAAATCCCCCACTCTTCACCGTAACACTGTAAATAACTGTTATTTTACTTGTAGACTTTTTATCACGTTACGGTGATTTTTCTTTACATTCTTTCTATATTTAGCACAATATAAATAATCTGTGATTTTCTAAAATCATGCATCGTTATTACGAAGTCAAAGCTTTTATTCACTGTGTGCATATTCTCCCTTAAAATGTAATTTATCTCTTTGATTTATAATTTGGTTTGCAAAACTGAAAGGGAAAAAATATTCCCCAGCATTTTTTAACTTAATTTGTTAAAAGCCAAAAGCAATAGAGCAAAATAATCTATGAAGTGAATGTATGTCACTTTATAGTATTATTTCTGTTGCTTTGGAAGACTCACTTGTTGAAATTCACTTGTTAGATTTTTTATGTTAAAAAATGGAAATCGCATGTGGAGTTTGTAAATTATTATTGACAAATAGTAGTCGTGTTATCGTTTGAATGTAAATTGTGTGCGTTTATATGTGTGCAAGATTTAAGCTTTTTTACTTTATTTTTTACTGCATTTCAGCACAACGTTTTGCTATTAAAACTTGTCTAAAGCACGTTTCAGTCAATGTTATACACGATTCAAGCTGAAATGAAGGACCCTATATATTTGATATGAATTTTAAAATGTTCAACTTGCAATTTCTACAACCGAAAACATAAGTTTAAGATTCAGTCTAAATTTTTTGAGAAATTCCTTTAGTTTCAAAAATAAATGTTTTGTTTTGCTTAAAAAAGCTCTACAACTGCCGCCAAAAATTTCAATATGATTTTTATATAATTCCATAAATATAATTGAATGCCAAAAACATATTTTTCACGTTCTATTTTCTAGTTTACGATTGATTATTTAAATTACCTATATTAATTATTAATGGTGAAGGCACGTCTCGATGGCCATTTTGCTACCACTTAATTAGCTCTTGAGGAAACTTCTCACAAACATTTTAAATAAACTAAAGATTTCTGTCCAAACAATAGAGTACAGACAAAATCAAAGTTTAAATAATAAAAACAATATTCAACATTGATTTTATTTTTCTTTTATCCACTGTATGCGGCTGACTTTTTTTCAGCTCCTTTATAAAGTTAAAAAATGATAAAAAAAAATAAAATATCACAACACACTACGATAATTCATTTATTTATATTATTGCAAAAATAAATAATATAACAAAAAATTCGCATTGTTTAATTTAATAATTAAACGCATTAAAAAAATTCAGGATTATAATTTTTTACCGTGCGAAAAATAAATTAAAACAAATAAGCAAATATTAGTTAAAATGCTTACAACTTCAAATAAGTAAAGTTAAAGATATCGAATATGCTATGAAATCTTTATTTTTATTTATCTAACTACCAGTTAGTTATTAACACAAGTTAGGCTTAACTTAGTTAAACGTGATCAATTATGAAGAGAACAGTAAAAATCAGATTCAGGTAGGACATACTACTATAAACTTATTCAGTATTCTTCTTTTCTATCTACAAGAAAGCTAAAAATTGTAAAAGCTTTCTATTTGATATTCATCCCTATCGTGATAAAGAAGTAAAATTTATGTTTCCATGAAATTTTCATTCCCCTAGAAGTGAAAGTTTGTATCATTTATTTCCCATGAAATATTTGTTCACTTCATTAAACAGCTGTTCAAAATACATAAGCTATCAGTGCATATTGAATGTAAGGAAGAAGAATAAGCTCAGTAAAAATTGTGAAAGTGAAAGTTTTTGGATACAAATTAACAATTTTATTTTAAGAACGATATGTGCAAGACGCTTTAAATTCCTTGAAGTTGCCCTAGAGATTGCTACTGACCCATTTTAATTAAATAAATTTTTGAATTAGATTTTTTATATCTCTTTTTTTTTTCTTTAAAGATATTTTAATAAAAATATCTTCAAAAATTTACAAGCAATAGGTCCCTTTGTTTTGCATCTTTTCGAGCATAAAGTCAGTCTGCACTGCAGTACTTGATATTAAATTAAAAAAATATGTTATTGATGTAAATATTCTAGTAAAAACATATAAAAACTGGTTAATGTATGTAGCAGAGAACTGCACTCTATACTTTTCATACTCGAGTATTTTAAACACCGCAATAAAAAGTTGCGGTGTTTATTTTACCCATTCTTGTAAAAACGAGTATCAAAAATATCCCAATCAGAATTTTAAGTATTTTTTATACTCGTACGCCAGAATTTTTTAATTCTCTTTATTTGTAAGCAACGTTGCCACATTTTTACCCTATTAAAGTTTTTTACTGCCGTTTTGTGAAATACTGCATTGTATGCAGATCTATTTATAAACAATAAAAAAAACAAAATTTGATCAAATCTATTGCTTAAACATTATAAACAGAAAAACAGACAACAACCGTTTTCATAGGTATGAAATACAATACATATTTAATGAATAAAATGCAATAAAAACCGCTTAAAGGCACAGCTTTTGTACACTATGTAAAGCAGGTATAGTTATTTTGTTGTTGTTTTTTATGAATAATTATTTTCAGTTTATGCGCCTTGTTGTCATAAACGTGCTACTCGTACTAACGGTATTTAGGAAAACAAAATGATAAAATGAATCCGTGAATAGAAGAAAAATTACTTAATTTGTTTAATTTTAACAAAACTGTATATAAGCAGATGTAATATTGCATTGACTGAATAGACATAGACCTCATAAATAATAATAAATAAAATAAAGTTTTTAGTTTACATATTTTATTTTGTTAAATATAATTATTGCTTTTATACCTATTTATTAATTTTAAAAATCTATTTGCTTAACGAATAGAATTTTTAAATTTCTCTCCTGTGTGACTTTTTTTTAAACCCTAACAAAAACGTAATATAATAAACAATGAACTATTCTTGAGCTATTAGTAAACTTTTGTTGTGTTTTTAATAAATGAAAATATGGCGAATTTTAAGGGTTCTATTAAATTTATTTTCTGTTATATATTAAATAAACTTTCATAATTTCAAAGACGTATGTATGTTAGCTAATTTAGACATTGGCGACTTTTGATATTGTGTTTGATTTAATAATTCTGATCTGATAACTCTGTTTTCCTCTCACTACACACGTTAAATCTCTCTCTTGATGTTTGTTGTGAGTATGAGTACGAGTAAAGTAAAGCCAGCATCGCAAACATTTTACTTGAGTATGGTAGGCACTTATACTCAAATGGAATGGGTATAGTAAATACTCGCACTTAAGAAAGATCACACCACAACCGCATTTAAGATGAGTATACTTAGAGTATTAAAAACAGACACTCTTGCAGTTCTCTGGTATGTAGTTCCACAGAAAAATTAATTAAGGGAAAATAAAAAAAATCAATCTTGATAAGAAGAGTTTTTGTTTACGTGAAAAATTGTACACGTAAATTATTTACGTTGGGTAAAAATTTCGAGTGAAAATATATTCATGTTAGGGGTGATTATTTTTCATTTTTATATTATCTTCCATATTTTTTTTTTTTGTTAACTTACATATGTATTTCACCACAAAGTCACCGCGTGCACTTTATTAGAACAATTTGAAATTAGAATATTATGTATTTTCCTAAAAATAATTGGATTTGCATAGTATTTGCAAACCAAAACAAATTATGTTCATTAAATTAAAAAAAAAATACAAGTTAAATAAAATAAAAAATATTTTTTAATGCTCAAGTAATAAAAAAGTTTTAAAAATAAAATAATAACATACATAAAGTTATAAAAACACAATTTCTTTTTACTCATTAGAGTTAATTGCAAACATTTAAATTAATTTTCTATTTTTAAAATACAAAGTCCTTTATGCATAAGAACATTTTATTTTACAATAAAATATCAACATTTTCTAAACAATTTTATAATAAAGTTAACATCAGCAAACTAAATAAAATTATAAAACAGTTTTATTAACAATCATACAGCATTCATGTTAAAGTTTCCTTTTCCTCTGTTCTAAATTTATGAAAAGACTTTTTTGTTGTAAAATTTTTAGAAGCTGCAACGTACAATTTATTTTACAAACATTCTAAACACATTGCAAGGAGTTTCTTTTATTTCAGTACATGACCATTGTGGGGAGAAAGAATTAAAATATAAACTATCTGACATAAATGGCACTTGTTGTGTATTCAAAAATGTAAGTTATATTAAAATTGTGTGCCAGTTGGTTGTTTGAGAATTGAAGGTACAACTAGATAACAACTTTTTAGGAGAAAAGTCTTCCTCAAGATGTAACAAATGTTTTTCTTATTTATTTACACATTTTAAGTCTAAAAATAATTTAACAACAAAATAGAGTAAAGTCAGCTGTATGATATTAAAAGATCAAGAATGAACGCAAAGAATTGGAAAATTGTATTTGGAAAATGCCATCGAAAGTTGCTACTATTGCACTAACGTTACCATCCTCGCCTTGACATATTAGACCAGCTAGGTAAAGCACTTCAAACAACCTTTAGTATGGGGCTTTACAAATGTCTTTATAGAAAAAAATACAAATCTAACGGTTCCGAAAACTTATTCGTAATGATAAATTACCAGTTCGAATTAAGGTCTCTGCAATCACAAACACCACAAAACGCCTTTAAAAGGGCATGATTTCGGCATCAGTCTATCGCTACCGACTTGTGAACACTTGTACCTTTAAAATTAGAGACATGGATTTGGTGAACCGGATTTGTTAACTCTTATTCTATAATTTAACTTAAAGTAAATGAACGATAAAAAGTTTTTATAATACCACGATTTTGAAGGATGCTCTGCAAAGCCAAAGGCGCTCAATAATATATCCGGACTAATCATTCAGTAGTGTGATTCGCTTCATTTGAGCCTTTCACTCATGACCGACACAGCTCCAAAAGATAAGGATTTAATCACGTCACATGAAGTGGTCTCTGACAGGGATACAAAATAGTAAATCAGATTACGGGCATTCAGGAAATAACTATCTGTCCATATCCCAGGAAAAGGTTTTCGTCACTAAGTTAATAGTTGAATTGCAAGGGAACTCCAAGGGAACCAATCTAAAGGCATCACCTTTCAAGCACAAAATAAATTTTCAAAATTCAAAAATTTCTGCAGAAATGTCTTAGTTATGGAGGAATAAATACAAAAAAATCAACATTCAGTCGAATTGATAACCTTCTTTTTTTCGAAGTCAGTTAAAAACTTAAATATATATTTGCAATAATTATTTAAATTTTTAAATTAAAAATACTTTTATAAAATTAAAGTTTTAGAATAAACTTTGCCCTTTATTTTTCTAGTGATATTTTCATTTTTGTTATAAAAATTTCCCCTAATTATCTTATTTGTTTTAAATGAAAAGTTTTTCAATTAAAATTTTTTTTTAACAAATAAGAACAAAATAAAGCAAGACCATAATGTCAAAAACTACATCATCATGATAAACTCTTATGCAACAAGTGCCATTATGGTGTCTGCTTTATGTAAATTGGATCATTCATATTTTATGTCTCATTCAAATCTTCTTTACTAAGCACAACACCAAGTATGTACGAGGTATGTTTAACAAATAAATGGGTTCTTTATAACACTACTTTATCCTCAACTGAATAATTTTTAAACCTGGCTTTTAACCATTTTTTTAAAAGCGAATGTTTTTTTCTAATATTACACTGTTCCGACAAAAAGATTTCAGTCTTTCTACATATTATTATTCTATTTATTAATTACTATTCTATTAAAATAAACAATTTTTTGACGATTATTTACGTTTATTCCACGATGGTAATTTTATCCACTTAAGTAAAGGATAAAAACTACTGTTTGAAATATTCACACCGAATCTTAGCTCGTCACCTTTCAAAATGAGAATGACTGTCGTTATAACGCACAGTGGCGTGATTTGCAAAAAATCAAAGTCTGGAACTTCTAAGTTACTTGCCCAATTTTCATGAAACAAACTGCGATTTATAGAGTCGGTCGTAAGGTTTTCGCCTATTGCGTCAGTACAGAGTAGTACCACAGGGCGTCAAAGTAGGTAACCTCGATTTTAAGAAATGTTTCATTGCTTATAACCTTATCAAAAGTGAACCGATTTCAAAACTTTTTGGGAAATTCGACTTTTAAATTCAAAATACACATCTTTTACCTTGGCATTTTTTAGTTTTTCACCTGTAGTTTGTTTTTTTAATACAAGATAGAACTATTTAGAAACAGATTTAGAAAGCTAATACTATAAGAAAAACTTTTTTCTTTGACTTTATTATTTTAGTGGTAAGTTTAAAATAAATGTGAAATTTTGGTCAAAAATTACTCTCAGTTTTTTAAGTAGATTTTTAACGTTTTTTAGTAAATTTATAAAATTTTTAACTTTTCTTGAAGATAAGGCTTTGTGTAATACATATGATATCTTTTTCATTATTTTTATAACCAATTATTCTACTAAGATTGGTTTTCAATAGTTTCCCAAATTTTGTAGACATTCTGTGCATTAATAGGAGTGTGAGGAGGCTATTGAAGAAGAAATTACAATTTTCGGGAATAAAATTTTTTATCTACATAAAAAATAATACTTTAATATATTGTTTGCCTAAATTTTTATTGATTTTAGTTACGTATACATTGGTCTTTAGTATGATGCAAACCTGATTTAATATCTTTTATTCCTTCGGAGTTATTCAACGTAAAATTTCATTTGAAAATTTCACTTTTGATCTTTTTCTGTAAAAAATAAGCACAGCTTAATAGAAGAGGTAATTACCCATCCACTGATATGCAATTTGTACATCTTTTTCATTGCAACAGCTGTAAATAATGCACACAATTATGGATGATGGAAATTTTTAAAATCGGTTCACTTTTGATAAAGTTACAAGCTCTGAAAAATTTTTCAAATTCGAGATTACCTACTTCAACGTCAAATGCAACAGGCGAAAAGCTTATGGCCTCCTCTATAAATCGCAGTTAGTTTCATGAAAATCGGGCAAGTAGTTTAGAAGTTCCAGACTTTTATTCCATTTTTTGTATTTCACACCACTGTGTGACGTAAGCATTTGTATACCATCTTTTATTTAACAGACATAATAGGGCATTTCGTTCTACTTTCTTAGTGACAATTACTATTAATTTTATTTTGACTTGATTTAAATATTTAAGCAACAATATGTATGTTATAATTATAAAGCTGAGGACTAGTGTTGCATCTTAAAAGCTTTTAGAATTAAGACTTGAATTGAACCAAGAAATTTGTAAGTCGTAAGAGATCATTTTTGACATTTCTATTTGTTTTATAGCATTATTTCATACAGGATACTTTTATTTATATTTTTTTCACAATTTTTTTCTTATAAACACATTTCTTAATCCTGTTTATTTATTTTTTTAAGTTATCCATTTCCAGAAAGACCTTTTTAAATATTTAGTAAAGACTTATCATTCCATCTTTGAATCCTAGTCTGGTTGAGATTTTTAGTCACGTAAATTTAATTATTCATAAGAATTTATTGTATCTCATCAAAATCAAAACCACACAGAATGCAAGAATTACTAAATATTTATTTGAATATTTAAACTTTAAAAACATCTACTAATGTTTAATTAAATATCAAACAACCATTTGGGTATTTTCTTCATGCTGAATACAATTATGTTGGAAAAAACCAACACATACAGACACATCATATATATTTGCATTGCTTGTATACAACCATACGTAAGAAGATTGTAAGTACACGAAGGCATTTCCAGGATTACTAGTTTTTTTAGGAATTAATAATTTATTCTTAAAAAAATATGGTTTGAAAAGTTTTTGCTGATTACTGAAAATGTTAAATTGGTACGAGTTGTTTGCTCTGTCTCCCCAGTAGAAAACAAATCGTTATACCTACAGAACGTATTTAAGAACAGCACTGTCAATTCTGTTATTCCATTTTAAAAAAGAAAATGGATTACTTATATTTTTACGACCTCCGTTGCCTGATCCGAACTGAAATAAATAGAACGCAAGCATGTATGTACACACATAAAATATTAAAAAAAAATGAAGAGCAAAAAAATCCCCAAGGAAAACATATCAACACAAAAAACTCAATCTAAAAGCAAAACACAAACAAAGACTGAGTAAATTTTGAGAGCATTCAGTGGGTCGTGTGTCTCAATAAAAGTTAACAGCAATAAGTATGATTGTATATTGTAGCAAAATATTTTATTGACATTCCTGTGTAATAGATAGAGATATACAAATATCCTTCAAGGTACGAATTCTTATAAAATATAAATAATAAAATTAAAAACAAATACTTTTTGGCAAAACTTTCAGTGAAACCAATTTATTTTAAACCTTTTTATATTTATTTGTCTTTTTACTTTCTTGATTAAATTAATTATCGATTAAGCAACTTAGTCTTAGACATAAATGTCTAAAATTTTTAAACAAAATTTGGCTATAATCTTCTACAGTCCATATCGAACGAGAACTGATTGAGACTTCGGACAGGTTTAAATAAGTGGGTGTCACCTTAATGGAGAATTTTTAGAGCTTTCGCCACATTGACGACATTCTTGAAAAACGCAACAGGAGCTCTCAAACGTAAAAATGTTCTTGACAGGTAAGAGCGTCTTCTAGTGTAACGCCAATTTATCTGTTCTATCATCTCCTACGTCTTTCCGGCTTGATTCAAGATTTTTTCCCACCAGGTGAAGAGGATACGGAGATGCGTGAGATTGGTTTTTGTTGCTTGCTGGGGCTTAGGCCTTATAGACATGCAAAAATTAGAGGTAGGCGTGGTGTTATGCCTGCTGCCTCGAAGGACATGGACCGATCATACTGATTTCCAGTGGCACCTCTTTCGACACATTTATTTTTATTTTTTTTTTTTTTTAAGTTAATTTTGCCTCGGCAAACTTGATTTCAACACTTACATGGACGGACAGACGGACATCGCTCAATGCCCCGCTATGCATAAGAAATCAGAATATATATACTTTATGTAGTTAAACTTAGATATACCCTTTTTCCAATTTTTGTGGTGAATGGTATAAAAAGGATTCAGAACAACACAAAACAAAACTTTTTAAAAATATGTTTCTCTATATATATAAAAATTTAAGGTAAAAATATTTAAGGTAAAACTTGTGAAGAAATCAAATTAAAAACAATGAAAGATCTCTTAGGTGATCGAACAGCGAGGTGCAGATCGTGTAGATCAATTACGGAAAAATTGATTATGCTCGGGTGGATGTCTACATAGTTGAAATGGCTGTAAAATTTTTGGATCGTGCAAAATCCTTAGAGAACTCTTGATGAGGGAATGCTTCTCTGCGTCGAGCAATCTGGAGACTGTTCTAACGTCGAAGTATCTTTCTCCTGTTTTTATACCTTTTTTGAGGAATTAACTGTTAAATTTGTTGAAATTTTATATTAGAGTTGATTAGTACTTACTATGTACAGTTTTTTTTTTTTTTTTTTTTTAAATAGAAAGTCTTGAAAAATACTCATGTATGCAGAGAATATTTTTTATAATTGTTATATTAGTTTATTAGTTTCACAACTTTACTTATTTGTTATAATTTGTTGGATAATAAATATGAAACCTATTGAAACATATCCTTTTCTTACATAAATCCATTTTGTATAATCTTAAATAATAATAAAAATTGTAAATATTTTTTTAATTGATTGTTATTTTATAATCTCTATAGAAAAAAAATAGGAATAAAAAATAACCTAAAAGTGACTACACTTCCCACGAAATGGCAAAATAATTTTATCTTAGAGTTTTATACGGAACTGAGTTAAACTTAAAAAAGCAACAAGAGTACTATATTCAGCTATGTTGAATCTTATATACCCTTCACCATCTATGTAAATCGAATTTAGTGAAGTTACTCCAATCAAAAAAGCAAATATTGGGGTGACAGAGAATTAAAAAATAAAAAAAAATTTGTTATTGCATATACATATATAATTTTCCATAAAAATGACATAGGCTCTTAATGGATTAAGCATTTTCAATAATGTTTACTATTTCCTTAAAGTCTTTTCAAACTATTTAAAATGGTACCCATATTGATATATAAAAAATTTTTAAATTTCAGCGCCCCGTAACACGGAAAATATGGGCTAGCGCCAATTTTTTCACTCAATGTTTTTTCTTATTTTTTATTTCTCTATCATCCCATATATTTATTTTTTGGATTGGAGTTACTTTATTGTTTCAAATGACATGCAAAAATTAGAGGTAGGCGTGGTGTTATGCCTGCTGCCTCGAAGGACATGGACCGATCATACTGATTTCCAGTGGCACCTCTTTCCACACATTTATTTTTATTTTTTTTATATGTTTCTCTATATATATAAAAATTTAAGGTAAAAATATTAAAGGTAAAACTTGTGAAGAAATCAAATTAAAAACAATGAAAGATGTCTTAGCAATAATTTTATGTGAAAAAACTGCACATATTATTACGAAAAAGAATGGTTTGAAAACGATTAATTTTTGACATAATTCGGTATCGCATGATCAACTAAAGATATCTTAGTGAAAATAAATTCTCAGTTTTCTGGTAGAGTTTTGAGAAAGACCAATTTTTGAATTTAACACAGAAAAAATTTATTTTTTTATATTTTATTAAAAACTTAGAGTCTACTTATTGCGGTTCAAAAGATGAGGGAATATGTGTCAAAATCTGGTCCTTTATAGGAATATTTTTTATTTCCAATTAAAATTTTTTTATTCATTTTTACAGAGACCATACATTGTATTCCTAACTTTAACAACTTAAGAGATGAGGTTTTTTATGGGAAAGCTCTTTAATTTTTAATTTTTATATTTGCTGCCATAGCGGGAATAGTGCTGCAAACTTTGTATAAATTTCATGTGTCTATTAAGACAACCTTTTGTTTTAATATCAAAAAAAAATTCAATTTTTTTTTCAGACTGCTTTAAAGTATAACAAATAAATTGAAATTGATTTTAACTTAAGTTCATTTATTAATAAATAAGTAAGTTGATTAAATAGATATTGATGAGGGATGTAGCGATCCAGAAAATGCAGCGTTACATTCTGCTGATGTCTAATTTTTTTATTTTTTCTTTAGAAGACAAAATTAATTTTAGTTTATTTGTTATTATGTACAAATTTCAAGCGAAAACTAATACGATTCTAAAGCCCTGTGGGAGATGGGCAACCAGCTAGGTATTGTCCCAAAAACAATAGGATTAAGTGTTTACCCTTAAGTAGATTACATTAGAAACAAAAGTATTAAATACTTAAGTTAGAAACTTAAACATTCTATTGGCTTAAATAAAGTTTTTTTTTTGGTTTATTTGACAGACATATTTATGAAGAAATTGTGTTCTTAAATTTTTCGTATATACTTTCCATGGTCACTAAACTTGCTTGTACACTAGTTTCTTTACCTCTAAAAAAAACCCTTGATATTTTATTGAGCTTACTTTCTGTCTTGCGAAAGAAAACAAGTAAAAAGATAAACAACTGTCAAATATAAATTTGACCTTCGAACTGCAATAGAAAAGACTTCAGTGACAGTCTCAGACATGTTTTAATTTACATTGATTATCTTTTGGTGATGTATTGATTGTAAAGTACTAGTTAGTCGATGCTATTGAAAAATATAATAAAAGAATCTTAAATAGAACTCACTACACTCGTATTGGCAAACAGTATTACTTTTTCATTTAAAGGCAAATATATTTCACAATAATTCAACATTTTGAGTATATTTCTCTGGTTTTCTTTTAACTAAACTAACTCCTTTACATACAATAAAATAAATATAAACAACGTTCTTTCTATGAAACTCAAGGAGAAAAATATTAAAGCATCAAGAGAAATTTAAACTCTTACTTTTTTCAATGATAATTTTTTACTGATAAAAAAAATTAAGGCATCAGTAAATGAATGAATACCATTCATTCATTCATTTACTGATGCCTCAATGTAAACCTGTCTTTTTTCTTTTCTGCTTGATTTAACAATCGTTTTTTTAAGTTTTTAACAATAATTGATTTTATTTTAATGGCAATAAGCTTAAATTTAAAGAAGGGTAGACAAAGGACTCCTCTCATTAGTTCAATATTAAAGATAAAGGAATTGGCAGATTTGTTAAGTATTTATAAATTCTTTCAAATTTAAATAGCAAATTTTTTTTAACGATATGTTCGAATGCATATTTAAAACAAACAAAAACAATTAATTAAATAAATGCGTTACTGATAAAAAACAAAGATTATTATTTGTATTTAAGATAGAAAGGTGTTTTTGTCATTAGGATTATTAAATATTTATAGTTAAACAAAAATTAAAACTTGATTTGAATGTTGAAGTAAGAGAAGAATCTTGACACCAAGTGCGTATGATAATTTCTTTCTTATCTATTTTTTTTTTCTTTTTTTTTTTTGGATAATGAATTTAATTCAAGTTAAATCGAATAAGAATTGTTCACACTTAGAATAGACCACATTAAGGATAAAATTGTAATGAAATACGTTTATTAAACCACAAAGTCTAAATTTAAGTGAAAGACTCTGGTTCAATCAAATAAAACTTTTTTAAATTTATTTTAATATATTTTAAACTACAATATATCGTAAGAATTCTCATTCTGTTTTTGAAGTTTTAATACTTAAAAAATATTGTTGGCCTTTGAAACTATTTTAACCAGTAAAATAAATCTAACAGTAATTCTCTAATTAATGAAAAAATCTCATACTGAACACTTAAGCAAGATGTCAGTTAAGACTAGGTTTTATTTACAATAAATTAGAATTTATTCCTACCCAAAAAAATCGCTAAAAAAAAGAGTGCTTAGGTGCTACACTGTCATGCAAAGAAGATTCAACTTTAAGTGCAATTTTAAGGCCCAACTATAATGTGCATAAGCTAGCTTTAGCTTATGTCAAAAATTCAACGAAAAGCCTGTCAAATGCTTAGGTAAGTTACCTAGGAAATAAGTTACTCAAAGAAATTTATGTGGCTACAATGTACATATATTAATTTAGTAACTTATTTGCCACAGTTGCACATTTATGTTTATTTCGTACTTTTGCCAAAAATAATTTCTATATAAATCAACAAAATTTTAAAACTAAAAGGCTTTAAAGAAAATATTTTATATATTTAATAACATTCACAAACACATTTACATAGTTTGGTTTATGTTCTAAGAAAATGTAAAAAAAAATTATTACAAATTATTTTCTGTTTTGTGTTTGTGGCCAACCGTACTAAAAAATGCAACGATGTTAATCGTTTATATGGTATACATATGTGTGTATAAATACAAATTTAATTAAAAATATATTATAATTGTAAAAAATTAGCCATAAAGAAAAATGTTATTTTTTCTAACATTTTTTATTGAATTAAAAACTAAAAAATTTAACCATTTAGGTCTTAATTAGAATATTTCTTTATTAATGTATAAACCAAAGCACAATCAGCTGTTTCCGTACGGAAAGTGCGATTAGTTTCGTACCTTGCATAAAGAAATGAAATTTAACGAAACTTGACGAAAAGTTATCTTATTCACATTATAGTTTACCACATATAATTTAATGTATTTGCACAGTTGTATAAGTTGGCATAAGCTAGTATATGCACATTATAGTTGGGCCTTTAATCGTACGGAGAGGGCTCTCAGATTAGAGGATTTATCCCCAAATTGGGGATTTTATTTTAAAAGTGGGGATAAAACTTTCGAATTTCGGATATTTAAAGAGGGTTTTGGGGATTTTATAAAATACTTTACTTTTTGCTTTTTTGCCACGTACAAGTTTACACTGTTAAAATTTATGACATGTATGTATCGCTGTTAATAAGAAATGTTAATTCGCCTTTTTCAACAATGAACTCAATAAAAACTTGAATAAGAAATAAAAGGCAATACGAGGTGCTTGAATCTTTATTGAGAATTAATACACATTTTAAAAATAATAAAACTTATTGTAACACTTTTGTTCCATTATCAGAAAAGCTTTAAATATTTAACTTTAAAAAAACTGCTTCAGACAATGAGATGAAACATTTTGATTCAGAACTTTTCGATTTTGTTAATCAACTTAACTATTATATTATTAAATGTTCATAAAATATATGCAAAACAAACAGACCTATCAAAAAACATTTTTTACAATTTATTTTTCTACAAACTATTCTACTCTTCGAACACACATGCCATTTTTGGCAGATGTAGCCACTAAATCGCATTATGTGTCACAACTTTTACTTTTTTACTAAATAATTTATAAATTTAAACTTAATCGGTCGCAGTGAAACCCACTTCATCAAATTCTCCCCCTCTTTCTCCTAATTTAAGAACATATTTAAAAACCCATCATGATTTAGCTGCAACATTGGACTGAGTAATTTGTTTTTATTTTATGTTTATTTTATTATTCTTGATTTATTATACAATATTCAGTAACATGAATGTAATTAATTTATTATTCACTTTTAATTTATTATTAAAATTACGTTTTGTTTTTGTTTTCATTGCCAGTTGCTGATTGGGTTCTTTGATAAGTTTCTTATTTTATATTCACAAAATTAATTTCTATTATAATATTTTCCTTTTTTGTATGAGACAATTAGACTGCTAAACAATCCCTGCACATTCTTTTAGATATAATCCATTTTTACATCATTAATATACAGAAATGGGTAGATTTTAAGTTAAAAAAATATACTAAGTTTCATCCATAAAAAAAATTCAGGCATGTTCTCACACTCTTTTGTTCGCTTATGCCTTGCAACGCAAAATCCTATGTTTTTGTCTTTCAAACATAACTGCCATCCCTAAATTAGCGCGTAAAGCGCAAGATATCTATCAAAATTTCTCATGTACATACAAAATATATGAAGCATCCCTAAATAGCACGGCGGCAACGTTTAGCAATTGGAAAATCCAATTTTGAGAGTGGTTTAGTAAGTGAAGTTGGCTGCTTGTTAACATGTTTTGTTCTGTTATGGTTGAAAAGTAATAACAATTAGTTATTTTCAAGGCAATCTAGCGGTTTTATCTCTTCTTTATTCATATACAGCGGGTTTTGTAAAATAAAATGAGTTAACTTACTGTTAAACTCACAAAGTTGACGCTCTTATTTAGGGATGACATTTCAGAGCAAAAGCTATGAATTAGATTGCTTTGCGTCTTACGCGCTAATATAGGGACGCCAGTAAGTTGGAAAAAAAAGCAAATCGAGAGCAAAATGCATGAGTTTAAGAACATATAAAAAAAGTTGGCGTTTTTTAAATCACATGCAAGTGTCATGACCAAAGTTGCCGTTGGGTTACATTTTTAAAATTTTTCGTAACTTTTTAAAGCTCCACGTAACATGTATAATTTTGTAATATTTGGCCAAATTTGACCACGCAATGACAAAATAAAGTAATATTACTGAAAAAGTACTTGTTTTATTATTTGAGACAAAAACTACCAGTCTTTGTTAGCCGTTTTTCTTAACACGCCGTCTTGACGAGCCAATAATTTGTTCAACCAATAAACAAATTCATGTACACACATTAAAATGGTTTGTGTAGACCATCGTCAGAACATTTGTTCATTTAACGATGTCTGCCGATAAACGTCAGTTCCATTTTGAAAATTCTTAAAAAGATTAATTTGAGGCAATATTTAAACCAAAAAAAAATAAATGTGAATAAATTATATGTGAATTAACAAAAAAAAACAATAATAAATAAATAAAAATATATAAAAAACTATGAGCAACCGAAACATCGCCACATTTTCTCCACGCAGACAAAGTTGAACAAATATTTGTTACCTATTCTGCCGACGTTTTGTTCACGTGCAAAGAAATCAATTGCTCATCCAGACGTAGTGTAACATGACAAATCGGTTTTACAATCAAAGATTACAAAAGATGCTACAATTATATTTAAAAAATAATAGTTCAAAATAAGCAAAAAAGTAATGTTTCTGAAGTTTTACTATGTTCAATTTGTGAAAAGTTACGAAATATTTTCTGTTTTATGTTTATTAACAGCAAATTGTTTCTGGCAACAATTTTTTCCAATTGCTCTATTCGAACTTCCGAAAATTGTTAGCAACTTTACCTATTCTGCTTGAAAAATTCGACAACTCGCTAGTGGTACCAGTACTACGGCTTAGAAGAGAGCTTCAGTTTTATTGATTTGAAATATGCAAAATTGTCTACTGTTTTTACCATTCCGCAACACGTTACAATTAAATGTAATAGAATTGCCGGAAGAAAAAAATATCTAAGGTAAGAAAATTTTAATAAATCGGGTCAATCTCCTTCTTTGAAGAATTTACTGTTTTAATGATTTTAAAATATCGGTAATAAAGACAAATCTGAATCTTATTTGCCTTAAACTTCAACAAAAACAACCGACAATTTTTCCTTAACTAATTTTATTAAATGACGCGAGCATTTACTTGTTAACCACGGAATATTAAGATTGAGTCCTGACTTGAATGCTCAAAAATTTTAATTTTTACTTCCAGTTTTAATTTTATATTTCCATTTTCCAATGGGTATGTGGAGAGAATACTTAGTCACCTGAAACTTATAAAGTTGAATACAATAGCTGCGGCTGAAAAAAATAATAAAGGCCTTTAAAACAATGAGTCGTTTAAGTTCAATTACAATATTTTAGTATGAGAAAATAAACTTTTTAGAAGCATAGGCCTGAAATTTATTATTTTTAAATTTACGGTTTTTTTTAGTTTTATTTAATAGTTGAATTTGTTGCCTTGTTATTATTCCTGAAACATACATAAGCTCACAATTTATTTAAGAAAAATTTCAACATTGGCAACACTAGTCTTAACATGCCTGTAAATATCAATGCGTTTTCTCTCAAGCTCTCAATTCAATTTTTTTTTAACATGTTGCCATAGTTATTTATATCGCTTTTTTACAAAAAAAAATTACGTGTTAATAATTTTTGTAAATTTTAAGAGCCTTTAAAGAAACAACATTGGAATTCCTTTTAAATACGCACCTTATTAAAACCATTTAAAAATATTAAAAGCGTATTTTACTGTTAAAAAACAAATTTTTTGGTTTATAAGAAACGTTGCCAAATGGTGTATCTTAGAGATTTTTTTTAATATACTATTTAAAAACTGCAACGCAAACTAAACATAAGGTAGAATTGCAAACAATACACTTGTTCACACTACACTTGTTCACCACCGACCTTCTCCACGCTATTCACTTTTTAAAGAAGATAACACAAATAATTAGAAGGCAATTATTTGTTGTATTCGTTGCTATACTTTTTCTATAAAAAAAGGTACTTTTCTGAAAAGTACCTTTTTGAAGTTGTTTTTATTTGGCAATAAATTTCTTTTAATATAATTTTAAAAAAGTATTTTTAAAATACTGCTTTTTTAAAAGACCCTACAAGTAAACCAAAATTATCGTATTATCTGACACATATTTTTTTGAAAAACCCTTTATATCGTTATCTAAACTTAAATACTTAGGCATGTCACAAAACTCAATTCCGATCGAAAGTTGTTTCAATTCCGCAAATTGGTTCTACAGAAAACGAAAAACGAAAAATTTTTTCGGAATGAAACCACTTTTGAATTTCAAAGTGGAATTAAGTTTCTTTGAAATTTTGTTATTTGCGGTTTTTAAATTTAATATTATTATGTGTCCTTATTTAGATTAGCCTTGTTATTTATTTTGTGAGCGAAATTTTGACACATTTAAATAAAAAGGCAAAGAATATGCATTTTTTTGAAATACGCAAAATCGATCAGAATCTGAAGAAGGTAAAACAAAATCGATCGGAATTGCTAATACGGAATTCAAACCATTCCGATCGGAATTTGTGACATGCCTAACTATTAAGAATTATTTGTACAAATAAATTATTTTTGAAGATTGTTTAATGTAAAAATTCCATTATATTGCTTTGATTTTACCCACAAATGTAATTCCTCAATTTGATTTGAAGCAATAATTTTATTTCAGTTTGCTTAGTTTCTTATCCCCCTGCTTTAAATCAGTAAGTCAGTTGATTTAATATTGTTTATTTATTCTCTAAAAATTAAAGTCTTTAGTTCGAACGTGACTATTTGTGTTCATCTGTCGGTTTTAGTCTAAGAAGCTTAAATACTTCTAAGCGGTTTAGTTGGTTTAAACTTTCACTCAAACTTGGTTATTATTATTGTTGTGGCTGAAGTTTGCTTTCGCTTTTGTTGGTCTAGAAATTTGTTTACAAAAATAACACTGTTATTCTATGTAGGTAAATTCTTTAGACTTTTTTATTTTTACTTGAAAGTAGAAACATAACTTAAGGATTTCTGTGATAATAAAAAAATTAGTTATAAAAGCAAATATAGTTGAATTGCAGTTATAAAGAAACAAATATAATTTAAGTGACGAGTAAAATGACGTAGTTGATATAATAAGACTCCCGTTTGAGCTCTGTGCTATGATCAGTGCTGTTTTGGAAAAAGAACAGATGTGGAAGGCGTATGTAATTTCTACAACATCTATTTCCGAACCCATAAAGCATATTTATTCTGAATTCTTATGCATTGCAAAGTCGATTGAGCGATGTCCGTCCGTCCGTGTTCGGGTTGAAATCAACTTTACCAAGTTACTAGGTGAGCTAGAAAAAATTAAAATAAGCCAATCGATTAACGTTTTAAAAATTTTGCTATTGAAAATCAGCAAGATCGGTCCATCTGCTTCGAGGCAGCAGGCAAAACAACACGCCTGCCTCTAATATTTCTGTATCATTTGGAATAAATTACGTTTAGTTAAGTAACTCCAATCAAAAACAAGTTTTTTTTTTAAATAAGGAAAAAAGGTGAAAAATTTACGCTCGTCCATATGGGTGTATGAACTTTTCGTAGAAAAGTACGATTGTGCACCATATTTTTTTAAATGTCAATATGGGTATCAATTCAAAGCTTTTAAAGAGATCTTAATAATTGACTAAATTAGATTTACATACTTGGTGAAAAATAGTGAATTCAGCATAGCCGAGTACGGCACTTTTCCTTATGATCTCTTCATATTTAATTTCAAAATTTGTTTATTCCACATCCCTATTACACGCGAAGAAAAAAACATATTGTATAGTATTTTTCAGCAATACTTCAGTCACGCTTCAAAATATTTTGTTCCAGAACTTGACAGAATGCTTTTCTATCACTTTAGTAATTTTTTAGCTTAAAGTTGAAATTGTTTTTATTGTTAGAGAAAATGAAAAAAAAATAATAATTTATGTACAAATAAACTTTATAAAATAATATACGAAATTTGAAAACAACTAAAAAGGTAAGCAAGACATTTCAAAAATAGTTGAAATATATGTATGTATATGTATGTTAGCATATAAATCGTTATTTTGGTGCTTTAAGCAAAATTGTGAAACCATTTACATATTTTTCATTTAAAGCTGTCATATTATGTATCAACAATAATTGCCAGATGCCAGATACGTGATTAACGTATTAGAAGTCTTGAATAAATGTGTACTCAATTCCGAATTACCATTACGTACTGAATACGAGAATATTACGTTTACTCCACAAATGGATGAGGATAAGATATCATTATTTGGGCTTATAAATTGTATTTTTTGTGTAAATGATTCTTGTAGCCTGTGTGTTAACGCCTTTTATTTATATATAATAAGCGAAGAATTATTTTATTTTTTTTTTTTTTTTTTTTTGTAAGTTTATGTTTTGCATAACTTTTGTAAAAAATCAATAATAAATTAAACAAAAAATAAGTAAGTCTCTAATATCAGGAAATATTTGCACTTACGAAACTATATTATATGACATTATATGACATTTTCAACCATATTATGATGTTTCAATTTAACCATTTGATATTTACATTTTAACATAGTTATTTTAAGTTATTTTATGCTAGAAAACAATATGGTTAGAAGATCAGCTTTATTATTATTAAATGTAACGATACTATAAAAAAAAAATTTTTATTACATTTTTCCCCAACGTTTCGTGAATTTTTTGTTCACTTTCTCAAGGGGTCGTCTATTTAATTAAAAAGAAAAAAATTTAACACAGTTACAATTAAAAACAATTACCGCGAAAATGTACAAAATATGTTTACTTACACTATGACAGTAGAGTTTACATTAATAAATTAAGGAATTTTGATAAAATTAACAATAAAAACAATATTAAACATGAATTAACAAACACAAAATTTTTAATTTTAACTGTTCCTTAAACTAATGCGAGTTTATAACTGGCGCTTAAATTGTCTGTGTCCTCTTTAATGTTCATTGTTTTGTTTATTTTTTGTTGTATTCTTAAGCTTTCTATGGTGTATCTCTTTTTCTCGTTGTTTACTTTGTCTAGTATTTTTATATTGTCAAAATCAGGCTTATGTTTTGTTTGTGTTATATGCTGAGACAGTGCTGTGTTTTCTCTGTTTTTGTTGACATCAGCTTTGTGCTCATTTACTCTTGTCTCTAAACTTCTCTTAGTTGTTCCAATGTAAATAAGATTGCAGTTATTATTTTCATCCCCTTTACATTGAATTTCGTAAACTACATTGTTTTGCTGTAGTTTTGCTATTGGTGTTTTTGTTTTTGTAAAAATTGCATTTAATGTTTTGTTTGGCTTGTATGCAAAGCTTATGTCAATTTTATTTTTATTTATTGTTGTTTTTATACTGTTGTTGTCGGTTAGGCCAGGTATGTATTTTACACTGTAAAATTGTTTTTCTACGTTGGTGTTACCATTGTTGCTGTTTTGTATTGGTTTGTATGCTGTTAATAGAGACTTTATTAATTTTATGGGGAAGCTGTTATTCATCAATATGTCGGTAATTTTTTGAATATTTTGTGGATGGTATATATTGTCGCTGATGTCCAGTACTCGTTGTATAAGGTTTTTGGCCGTGTTTATTATTTGGGATTTTGGTTGCGTTGCATTAAAATTGATTATCCTGCCTGATGAAATTTCTTTTTGATACCAGTCAAATGTTATTTTGTTCTTATTTTTAATCAGCATCGTATCAAGGTATGTTATCCTATTGTCCGTCTCTACTTCCATAGTAAACTGAATTTTGGGGTGGTATTTATTTAATGTGTCAAGTATTTCTTCTTTGTCGTCAATGTCGATTATAGCTAAAATATCATCTACGTGTTTTGCTACGTACTTTATTTGAATATTTTTGCTCTTCAATTCGGCTAACGCTACGTTCAGTAAATTGTCTAATACGATGTCGGCAACTGCAGGTGAGAGCGGGTTTCCCATTGGCATACCAAATATTTGATTATATACTTTGTTGTCGTATACAAAATAATTGTTGTCATACAGGCAAAACTTTAAAACTTCTAAAAATTTTTGAACGTGGTATTTTTGTTTTTGTTTTTATTAAGTTCCACTTATCCATTATATTGTTGATAGCAGTGTTAATTGGTATATTCGTGAAGAGTGAAATAACATCAAAAGAAACTATAGCTTAAAATATAAGATTATACATAAATAGAAATTTGGTGACCAAAAATAACAACAATAGTAACGATACTATGTTTTGTTACACAACCATATAAGACAACCATAATATGTTGCTCTTAGATTATGGTTATCTCAACCACATTTTTCCTTTCGTGATTAGTATTGCTTAGATAACTGTAAATTCAACGTCAATTAAGATAGGATGCTTCTCTCCTAGCACTGTGATCTGAACGAACAAGTTTTACGGATCTTGTGAACTTGTCTTATTAAATCATGGATCTTGCTTTCTTACTCCAAAATTATCGAAATCGATAGAAAGAAATTTAACTTTTAAACAGATAAAAAAAAGTGCGTGTTTTACTTTTTAAAAGTCTAACCAGACATTCCTGCCTATTTTTTAATACTTTTATCACCTGGAAGTAATAGTTTACTCAGTCTTAGCTATTTTAGATTTTTTAAAGTTACCAATTACTTGGCATATTCGAAAATTGTCCATAACTTTTTTATAATAAGTTTCAAATATTTTCTTTACACTTAACTGCTGACCGAAATTCGAACCCAAATTTTTTTTAATTTAAATTTGCTTCTCGAATTTTGTGTATTTCCATAAAAGGTGGCCTATGATTAATAACAAGGATTGAAAAAGTGTCGTTACTTATATTTCATCGCTTCCTTTGATCGCAATATTCTCAATGTAAATTTTTAAAAGCTTTTAATTAAAATGAATTTAAATTTTAGTGAAGTAAAAGTTTCAATAAATCTTAAATTATGTAAAAAAATTATATAGTTATTAAAATTTTTCCTATAATTGATCTAACATTATCACATGTTAAAATGACAGGGATAAAATATTATTGTTTTGTTTGTTTTCTATAATGAAAGAAGTTTCATAGAATTGTAAAAATTTTTATTTAAAATACTTTAACAAAAAAATTTATCACTTGGAATCTTGTGCTTGATTCTTTCAAATATAAATACTTCATGATATTCTTATGAAGATTTATTTTTAAATAATAATATTACTGCGCAGAAAGATATCCATATGACCATTTCGCTACTGCTCATATATACCTCATCAGTGGATTCTACTTAAATTTAGTAAAGAAAACCTTAAAGTCTTATACCAAAAGCCAAATTGATTAAATGAGAACTCCATTGAATCAATAAGACAAAAAGACACTAACAACTCAAAAATGTTTTATACAAAACAGCAAACATTCAGTAAATATTTTTATTTTTTCTTACATTTTTCTACATAAGGGTTGCCATCGGAAACCATTAATATGTATTTGAAAGATTTAATGAAAAAATAAAATAAAAATTGTAAACAATTTTTTCGAAAAAGCAACGTGTACACACACAAATACTTTAACAAGAAAATTTATTATTTATAAATATTTAAGGATTCTCTTGCATTGTGTTGTTTTGTGTGATCTAATCAGTTAAAAAAGCATTGAAAACATCAACAATAACTACATAGCAAATCACAAAGATTCTTTTCTTAGAATTATACTAAAAACTTGAAAGATATAAACTTTAAAAAGTTCTAATAACAAAAATATAAAATTACTTTTTTTCCTAAATTCCCCTATTATTTTTCATTCAAACTTTGAAAATGAAAAGTAATACGTTTTTAATGACTACAATAATAAATTCAATACTTCAATAGAAAAATCCTCGTACAGATTGAATTTTTATTTTCCATTTTTTTTTTTATTATTTTTTATTTTTACTTGTTGAATAAAAAGATTAAAAATAGTGAATGGGAAAATTAAGCGCATTTAAAGATTTTGCTTTTATAGCTGCAGTTTTTTAAACTGAAGTACACTTTTACACTACAACATTTATAGTTAAGAATACAGAACAATAATAACTACTATAACTACTACTACTACTACAACCAACCTTAAGAAGAACAAGCACTTAAAACTAGAATTTAAACAATCAAAGCTAGAGACCACATAACGAGAACAACTGTTTGAGTTATAAAATAAAAGAAAGTAAAATGAACAATAAGGATTTATAAAATATAGAGAACAACAAAACTCGAGTTGAAGTATAAAAATGTATGTATAAAAAAATTTTAAAAATCTTGTTGATAAAAATTTATTTTTAAATCTAAAAATGTTTAATTTTTGTACAACAACAGGTGCAACGGATTTACTGACACTTCTTGAAAAACAGTTTATTGTGAAATGTATATAGTATAATTTAAAGTATAATTTATAAATAAAACAAGAGCCGAATAGACTAATCTCTAAGGGAAATAATTCTTTACAAAATTTCCATATTTCTTTAAAAAAAAGGGCAACGAGATGATATTAAAAATGAAAGTAATAATCACGAACACGATAGCAGTATTTATTACTCCGTTCGATTTTTAAGTGTTTTCTTTTTTTATTATAGCATTTTGTTATCCAATATCGGTGAAGGTTAATGAATCTAATAAGTATATTTGGTTTCATATTTGTTAATTGGGCAGCTTCTGAATAGACAATAATCGGAGAAAATCTTCAAAAATTGCATGGAAATAGCAAAAGAACAGCCATTTCCGGTATATATTAAAAGATTGTGGATGCTTGTTACTATTTAAACACAACCAGAACAAACTACAAAGACAACCATGTTGGTAAAATGACTAAAACTACTTTCCAACTTCGTTTAATTAAATATTATTGGGCAGGCGATAAGAATATTTCAAGAAAAAGTGACAACAATTTTCAAAACAGGAATTAAGTAAAAAAAATAAATTTGCTGCTAGTGAAGATTTATATTCGATGCATAAAGTATTATTATTATTTAAATGTATATTTGAATAATTTCAGTTGCTAAAATTGTTAGTCAAACTATTTCAATATTATAAACAAATAAATAATATTAATATGGCTTGAATTTTAATTTCAAAATTCATTAAAAATTTTTTTTTAATTTGTGTGTTTTGTGTGTTTTTAAGAAAAACAAAAGAAAAACTAGACAATAACAGCATGTGTGGTAGTGCATATTCTGGATGAATACATCCGTCACTTGCATTTATTTTTAATAAAATCAAATATTGTAAACGTTAATAAAATAAAAAAATCATTAAAGATTTGCAAACATCTACAGAACAGATTTCATTTTTAAATTATCTTTATCTATTTTTAGCACTATTTTTAAACAATTATTTTTAAAAGATTTTAATTCCATTTAAAAAGCAATTTTTCTTAACATATCTGTCCATCTTTATTTTTAAATCCATAAAATAACTAAAAACATGTTTTAATTTATTTTCTCCATTTGTTCAAGCAATACAACAAACAAATCAAAATTTAAAACATGAATTATATATATATCACATAAATATATAAGAAATAAAATTAAACATTAAAAACATGTTAACGTCAGTGCATCTAATTGTATGTAGAATTTTTTGCTGCTACTGTGTCATCGTCATCAGATTTTTTTGTAATAAAGTAAAATAGAGCAGTACTTTATAATAGATTGGCTTTAAAAATAAAAAGCAACACAAAAAAACATAACACGATTCTGAAATGAAAATTTATAATTTAGTAAATATGGGCTTGTCTTGCTCTTATGCTTTATTCTTGCGAATCATATTCTTCTAGTGTGTGAGTTTTTCCGCTTGTTTTTCAACACTAGCAGATTAATTTGGAATTCTTTTAAAGAAGTTATTTGAAGTCAAAGTCACATGTTAAAGAAATCATGAAAAGTTTGTTCAAGCACATGGTGAGTTCAATTTTACAACTGTAAAAATCTTATTAATAATTTAAAAACTATTATATAAATTTTAGCTTGTTTTTATATAAAAAAAATAAAACTCAAGTAAATGTACAAATTTTGCGGTGACCCCAAATAATTATTTATTTGATTTAAGGTCAAATTTTTCTCCAGAGTCTGTATGAAAACTTTTATCTTTTAGCTGATATAAAAAAAATATTGCTACTTATGAATTAGCTTTTATTTTCTAAGCAAAAAATAAAACTTGTGATATAACCTGTATTTTTCAAATAAAATAAGAATTTAATTTTTGTGAAATTAGGAGTAGAACTGTCGATATTATAAAAGAATTGAAATTGATGTTGGCTTAAATTCATTTTTTTAATTTCTAAAGGAAGTTTTCCGAAGAAGACAAGAAAATATAGACACCAGCAGAATCTTCGCATTTATCTACTTTAGGTTGTGAACATTGTAAACAACATCTACTTAATCAACTAACTTTTTAAATAAGAATGTGAGGAGTATTCGTCTCAATAATAATTTGGCAAGACAAAGTCCATACATAAAGTATTTCTTTACTGTTTGCTCTTTAACTCGTCTTATACATTTGTTTTTGCTTTTGTTTTTGTCACAAATACAATTTTTATTTTTGATCATTCTTCTTGTTTTCTCACAACATCATAGATGCTGGAAAATGTCCGCATTAATTTGTAAAATAGATTTTCTTTTTAAAAAGTGTTTTTAGAAATTAAAAAATGTACTTAAGCCAAAATCAAATTCATATTTTTTTTTTGCAGAAAAAATAATTTTCATAATTTGTCATTAAAAACTGATTTTTTAATAAAACTTGTAACGGTTATGATCCTGGAATCATCAATCTATACATGTAATAAAACTGTAACGGGGTCTTTTCTACATGAAATATTTGTTGAAAATTTTGTTGTTGGTGTATATAGTAATCAATATGGAATACAAAACAAATGTCTGTCTGTCCATCTATATTTCTGTCCGTCTGTCTGTATTTGCACCACGTAAAAACTGCTGGATGAATTTGAATAAAATTTTGTAAGTAGGTCTCCTAAAATCTAGGTACTTATTTCATTAAAAAAGTCATTTCATAGAGAAAATAGAGATTTAAATATAAAAGCACCCCAATTTTTCAGTATTAATAGTAATAAAATAGTTGTCAGCACATTTTATTTTTGTAAATGGAAATTTTTTAATACTGTCTATAGAACTTTGTAATAAACTTAATTATAAGCTTTGCGCTTTTTTTGAACTTTAAATTTTAAGAAAATTTAAAATGATATGCAGACGAAGTCGTGGGCACTGCTAGTAATTTAATGCAATAGCATCACATCATTTATACTACGCAATAAAATAAATAATGTTAAGAACAGTTGACATAAAACTTCACCAATTTTTTGTGAATTCGACAAAAATTACAGTAAAAATAAATCATAATTTAAAAAAGAAGATACATGAAATTTCAAATTAAACCACGTGGCGTATAACTAATGTTTAATTGATTTGTTTAAGATAACAATATAATTTCATAAGTAGCTGTGTGAAATAGATTTTATTTAAAGTTTTCCCCTAAAAGAATTATTTTCAGATTTTTAATCTGAATAATTAATGTCATTGCTTTTCCATGGTAAAAAGTTAAAAATGACAACAACTTTTAACAGTTGTGTTTTACATGTATCAACCCACAGTTTGATTTATAAATTTTAAATTATATTTATTTTTTGCTTTGTAATTAATTATTATAAATAAATCATTATAAATAAATCATTAATTATTTACAAAGCAAACTTTTCCATTGCTTCCATTGCGAATTGACGAAGGGTTGATCCCCCTTATTTCAGAGACTGTATGTCCATACAGATTGCTTATATTTGCTTTTGTATATACATCTACTCCTTATATGGGTATTGCCTAAAACTTAACAGTAACATTAAGCTGAGTGCGGGAACATGATACTAATCTTGGGAAGTATGTGGTGCACAAAAATAAATAACACTTCACGAGGGGGTAGTTGATGTCTGTTGGTATCCATCCTCGACAATCAGGCGGTTTTAGAGGAAACCGCAGAAGTACTGAGATACCAAAACGCAATTATGGAAACTAATTTCTACGTTCATACAGAAGTTGCAATAACAAGGAAGAAAAAAAACGTCAAGCATTGAAATACCTGGGGAATTACTCTCAATCTCGTTTTGAAAGAAAAATCATTCGAATATCTATTGCTTATACACTGTGTTTCAAAAGTGTTATTTCGAATCGAAATACGGAATAACCCCCTTGTGTCTTCAATGTCTAGAGCATCGGTATTTTAAAAAACATATCCGATAATTTCTCATTATAATTGAATTGGATTTTTTCCTTTTTAAGGAACTGTCTCATGTTTTTTTTTTTGTTTTTTATTTTCGTTTTATTTTCTATATACTCATTTTTCAAAAACTCTTCTTTCTCTTATCTCTTTAAACATGGCTGCTAAAACTAATCTAACCTTTTAAGTCTTTTGCATCGTTTATAACCTTAAACCTAAGCACGAAATACAATCTAGCATATCCGTAGACTCCTTAAGTAATATTTGTAAAGTTTTATTATAAATAAAAATTTTTTAAATTATTTCTATTCTTCCTGTTGTTCTACCTGGGTCATGCGAGTTTTGAATTCAGTTTTGTGTGTATGTAATCGATAGAATTTTTCATCCATCAAAAATTAATAATCTTAAATTCCATTTGGCAGCGGGTCAGAAAGTACAAATCATTCTCTTTATATGTAATAATATCTACTTGTTTTTTGTTTTTATTTGCTTGATTTATTATTTATTTTATAGTGATGAATCCTGTGTGAGAATATCATGAAAATGTTTGGTTTTTCAAAATAATTTTTAAAAGCAATCAATCATGATTAACATAAATCATGATAAATATTATATATATATTATTTTTTGCATTTTTGTTTTTTTTCTTAATTAAAAAAGAAATTAATATTTATCAAAATATGAGTATATATATCTTACCTTTTCAAAGATAACAAGGGTTTCATGTGACGTTAAAATCTGTAAAAAAAATAAATATTGATGTTATTTTCTTACTAAGTAATAGTTTCAAATAAAGTATATTTAATAAAAGCAAAAATAACCTATTGAGTAATTTTACAAACAAAGAAAAGAGAAAAAGCTATAATGGATTTAGTAAAAGCAAGTCATGCATTCTATACTTCTTCTACAATGTTTAGTTTTTCATATGCAACAATTTAACTTCATGTCAGACAATGCAAATATTTATTGAAAGTATAACTTATCAATATTGTTAAATATTTTATTATTTTACAGGAAGTGTGATTTTTGCATAATAAGAAATAACTAATATTATTAAAAGCCCATTAACATTATTACACAAAGTCTAATGAGAATGTTTGTGATGTCCCAATATCCAACGTAACATTACATTTTGTTTCTACACCATCACACTTCAAGTAGAATGAAAATTCCCAGCAACCATATGAATCAAAAAGGAGACTTTGCTAACTCATTTCTCGGAGCTTTTGCGCTCATACAAAGTACATAACCTTTCATTTGCCATCCGAGAACCTTCAGAAATTAAGGTTTCTTTCTACTTAACTGATTCATCCTAAAGAGCTGTTAATTTATTTTGGAAAAGACTTGTTTTTGATAGCTTTTTTGTCTTCAAAAGAGCTCTTATAGAATTTAAATGTTGTAACTGTTCTAAACTTTGTTGTTATTGTTCATATATTTTTAGACCTTTGTTTTGCTGTTTATATTAAATTTTTTTTATGTTTCTGTGTCTTGCGACAGCAACCTGATTAACAGTTATAATAAAAGGCGTTTTTTTAACAGTTCGATTATTTTATTAACTGTTATAAGATTTATTTATCATAATGAAAAGGAACAAACAAATGACTAAAAACTTACTTAACGATACTAGTATACGTCAAATCCAGATTTAACAAACAATTCAACACCAATAGATTTGCCTTTAGAAAAATAGCTTATAGATTACAAAGATATTTACGGACATAATAAATAAAAATTAACTAATTCGTTTCAAACTAATTCGCAACAATAGTTAACCCTTATTTCTCTAAATATTTCTTTAATCTGATATTATTTTTACAAATATAAAGTAAAAATTAAATTTGTGCAAACCACTCAACGATCAGGACAGAGAATTATATCGATCGTGATGATTTAAATAATTTAATGAATATTATTAAAGAAAAACAAATATCAAAACGGAAATAATGACATTTATTTATATATATTCGTATTCCAGTATATATTAGTTACATAAAATATGGCTTAAAATGTAAACATTTAATGAATTTAATTTTTTATTAAATTAGGATTTTTATTGTGGATATTATAAATGAATCGAAATTAATTTTGGCTTTAGTTCATTAATTTTAATTTCTAAAAACTTTTTTTAGAATAAAAAATTCTTTTACAAATGTATGCGGACGTTTTCCAAGGAAAACAAAAAAATTAGACTCCAATAGAATGTAATGCTGGACTTTCTGGATCGCTACATCCTTCATCAGCATTCTTCGCATCTATCTACCTTAGGTTGTGTACATTGTAAACATCATCTTTTTAAATAAGAATACGTATAGCATTCGCATTGGGTGGACGCGATTTACACACAAATTAAAGCATTTTTTTTAATTTGTAATAACAATTAATTTAGTTAAAAATTAAAGAAAAGGATTTTCTTAGATATAAATAAATAAAACTCAATTAATTATTTAGTTTTCATAAAAAACTTTGTACTATTTTTTAAATTATCCCGATTAAGGTAATTACCGATATTGATTATTGGGGGTCAAAGCACGTCTCGATGGCCATTTCGTTACCGCTTATTTAACTCTTCAGGAAACTTTGTAGTGTGCCTGTGCATAGAAGTAAATTATCGAAGTGTTTTTTAATATTTTATTTTTCATCCTCTTTCAACTGTATAAAAGAGCCGAAAAAAAGTCAGCCGTATACAGTGATGAAAGAAAAATAGAATTACTGTTGGTTATTGTTGTTTTTGCTTAAACTTTGATTTACTTTATTGTTTGGGCAAAAATTTTTAGTTTATTTAAAATGTTTGACAGATGTTTTCTGAAGAGTTAAATAAGAAGTAACGTGCTGGCCATCGAGACGTGCTTTGACCCTCAATAATTAATGAAATCGCCATCGATCATCTGTATTATTTTACCATGATTGTATATTTCTACCAACGGCGAAAATTAATAAAGTCGCCACTACCACCTCCTAATTTTAATAATTTTTCTTCATTGTTTTCTATTTAAAACGCTTAATTATCTATTTAATTTTTGCAAAAATATACAAAATTAAATGGTGTTCCATTTCTTTCAAAATATTTACAAAAATATACAAAAAAATTTTTATTTATAGTTGATGCCATTCTATTTTGAAAAATTTTTTTAAGGTTTAATGAATACTGTTTATAATCAACAACACTTATATTAAATTACTCTATCTACTTTTCTGCCAGTGCAATATAACACTACTCACCACTACATTTACATTTTAATTTTTGGACAACAAGGCAGTAAGTATTTGTAATAAAATTATTTTATGTGCTTTCCTTTCTTGAATAAAAATTCTTAATATTTTTTGTTTTACTCTTAACGACTATTTAGTTTTGTAATCTAAAAATAGCAGAAAAGTATTTTTGTTAAAATTCTACAATAAATTCTTGATATGAATTTGTTTTAACATTGTTTCATTATTTCTTTCACTTTTTTCTCTTTTTCTAATATCCGCTTTAAAAATAACTTTAAATATGTAAGCAAATTGAAATAAAATAACTTTTTTATATTTTATGTAGCTCGAATATGAGACCTTGTGCCATAGCATGTCCCTGTAAAAATGAAACATTTATCTAAAATCCTTGTCTGGAAAAAAGAAGAAAATTAAAGGCAAAAAAAAATAACCTTGAAAGTGACTTTAAAATAATTGAGTGTTCTGTTGCATAAAAGAATGTTGAAAATAGAGCTGCTGTTAAACCAGCTTATGTAACAAAAAAAATAGATATACGCAAACAAGCACACACCAATGCATACTTGGGAAGTATTAGGGTTGTAAAAGATTCGAGCTCAATTATTATTTAAAATCAATGACATGTAAGTGAAATTGCATATTGAAAACACTTTAGTTAAGCGCTGTACAGACTGCTGTCAGATCTTAACCATCGTGTGAACTTACAATTTTAAACATCTGACAACGAAAACGGAAAAAATGGACAGCGACCGTAATTCACATGGCAATTTTGATGGTAGGAAAAACTTTCTGTTTACAAGCACTTTGAAAATGGCATCCAGTACTTTAGGAACAACGCTCGAAACTTTTCATGTATATTGATCTATAAAATTAAATTATAAAAGTCAAATAAAAATTAATATTTAATAATCGGCTCTGTTCTGTAAACCAAATCGTTTTAAAAAACGAGCGATTTTCAAAACCGAAGAAATTACCATTTGGTGTTCTGCAAATCACTCGTTTTGGCATTATTCGAAATTAAGTTCGAACTTTTACTTAAACGCAAAAGTCAGCTGTTTATTAAAAAAGTAAACAAATTTATTATTTTAAGGCAAGAATTGAAAATGCCCGGAGCATTTGTATTAAGTTACAATTATCTCAGAAAACAAAAAATAAGTCAATTAAATATACAAAGGAGGCAATTTGCAGAAGTTTTGTGATTTGGTGAAAAATTTGTTTTTGAATTAGATTTGTTAAAATTGAACTTTTATTATTAATTTGTGTTTACAAAAGATACTTCGTATGTGCGTTTAAAACTTTTACCAAAAAAAATTGTTTTTATTCATGCACCTAATTTTCATCAAGCTTGAGGCAAGAATATGAAGCAATTTAAGAATGTTTTTAAACTTACTTTTTTTATAATATAAAGTATATTAAAATGTATTTAATTTAACTAAGATTAATAATAAAGACTTTAAATTTTTTTATTTCAATGGTTTTTACTTGTATTTTCAGTCATTTTTAAGAATAAAATTGCATTCGATTTACTTTCGACCAAGTTTGTTTACTCGATTTTAAAAGGAGTAAAATTGTGCGAATTCGGTTTAGAGAACTCCAAGAAAATGTGAATTCGTTTCGTTTTTTATTCGAATAGCCAACCAAATAAACACTTTACTTAGTTCAGTTCAGTTGGAAAACAATGTAATATAATCAAAATTGGGAAACATTTAATACATTTTAAGAACTCATCTTGCTAAAAGATCTTGTAATTAATTTATTAAACTCTGACTTTTTAAAATTAAAATTTTTTTATCTTCTCAAAAATTTATTAAAAGCCATTATTTTCATTCAGCGAAGAAATTTGATTGACGTTAAGAAAAATGTCTTCGTAAAACTTTATTCGAATAGTATTAATTGAATAAAGCTTTTACTTCAAATTTAAAATAGTAATTTTCAAAAAACCAGGCTGTATTTTTATCGACTAAATGAAAATTTTTTTGATTCTATCGCGAATAATTGTAAGCGATTTTTTTTTGATTATTTAAAACAAAATGGCTTCTACTTTTTTAATTAACATTCAAATGAAATAATATTAAATTTATTTTATTTTACTTTCAAATATTGTTTTATGAGATCTGTTGGTAGAACTATTATCGTTAGGAGAGCTTCCAAAAGTAGAGCAATGCTTCAACAACAAATTTATTATAATTTTTCAAAATGTGCCCATTTTACGTGAAAATATCTGCAACACACGTAGTCATAGAGGACAGATTAGAACTGATTTAAATTGTAAAAAATTTGTCAATTTAAAATAGTAATTAACACTAATATTCCCAGCAAAAAATTAGACATTACCGTAAAAAGTACTTGCCATATAATGACTTACTTTTGTGGTTGCTATATTTTGTTACTCGCTTACAAAACACATTACACTAGTTTCCAAAAAAGGAAGTAGTAATGGAACTAGTTCTTTATGTTAAAAGAGACTGCCGTACTAATGGTACTAATTATTTCCTACGATAATTAATGTAATCGATTCTCAGTAATTGATTATAAAAGTCTCATGCCTTGGTAAAATAATTAAATTGGCAATATATTTGGGAAGTACTTCTGCCGAAAATGCTTAATTCCACACTCGATTACCTTTTAAAAAATTTTTTGCTGGGTTAGAGTAACCGGTAAAGAACAGGACCACTAGATTTTATCTGAGAGCTGATCCAAAAGTAAAGTCATTTGTGTGACAGTGATAGTGCTTCTTTGTCTAAATGACATAACATTAGTTCCTGTCATTTACTAACTAGTAAGTCAGGGAAGTAAAGATTTTAACAAATACCTCTAGAAATCTATTTAAAAATTTGCTATAAGATAATTTGTACTCATTATTAAAATGAACAGTAAAAGTAAGATATTGACTTGCGGAATACGATACCCCTTTTGGGTAAGTTAATACTCCTTCACCATTTTTCGTTATTTTTTCAATAATCTTTACATATAATAAAACTGTAACGGGGTCATTTCTGTACATGAAATATTTTTTTAAATTTTGATATTATTGTAGATAGTAATCGATGTGGAATAAAAAACACCTATTTTTGGAATTTTTCTCTGTCTGTCTGTCTGTCTGTCTGTCTGTCTGTATTCGCATCACTTAAAATCTACTGGATGGATTTAAACAAAATTTTGTGAGGAGGTCCCTTAGAACTTTGAATCCAATATAGAATACTTTTTCTTCGTAAAAATAAGTCATTTCCTAGAGAAAATAGAGATACAAATGTGCAAGCACAGAATTTTACGGGTATAATGGTACTAAAACAGTTGGCAGCTTATTTTATTTTTGTAGATGGAAAATTTTAACACTATTTACAGAACTCTGCAATAATTATTTTAAAACACATTTTTCTAAATTTGAATTCGAAGAAAATTAGAAATAAAACGATGACGAAATAGTGGGCACTACTAGTACTTTAATAGTTTAAAGCCAATACAGAGCTCTTATACATAGTAGTTTTGTCCTTTCGTATCACGTAATTTGTTTTTCTTATAGCGTAAAACACTTGCGTCGACTTGCACAGTACCATCAAACAAAATTATTAAACACACATGTATTAAGACATTCCCTTATTTGTACATAGACTTTTATTCCAAATGAAACCAATAACAAGTGAAATGCAACAATTACTTTTCATCCTTAGCCACATTTTCTATTATGTTTTGAGAATTGTTTTGTTTTGTTCATATTTTTTTTTTTTGTCATTTTGCCTCGATTGAATTTTTACTCGAAATGCTATTAAATGGGCTTTTCGTACACAAGTCTTAAGTAATTTAAAATTGTGCTCTTTCACTTTTTATTTTGAACAATTGTCATTTTATTCTATAACAATTGTTTTTAAATTAATAGTATATATTTTATTTCTAATTCCTAAGAGATTTTCAACTTTTATTAAGGCACTCGTTTAGACAATAAATTTTTATTTTAAAGAGCTTATTTACGTATTAAAGGCAAATCTAAGAAGGGTTTTAAGTTCAGAACAACAAATAAATGTCACTTAAATAATTTACTCTTTATGCCGACCACTACTCTAAATGTATTTTCTGGGAATATTTGTGTAGGACAATAACAGTTAGTTAGTGTTGAAATTTTGTCATTGTGCTAATGTATACGTAGTATTTTTTTATTCTTTACATTGGTTTTCTCTTTTGTTGCTATTTTACTTATTCGAGTGGTCTTAAATTGAAAATTTGTTTATGTGAGTTTTTTTGTACTGTTACATTTTTAAAGTTGTTTTCAATTGTCATACATTGCGGTTGGATTGTTTCAGTTTGATGCGTTTGCACAAATGCCCCAAGCCATGGCCATTTATATGGTGTCATTTTGTTATTTAAACAATGCTTTTTATACAATTGTTGCTACCGGTTCATACAAACCAAATTCAAAGCACTTCTATAAAATGGCATTTAAAAAAACTATGACTATGGCCACAAAAATGTATGAATTTTTGCGATTGATACGCTTGCCACAGGACATTTAATACAGTTAAAGCTAAAACCAATCAAGCGCTGCATAACGCACAACATTTAAAATTTCCCTCGAACATAAGTAAACTCAAACATAAATACCGCATTTGAAGTGTCATTTCATGTCCGTATAGAGTGGCACAATGTTATGTGATCCCATTTACTATTTATTATCTCAGAACCATTTTTCACTTTTGGTTGATGGTATTCGTGTAGCAATTAATTATTTTTACAACCTCACTGCCGCGAAAATAGCATTGCAACCATGAATATTTTATGTGTTTTAGATATTGTTACCTTGCAGCAATAATAATGAATTATTGATTGGTTTCATGCCAGCAATATAAGTAAAACATTATTTAATGTTTGAACAGAAAAAATATTTACCAGAAAAGCAGAAAAAACAAAAGTATTTGAGGTTAAAAAAGTAAATTGAATATTTACTTAACGTTTTCTCTTATGAAACACATTACCAAGTGGCTATTCGTGTGATATTATTACGTAAGAGCTTATATCCTGGCAAGAGTTATATTTTAATTATTGAACTTTATTTTATATTATTCATTACTTATATAAAATATTAAAAACGTTTTACTATTTGAAGTATTTGTAACAAGAAAGCTGAAACCTAACGCGGTCCGTTAGAAAATTTTGGATTAAATCTTAACTAAAATAAAACAAGTAAAAGTGCTATATTCGGCTATGCCGAATCTTACACACCCTTCACCATCTATGTAAATCTAGTTTAGTAAAGTAACTCCTATCAAATAAACAAATATTGGGGTGAAAGAGAATTAAAAAATAAAAAACACTTTGGAACTGCATATATATAATTTTATATAACAATGACATCGGCTCTTAATGGGTAGAGCATTTTAAAAAACTTTTAGTATTTTTCTCTTCAAAAGCTTTAAATGCTACCCATATTGATATTTTAAAAAATTTAAAAATTTCAGAGCCCTGTAACTCGGAAAACAAGGGCGAGCGCTAATTTTTTCACATGACGTTTTTTTCTTATTTTTTAATTCTCTATCGCCCCATATATTTATTTTTTTGATTGGAGTTACTTCATTTATCAAAAACGACATGAAAAAATTGGAGGAATACGAGGTGATTTGCCTGCTGCCTCGAAGGACATGGACCGATCATGCTGATTTCTAATAGCACCTCTTTCGAGACTATATCTGATCGATTGACATATTTTTTTTTTTTTTGAAATCTAGTTTGTCGGGGCACGGAGGGATAGACAGAAAGACGGACACTCACGATCAATCGAATTCGCTATACATAAGAAGTCAGAATATGGGGTCGGAGATAATATTGTAGAAATTACACATGGAATGACAAACTTAAATATTCTAATCGTCTGATTTAAAGTGTGATTTCTTTCTCAAGTTAAAAGCTTATAACTGCAAGATTACGTGATTGCTTTAATTGGAAATTATGTTAACTTCACATTGTTCTTTTTTAAGTGTTCTTTTCAATAGACTTTTAAATTTTAAAGTTATTTTTTTTGCAGATAATGAGTACTAAAACTTATAAATAGCAATATTGTTTGATTACATTTGTTATTTAATAAAAAGATATTTCAAATAAAAAGTCTTTAATAGCATTCCATTATGTTTAATTTTTAAACTTCTTCTAAGACTTTTTTAAAATTTTAGAAAATATTGATCGAATAATAACATTGAAAAATAGCATAAATAATTTAGTAAGAAACGAACTCAATTCATTCTACCATCAAAAGGCCTAAAGAATTATAATATAAAATACTAAAAATATTTAAATACTTGTTTTTTAACATTAACAGAAATCAAGAAGACAAAATAACAAAATTTACATTTACATATTTAACCTTCATAAGGTCCTCAAATTTTACTTACGTTAACGTTCTTTGGGTCAAATTTGACCCAGTTAGAAAATTCGATATGAAAAAACTTGTTTTCTTTAATTAAGTTTGTTTTTAAAGTTAGTACTTTTTTTTGGCTTTGTTTTGAATATTAAATCTGCACGTTTTGTTTATTTATTACGAATTCATATATGTATATATTTATTTTAAATAAAGAAAGTTGTGTTCTTGGCAAGGAATTTTGCTGTTTTATATAGGGCGTGGCAAACTACAATCCTAAATATTCCAAAAAATAACGACGTTTTGCAAAACAGGTTTCTTTCCAACCATTACTAGCAGATGTAAATAATATAAAAGCATTGAAAGCTGATATATCTAAAATGTTGCAAAATACAACTTTAGGCCATCCATTGGTTTTCCTTTTGCAAGTGCAACATGAACAACTTTATCCAGAGTATCAATTCCTCCTTTACATTTATTACAGTCTAGTATCATTTGCGGCTTATGTCCTCACGATTGCTTATTTCTGGACTATGATGCAAAGTGCTAAGAAGATTCACAGACTTATTTTTCTTTGGAATATATGTAACGAGAGTAGTGTCCTTAGTGAAGCAAAAAAATGATGAAAATAACGGTCTTCCTTTAGTTGACAAAAGCTTAGGTGTCAATTCAATCCTTATTGTCAAATCTTATTACTCTAGAATGACTTTTGAATCTTCTCAATGGCATAATTGCTCTAAAAATTATTATTCCCTCCTGAGAGTCCCATACACATTCTGTACTTTCATTATTTGATCTTTACACTCCAGCTAACAAAAGTGTACCCATAAAGGTGTCGTCAACTTCAGTCCAATCCATATCAAAAACACGTTTACCTTTATTATTGGTATATTTCAAAATAATGTTTATTACAGGTGGCGGGAAAAACAATTGAAAAGTGGAAATTTCTTCCCTTGTGTTTATCGAACAAGAGAAGCGGGTGAGGTGTGGTTTCCCGCTAATAATGTTCTTGCTCCGGAATCTTCCTTGACTATTTGTAAGAGGTTGTCTGAATATCTTATTCCACCTACTTTTGTTGTCATTGCTGCAGTTGTTGCTACATCAATTTCATTTCCACTAAAACTGTCAGTTGTCTCCGCGATTCTAAGTTATCTTCATATTCTGAACAAATCTCCTCTTCGTCCGATAGTGCATTTAACAAATTTTCTATTTCACTAGTATTCATTTTCCGACAAGAAATACAGACTCGACACTTTATAACGTTGATACGTTAGATTAGTTCCGTGTTTATTATATGACTGAAAACAGTTTTGCATAAGAAAATAAGCTTTGCTTTTTACATGGGGACCCATTTTTCATACCAGTAATGTTCACCAAAAATGGAGAAAATAAAGGAGACAGATATATTGACTTTTAATTTTGGTGAAAAAACATTTGCCATTTTTCTTTACAAATAAATTATTTTCACAAAACTGTGTAAAAACATAAAGATTTTGTTACGGGTCAAATTTGACCCGAAGGTCTTAAGTGCTAAAAACTGCATAATTTTTTTTTGGTACAATATTTTCTTATAAAAACCAAAAATAGTTATTAGTATTCAAAAGTAAATAAAATTCATAAAATATCTAAAATCTAAACCCCCTACTTTCGGAAAAAAATACAATTTTCTTGAAAAATGGGTCAAATTTGACCCGAAGACCTAATGAAGGTTAATAAAGTCAAAGTGAAATGTCAATCAAAAATCATTTCAAGAAAATTACAAAAAAATATTTGCTGTAAGAAAATGAATGAACAACGAAGAAATGCAAGCGATACAAAGGCAAGAGGAGCAAGTTGAATGGCAAATATATCTATTTTTATTTGAATAAATGTGTAAACATACACTAATGCAAAAAAACATGGATTCCCAAATACATACATACAAGCATACATACATAAATATGTATGTATATGTTCTACTATTACTGAAGGAGCTCGTCGTTAAACATTTTTGTAATAAACATGTGAGAAGTGACGTCAGCAAAAATACGAACACGAAGACAATACAAATGTTTATTCGTGTGCAGGCAGTTCAGTTTGTTGTAGGCGCTACCAATTGATAGTGCTTAGAAGCAGAAAAATAATTTTTACGAATAACTTCTAGCAAGTTTATAAATCTTAAAGGTGATCACATTCATGAAAAGTTCACATCTCCCAAAACAATAATGATACGTTACTTCACCTTCAGTATTGGATTTGACAATGTTTATTTTAATGAACTGTTAGTTCCCCTCCATTGTACAGGAATGTAGACACTTTTTTACGCCTTAAATTAGAAATCGTAGTTGTGACTGGTGTGGAAGTGTTAAGCTAAACTTAAAAGAGAAAACTATGTCCTTCGTAGTCTGCAGCTACGAAAAATAAAAACCTTAAAAGCAGATATGCTATCTTATCTGAAATTATGGATGATATAGATATTAAGGAATCAGAAGCTCTCGATGTTCTTGGCATGAATGTTCAAAGTGAAGCGAAAGAAGCACACAAATGCTTAGGATTTCTGAAACGGTGTAAGAAACGCCTCACTCCATCTGATCTCCTTGTTATCCATATCCGCTTTATCAGACCGAATATAGAATACAACTTTCATGTATGGGGAGGTGCTTCAAACACTATTTTGCAGTTATTCGACCGCGTGCAGGAGAGAACGAAGAAGCTCATCGCTGACAGTAGGGTATCCAGCTCTTTAGATTCACTGAAGTATCGACAGAAAATGGGGTGTATTTCACTATTTTATCGTCACTACAACGGAGTGTGCTCTTATGTAATCAGGGAACTTGTTGCTGAAACCCGTAGTTTCGTACGTGCAACGCGCTCTGCATCAAGGGCGCATCCCTTTGTGCTCAATTAGACAGTTAATAGTTCGTATGTGGAATAAACTCCCTGCGGAGGTCTTTAATGTTACTTTCAGTGTAAAAAGATTCAAATCAAATGTCCACAAGCACTACTTCTATTTCCCCACCCATAACCTAATTTCCTAGTTCTGGCTAAATGCTTTGCGTAAGTAGAGGTCATTCTCTGAGTGTAGGTCCCAATTTAAAAAAATGGTTATCAAGCAAACCATAATAACGCGGCGTCAATGCTGAACAATTGGAAAATCCGATTTTGACAGTGCGTTTGGAAGTAAAGTTAGCTCTTTTTTTTTTGTTTTTTTTTTATTGTTGAAAGTAATGACAATTTAGTTATTTTCACGGCAATCTCAACTTTTGGTTTTATAAAATAAAATTGATTAACACAAAGTTGACGCTCTTATATAGGTATGTCATTTCAGTGCAGAAGATATGCGCCAGATTACGTAGCGCTTTACGCGTTAATTTAAGTTTGCCTGTTAAAGAAAAATATCGCAGGAATACGTTTTTTTTAAGGGTTTTTAAAATAATTTTTATAAGCTGTTTTTGTTTTTTTTTTATTTTACCTTAATTAGTTTTCGAAAGCAATGAATAAGCTAGTTTGTTGTTACTGTAAATTAAAAACCGAATCAAACTAAGCGCCGGCATATATATTGACTACAGTTCGTATACATTTTCTTTTCAGCCAATCACATCTTAAGCTTATATTTTTTAAGAAACCTGCGACCAGAAAGTAGGGAAAACGGGTAAAAGTAAGTAATTTTAACAATAAAAGTTTATAACCCATCAAATCCAAAATAAAAACCGAAAAACTCCTCAAACACGCAGACATTAAAGCTCATGAAGATCTAGAAAAAAATGTTGAAAAATCGAAAAATAATAAAATCATAATAAGATCAAAATTAATAAAATACAGACTTCAGCAAAAAGATTTATTAGATGAATTTGAATAATTGAAAAAATAATAAAATAGCGACAATTACTTTAATATTCTCTTTAGTTGTTCATTCCTTCCAAAAAAATGTATAACAATTTTTTACTTTTTTACATGAGGATTCTTTATTTTTAATTGCAATTTTTATTTTTTTTACTACTGGTACAAAGAAAAATTGTTTAGTTCAAAAATTTATTTAAATCAAACATAGCGACATAAATAAAAATGAATACAAAAAAATCATACAAAAACAAACTTGCACCTCCATGTATGTTTTAAATCATGAAAAAAAATCATCGTGTAATTGCGGCCATTGTTAACAGAGAAATTTCTTAACAGGTGGAATTTGAAAAAAAAAAACAATTTAACCGTGACTATTGCGGTTATTTACTTTCTAAAAAAAACTTTAAAGTCTAATGGTAATCAAATAAACTTCTCTTTAAGTAAATTTTAACTGAATCGGCTGAAGTCCAAGTTAAATTACCTAAATTCACCGATATTGATTATTGCTGGTGAAAGAGCATTTCCATAGTCATTTCGGAACCGTTTACTTATGTAGCTCGTCATGAAACTTATCACAATTTTATTTAATTTATTTATTTTTAATTCAAATTGAAAATTCCCGGGACTTGACTTTAACTATGAATCGAGCAAACAGAGTTTAGCTCTTGGATAACTCTTTTAGCAGACATGGAATCGATTATGTTTGCAATGGTGTACCCAAAGCTTCTACCAATGTTTATTTCTATTTGAATTAATGAAAGCTGTCTGGAACGGATTAAGATTAAAAAATATTTTTAGAAATCACGTTGCTTTTTTCAATTTTGCATTTTACTGAAGAATTTTTTTTTAGAAAGGAATGATATTATTACGTTTTTCCCTTTTGAGACAAACGTGCGGATTCTCTTGATTGCAAATACCACCTGTGGCTCATTATAATTTCTGTAATCTTACTTTATTGCTTTATCGGGCTATACTTCTTGATCCTGCGGTCTTGTGAATCCTATGGTCTCGTATTTACTAAACATGCGCTATAATTACAAACTACACTACTGTGTTACTCCCACGAAACATGCAGACAACTCCCACTACGCCTTTTATCTAAGTCTGCCAACACCCTGTTGTTATGCTGTTACACTTCCCTGCGTTAACCGCTACCGATCTTACTTTTTATTATAAAGCGCGTCTGACTTTCACTTTTATATTAAATTAGACATCTTCATTGTATTATCAGCCACGACCTCACACAATAATTGTCTTTTGTTTCTCGGGAGGTTTTTACTGCTGTTACTTAATTTTTAATTCCATTATTTTCCTATGTATGCATGTTCGAAGGTGAGCTCAAACTTACAATCTTCTATTTTACAACAAGCACCTCTACCAAGGCAGCCATTGAGGTTGCTTAGCTTTTGTTAGCTAATTGTTGTATTATTCACCACGCTTATACGGACAACATTGACACGGGTTGCCAGATCTTATTTTCGTAACATTATTAAATCAAATGTTATAAAGCCAGTCCGCTGCCAATTTTTAGGTAATAATATTCTTACGTTTTGCGTTAAGCCTGGCGGGCTTATTTTGGCGTTAAAATAATGTTCAATATACGGAAACTGAAAAAATTGAAGTTACTTTAACGACAAAAAGGGAACTGCGATTTAAAATTTTTAAGGTTTTTACAAGTATTATAGATGATGATTGTTTAAATCAGAGAACTGCAAGAGTGTCTGTTTTTAATACTCTAAGTATACTCATCTTAAATGCGGTTGCGGTGTGATCGCCACCGCATTTCTTAAGTGCGAGTATTTACTATACCCATTCCATTTGAGTATAAGTGTCTACCATACTCAAGTAAAATGTTTGCGATGCTGGCTTTACTTTATTCGTACTCATACTCACAACAAACACCAAGAGAGAGATTTTAACGTGTGTAGTGAGAGGAAAACGGAGTTATCAGATCAGAATTATTAAATCAAACACAATATCCAAAGTCGCCAATGTATGTATGTATACTTCTTTGAAATTATGAAAGTTTATTTAATATATAACATAAAATAAATTTAGTAGAACCCTTAAAGTTCGCCATATTTTCATTTATTAAAAACACAACAAAAGTTTACTAATAACTCAAGAATAGTTCATTGTTTATTATATTACGTTTTTGTTAGGGTTTTTTTTTTTAAGTCACACAGGATAGAAATTTAAAAATTCTATTGTTTAAGCAAATAGATTTTTAAAATTAATAAATAGGTATAAAAGCAATAATTATATTTAACAAAATAAAATATGTAAACTAAAAACTTTATTTTATTTATTATTATTGATGAGGTCTATGTCTATTCAGTCAATGCAATATTACATCTGCGTATATACAGTTTTGTTAAAACTAAAAAAATTAAGTAAATTTCCTTTTATTCACGGATTCATTTTATCATTTTGTTTTCCTAAATACCGTTAGTAGCACGTTTATGACAACAAGGCGCATAAACTGAAAATAATTGTTCATAAAAAACAGCAACAAAATAAGTATACCTGCTTAAAATAGTGTACAAAAGCTGTGCCTTTAAGCGGTTTTTATTGCATTTACTTCATTAAATATGTGTTGTATTTCATACCTATAAAAACGGTTGTTGTCTGTTTTTCTGCTTATAATGTTTAAGCAATAGATTTGATCAAATTTTGTTTTTTTTATTGTTTATAAATAGATCTGCATACAATGCAGTATTTCATAAAACGGCAGTAAAAACTTTAATAGGGTAAAAATGTAGCAACGTTGCTTACAAATAAAGAGAATTAAAAAATTCTTGCGTACGAGTATAAAAAATACTTGAAATTCTTTTTGCGATATTTTTGATACTCGTTTTTAGAGGAATGGGTAAAATAAACACCGCAACTTTTTATTGCGGTGTTTAAAATACTCGAGTATGAAAAGTATAGAGTATGTATAGAGTAAGTATGCGGTGTACTCATGAGTTGCGGTGTACTCGTGCAGTTCTCTGGTTTAAATCGTAACCTTTTTTCGCTTTTGTAATGATCTTTTCTTTCAACCTCCCTTATGCTTATGTATGTGTTGTGATAAGGATTTCATAATATTCATTGGACATGTACAAAATACGTTGTTATGTTTATGTTAAATTTAAACAAAATCTCATAAAATAATAAAAACACATTTGGCTTAACAAAATCCCAAATAACTTTTAGCATGGAATCAAAAAAAATTATTTGCATTTTAAGAAAGTTTTAAGAAAGTTTTTTGTAAAATTTTACTCTTTTCAATGACATAGAAAAACATATTTGAAAGTAACGAAAATTTATGATGTTTGTTATTTTTACGGTCTAAAATAACAGTTTCAAAAATATAAATCCCTTTACTTATACAAACCTGAACAAGAATATATTTTGTAGCACTTCAATTTTTTTGTTTCGTTGTAAAAACAAACTTTAGCCAAATTGAACTCTGAATAAAAAGTTATTATCACGGGAAATATGAAAGTAAAGGCGAACTAATAAACAAGATAACAATGATGTATTGGAATAATGATACTTGTTTTCAAACTTGTAAAACAATTTTCAAGCTTGTAACAATTTGAATGGAAATAATTTATTCAATTTTAAGAGAGTAAAGTGCTTTGCTAAAAAAGTAAATTACACTTTACTTCTTTATATGTAGGTAAGGTATTCTATGTAAGAAAATGTTACGTTTTTATACACTGGCTTGCAGATAATCTTTGGTAAGTGAAGCCGTTGTTGTCTTATGTACGGACAGTACGACACATTCATAAGTGACGCTATATCCATTCTAAAAACGACACAATGTCCATGGACATTGAGTGACACTAAGACATGCCACCAAAATACAGTTCTAGTACAGAGTTTTGTGTTCCGGAATATATTCTTATTTTATAACAATAATAATTATATATTTTTTTTTTGTCTAGCTCTAGCTAAATTTATTTATTAATTTTTTTAATATCTTAAAATTATATAAAATTAAAAAGATATTATAAAGCAAAAAGCTTTAGCAACATCGGCCTTTAGCTCAATCAAAGCTAAATTTAAAGTTTTTAATTTATTCTTTTTTTATTATACACAAAAAAAATATATGTAAGGAAGAAAATTATTCTTAAAATCTATAAAGCTGACTTTCTAAGAAAGATAACTTTATGTAAATTATGTTTTTGTTTTATTGGCCTTTAGTAAATTTCCACCTAATTTTGTTGCTGACCTCTATGTTAAATTTAAAAACAAAAACAAAAGTCCTTTTTCAGAAACGTCCTAAATATCATAAACAGAAACAAAAGAAGGGAAATGAGAAAAAAGTAAATTTTTAATTTATGAACACTAATGACGCTGCCTTAGATGGATGATGCACAGAATCCTTTAAAAGTGTCTAAGAGCATAAATTCATCCATTTCACTGGTGTCTAAAAATTATCTATATCCATGTTAATTTCTAAAATTATTATAACCTTTTTAGAAAATTCTAATTAAAGATAGAAATTTATAAACAAAAATTTGTATATCAAAAAAAATATATATTTTCATAAAAAGCTTCAGAGTGTCACAAATCTTCATAAACAATATAAAAATCGCCTGTTTTAGAAATAGCGGTAACCTGCCCAAACGGTTTGTCAAACCAAAAACGTTTGTTTATAATTTAACCATCATTCTGGTCACACTTTTCTTTCTAAACACCACCTTATATTTCATCCGCTTGCTATTCTTAACAGATTTGAAATAAAAGATAAATATCTTGCATACATCAATATGAAAAGATTATTGGACATTTGTTTCTTTGCATGTTTGTTTGTTAGTTTGTTTAAAACAGTGTGAACAACCTGTTAAGTTTTCAACAGAATCAAAGAAAATAAAGAAATTTGCTCAAAAAAAATTAAACAAATAAGAGTGCTATATTCGGCTATGCGAAATCATATGTAAATCTTGTAGTAAGTAACTCCAATCAAAAAAAAATATATATATCGCACTTGATCAACAAGAGGGTATTAACTCAAAATTTAAAAATTTTCAGTAGAGTCAGAAAACTGTTTGTGGCCACATTTTAACAGAATTTGAAAATTTAAATATACCATAGAAAGCAAATTCCATTTAAAAATATATTTACATCGTTATTTCCTAGAAATCTGTGCAAGTATTGCAAAAAAATCAATTTTTTGAGTTAACACCATTTCTCTGAAATTTTTCGATCATAAATGAAACAAATTTTATCAACAAGACAGTATCAACTCAAAATAAAACCAAATTGAAATAAGACTCAACTCAAAATAATACCTTTTTTATGAAAATTTACGAATCAATTCCATGTTAACTTTTGTATTAACTCGAAATAATACCTTTTTGTTGAAATAAAGGTAATCACTACATTATCATGAATATGGTCTCAAAAGTGGTTTTCGAGATGAAAGAGTAAACGGAATACGTTGAAATTTTTACAGTAGATAGATATTGATGTTGTGAGCTGATTTCTTGAAAAAAGTGATTTTTCAAAAATTTTGAGTTAATACCCTATTGTTGATCAAGTGCGATATATTGGGGTGAAAGAGAATTTAAAAAAAGAAGAAAAAAATTAAGTAAATACTATATATAACTTTACAAACAAAAATCATGTGACCTTAATAGGTTAAGCATTTTTAATATCTTGTAAATGATATTGACATTTTAAAAAAATTTTAAAATTTCATAGGCCCGTAATTCGGAAAATATGGGCGTTTGCCAATTTTTTCACTTGAATTTTTTTCTGACTTCTTAGTGCTCTATCGCCCCATACATGTTTTTTGTTTTTATGGAATTACTTTACTAAACTAGATTTGTTCCAAATGATATGAAAAAATTCGAGGCAGCCGTGGTGTTTTCCTGCTGCTTCAAAGGGCATTGACCAAGCTTTCTGATTTTCAAAAACAAAGTTTTCGAAACTATGTCTGATCGAATGGCGATTATCTAGTGCCTTGGCAAAGTTGATTTTAACCCAAATACGAACAGACGAACATTGCCCAATCGACGTCGCTATGCGTAAGAAGTCAGAGTATATATATTGTTAGGAATAATAAAATCTGGCAACCCCTGTAGTTGTTTCCGTATGAGCGTGGTGAATAAGCTAATTCAACTAATGGTGTGTTTATAAAATAAAAAAACCACAAGTTAGATAACAAAAGCTGAGCAGCCTCAATAGCTGCGTTGGTAGAGGTGCGTGCTGCAAAACAGGAGGTCCTGAATTTGATCCCGCGTTCAGACATGCGCACAACGAAAAATAAAAATTGTTATAACGCAATTAAAATTAATAAACAGCAGTACAAACCTCCCGAAAGGAAAAAGACAATTACTATGTGAAGCAATGGCAGATAATTTAAAGGAGACGTTCAATTTAATGTAAGAGCAAAACAGATAATTGTCAAGAAACCCTTTATAATAAAAAGTAAGAGCAAAAGCGGTTAGCGCGGGAAAGTGTAACAGCATAACAACAAAAGGAGTTGACTGGCTTGGATAAAAAGGAGTAGTGGAGATGTCTATGAATGGTTAAGGTTACTAAACAAGGCATCGAGTAGTTCATGTCTCGCCGGAGTAGCACAGTAGTGTAGCGTGGATGGCTGCGTTTGTGGTGATAACGCATACGAGACCAAGGGTTCACAAGACCGGTAGGATCAAGAAGTTATAGCCAGAGAAAGCCATAAAGTTCGAAGACAGAATTTAGCCACAGTGGTATTTGCAATCAAAAGAATCTGTACGTTTGTTCTTAAAAGAGAAAAAAACGTAACAATATTATAGGAATTACATACCGAATGACAAACTGAGATATAACCATTTTTCCACCTGTGGTAAAAGGGTATAAAAAAGAGAGAGAAATACTCTGTTTTACCAGTGCAAACAATGAACTTGAGCCGATTAAGAACAAGCCCACTCTGCTATATATCAACCGCGATTAATGCCCGAAAGGCAGTATATTTTTTGTAATATTCACAACTGTAACAACTGCAACGAATTGTCAGTTTGGTTTCAAAGAAGACGCCGAGAAGCGAACGAAGACTGCAAGACGGGACAAATTATTGAGAATAATTAAATGCGTACAGTTTCTATTTTATTTAATAAAAAAAATATTTATCTATAATATAAATAAAAACTTTACGAAAACAAATAAAATACCCTTTATCTTTTTTTTACTCCATTTTCGTTTAACCGGGACATGTTTGCATCGTGCATATAAACAGAGTGTTCCAAAATTTATTTGCTATATTTATGAGCTGACTTAAGCAACCGGCGAAATACGTATGCATACCTGCTTTTCTAACCCAACAAATAAATTGCATTTCTATTTAAAAATGTTATGGGATATTAACATAATATAATAAATAATACGATATCTCGTTGATCCGTTTTGAATAAATGTAGCTTTTTAACGTTGCTCAACGATTTAATAAAAACATTATAATAAATCCAAGAGATTTTTTAAACCGTTGTATAAAATATCACATCGTCCACCTTAATATCATTTAATTTAGCAGAAAAAGTCTGTTCTAATGTCGCACCAGTATCGGACACTGGTATTTCTTCCTGGCCACACTCGTTATAGTAAAATTAATGTTTAACAATGCCCACAGATATTAGTGGCACGTTTTTAACAATTATATAAGTATGTATCTCAATTTAAATAATTAAGAAAGCTCTCAAAAGAAAACTATATGTCATTTCCGAGGATAATTTCCGTTTTAAAATAAACATCCGCCAATAGTATACAACAGTATACAACATAAATTGCAACTATTTTAAATATTTCGACACCCTTTATAAGTCTAAAATTAAACTATTTTCCAATTTGGCACTCAGAACAAAGGAGAACTTGGAGCAAAAACAATGTATGATATCAATCCATTGTTACGGTGAAGACTTTTGGCCTTTAAGATTTAAAACTGTGACTTTAATTATAATTCTTTCCAACTGAGTGCCTTTGTTTATTTTTCCCCTGCAAATGACACTTGTCTATCATTGAGGCGAAATACCTTGTTTTTGTGTTGTTTTACATCTTCTTTACAATTTTGTTTAGTTAAAGCAACAAGTTTTTATTTATTCATACTTTCCTTTTCACCTTTTGCCGCTTTTTTTGTCTTGTTTATCATATGGCTTAAATGAGTTTGCTTTTGTCTATTTCTTTTTCTGCTTTCATTTTTTGGGGTCCTTTTAAGGCCAAACTGTAAATAAAAGCGTCCTACATTTACTGTTTCAACCACCTTTTAATTTTTTTTTTTTGTGTTTTATTTAGCGCTTGGGTTATTGGTAGGGGGAGAGGGGGGGGGGGGGTGTTTGTTGCGAATGGTTTTTAACATTTCTTACTAATTTGATTTCTTTACATTTTTGTTTTACTAACTGGACTTTGACTTGTTATCTTGTTTTTCTTCCTCTCATACCTGTATGATCTTAATTAAAATGAAAAGAAATTTAATTTTAGGAATATTTTGTTCTTTCCAGAAGTTTTCTGTTAATTTATTGAGAATAGAATTTTAATTTATTTTTTCTTTGAGGTCTTATTAAAAAAGGTTTTTTTTCCTAAGAAAAGTTAAATTTTGTTAAGATATAAAATGAAACAAATGAAAAATTTTTTTTGCAAAGTTTTGTGGCATAAATTAAAGTGCCTTAATTTAGGTTTAAAAATAATAAGCTGGAATAATTTATAAGAAGATAATTTCGTTATTTTCGGCATTTTTTTTTTTAATTTTTATTATAATAAAATTCTCACTATATTTTTCGAAAGATTTTTGAATATAGGAACAATATATTTTTTTTACTTATTTAGCTTATCCATAATCATTTTCTACGTGTATATATTTGTAGCCGTATTAAATTTAATAGGCATTCTTTTAATTAATGTATAAAATTGTGAAATTTTACTGTATCTTAGACAACGTGAAAGCAAACTCTTAAAATTTTCTAAAATCTCAAAGATACCAAAATGCCAAATGAAAAATCGATGCTGGCAGCACTGGCTACAATGATAGGACAGTATTAATTGTAGATAGCACTAAAGAAGTAATAACACAACAAATAACTTTAAAAAAAATTAACTTTGCGTTGAATATTAATTAATCTTTAGGCAGCATCACTGACTGTATCCAGTTCAAGTTTAGAATATCCGAATATCTTATGCAAGTTTGTGCCTTCTTTTAAAAATCGATTTCTAAAACCTCTTCACAAACTTCTGTCACGACGTCTATAATGTTGAGAAACCAGTCTCGGTATTTTAGTCTCTAAAACATCGGCGTGTTTTTTATTGGCTTTAGGTCTTTGATTAAGGTACAGACATAAATGTCATAACTATCTGTTGAAGTTGTCTAAAACAACATAAAAAAATCACAATTAATTATTAAAAATTACAACAAATAAATAAAGAATTCAAATTAAAAAATAAAACAACTTTGAAACTTATTAAATTCAACTTCTGTAACACAAAAACTTTAACAATAACACGATTCAAAAATATTTCATTTTGCTTATAAAATAAAAATTAGTTTTCCTATATATTATCTTCTGTATATGGCATCGTAAAGAAGAAGAAGAAGAAATTTTAAGTAATTTCACCAATATTGGAAAATTCCATTCCAAAAACTTTTTTTGTTTATTGCTTGACATTGAAGAAGTAAAGTGTAAGAACCAAATCTTTCTCTTAGCGTTTATTTTTGGTAAAAAAATAATTAAATTTTAGACATCTTTTTCATTGTCATTTCATTTGATTGAAATACATTTTCATTAAATTTTTCTTTAATTCTTACTTTAAAACAAACAAAATAACTTTAATTTAGAAGAAAATAAAACCATTTTTTACTTTTAAAATTCAACAGTTTTAGAATTTTTTTCTTACTTTTTACCCAATTTTATTTGAATTTGGCCCTTAGACATTTAAAAGCTTTTAAGGGTATAAGATTTTCTTGTAAATAACACTCATTCACCCATAATGAAACAAAAAGATATATTTTAAAAATAAAAACAGCAACAACTATAAAAGCAAATACTGAAATTTTATCCTATTGAAATCGTGAAAAACTTTACTTTCGTTTATTTAAGTAAAGCAACAGGCTGATGTTAAAGATAATAATAATAATAATGATGAAGGTAGTATTACAAAATGAAATTTTATAGCACAATTGTAACAAGAAGGGAAAGTTTTCTTTAAATAAAAATAAATGTAGGTGATTTTATTTAAAAAAAAATTTCAGTTCTTAGCACTCTGATAAGTGGACTAATTTATGGTCCGTGAAGAGTGTTTCTGTGTAGTTTGTAGTTCGTCCGACAGATGGCTCAATATTTAGTTTCTTTGTGTTTTTGCACCTTAACTCAAGAACTACTGCACCGATTTTGACCAAAATTTATATTAATACTCTATGGGTCGCTAGCAATGTGTAGATAAGTCGTCGAACAGATGAGCGATTCAATGTTTTTAAGCCAGCTACAACAATATAAAAGGGAAAACTGTTCACGCGCATATTACGGTACTTACAATTTTAGAAAAAAAAGAATAATAAAAATAAAACAAAAATAATAATAATAATTCTATTAATTTTATGTTTGGGGTTTACAAAAGTAAATGAGTAAATATAAACAAATTACATAACAATTATTCGCCAACAATCAATAGACGTTCACACAATATGCCCGTAAACAAGAGCCAAATCCAATTCCAAGGTCTCACTTTATTCTTTTAATACTCTTCTCTCTCAAGCAAGATAACAATCAGGAAGATTGATAATAACGCAAACCATAGCTCCTTACTAAATGCTTCTGTTGTCTTCAAATCATTAATTACTTTAAATATTGTGAACTTTGCAAAAGTTTTTATTTTATTGGAAAGTTTTTCCCTCTTTAGACAAATGTACGGATTCTTTTGATTGTAAATAGCACTGTGGCACATTATAAAATTTCTGTTTCTTACTCTTTGGCTGATCGGGAACCCGGTTGGCAGACCGGGAGACAGATCCACTGGTAGGAGTCCCACTAAGCTGCTGTAGAGCTTTACTTCAGCAGGAACTCCTCAGAGCCGCACAGTCTAGATGGTCTGAGGAGGTTATCTGCAGGGTCTCGAGGACATTGTGGCCTCAGTACGATAATAGGAGAACCGCAAATCTACTGAGGTTTCCTCGGGGGCAGCTGGGCATACTGGTGGCGGTGCTGACGGGGCACTGTGTCATTGGTACCCATGCTAGGAGATTGAATCTTCCGCATCATGACTACTGTAGAAGCTGTCAAGATGAGGAAGAGGAAGAAACGGTAGAGCATCTGCTCTGCCACTGCCCAGCTCTTTCTGAAAATAAAGCGGCCATCTTCGGCAGTCCGAGACTGCATGGCCTTGCAGACTTATCTGTCTGCGACGTTGCTAGGATAAACTTGTTTATCCGGTCCTCGGGGTGGTTTGGATTGGGATCTTTGACGGTGCCGTAATGCCCTGAATCTGATCCCCTGCAAATCCTGTTTCCAGGCAACACAACGGGACCTTTGGGACCCAAGTGGGTCGGTCTTATGCCGACGGCCTGTGCAACCTAACCTAACCTACTCTTTGGCTGTATCAGGCTATATTTCTTGATCCTACGGTCACATATTTACTAAATATGCTTCATTTTTATTACAGCCATCCACTCTATACTACTATGTTACTCCGGCAAGACATGACAGACTACTCCACTACATCTTACATCTTAGCCAGTCGTCATCCCGTTTAATCCCCCCACCACGGGGATACTTAGATTCAGAAGAAGTGCTCTCGAGGTATAGGGGGAACCAATCCCACGGTGTGCAGTTGGGTAATATCAAAGTATGCACCAGTATAATTAGCTATAGTGGCACCACGGGAACCGTTAGCCCAAACAGAGATCCGCCTGGTTATTGGTGAGGTACTACGTGGTGGCTATGGTTGAAAAGTCTATGTCTGCAGGGATAGTCCGGACTAGATGGAAGAGTGCTGTTGCACTCTCAACGGACGGGGTTGGATAGTCTCCAACCTCCAAGCAAGAGGTAGTTCATGGTCCTACAAGCCATGTTCTTAAAATTGTAACTCTCTTGGCTGCGTCCAGTGACGGGCACTTATCAACTTTTTGTATTTCACTCAATGGTAAGACCACCGTCAAGTTAGGGCCTTACAGCCAGGTATTGACGTTAATTTGTGTCACGTATATCCCCTTTAATCCAATTGCCTCAGCACAAGTCTGCCATACACAGATGTTATGCTGTTACTTCCTTGCTGTAACTTGAGCTCATCATAGTATTATAGAAAATAATCACTCTCAAACAACTCAAGGGTTATTTTTTACAGTATTACTAGGTGTTTATTTTACAATACTCCAAGCTTATGAATATATTGAAGCTCCATTTACAATTGCTGATTCTGTATTTGGTTCAACTTTTTTTATAGCAACTGGATTTCATGGTATTCATGTTTTAATTGGAACTACAGCTAAAGTTATAATAAAGGGCGCCTTGATAATAATCTGCTACTCTTACATTAGACGTATCGTCTTTATTATCATGCCATGGCTTCACACACAATAATTGTCCTTCCCGGAAAGTTTGTTCTGCTGCTTCTTAATTTTCAATTGCTTTACAATTATTATTTTTCCTTTGTACGTATGTAGGAAGGTGGGCTCGAACTCTTGATCTTTAGTTGTACAGCAGGAAGAACCTTTACCAACGCAGCCTTTGAGGTTGCTCCACTTTTGTTAGCTAATTGTGAGATTCTTCTATACACACCATTATGGTAGTAACTTTTTCACCATTTTTTTCACCACTCACATCAAACAACAACAGCAGGGGATGCCAGATCTTATTTTCATAACAGTATTGAAGTTGACAATTCGGGGTTGTCAAAATCAATTTCAAAATGTTTATTTACTGAGTAATACAGAGGGAAAACTTAAGACATTTTGGATTTAATTAATCAAAATAACAATAGTGGGCTTACAAAAATATTTGTAATGATCCATTGACATTCTATTTAACTTTTCAGTTTCAGAATGTAGAAAAAAATAAAATAGTAGTAACTTAATTATCCCTTTACACTCAAATGTCGATGAGCTCTACTGTAACTTGAAAGAGTGCTTTATTCGGCTATGCCGAAATTAATATGTATACCCTTTACCATACAAGTAAATCTAGTTCAGCGAAATAACTCCATTTAAAAAAAATAAATATTGGTATGACAGAGAATTAAAAAATTAGAAAAAAAAATTGAATTCAGTACTATATATAATTTTACATAGAAATTTCATCGGTTTTTAATGGATTAAGCATTTTTAAAAAATTTTAATACTTCCTGAAAGATCTCTTCAAAAGCTTTTAAACGATGGCCATATTGATATTAAAAAAAAGGGTGCACAATCGTACTTTTCTATGAAAAGTAAAAAAACTCGTAAAATATGGGCGAGCACCAGTTTCTTCACTTGATGTATTTTTCTTATTTTATAATGCCCTATCGTCCCATATATTTGTTTTTTTTTTTTTTTAATTGGAGTTACTTCATTAAACTAGATTTGTTCCAAATGATATGGAAAAATTAGAGGCATGTGCGGTGTTTTTGCCCGCTGCCTGGAAGGACATGGATCGATCTTTATGATTTTCAATAGCAAAATTTCCGAACTTTTGTCTAATCGATTGGCGTATTTAAATTTTCTTTAGCCTTGCAAAGTTGATTACAACCCGAACACAGTTGGACAAACTGACAAACGGAGATCGCTCAATCGACTTCGCTATGCATAAAAACTCAGAATATATATACTTTATGGGACCGGAAATGGATATTGTAGAATGACAAATTTCCACCTACGATGCAGGGTGTAAATATATAGACATAGTAAAAGATAATTTGCCTGCTAAAAATATTGACATAAAAATTACTGGAGAAACAGGTTCTTACCATACGAATATCTTTTAATATCAACACTTGTTTAAGCAAATTTATTGCTCATCAAAGCTTGTGTACAAATCGCCTTGATTATATTGCAAACTGATTTTCTTGATTTAATACTTTTATTATAACAACTTAAATTTTCATTGCAAATTCAATTAAATAAAAAAGGCAATTTTTTACTTTATTTACCCAGAAAAGAAAGTATCCCTCAAATTTTCTTAAAGCAGTACGAGTATTTACTTTAAAATAAAAATATATTTATCTAATAGCATACATCTACAGTCTGTTTATCCTTGTTTTTGGGTGTATAATTTTAAAATCAAATCAGGCGTAGTATTTTTGAAATTTAATTTACTTTCTCTTAATGCTGACTCCTCCATAAAAGAAAGTTTGGCATGTCTTATCGTATATGACAGACAGTGACGAAGTTACGCACGTACAGCACAAATTCTACTTAGTTTGAATGTTGAATGTTTACACTTTGTTATTTATTTACTTGTGATTTTTTTCTTTAAATGTAACAGTTTACAGAGGGTCCTAATTTAATCAAATTGTTTTTAAACTTCAAGATTTTAAACAATTTATCATACAATTATGGAAAAAAAATAAAATACATCACAAAAATAGATTTAATTTTTTAAACTGAATTAAAGAAGGTAATAGAACTTTTTAATTTGTTTTTCGTTTTTAAGAATTTGAACTTGAATATAAATAAATTTTTGTTGATTTAGTTACTTGATTTCACAGTTAATTTATTCTAGATTTATTTAGACGAAAGTTTTTAAAAGTTGTATCGATTTTTTTTAAATCTACTAAACTTGTATATAAAACCTGACAAAGGATGCTGGTTGCTCTATTTATTTTTAATAAATTGTGTGGAAAACAATTCGGTTGCCAAATTGCTTATTGATTTTCTTTTAAACTCTTAAGATAAAAAGGACCTCTTTTATTTAATTTTCTTTTATCAATATAAAAAAATATTTAAAAATTATTTGTATTACCCTTTAGTAGAATATCCAATAATAGAAGTAAAACCTCTCTCTATTACAGAATCTTTGCTTTTTTCATTTTATTATTTAAAGTGTGTCAAATTAAAAATTTTTAAAGATACCTAAAAAGAAAAACTTGTGAAATCAATTAAATAAAATGCAATGGAAAACATTTATTTACGCGAAGCTGGAAACGCAGATTAAATTGTGTGTAAATAAATAAACTGTCACTTCACTGTTAACCGCAGGCAGGCGAAATTGTAAAGTTCTTCAATAGACCCACTGCAACCATTATTACGAGAGTAATAAAAGAGAGGTACTTTTATGGGAATTTTTTCATTACCATTTAAATGTCATTACCAATATCTATGTCATTATTAACAACCATTTCATGATAAAATATTAATTACAATTGGTAAAAAATAGTTGTTAAACTTTAAGTTGATTATGCTACACAGAGAAAAGGAATTCGTTATAAGAACCGAATTTGTTGCCAATCGAATTTTGTCGGTTGTGTGTATTATCTTGAATTCGGTTGTAATAACTGAATAAATATAGTACTCACAACTATTTAAAAAAATGTTTCTTGAGTGACTATAAATTATTATTGTGAATTAAATAATACGAAATATTTTAATATTTACTTTTATTTTAAAAAGAAATTATAGAAATAAGATTAGAAATTATGAATTTTATGTTTCGGCCATTCGCATTCAGCCTGCTCCTTTCTTTACATCATGATTCTTCTTTTCTACATAGGTTCTTCGACTTTTCGTTCCATACCGCACCTTTTGCTGCTGCAAAGTGTATTAAACATTTTAGAATTTTTTAATTTACAAACGTCTTTCTGAGATTGATTTTGTACTTACCTTTCAACAATATTGAAGAACTTTTCACAACTAACAGTATATGTATCTTTGTTTTTTTTAACTAAAATATTGATGATTTTTTTTTTTTATAATGTGTACAAATTTATTTTTATTGTGTCAAACATTTTTCGATATTATAAGACACAATCGATTTTGATGATTCTAACTACCAAACTTTGGTTTTCAGTAGTAATGTGCTGAATACGTTTAGTTGTTTCTTTCATTTAATAGAATACATTTTAGTAAAGACACAAATCGTTCAGGTTAACTTTTTCAAGAGGTTTTACAACCAACATTTGGAGGCAAATATCATTTGTTGGCTTTTAATATTAAAAATAAGTCAAAATTATAATTTATTTATATTAAAAACCAAATAATTATATTAGTAATTAAATTTTGAACATATCAAACGAATTTTAACCAATATTTTTTCTGTGTGTACTTGTTTTTGTATAAAACACAAATTTATAAAAAACTATGAAGGAAATAAACTGACAAGGACGACGTTTATTAGTGATTATGCGTTGGAGCCATTTAATCATTAGTTAATGATAATTATTTTGTTTTAACTAACTAAACATTAAACCTTTTATCTTCAATAATGGAAATGCTGAAAAAAATATTTTCATTTAATGTTAATTAAATTGTTAATTCATTATTCGATTCAAATAATTGTACGGAGTCAATATTAATATATTTGAATGTAAAAATGTTTATATATAAAAATAAATAAACAAATGATCTTTTAAAATAAAAATGTTACGCAATGCAAAATAGATTGTGAGTTAAATCATTATTGACACCATTATAAACTCGTGTAAATAAAAAGTAAGTTTTCTTAATTAATTTCATTACTCAATCGCTAAGAGAACTTCTCTAAGGAATGTTACTCTCTTTATTTGCCCATAAGTCTACTATTTATATTTTTTACGTGCATCAATCACGGTTAACGACTGAAACAGTTTTAATGAATTTTGAAACACGGGTAGATATTTATTCTTGTGGTAAAATAGGATATTTATATTTTATATAGCAGACCAGGACCGTTAACAGTAATCATTTTCATTTGATTGAGTTCAAATTTTAAGCTGCTTTTTATTTCTATGATGTTATTGATTTCTATGATGTTGTTTATCTAAATGCAAGCAGATAGCGCTTCTGTTTTCGATTTCATCAAGAAGAGTGTTGCCGTTTGGTTACATTTTTTTTTTTTTAACTTTTTGGCTTAACTTTCGTAACTTTTGTTTGTTTATTTGTTTTTTAATTTGAGTTGAGAACCTGTCTGACAGCTGTTTCTCTTTACATACCAATTCGATTTAAATAACACAGGTTATACACTTGCAAATGCTATAAAAATCCCACATAATAAATTAGTTTGAAAGAAACAAAAAACAACGTTGCTGAAGCTGTACTCTGTTTCTTGCTTCATGCTGAGAAACAGCAAAATGTTTCTGGCAACATTTATTCGCAAATTTGAAATAATAGTGCTGCACCTTTTTTGTGCGGAATATTATGTATGTTCAAACTTGTGAAAATTATTAGCAACTTTACTAGTGGTACCGTACTAATACCTCTATTTCTTTGCCTTAAAAAGGTGCTCAATTTAATTTAAAAAATTGCCAATAATTTTATGTTGAAACTGTAAGCAAATAAGATTCAATTTCCTCTATTCTTAAAATTATTAAAATAATAAATTCTATGGGGAGCATATAATTATCAATCCTGGAATATTATTATTGAGTACTGGTTTAAATACTTTTTTTCCATTTTTTATTTTCGTTTTATTTTTATCCAGTAAATGAATTTGTTGCCTTGTTATTTTTCCCAAAGTAAGTAATAATACTTTTTGCTATATTTTAAATATATTACAATTAATTAATATTTATTCAAGTGCTATTATAAAATGTATATTTTAACAAAAAAAATGTAACTCTTTAAAGGAAAATCGTAAATTTCTTTTGTCTTTCACTGGCAACACTGATTAAGAATGATAACAAAATAAACGTTTGATAATTGTTTGCGCTTACATTAAAAATGCTGACAGCATTATTGCTTATCTAAATAAGCGATTTTTCAATATCTAATCTAATGTACTTATATTATAAAACTCTTTGTAAGTTTGTTTGTTTTTTATTTGTTTGTTTGTGCGTCAGTTAATCAACGATTGAACCGAATTTAATAAAATTTCAAACATGGTAAAATAGGATTTCAGGGTAGATGCCCATGTTAAGCTTAATATATTATACAGTGCCTAGTAATGTCTTAAAATTAGATCTAGGCAACGCTGGGTATAATAAGCTGGTATTAAATAAACCCATTTTTCCAATAAACTGAAATGTTTGGCTTTGCAAGCAGTCCAGCTATTTTGTGATCAAATTTTGCGTTAGTATGCAATGAGCAATTTATTTTAATTTAAAAATTTGTGAATATTAGGTACCTTCCTGCCTTTTAAACAAAGCCTTTTTAGTTGGTATATAATATTATAGCTTGCATCACTGCAGTTTAGTTTAGTTTTTTTTTTTTTTTTGTATATGAAAGATATTGGTCTTATCAAAAACATGGAACATTTTCTACCCACTTTTTACTTTCAAGACACAATTTGGTGCTTTTAATACCGTTTAAAGTATTCTTAGCAATCTTCGGGGGTAAAATTTAAATATTTCTGCCATAAAGTTAAGTTAAAATCATAATTATACCCTTTGCATAGACTGCTGGCTTAGAAAACACTTTAAATCTTATATTTGGCTTCTTAACACATTCGTCCTTAGGCACATTTACGTCGTTTTTTAAACAAAACTTTTACTTTTTGTTTTCATTTTAATTTCTTCCTCTTAATTGTTAATTTTCTCTTAATATTCAAAACCAGCACCAAATGTTTTTTATTACCATTAAAATGTTACAACCAAATAACAGATTTCTGAAAGTTTATTCTGTTTTGTTTTTTTGCTATGAAATACAGTCAGGCTGTTTTTTGAACCATAGCATCGCTTTTGTATGTCAACACAATAAAGTAAATATGGTGATTAAATGAGTCACAATCCTTAGTAGTTTAAGAAAATTTTGCAAAAAGTAAAAACAGTCTTTAAGTCGAACATGCTAAGATTAAAAATATCCTTGATCATGGAACCCGATCTTTTTTATAAAATTAAAATTTTTAGAAGCGCGCAGTTTCATTTTTAAAATACCAAAGTGGTAAAACACAAAAACATACTAAATAAATTAATTAACAAAATTATTATTAAGGATTAGTCGGGATTGAATTAGTTTTAGTAACATAAAACAAAACTGTCATAATTTGTATCATTTTTCTGTTTACTAATATTATCTATCATTTTACTATCTGGGTCATATAATAACTATTTTAAAATTTTATAACAAAATGAAGACTCTACAGTGGGCACGTTGAGTTATATGTATATTACGAGCAGATTATGATTAACAAAGTCGTCCATCTGGTAACATTGTGAGCAAAACTGTAAAAGTGAACAAAACTGAAACTGGACAAGGAAGAATTTTTGAACGAATACACTATATTGAAAATGTCGATGTTTTGGCTCTATTTTACGGCACAGCATTATGTTTTTTGCATTCGAACATATGTATGAACGTGATGATATGATCATTATGCGATTTGTAAGCACAGTTTTTTTTTTAGTAACAAAAAACCTGTAAAATATCCAGTTCTGTAAAAAAAATAGCATTCCAAACAAAAATAAATTTTGTTTGTTTCATAAAAACGCTTTTTATTAAAAATATTAACATTTTTAAAAATAACGATTTAAAGGCTTAATCTATCGCAAGGGTTCTGAACTTCCCTTAAAGAATACTTAGTTGAAAGCAGGGCTTAAATTGCTTGCTTAAAAATAGCAACAGCAATAAAATCTTTGCTTTGCTTACTTGTTTTTCAGCAAATAAAAAACAACATGTCTCAGCATTTACAAAACATTTCATTATAAACGAAGTAACAGCAAAAAGCTAATGCAAAAAAAGAGAAAGAAATGCATATGCTTAAGCTGACTTTGCGTTTCTTTCTGCAGCAAAGCAATCAGGAAAGCATTTATTTTGAAGACGTTTGCTGTTGCTTAAGCAATAAGTTGACGTTTGTTTCTTCTTTTGCTGTTGCTTTAAAAAAACACCATTTAATGCTGTAATAAAAACAACGTTGCTAAAATTTATTTTCCAACTGTTGTAAGTAATAAATACATAAATACGTTTCCGCAACTTCTGTATTACAGGCGATCAACTCGTCTGAAAAATTTATATTAAAATTACTCAAAAAACTGAGTGCTTTTCATACAAATTTTGTAGACGAGTTGATCTCAATAGCAAAAATAAAAATAAAGAGCAACTGATTGCTTAAGCAACAGCAAACGTTTTTAAAGTAATTGCTTTGCTGCAGAAAGAAACACATGGCGTTTTCTTTTCTGAGAAATATGTTGCATATGTTCAACACTTTCTGCACCTTTGTATTCTTTTCTAAAAAAAAAGTTTGTAAATTAAAAGTATGTTCTTTTGAAAATATGTTACTCGAAAAAGTGTAAAATATGTTACATATTTTACCCTCAATTTTGTGTAAGGGCAAGTATGCTACACTTTTTTTAGTAGTTCTTATTCTTGACAAGTGATGTTTGCTTTTGTTGCTAAGCACAGTGTTACATTACTTTATTTTTCAAACACTAATTAAATATTACTAACATGTAAAGGTAGTTAGAAAAATTCAATAACAGTTTTTGTTCTATTGTGGCTACAAAATGTGTAGCAATTTTTCGGGGTTTAGGCAACAAGCAAAACATTTTATGTGGTTGTTGGGTAACATTTATTTTCAGAAAAGAAAACGCCAATAGTCAGCTAAAGCAAATGCGTTTCTTTTTTTTTTTTTTTTTTTTGCATTTGCTTTTTGCTTTGCCGCACATTTTTCCAAAGTTAAGCAACTATATATGCGTTGAAAATAGTCAAGCACTTTTAATCACTAGTTAAAAGTAATTCAAATAATGCTATCAGCATTTAGACTAAAAAGCAAATGGAAAGCGAAAAAATTATCGATTCCGTTTACAAAGATATACGATGTAGCTCTTCTACAAAAATAGTGAAAGTAAGAGAATATTAAACTTTGGATAGTTAAACACTGTTTATCTTCAACTGTGGTAAACGAATTTTTCGAAATTCCAAGAGATTCTGATATTAAAAGGCGAAGGACCTGAAGACTATAAAAGTTCTTACCTTCAAGTTTGATCAATTTGGGTAGTATATCAAGGTGGACAGTAACCGTATTTATATTTTTAAACTAATTTTTCAGATCCCAAAATTATTTTTGTATCAAACATACAAGAGATACGATGACAACCATCACAAAAGACGTTGGATAAGTGGCATTATAAGCAAAGTTATTTGCTTATTAATAACATATCATTTGTGTTTTTAGTTCTTTTAGATAGTAAAAATAAGATGTTGTAATGAACCCAAAGCAAAATACTTTAAGTTATTGAAATTGAAAAGAATAAATTCTTCTTTTTAAGAAATTTCCAAGAGTAGGACTGCGGGAGCCATTCATCTGCTAGCTAACAGTCGGGCAGGGGGATTCGGTCCTCTCTTGAAACAAATCCTGTTTGAGTACAGATATAGTTGTTATATGACAGATACTAAGTGGACCAGAAATGACTATAAAATAAAAAAAGGTAAGCCCGTTTATAGTCAAAATTACATGAGAAAAAAAACTTTAAAATAAAAATATTTTGACTCTATACCAAAGAAACGCTCTATTAGATGGTGGTTAAGAGCATGTCTCCTAACCCTCCCAATGCCAATGTTCTAAAGATTAAGGGTGTTGCTTTTAGAACCCCATTCAAATAGTACACCTAAACGATTATCAACCCTAGAAAACACGAAATAATAAATTTAGCTAATCATTATGTCAATTCAATAATTCTTCATTTATTAAAATACATATCTGACTTTAAATTTTCACACAAAAGTAATGATTTTTTGAAATAACTTATTACTACTATTTATACTTCATGTATGGTTAAACGAGGGTTACATAATAAAGAAAAGTGAGAAATAATTATAAAATCAAATTTAAGCTTAAACATAAAAACTATTTGATGTAATCATATAAACAAATGGATATCGTTATATATGTAGGTATATAGCACAAGCAAATAAAAACATTTTACAAAACAAAACTCTTTTTAATGAGAAGTTTTACAAATACTCTTTGTTTATGATTAATCTCCTCAACATTGTTGCTTTTAATATTACTAAGTAGAATTTAAGTTTATATACATACATACATATTTATTAATCTCTATTCCTTTACTTTAAAACTTTAATAATTGAATATAAGGAATATTTATTTATTAACACTTGACTCACCAAAAAAAGGCCTTCCAGAGCTCGATAAATATGTTGCATATACATATAACTATGATATTTTATATTGTGATATACATATGTATGTTAAGATTTATGTTGGTATGTTGTGATTAATGTTGCTGCAAGAACTTGATTAAAATTACATCAAAATTGTTTATATATGTTACATCAATTTCAATGAACTTACATATTATGCTCATTATTAAAAATAATTTAGCAAAATGTTATCCTAGGGAGTAGGGTAAAAAAAAGCATGGTAAAAAAAGAAAGAAAAGAAATTGAAACAATGCTTATTAACTAAATTTAATGATCATTGAACAATATATTAACAAGCAAAAATTAATACAAAAATGGAAATGAAGAAAAAATAATTCAGTAAATTGATCCCCTACATTATCCAGTTATGATGTAGTACGATCATAAGGGAATCTTAAATTACTCTAATACTTAATAGGGACGATTTAGAAACAATGATATTTTACATAAATTAAAAATTTATATAACGGGATTGGATTACAAATTTACGTTGGTTATTTAATGAAATGTAGAAATTCTACGGTATATGGTTGAGTGCTTTAGAAATGATGTTACCAATGATCCACGAGGTTTTATTTTTATATAATCAGAAATATTGCTGAAGATGTGTTTTTTTTAGGTTAGGTGTCATAACTTAATAAAAGGTCATCTTTTGGAGATTCTGCGGATCAAGGTAAAAACCTGTGCAGAACAAAGATGTCTGAATAAAATATATAATACTTTATTAACCAATTAATTACCTTTGCTGGATGAAGCAACAGAATAAAATTTCATGAGACGACAAGTGGTCACATGGTGATTGATTAAGCCTTAAAATCTCCAAAGTTGCTAACACTTTAATTGATTTTATTAATTTTTGCTTCACTCTTTTTATGATTTAATCTTAGGATATGATATTGTGTGATACTGGTTATGAAATATATGTTCCGATTTTGAGGTATCGAGAAACTTCTTTGGAGGGAACCAAAATTAAAATGGCAGAATTTAACAAATTTATGTATCACGAAAGTTCGTAGAATAAGCGTATAATGACAACCACGTATAATTCGTTCAATTTATTAAAATGCCATCAAAGAACGGTGACAACATAGAATAGATTTTTTTTAGTTTGGCAACGACATCAATTAAGAAGGCCTAACATTATCGTAATATTAACAAGCCAAAACATCTCATGTGATAATATTATTTTAATTATTTTCTTTGGTTAATACAAATTGATTATTTAATAACATATAAACCAGCCAAACATGTAGAACAAGTGGAACCATATAATTTAAAAAATGAGATTTAATTATTGTAAAAAGATACTTAAATGCTAGTCGTGTAATAGTAAAACGTAAAGTATTTATTACTACTGTGTTCTTAGGCATAAAGCTTTTTCATGTTTTCATGTTTTCATGTTTCTGTACAAATGTTGCTAGACATATGTTGCTAAAATGGTGAAAGTTATCTGGAGAGAACATATACAATGATGTAGGATGTTGTTGTTTTCTTCTTTTTTTTTCTGCTAATTTTTGTAAAATTTATTGCTACATACATATAAATCTTTACATGATTATAAGGAGGACCAAATAAAATTAAAAAAAAAAAACGAAAATAAAATAATAATATTTTTTATAAAACCGTTCATTACAAAACTAGATAATAATAAAGGTTTACATTAAATTATTAGCTAGAAACAGAGCGGTTTAGTTACGTAAGTCTTTTGCATGGTAGGTACCAACTACTTTGCCTTGTAAATCTTCTATTAGGTAGTAATGTCTACCTAGCTTTTTTTTAATTCGGCATTTTATAAACAGAGGGGCCAATTTAGCATTGAAATTCCTTTCTATACTACTTTGGACAAAACTACGCCTAAACGCCTCTTGTCCTACCTGATAGCTTTGCGGTCTCGCGCGCAAATTATATTGTTTGCGATTAACCTCATAAGCTTCCTTAATATGTTTTCTTAAATTGCTCCTAATAAGGTTGAGGCTATCCTCACGAGAAAGGTGATAAGACGGATCTTCTAACAAGTGTATATTTTTCAGTAACCTATAGGTACTTCCATGAGCGACCATATCAAGACCAAAAAGAGCATGAAAAGGTGTACTTTTGATGGCTTGATGAAACGAATTACGCAAAGCACAGCTTATTTTTGACAAGTTTTCATCCCAGAGTCGGTGATCATTCTTTAAATATGCACGGATACCTGCTATCACAGACCTATTCCCGCGTTCAGATACATTACTTTGCGGAGAATAGACAGCAGTATAGATATGATTAACTCCGTAGCTAGTTAGAAAGGTATTAAAATCATTTGCTCGAAATTGCGATCCATTATCGCTAATAATAACCTCCGGCACACCATAAACGTGAAAAATTTGTTTTTACAGATATTCAACAACTATAGATGTTGTTAACTTTTTCATAGGAAATAACCAATGGAATTTCGTTAAATGGTCCAAAACTATTAACTATCCTATGAATCCTGATTTGCTTCTAGGATAAGGTCCTAAGAGATCAATGTACAAACGCTGAAAGGGGCAAATAGAAAGGGCTTGTTGTCCCATTTCTGGTTTTAAAGAGTAGTTTGGCGCTTTTGTACTTTTGCAAATATCACAGTTTTTAATGTAATCTCGAACGTCTTTTACTAAACCGGGCCAAAAGAAATTTCTGCGAATTAATTCAACAGTTTTTTCCATTCCACCATGAGCTGATATGGGTTCATCGTGTGCTCTTGATATTACGTTTTTTCTCAAATTGAGTGGAATCCGCAATTTCCAACTCTTTTCCTCCTGGTTTTTATCTCCACTATAAGGTTCTGTACGTATATATACGTAATTATCTACTACTTTGATATCAGGGTATTTGGCTTGATCACTAGTAATTTTATCTATTAAGGTTATATAATCTGAATCCCTAAAATGTGATGAATTTAAATCAACTTCTGGTTCTGTGATGTCCAAAGCTGAAATCTCCGTTGTGCAATTTCGCGACAGTGCATCTGGAACGATGTTATCTTTTCCCTTTCTATGGTAATTCAAATATTTAAACAAAGGAATCACGCGATTACCAATGCACCAATTTTGCCCAATTTTTTTTTTCATTATGGAAGTTGTCCCAATGATATTTTTTCAATCACATGACTGGCCCATTGTTTACAAATTTCATTGCCGTAAAATGTCAAAAAACAATTTGGCAACAATAATTGCAGTAGCGTAGTCATGTACTAGGCTTCTAGTCACACGCTGCTGTCCCACTCCCAGGATAAGTTCACTGAGTAAAACCACGATGAAGTAACACTTGGATTCTTTCTTTGATTTTGTCATAGGTGTTGTGATTATAACCTCAGGATTTACTTCATCATATCCGGTGATTGCGAAACCGTCAATGCCTATGCATATTTCTTCGCTAAAATATATATTAAAACTGGATTTTATTTAATTTACTTTATTCGTGCTTGATTCCATCAAATAGAGAACTCCATACAACAAAACTCCTACACAAAAACACAGCAAACATTTAGTAACTATTTTTATTTTAATTTAATTATTTGTACTTACACCTTTAGAAAAAGGTTGTAAAATTAGTATTATGCTGAGATTGAAAGAACTTACACGGGCCTGGAAACAACTTGTCTAAAAATTTAGTAGTAAAATATATTATTTATATTTTATTACTCATTACAAATCATAAAAAATCTTCTTTATAACCAGGAGTGATTAGCCACTAGCTTGGCTTAGATTTAAACAAACAACCCTTATAATGTAGTCTATACTTCTTAGGGGTGGGAGGCCAAAAAATATTTAATAATTTTTAAAACATTGTAACACAACAATCTCTACTATTTATTGTGTAAAATACTTTTATTGTTACTGTGTTGAAAAAATATGAGCTGCAAAACATATACATGGCCATCGAGATGTGCATCCATTGTCAATAATCACTATCAGTGAGTTTAATAATTCTTATCGAGATTATAGCACAATTTATATTAAGTTTAATTAATTTAATATTTCAGTGGTTTAATTTTAATTATCATTATAATATTATAGTATATAGTTAGTATTTAATTGTTATTATAGTTTATTTAAAATTTGCTGAGAAGATTTCGAGCTTTAACCCTCATGCTACTTTATAGACATAAGCAAATTATTATAACAAAAAGTTTTTCACTTCTTTAAAGCCATAACTTAACGTTTAAATGACAAAAAATTCTAACAAATAATATTGTTAAAAATTATAAACTTTAAAGCCTTCAATTGCAACTATCAAATGTTACGTTCTCAAGGCTGCCAGCAAAAGGAGCTGAACATATTATAATTGCATCTTGATTGTGCATTGGATAGATGTGCTTTTATTAAGCTCTAACAAACTAACAATTTTCTTAACTGCCAAAAGAGTCAACTTTGTTTTTAATCTTTCAACATCAGAAATAGTCAATGACTTTTAAAACGGAAAAATAGTTGAAAAGTTGAAAAGTTTTAAATTAAAAAAAGTAAATTGTACTGATGTATATAAAAAACATTGTTTTAAATAGATAGAACTGTGTTTCAGAATATAAAAGACTCAAATAAGCCTTTGGAAAGAATTAAGTAGAGCAGTAAACGAAAAGTAATAAAATAAAATGAAGCAATTAATTTTTAATGATTATGAAGAACTGCAGCTTAATTAAGTGCTCTCAAATGATTTTTCCGTTAAGTTAAGAGGAAGAACAAATGTGTTTGGCTGCACATTCCATGTGATCCTCGGGTCAGCATCTACTTACACTGTTCAACATGATTGAAGTTTTAAAAATTTAAAGTTTTTTGTTTTCTTTCAAGTAAGAAACAATAATAAGTCAGTAATAAGTACAGACAGTCGCTATTTTACTCATTTTATACCGTTGATAGCAAAAATTGGGAAAGCGTATATCTAGGTTTGTCGTTCCGTCATCTATTTCTCTATAAAAGTTTGGCTACATACATCAAATTACATTTACTATTGGGGTACCCTTTGATTTTCAAATGCTAATCTTATACTTGCCGTTGTAGCGGACTTAGATTACAGGTTCTTTGTTAGTTTCAACTGTCTGTCTGCAACTAGTCAACAGTTTGGAAATGTACATCAAATTTCATCAACTATAGGGGCACCCTTTAATTTTTAAATTGAAATTGTATATTTGTTTTTATAGCGGATTTAGCAATACAGTTTATTTGCAAATTTCATCGTCTGTCTACAACTGTTCATCAGTTTGGCCATATACATCAAAATACATCAACTATTATAACACCCTTTAACTTATAATTTAAAATTTTTGTACTTCATATTATTCTTTCTGCAGGCACAAATATTTAAAAAAATCAACATTCAGACGAATTGATACCTCCTTCTTTTTTTTTAAGGCGGTTAAAAAAACTTATATTTTTACTAATACTGAAATTGAAATTGCATTACTGGTAAAAATCTTACTGAACACTGAATTTTTTGGAAACACCTTTTTTAAAAAAATTTAGTAATAAAATAAGTATAAAATATTTAATTGCAAATTTTTTCCTTATGGTTGTGCATGATTATAAGTGATTAAAAACATTTTGTAATGTAATGAATTTTTATAGTTAAAAATTGCTGTACCGGGAAAAGGTATCCAATAATTAAAAACATTAACCAGGAGAAAAAAAATAAAAGGAATCTCTTTTGTAAAGCTAAATTGTTTTTTATTTTAAATTTACATAAATATCAAGCAGAAAATAAATAAAATAGATAAATTTTGCGAATATTTTTAAGCATGTTGTTTTATGTGGTTTTTCTTTATTAAGCCAAGTTATAAATAATAGCAAAGGCATGTAGGAAACCACAACAAATAACACGTAAGAAGATTAAAAAATAACTTTATTCAGCGAATGATTTATAACAATTAAGCATGTATTTAAAATTAAAGGAATTTAATTAAATAAACTAAAAATGTAAAT